>CM032885.1:13265865-14465865 GCA_019176425.1 Megalops atlanticus
ATTAATTTTCTCCTACGGGCTACAAATCTGTCACAAACACAAAATAAGCACCCCCTCCCCTCAAAAAATACTGCCCTTTTTTATTAAAATCCTGCCACAATTGTTATATCACCACATGCCATATTACAATATTAAAAGCCAGATCGATTCTAAGGACCACAAAGGATGAGAAGATTACATCACTGTAAGCCAAAACCATAACACAATGGTTAGGGTCAGAGGATAGCTCCTAGTAAGTCTTTCATCTTATGATTACACTTTTGGTGGCAGTTCCTTTTTTTCTAAATGAAATCATATCTCTTCAGTGACTGTGTAGATGGACACCTTTGTGCAATATCCTTTTTTCTAAGGCCCTGGCTTCCCCCTTTGGTAGCTCTTTTCAGCACCAGTACACTACTCTATTTCTCATCCTTTAGGACCAAGCCGCCTGTCCCAGACACCCAAGCTTGTTCATCTAGTATGCAGCATTTAAAAAGCTGGAAACTTTCCAGCACTTAATAGATTCTAGGGAAAAAAAGATCTGCATTGATTTACCTGCTAGGTTCCTGTTAGTCTGTCTTTCAATCCATCTATCTCCAGACCCTCATCTGGATGCCTCAGTCTGTTTAGCTAGGCACCTTTTAGGGTTTTTGTGTACATCAGCCTCCCTCTGCTTCACACAGAGTATCATTAATTACCCATCAATGGGCCTTCAGTCCACCCCTATCGCTACTCTTATCTCAAAGTAGAGACAAAAAATGCTGCTAATGTACGGACCTGCTGTAAACAGCTGCTTGTAAAGCTGGATAATTAGTCCTAGTCATTGTCAGCAGACCGCATCAATCAGTGGAGCTCTTCGTGTTATTGTGGCTCTATTTAAATCCTTTGTGAGGTTCTCTGAAGGGCAGCCTCTTAAGATCACGCTCTGCTGAATGGCTGATTCTATGATGGAGTCATTTAAAGAGGAACATGAGGGATGTGAAGGGAGGATGTCACAATGCCCTGTAGACTCCTCCACTGCCTAATTTGTCTTCATAAATGTTTTTTTATAAGAAAAATCAAACGCAACATTTACGCTGTGCATTGCTCTACACAATTCTTCATGTTGAGCACAGATCAAGGAATTTACTTGAAACCAATAAGAATTATGCTTTATCCCTCATCCATTCACACACATGCACACACACACACGCACACGCACACACACACACACACACACACACACACACACACACACACATATGGAAAGTTCAATGTTAAAGATTTCATTAGAGTGACTGCTCACAGAAAGCCTACAGTTTTCTACAAAATGCAATTATCTCAAAGTAATACAATTTTCATTTAATATTTTCCTCTAACCAGACCAGCAATGCCCTTCCACAGTTTAAAAGCCGAGCGGAGAAATTTGTACCACAGTGAACTCAGCACAAAGAAGGTTGTGTCCTCACCCCCTGAAGTGAGGTTGAAAAAATATAGTCTTATCTCCTCATCCAGGCAAACAGTCCTGTACACCTCTGCTGGAGGTAACATTGGGGAGAGAAGACCTACATTTCACAGAGCCGCTTCACAGAAAAGACTCTCTGAACCACAAGTGTACAGAATGTACATCTCATGTTTTTACATTTTGGTTATTGGATTAACAAACTACACTATTTAAAAAGCCAGTATAATATGAGGATCAAAAATAACTCCCATAATGCGATTTATAGATTCCAGTTTCCTTTTTTTTCATGGTACATATATAATGTGATAATGACCACAGGGAGAACGCATTCAACACTAAATGAAACAAGCAAGATACACAAGACTTAAAAAGGATTTCCAAATGGAGGTTAGTATCACATTTTCAATATGAATGCATTTACCACTGTAAGCTATAACCAACAGGGTCACCATGGATTTATGAAACTTCATGCTTGTTTTTAAACGAAGGAAATAATAACACACAGTGGTCTATAACAGACTTACATAGAAGGTCTTGCACCAGGATCTAATGCATCACAAGAATGCACTGTACAATATTGAAACAATTCATCTTCAACAAAATCCAAAAAATGTGATACTGTTGTAGTGTTGCAAAATATCAAATTTTTATAGCTGTGATTACCTATAAAATAGATCCTTCTGAAAAAGCTGAACGAGAAGGTAACAATATTAGGTATTAATTGTAAAGTAGTTGAATGTCAGCTCTGGACCAGTTGCATTATCAAAGGCTACCTGCTCTCCTCATATTGCCAGTGCCTGATGTAGTAATTACATAGTAACTGCTTCCTCCAATTAAAGACTCAACAACATGTTCTACAGTTCTCTATACTACAACAAGTTGCACGTTAAATATGTAAGGGTAGGGATGGATGAGTGATTGGGGCTAGAAATGTGCTAAATGTCTGATTTGGAGGAACAGCCTGATACTTTATTGATGGGCCTCTCTCTCTCTCTCTCTCTCTCTCTCTCTCTCTCTCTCTCTCTCTCTCTCTCTCTCAGACTGTTGCTTAGAATACATCTAATCTATCTATCCATGGATTCAACATAAAAATAAACATCCTCTCCTTTGATAATAACATTTTTGTCTTTTTCTTTTTTTATATACTGCATTATTTCTGCAACATACACAGGTCCAGAGTGGTGAAAACATTAAATAAAATGTCAGCGTGTCCTATAACAGCAACTGCACAGTAACTTCATGAGCCCTATGTACGACCTTCACGTAAAAATTTCTATTTAGCATGTCCTTGTAACGCACTTTATCACAGGTAACAGCATAGTACACCATGTTAGGTTATGTCAGATGGCATCTGTGTTTATGGAGTAGGAATGATACCAAATATTGATTATTTCAACATTCAACCATGAACCATCACTTACAAGTAACTTGAGAATCAGTATTCCACTGCTTCTAAATTCACAACAAAAAAAAACTGAAGAAAAATTCAGTTTCATTCTTTCTCCTCAATATTCATGAAGGAGAGCCTGAAAACCCTGCATAAATTAAGATTAATTGTCATAATTAATTTTTCTGCCTGAAAGAGTGAGTGAACATGAGTGAGGATCTCTTTGCAAAGAGTCATTTACGTAGAAAGACCTTGAATTTCAAATAATGCATGGGTGAAAAAAAGTGCGGTTTGATTATCTGAATATTTAGTCTTGGGAGCCACAGAATATTCAATGTCAAATTATTCAAAATGTGCTTTCCTATTATGTAGTGCTTGAGAAGGCATTATGCAGTTCTAATTCCGGACCGTACATGCAAAGCATTACCCAATAAACTAAGTAAAGTGGAGAAGGTCAACACAAGTTAAATAAATAAATAAGAGTAGAGTAAGAATGAAGTGGAATAAGAAGGAGAAATGGGGAAGAATGCCTGGGGCTTTGAGGTATAAGGGCAGTAATCCATCTGGAGGAGAGGAGAGGGAGGAATCTCTAGGGCTCCACTGCTATCTTACTGTATTGTATTGTCAAGGAAAACCACCTCACATCCAGCCTGCACCTCTGAGTAGTGAAAACAGATAAACAATAATATGGAACCCATCCCAGAGGCACACTTTACCCCCTGGGGGGTGTGGAGTTTTGTAGGTTCTTAGTAGGGCTTCATACAATGTTTGGGGATAGACCCTGAATGGCCTAAAATGATAAAAATAATGTATGATTCCTCATGGGAAACTGCACAAGTACTGATTCACAATCAATTGCTCTACACAGGCAGGAAGACACTTTAGGCATCCAAGCCCTGCGATGGTTTTCACTTGGCCATAATTACCAGATATCTCAAGCTCCCCTAAAGCAAACTGCTGTGGAGTCTGTTTCCAGGTGATATGGACACTTTGACTTTTATTTCAGACATGAAACAATATATAGGTTACCAACTGTTTCAAAAGGTTAGGGCCAGAAAATGTTCAGATGAAGGTCTGAACTGAAAGGTTAGCTCTAGTCAAACAAAAGAACATGGTGATTTATGCAGGAAGCAGTGAGTGAGAGAGAGAGGACAGATAAAAGAACAGATGGACAGTTTAAAGAACATTTTGGTGAATTGCCCCTTTATACGCACTGTGACCAGAGAGACAGAGGGCTAAAGGAAAGGGTTAAGTGCTGGGGAACCTCGCTGCTAATGCATGTGCCTTTGCATCATTCACTAAAGAGTGCTGTGGCAGAGGGATTTCCGGAGCGATGACATCACCAGCCATTACGGACCACGCAGCTAACAGGCTGAAAAAAAGAGTGGGAGTGCTCTCTGTAAACACAAAACAGTTTCAAGATATTTAGGTCAAAAACATTCAAAAGACTACGTTAAAAAATCCAAGCCAATAATTAAAAAAAAACAAGTAGTCCACAAAAGGCGAACAAAGACAAAGTGTTGTATTAATTAGTGGTATTACAGTGGTACACTTGTTCTGTCTGATTATCTTCTAATTAACCAACTGGGATAAAAACAACCACGCAGAGGTGGGATTAAAAAACTCCTTAGGTGTTTTCTTTGCTGTGGTGGAGTCAGGCTGGCGGCGGTGAAGGAGTATGTCGTTTACCTGGTAGTTACCAGCACTTAGCTCACCGGCACACCTTTCCACAGGACGGCCCACTGTGCTCTCAGACAATGAGGAATCCTCAGCTCCTGCATTTTGCTAGCCCCTCCCACCCCCCCCTCCGGATTCAGTGCAGCTTTGATGGCCTTGGCAGCTCAAGCAGCTAAGTCCTTAACGAGGACGGTCCCCCGTCCCCTCCTCGCTTAAAAGAGGTCGCATGTCTCCGTTGAACAAGGGTAGGATTCCCGCAGTCTGGAGACTCACAACAGAGGGAGATCTACGACCGTCTGATATCCCAGACAAAGCGGTGCCCACCACAGAGTAGTCCTGCTCAGCGCCTGATAAGGATTACACCCCAAGGGCCGAGGCACCTTCTCTAAATCCCCAAGGTTAAAAGCTCCATTTCGGAGAGAGCTGGGCTCCTTCAGTGCTAAAAAGAACGTTACATAATCCATTTACGCAGCGCAGAACATGTTGTCTGTTGAATAGAGTTAGCCTCCCTACAGCATCTCCCATTTAAATAATGCCGTACCAGGACAGGGAAAACTACTCTCTTGAGACACCTTCCTAAAATGGGTTTTGACAAAGTAAGCTAGCAGGAAATGAATTAAAGATTACATTTGTTGTCACTGACATGTTTTATGTGCAAAACCAAACGATTTTTCAGACTTGCTCTGTATAGGTTTGTAATGTTATACTGTATGGACCATCTGTTTCTACAACTGAATTAGCAACAATCTGAGACCATTACATATAAAGGCCTTCTATGGCAAAGAGAAATCCGACTGTCAAATCCAACTGGATCCCACTGCCTAAGGCTGGTTTACAGACCAGAAAGGAAAGCATTTAGACCCATCCATCAAGCCTGTCTGACTTTGTATCAATGCCCAGGGAATGGCACTTTGCATACAGCAATGGGAATTCTGCAATCCCACAGTCATTAGGAACGGCTACCCAGTCAGGTTACTATAGGGATGTAACATTTTGTCATGTATTTGCTTGACCCATCTAACATAATGCAACCCATTTTTTCTCTGCAAATACAGGAAAGGTTTACCAGCAGCAGGCCTTTGAAAATAAATATTGTAGCATAACAGGAGAATAATGAGAGAATGGCAGAGGACAGGATATTAACTTTATCGTAAAACATTTGTATTTCCCTCTCTCGACAGCTGAAAGCTCCTGTTGATCAGAACCATGTAAGAACTCACTACAGAGATAACAAAAGAATAGCGCCATAGGCTCAGTGGTAGCCTATTCCTTTGAGCAAATCAAGGCAGGCGCACTGTCTGAAAAATAGCACCGCAACCCTTCAAATGGTACTGCTAAATAGCTTGCTACTGGCAAGACCAGTTTCACAAACCCGATAAGAAAAGGTTACTTTGATGCATGTGCAATACTGACACAAGTAATAGTAGAAGTAAAAAAAAAAGTAATCAAACAAAGCCCTCACACTTCTGCTGCACACTGAATGGAGTTCTTTATTTGCACATATATGAGCAGTGTGAAGTTTCAATCTAGGCTGACCATCTGTTTAGAGAGGGAATATCTGAGGCAATTGATTCCATTCTCATTCCTGCAATGAAATCCAAAGCAACTAGTTTACCAGCTCACAATGTCACTAACTAGATATAGCTATTCACAGCTATTCAGAGAATATGGGTTTTGTGTACTGGTTTACTTTTACCCAGACTGCTTTAAAAAATATATCGATAACAACATATCAATAACAAAATAACTAACAATCGAGATGCTATATTCTATTTTAAAAATCTGAATTAGTTTTACTGTTTATGGTGTCAATACCCACTAATGTAAACAGAATTAACAATGCAAAACAACTATATCTAGATATAGTCAGCTGGCAACAGTATCTACTTTTTAGAACATTAAACTAGACTTCTAATCTGTGATTAAAATACACTTTGTGTCTTCCTGGTAATATAGTCAGATAAATCCAGTAAAAGACACCAACAGCAAACTTACGGGGATGAAAGCATGAACAGGCAATCCTAAGACTCACCTAAGAACTAATTCTTTTAGTAGCCACTTGTTTGCACTTCAGATCAATTGACAAAACACTTTCAAAATAATTCAAAAGACGGTGCCGTTAGAATGTCTTACAAGATATTTTCAAATATTGATATACTCATTACATATTTATACACAGCTACACTGTATGTGCTTATATATTTTTATCACCACAGCAGCCTTCTCTGTGCTGTACAAACTCATTTCAGCAAGGAAACCCAGACAAAAACAAATGAGGACTGGTCTGGCCAGCCAGTTTTCTGCACAGAGCTGGCATTAGCATGAATACCACTTTGTAATTTGTCTTTTAAACCTTGTCCAACAAAAAAGAACAACAACCAAAAAAAGTTAGGACCAACTCTGTTCAATGAGATAAGGTGGATACAATTCGCCTCGCTCCGTCCAGATAAAAAATCATTCCGGGGAATAAAGCAGCCCAGATTGGAGCTGATGCCGAGCATTCGACACACAGCCATCTCAGTGTGGAGACACTAGCCCGTGTGTAGTGATACTTCCCTCTGAGTCTCATCTCATTGTCTTTCCTCTGTATCCGTGGAAATCCTTGACCGCAAAACACCGATTCTCCATTTCAGCCATGATACAGTAATATAAGACACATACTGTCAGTACCTTTTTATTCTTCAAAAAAGCATCAGTGAAACAATTACAAGATTTTGTAACAATGATAAAATGAATGATAAAATTCTGTAACAACACAGCACATTATCTTGCACCTTTCTGGTAATTTTTTTTTTGAAAAGGATATGAAAATCTAGTAATGGTTTGGCAGTATGAATGGTTTATAACTGAATAAAGCAAAAAAAAAAAAAAAACTAAAAAAACAAGTCCATTAGACCTTTTGTTCTTTAATTATGATAAATACCTCATGGCACAAGAGCATGAGTCCATTAAGGCCATGCTGCAGCAGGGAAGAAAAAACAGGAGGTAAACACTGGTCTCCAAAGCAGTTACCTCACCCATACACAGGGAAAGCACTGGCACCTGTTCAGGCTGATTAACAACGTGCCTGGTACTGTCACTATCAGCGGCTGGCGAGAGTCTAACACATCCCTAACCTGCTTAACCACCGTCCATCTGCAAGGTTTGACACACAAACGCACAAAGGCGCCTCTCCAAAACAAATGTGCGAGCGTCTCTGTCTCTCATAACTCACAGTGTGCCGCACGAGCTGTTCCGTTAATGGCTTTCAGCAAAATTGTTTTTAAAATATCTCCCACTGGGGGTCTCTGAACGTGAAGGGTCCTAACCCCTCCAGGAAATATCGCCTTTAAACCGCATCCTCCCCTTTACATTGTAACTCACGCTCATCCTAATAGGCTGCCATTAGGTGACCCACTTAAGACGATCCAAGCTCAGATTCCTCTGTCTTCTTAAACCCGATTTACCCACAAACAACTGCTTATGAGGTTAACTAGCATAAATCACAAAGTCAGTGAAAAAACGGCACAAGGAACGAACAGAGGATTTAATTGGTCGCTCCCGAGTCGAGAACAACAGCGGTGCGTTTCTTGGAATTGTTATTTCTGCGTCTATTACCAATGACCTTAGCTTCCGCACATCAAACGCAGATGACAAGAACAACACAAAATAATTGGGAAATGCATTGTGTGACGTGGGAGTCCCAATTATAAAGAGCTGTTTTTCATCATCGTTTGCTCGAAGATAACAGATAAGAAATGCAGCTGGGGATTGGCAGCGAGATGACAGAATGAGATCCAAAGCAACGGGAAATTGTACAAGACAAATTTCTACACCCCGTTGTTTTGCATTTTCCTCGTTTGTGATGCTATTCCCCCGGCTCTGTTTACCTGATTCCTGATCAGGAGGCTGTTTTTACAAGCCGGCCCTGTCAAGAGTGCAAAAGGAGTGTAATTAGCTTTCTCTTTGAACAGAGACAGACGCTGACCTATCAGCGGGGAGCCGGGCTCCGCCCAAATTAGCCCCTTCCTCCGCTGCACGGCCATCTTGTGACTCCACCTATAATGGGTTTATTTCAAGCGTGGGGCTGAGATCAAGAGGCGAAACTGCATTGATTTTGGAGGCAGTGACATTTCCCCGTGTAGCAGGTGCAGGTCACCACAGTCAACAGCTGCTGGGCAGAGGAGCTTTCCCCCACTCTCTGCGGAGCGCCCTCGCAGAGCTCCTGTCTCTAATAGCTCATTAATCTGAATGCCCGGACATCTAGCCGGGCCTACCAGAATCCTCCTCAACCCACTGCATCTGTCACCGGGCCTAGCAGGCTGGAGACACGCTCTAAAATAACACGCTCTCGAACGCCGCCTCGTATCTCCCCGCTCTCTCCTCATGCCACTTTTCGGCACCTGGAGCTGCATAATTAGGGTTTCAGCACACAATGGGAGCAGATTGGCAGAATGATCCTTTTCTTCCTCGTTTAAAGGGAACAAAAACTAATTCGCTTATCCGCCTAGATTAAATGTCAGAGCTACTGAAGCATCTTTTGTAATTTAAGGCTGAGATTTAAAATTGTTGAACGTTTCTTGGTCGAACATTTTTCACGTTAAAGTGAGGTTTATTGCCCACCGCCATCCGAAAGCACATTTATATGTGGCGATTGACTGATAAAAATCATTTCATTTTCCTAATTTGTTATTCAGTTTCCATTACAGGAGGGGTTGTGACATTATTTGAGATGAGATGTTCATGAATACCTAATTAATAAACAATTCAGGGAAGAGGGGGTAATCGCCCTGTAAGAGAGAAACTCAACATTCATAGACCATTTAAGAATGAGTAAAATGGGTCTAAAGAACACCAACAGATGCTAATTAAAGAGCAATTATATGTTTAATAATGTCCCCATCAAGCCATTTTCCCAAAGTCCTTGATGGGCTGTTAGACACACAATTTGCATTTCATACATGGGCAATGGAGCACTACTTCATGTCCAGACAATATTAAGCAATTATGAAAAAAACCTCCTGGGAAGTTTTATCCAAAGTATTAAGTTTTCCACTGATAAGAACTCAAAAAATGACTTTATTACTATGTCTTTGCCTTGAAGTTTATTTGGTCTAAACACAATGTGCTTTTCCCTTCACTTTGATGAATATGAATAAGAAACAAAAAAGTACACTGTGTTTAGACTTTATCTGGTCTTTGTGGATAGACTGAATCTCATGCCCAAAAGAGTTTCTGGGATTTGTCATTGTCCACAAACAGGTATAAGTGTAAAAATAACTATGTAAGGAAGTGGCAAGCATGTATTCAGGGGAAATGGTGATTACTGAAAGAGCTTCTCTGCGCTGGAGTATTTCACTGACCGAGCTCTGGAAGTCCAGAGGCTTTTCAGAACCGCCTGCCAACTGTGAATAATTTGTGCTGCCTTTGGTTGCGGTTTTGTGATGCCGTCCACAGTTAGAAGAAGGAACGCAAAGGACCGGGCTGATTTCTCTTGTGAGCCTGCCCAATTGAAAGCATTCCAGAAATAAATGAGCAGAAATCAGGGCTGTGGTCCCCATACTACCCCTCTCTCCCCCTCCCCTCCGCGAAACCCCCAAGTGCTCAGTGTTCCTCAACGCTAACCCGCATGCAGTTCAGCTGTGGGGCCCCGGCCGCATCCAAATAATGTGCGCTTTAATCATGGCGCAAAGGGAAACAAAAACGCTAGACGCACGCACAGTCCGAAAACAGAACGGCACATTGTGGGCCGGGTACAGCTGTCCCGAGGAAGCCCTCTCCTCCGTGTTTGCTCTTCTCTCCACGGCACGGAGGAGGGTGGCGTCCGTCCAAGCGCCACACACTGCAGGCAAAGGAGCTGCATGCTTGCTTGTGACCCGCATCTTCTTAAGCGAGAGAGCTCTCTGCCGCGGAGGCTGGTAACCGCTGCCTCGCCCCTTGTCTTTATTTATACATAACCTGCTAAACTCAAGCAAAAGGCATGCATTTTTTACATGGAATTGGCTGACCTATTTTAGAGAGTCTGGTCAGAATTAAAATGAAATCCTCTTCCTCTTGGAGGAGGCGGGTCTGAGGAAGGCGGCGGGGAGGAGGCTCGGGAGTCTGTCCCGGACGCATATCACTAACATATGGCGCGCTGCAGCCGCGCACACGTGAGTCAGCTACCACAACATCAACATAAACCTGCAGTATACACAGCGTGCAGCAGGTATCGGTTTTCACGTTCCACAGGTCGGGAAATGCAAACACAGTCACGAAAGAGAAGGGCACGAAGTCAGGAAGCAGGACTTCAAGGGTGCCACCCCACTGTCTCTCAGAACTGAAGAGGCTACTGTAGCAGGTGACTCATTTCAAGATCTGGCACATGAAGATCTATGAAGGCAATTTCCTAGAGTGTATGAGTCACTGGTGTTTAGGAACTTTAGTCCGATGACTGTAGTTGCACATTTTTGGTACAATCGGCGCTGCGATTCTAATTCTGAAATATATTTTGTTTTAAAAAAATAGAATAGGTGCATGGCCTTTAAATTAATTTCTGATAGCATGCAACAAAGTGTGAAAATCCTTGGAGTAAAAATCTGTTTTGTTTGTTTACATATTTCATTATCTTTAGAGCTTCTAACTGGACTAGACTGCAAAGCCCTTGTTGGGGAAAAAAAGGCATTCACTAGAATTTTTGTGCAATATAACACCTCGCTTAGTGATCTGGCTGAATACAGATTCATGTTCTCCTCAGAAGAAAGCCAGAGCCTAAAAAAGCAATAGATTGTTATCGGGGATGCAATCTTAGCAGCGTATTGCTTTAGCTTTTCACTGCACGGCAGAGAGGCTGGAAATGCATCCTCTACAGTTTTAAAGTTTTTTTCTTTAAGTCCAACAAAAAAAACAACTTTCCCTAAAGGTTTACACCATTTTCCCCCACCAAATGCTGATATTACCACATTTCTGCATGTGTTGGGCATAATGTGTGCTCAGACTCCTGGGAAATATTTGGATGTCTCTTTCATGCCGATTGCTAGTTTGTCATGTCATGACTTGGAGACAGGTGGTTGCCTCCAGCCACTCTGGAGCGCTGATTTCTCGCCTTTGGGTCAGTAAGCCACTGATCCAAAGAGCAGATTGTCATGTCAGACTCCATTAACAGTTTGGGTGTCCCAGAGTTTTAATTACTGAGGTCGCTGTACTATAAATCCCTGGTGCTTGGCCAAGGCTTACGCAGACAGTGACCTGGAACTCTGGCAGCTTAGCGTCCCGACATCAGAATCACAAGATGGTGCGCGTGAAAGCCCATGTGGGCAGCTGGGAACGTGCCTCTCATTCAGTCGATCAGAGCCGGAGGGCTAACCCTCAGATGACTCTGATGATCCCAGATACATAACCACATTCACACACTTCCACAGGCCTCTCTCTGTCTTCATTACCAGCACTGCTAGTCAACCGACTGCCCCTCCACACACATTACATCAAGGGTCCTGTGTTTGTGCTGACCACCGTGTTTCAGGGTGCCAACAGTACGTTTTCTGTGAAGCTAAGATCTAATTCAATCTGGGACTTTGATCTAATCTGCGGCATGGTGGCCCAACCACCGGTCACCAATTCCTCAGTTGAGGACAGAGCAGCTATCTGACAAATTCTGATTATGAGTAACAGATGGCATTTGCAAAAGAGAGAGAGAGAGAGCAATATAACAAATGTTGGCCACCCTGAGCAACGGGAGTCCAAAAACATCATACACCTAATCACACAAAACATTAGGCTCTGAGAGCATCCTGTTAGCCTTTGTAAATTACAGTGGCCGTAATTGCATTAGTTTGTTAAGTAAATTAAATCATTTACTGAGTGGCCTGGCCCATTCAGACTGGTGTTTGGATGCAACTTGGTTGTTGCTTGCTGTTCAGTCTTATGTCCTCCAGTCATGTGCACCAGCTGTCCTGTCACAGCCCATTAAAGAATAACAGCCATACATTATCAAAAAATATCGCCTGTTCTGTCTCGTTTTCAGAAACTCCGCTGCTTAAACCCGAAGGCAGAATTCTGCCGAACCCCTGCCATTGATTCCATCTTCCCCCGTCCCCATGCCTCTCTGTTCTGTGAAGCATGATTATTTCTCATTTCCCGAGTCTCAAAAGAACGCTGTTTTGAACAGAGGGTCCCGCCAGCTTCCCCGCATCACATTGCGTCTCCCTCATGATTAGGACTTTGAAATGTAGGTGGAAACAAATTTAACAGCACAATGGCCCTTAAAAAATTTACAGCACCCCGTAAACGCGTGCCTCATCTCCACCATGCATAAAATGTTTGTATTTCCAGGCAAGCATAAATTATTCCCTTTTAGGATATTGTTCATGCAGAGCCCCCCTCCCCAGCTCTCTCCCAGTGAGGCCTACCACGCCGCCCCCGCTGCCATCATCGCCATGGTCGCCCATTGACTTGCACTGTAACATGAACCGAAAGGGCACAGATCGTCAATCAACGGGTCAAGGATCAAAACGCAGCGCAGAAAAAGGGAGGGGGGGAGGGTTGTCAGTCTTAATCACGCCACTGCTGGAGCACCATGTGTCTGGCTTAAAAGTGCAGGAGTGAGAGCTCCTGAGGGCTGCTCTCGACCCCGGGACATGTGTTCGGAGATTGACCTTGAAACCGCCACCGCCATCGCAGTGCAAATCCATGGCATGGCAGAGCTGCAATTCAAGCAAGCCACCTCACATTTCATCAGTGTTACAGCGTCCCACAGACCTATCATTCTTGTGATTGCTCTCAAATGTGTACTTTTCTTCAATGTATTTCTATCCAGCTTCAACCAGGGGTAGTCTTTGAGCAACTGAGTGATTTTGGGCTGTCTCTGATTTCTTAATTGAGCGCACAGTCATACAGGGAGCACAACCGTTGTGTTCTGTCAGCAGCGGGAGACAGAGTTTCTGGAGTTCTGGCATCCAGCAGATTTCTGAGGCTTCTCTATCCGCAAAAACACTGAGTAAATTGAACAATTGGCCATCTGGATTAACTGAGCCTGACAGTTGATTCACTTACACAGTCAGAGATGTGGAGGATTAAAAAAAGAAACAGGCACCATTGGCCCTCCAGGACTAGAGCTGCCAACTCCTGCTTTCAGTCATTCATGAAGTTCAGACGAGTCGAATGGCCTTGTGTTTGGAGTTACCATGGTCTCAGTGGAGGCACCAGCTAAACCTTCAACACCACCATTTGCCTTGTTTTCTCCAGTATATACTGAAAATGCAGGTAAATTTTTATCTAAAATATAGTCAACATGCCATGCAACACATGCTATAACTTTAAGAGTAACAGTTTGCATGGTAAAATATCTTCAAATTATATTCAGCCATCTTCAAATCGTATGCAACCATTGTGTGTTGTTAAGAGGGATTCTTACAAGAGAATAGTTGAATGCATGTATTCTAATCAGTGACTGCACACAGACAAAGGGGACTGCGTTTAAAAACAATAATGGTAAAATACAGCTTTTCATCACTGAGGTTCTGCCAATCTAAGATGGAATAGAATTGAAATTCCATCACTGAATTCAATCAGCAGATTCCATCAGTCCATCACTGACATGATTGAAGTGAAACTCATCAATCACCATCTGTATGAGAGAGAATGATGATCCTGACTAATCAAATCGAAACAAAACTAATCAAGTCAAGAGTGCAGGATGAAAGAAATGTTTTTCTGAAGGGCAAAAGAAAATCCATAGTAAAAAGGTTAATGATTCTATAATTGCAACGAGCTGCACATGCATAAACAAACTGAACAAAGAAACAAAGACAACCAAACAAGAACCATCCTATACTGACTCTTGATGACTCCGTTTCATCTAAAGAAGAGAGCAACAAACTTCCAAGCCTTCAACATCAAAGTGGATAAGTAAACAGTACACTTCAATTTTGATAGACAGTGAACCCACTGGCAAGTAATCAGCTGTTGAAGTTCTGGGGTTTTTGTCCTCCACAGTGATGTTATTTAAATTCAGAAGAAAGATGCATTTTGACAAAGTTGGTGTCAGAGCAACAGCCAGCATCTCACTTAAGTCTGACTGTCTACTTCCAGCCAAGAGCAATATTGATTAGCTAAGCTGATGTTGAGCTACAGTAGGACTGCTGGGGGAGATGTGATGATTCTTGCAGCAGAACATTATTGTATTTCTTCTCGGATTTTATATTATATTGGCGTTGAATGAATTGAGATGGCCCACCGCCTGAGGGAAAAGGCAAGGCCTGGCAGATGGCGCGATGCATGATCCTTTGTCTGTTGACATTGCTCTTAAACTTCACTTCCTGAGGCAACGGCGGTGTGCGCAGTAAATAAATGATAAACACCATTTTTCATTCCAGGGGACTGCATGCCGGATCTGTTCTTACGGCGCAGCTCCGCAAAGGAAGCACTGAGGTTAATATATTCGTAAATAATTAACACTCATTTGCTACAGAAGCTTTACCCTTTCTCTGCTGGGTAGTTAGACTGAAGAACTTAATTCAACACACTGGAATAAAGTAAAACTATGACAAATCACTACTTTTTCTTTCTGCTTCTGAGGGAGGTAATACGGCTTCATTACACACACTGCAGGCCTCCTGACAGTCACTAGTTCTGAAACATTGGCACCCTTTCTCCCTCGCCTGGTGTCTGTTCGTTTGTTTTATGCAACTTTTACATCACAACCACGGTTTAAGGGAGAGAAATGTAAAAAAATGGAGTAATTGCTCTCTGTATACAGATAAGTAGTAGAGGGGATATATCAATGGCAAAGCACAGGAACAGAGCATTAAGTTCCAAGGAGCCCAGCAAACAGTTTCATTAAGTTTTAATGGGATTCGCAAAGCACCCAGCGACGGGAGAGCAGCTCCTCCCTTTGGTCTTCCGGGCCTTGATCCTGAGCCTCGGGGCTCCCCTTCATCACTGCCAGCGCGGGCCGGAAAGGCTCGTGACCAGCCTCCGCTAAAACCGAGGGCCTCTGCGTTCAGCCCTCATTAGGCCCATCAGCTAGCTACTCTTTCCCTCCTCTTCATGATAACCTTTTTGGTTTTTCCTTTCCCCTTCTTTTTTCATCCCACCACCAGCCCCACTCTTCTCCAGACGACTAAATTATTTTAAAAACATTTAGCACTGGATAAATTAGTATTGTAATTACTAGAATTACAATTTGTTTATAAGATTCTCATTTTTGCCCACCACTTGACAACTGTGAATCCCCAGAGTCCAGTCACCTCTCCACTGCTGATTTCCTCTTACCCAGGTCTTTGCCCTTTCCCTCTGTCCTTCTTGCTCTCTACCTCCATTTTATTAGAGTGCATGAAAATGAAAATGCACTCTATTGTTATCCGAATTTTTCTTATTAGAGTGCATGAAAATGCACTCTATTGTTATCCAAATTTTTCTTATTCTTCTTTTTCTTCTTCTAACCAATTTTGTGCGTTTAATACAGCTTCAACCGTTTAACGTAGAAACTTCATTCAAACTGTGTTGCGTAGGTCTTACAAAGGACATGTATTTTTGTAACATTTATACTTTTTAAACTATTAATTAAAAACTAAATCTAAATCTAAATTTTCCCCATAGACTTAACATTGGCCTTTATGACATCACAATAGAGCCATTAAGCAATTAGAATCTTGTGGCAGCTGTTCTGACCACCTACATCTGTTTGATGTAGGCCTATATACTTTTATCTATGTAAAATTAGGCCATGTCCACACGTACACGGGTATTTTTGAAAACGGGCGTTTTTCCCTCCTTCGTTCTTAAAAAAATCTCCGTCCACACGAAAACGCAAACACACGCTGTCAGGAGCATGCCAAATCAACAGGCGACGATATAACCCTAACCGTAAAGCATGTTGGCCAATCAGAAGCCTGAAAAAAAGTTATTACGGTGCACACTCTGACGTCACAAGCCAAAATCTCCGTTTTCTCTGTCTACACGTGAACACTGAAAACGGAGTTTCTGAAAATCTTCACCCTGGAAGGCGTTTTGCAAAAGATCCATTTTCAGTGACCTAAAACGCCATTTGCGTGTGGACGAAAGGCCAAAACGCATAGAAAAAGCTACGTTTTTAAAAATACCCCTGTACGTGTGGACAGGGCCTTAGACTGTTTGCATTTTCATGCACTCGTAATTCCCTGGAATTACATTCTCTAGTTCTTTTTTATTCTTTTTTGCAGAAAGGGCCAAGAAAAAATATATCTAAAAATGTGTGTTCACTATAATAAATTGAACACGTGCCCCATTCGTAACCGAGGCCCATTTCTGTGAGGCTTTGTCCATGAGTCTAAGCTTGGCAGCATATTTGGTGCTGCAAGCACAGATGGCAGATTGATTGTGCCCTCACAGATTCAAACAAATGAGGGAAGTGGACAAATAGCATGAACTTGGACCTTGCAGGGGTGTTGGGGCCAACCATAAGCATATTTTTTCACAAGCCTGATTATTAAAACCATGAGAATGAATAAGGAAATAAAACAAATGGTGAGAGGATAAATTATGGATAGTTATTTTTGGAAATCCCTGTGCTAGATCAAAGTAGATTGGCACAATTTGGTTGTGTTCATTAAAACCCATGTATAATGCATATCAATGCTAATAGTTGTTGAAACTGCATATGGGTTTAATGAACTGCTGTCTATTTTGGAACAGTACAAGGCAGTGAATGTGTGCTTGTCAGACGAAGACTATGACAGACAACGCTGACTGCTTGTAGACTTGGGATTACTTCTGAGAAAAAATATCAAAATGTCTCATTATCGAAAGTGTATTTTCAGTGACCAGTAATATTTGATCTGTTTTTACAAAGCTCCTTTTTCAGTTTTATCAAGGCCTTTAGGCTGAACATAAAACTGAACTGGCCCTGACCTCTGCTTTGATTTAGCCGGGCATCAGACTGGCGGCCTTTTAATGTTTCAGCGAAACGATGCCATATTTAATCTTAAATGGCAAGAACACAAGTCAGACACACATACTGTCTATTTCCTTAGATTTTGACAAACGAGGAAATTGATTGCTTTTGAGGGATCCTCTGACCTCATGACCTGTTGACGTTTCATTGCGGGTGGACACTAATCCTGACAGAAATACAGATACCAATTGTTTAGCAATGCATCAAAGTGTGTACCTACCAGATTATCCAGCCCCTTTAACAACAACCACCAATACTGGACATAATTGCCCCTATGACTTATTTACATGTTGCCTACTATGTAGTATACATTGCCATGACATCACCCTTAAAATGTGTGGGTTTGAGCAGGTGGAGAGTGAGGAGTGAGTAATTGCTGTCTCTATGTATTATATATTATCATACACTAAATCACATATTATCCTTGTGTAACCGATAACTGGGTAGATTTTAAAGATAATTGGTCATTTAAAACAAGACATTATACTACACAAAACTACAAATAAATAGGTAAACTGATCATATTGCAGTGTGTGCTCACAATAATGGCTGCAATGCTGCTGAAGAGGCCTGGGAACCTCACCACCATCGGTTAAGCACCACCACCAACGCTGAGCACTCCGCCATCATCAGTTGGGTATTGTTATAGACGTAACGTCACTTAAAGTCAAATAATGCTACTTTCAGTTGCATGAAACACAGATTTTTGAATATCTTATCGGTATTTGCACCATGCTTTCCATTTGTGGTACACCCTGACTATTTTTAAGCATTACTCATTTTTAAAGTGCTGGGAAATAACAGTTTTGGCAGCTCAGTACTCTAGAGTATTATGCATCCATCCCAATGACTTTCAGACAGATTGCTAAACTCATGCTTGTTATTTTACATATAAATGTTTAGCTGATATTTCCTTGAGTTGTTCAAAAGTGAAACCGAAAACCCAACAACAGAAATAAATGAAACCAGCGCCAGCTCCTGAAAGTGCATTCTTATTGAACGTGTAATCAAAATGGCATAGTTCTGTGTATGCAAGCCTATGAACCAATTACATGATTAATCTGTCAAAATATCTAATACTGCTGACCTTTAACTGCTTCTGAGCTTCTGGTGCACCTCAGACCAATAAAATTTCATAAGTACTATTTAAACGAAAGGAAAAGATTGACTGTCTGGTTATTGTGGGTTCCAAGGCACAAATGACCACCTTTGAGAAAACCCAAGAATCAATGATGAATTATAGACCTGTGTGTTTCATTTTCTAAAGCCGATTTCATGCAGCTCCATTCTTTACATGACAGCTTACGCAGCTGCAGAACTCCAGGCGAAGTTGCTTCGTTTTGCCTTGTTTTGCAAACACCAGCGCCCGCCAACCAGGGCTCACGCTCCCTAAACAGGTCTATTAGTCATGCATGATATTCAATTTAGGAAAACAAAAAATATTCTAAGGTAGTAGCAAAAGGCCAGGGGCCACAATTTTTCACCAGCTTCTTATTTAACAAATTGCTTTCAGTGGTAAATGTTATGTGGATCTTTCCATTCTAATAGGCAATGACATGTACAGCGAGTGATTAGCGAAGTACGGGCACTGAAGCAGCTAATGGGGGAGAGCAGGCCATGACTCTCTGTCCCTTCCAAATCAGCAATTAGCCCTCTTAGACTCAACAACCCACTCCCAAGAGCCTATTCTCCAGAGGGATTAAGAAATAGAACAAATTCTCTGTTAAAGAAAAAGACTCGTGTTTGATTTCGAATTTTATACCTTAGGACGCAGAGTGTTCGAGACACTTTCTTTGAAAGTTGAATGTTAGAGGGTTTTAAAAGGAGAACTCCGGTCAAAAATAAATATTTGATGTGCTTTGTATTTTGTTCATGTAACATGCACAGTGACAAGCAAGGCTGGCTCTTTCAGCAAGTTATCCTCAAATGAAAGGATCTGCTAGAATCAGCTCTAGTTTCAAGTTATGTTTTAGCTAGGTGGCTTTCCCCTGAACTTATGAACAACAAAATAACCTCCATGCAGTAACTGCACCTTCATACACTCATTTTAGACACATTTTGACACAGGGTCCCTGGTGCCTGCAGATGATCTCCATAATGAAGAAAATTTCTTTTAACAGGGTTTTTGTATTTCTCCATTCACTTTAATGAAATTCATTAGCTGGTATTAAGGCTGGCTTGGATCATAAACAGCAGGAGGGCCAGGTTCTAGGATACAGGATGTAAGGTGAAGTGTTCAATAGTGCATGCAAGTCAACTCAATACATGACGTAATTCATAACAAAATTTGTATTTTGACCAGAGGTCTACTTTAATATTAGATTGTGTGGCAATCCTATACCAAAATATCTAATAAATGTTCACTGTTTTTAGCGTGCTACCATGATCATGATCAGTCCCATTAGGTTTAATGAGAGCAGATCATATCAGAGCATGCATGGTCCCTTGAAACTGCATAGAAAAAATCCTTCCGTTTTAAAATGTATTATGAGGAAAAAAAAACATTTGTAACTAGAAATGAACATGTTCATTCCTGCTAAATGATCAAAGAATTTGAATTGGTTCAAAAAGAGATCTCCTGACAGCAGCAAGTTTCTCAGTTCACTAGTTCCTCTGTCAAAGCCACTATGGTTGAACACTGGATATTTTGGAAGGTGACAGTCAGAGAATCTAAAGGCCACAGAGGCCAGGGTGTCACCTCAAATGATCTCCAACCCCCCCGGCCACCCCCCACCAGCCCCTGCGGGGTTCGCATCCCCTAATCTAGCACGCTAACAGGAGAGGTTCCCCAGGGTTCCCCTGCAAAAGGCACAAAGAAACACATACAACGCCGCTTTGTGCACTCGACATCACCTCTAAGACTTAGCTTCTGTGGCTCAGGATCATTGTTGCCTGGCTACTTATTGGGTTATTTGCACAGAACCACATTATGAGGGTTAAATTTGATTTATTCTGGTTATTTAGCATGGCTGCTGGCAGAGAGAGACTGACTGTGTTATGGTGGCGTGTAAATATTGCCCTCACGAAATAAGTTTGGGAAAGCAATAAACCTGCATAATGGGCCATATTTGTGGAGAAATACTCTATCATGCTCTGAGACCAAAGATAATTCTAAAAACAAACTGGAAAAATATCTGAATCAAAGTCAATCACTTTTTCTTACGTAAATATTCTGAAACCTACTTACGTTTGCAAATTATGTACACATTGTCATAAATGACCATGTAAATATAAGTGTGGATGCCTGCCCATACACACAAATAATTTCCTGGCAGTATGCACAAATATTCTCCTTGCTTTATAATCATACCCATAGGTTTGAAATGCAATTGCCCTCAATACAGCTGTTTTTTCAGCACTTGGGCTAATCTCTGAGTGTACGGTTCAGATCTAAATAAAGGTGGTGTTGTTGATCTTGGATTTCCTATTGAAATGCTGTGCAGTGGTGGGGATAATGGACTGCTGTACAGTTGTAGAGTAGTCGTGGCACAGTAGTTAAGACTTCAGTACCTCCCCCTGTGGCTGGGCTTATGTTTCCCCTCTTTTCATCTGCAGGAAGGCGTGAGCTTGCCAAATGAGCTGCTTATTAGTTCCTACAGACTTGAGTGCTTTTCCCTTTTTTCCCCCCCTCCTCCTCCTCTCAGCACTCTTCAATTCTGAGACTATCGGAACTTTTGTTTTGCGGTTGGAAATGGCTTTCAGGCAGTTCTGAGCGATGCCTGGATCACAATCAAATAGATGGGGCTGACTGAGGCCCAATGAAAGGAAGTATAAAGCTCGCTGCTACTGTACCGCACACACCCACGGTATCCCAGCTGCGTCTCCCGTTTGATGTTGCGGTCGGGAATCTTTTCTGTTAAAGATCAATACGGTCTACCAGGAAGGCATGAAAAGAGCCACACAACCTGAGCATCTAAGTAACAATAAACCAAACACAAATGCATTGAAGTAATGGTTCCCTTTATTGTGCCCAGCTCCTAAAAATAACATTAACCTACAATATGAGCTCACGTGGTAAATATTCATGCAAGTGGTGGGGTGTTGTAAATGCATGAAAAGTACTGTTGCTGGCATAATTTTTTTAAACCCTGTGCACCTCTTAAGAGAATTACATACAACTGGGTAAAATTATCTATAGGATATGACTTACTTTAAAAGTTGAACTGTTTCAAAGCCAAAAAAGAAATTCACTTTGAATGCCCTTTGAAGGCCAGTGCGGCCCTCCCCGATTTCCATGGCAGCCGTTCTGCGCGGGCCTAACGTTATTAAAACCTTGAACTTGGACCAGTTTTGTGTAATTTAATTCAACACACTCGCTATGTGGACATTAAACACACCGGAACACCTGGGTCCAAAAGCAAATGAAACCTTTTTTTTTGCGTTCAGCGGAATAAAGACTGAAATTTATTTTGGAGAACTTTAAAAAAAAAAGAAAACATTTAAAAAGAAGGCTTAGTTTATTGCATAGTGCTGCATTATGCTGGTGGTTACTGGCGTTATTTCCCTTGGCTCTCGCTCTGGGTGTCTTGGCGTGCCGCAGTGAGCCTGGCCAGAGATGGCGTGGTGCCACTCTGACCAGAGAGGCCACTTGTCCCATTAAGGAAAAGGGGGGTTTATACACGTTGCATCTGGCAAGGTCAGGCCGCATGAGGGGGACAATGGGTGTATACATTATACGGGAAAAAGCAAACATTCAAAACGGTGTGCGTCAGTCTCCCCTCCTGAAAGGACTGAATGAGACCCCCTTTCTCCTAATCTCCGAGATGAGCCGTGAACCCCGTCCGTGGATTTCACACGCTCAAATCGGGCCTGTGTTTGCAAAGAGCTAATGCCGGGCGCCGAGAGGTGTCCGTTTGAGTATCTCACCGAGGATGCCAAAGGTTCGCATTTTCCCATGATAGTCCCCTCTCTCTGCGCGAACTTGAGTAACCAGGAAGGAATCTGCCTCCTTTCATTAGCCACTGAAAGGAGAGCCGTGAAATTGTCACCCAAATTTAACTGCCAGCAAACAGGAGGTTGTGGAGATCATGTGCAGAGCAGAATTGGCTCTTTGAGGCTGATTCTTCTCAGAGGCCAGACCTCCAGTGTTAAAAACAGTTTCTCTTCAAAGTTCACAAGGAATGCAGGGATTTCTTTTACATATTAAAAAACAGGAAACGCTTGTTTGCAAACAGAGATGCCACCTGCTGTTGCTATCTTTGGCGACTATGACAGCAGTGCTGTTCATCTTTGAATTTGCGATGTTGAGTTAGCAGTGTGCTCCTCCTTAGAAACTGTGTTTAACGTAAATGTTTAATTTTGGAAATTCAGACAGTTGTTGAATGAATTATGTATTCTCCGCTATACTTCTTTGCCTCATGCATCTGTGACCTGATAACCCCTGGGCAGATTCATTATTCTTACAAGATGCTTCCCATCGCAGCTGGAATTACTGCAGCATGAATGACTGAACACAGAACAAAACTGACCACACACATAAATTAACTTGAACTTTTTTTATCCAACCCTTTCGTTGCTATGCAACAGCTTTTGTAGCTTAAAAGTAGCCATCCAAGGGGGGTTGGGGGAGAGAGGGATGGGGCTCCTGGACATGGACACCCTTTTAAAATAGAAAAGGAAAACGTGTAGACATTTTTCATTTATGTTTGGTATGTATTTTAACTTAACATGTTTTCTCTTATTGTGCATCTGTGATTATTTGATGTCTGTTAACCACCCAATGGGCTCTTGGAGATTTGAACAGGGTTATAAACTTGAAAGCAGACCACACAACACCCCCTCCCAGGAACTAATCAAATCAAAGCAGAATTAGCACATCCACCCTGTTCATCAGAAAATCAGCTTCTTTAATGAGCCGTTCCTTCTCGGCTTCATGCAGCAGCTGAAATTCCATCTGAAACAGTTAGTATTACTAATTCCTAATCTCCCCTCTTTAACCTTATGGGGCCTGAGCACTGTGTAATCAATAAGAGAAAGAGGTGCCATCAGCGGCATGGTGAGGTCAGCACAATCATGAGCGCTGGAGGGTCACAGACAGGTCGGCTTTTTAATTGAGCCCGGAGCACTGAAAGGCTGTTTGCAGTCAGATTTAGATGATGTCATTCCAGTAGGGCTTTGCACAAACAGGGCATTCAGTTCAATGTCAAAGACTGCAACCAGCGAGGAATCACAATAACTGTGCAAACAGCAATGTGGCTTCACTGCCAGAGAATGTACAGCCTTTTTTTTTCAACTGGACTGTTTTGTTTGATTGTTTTGTTACACTTTTGTTACTGTTGCTTCTGATGTCTTCTGTTTTGTTGTAAATGTATTATTATTATTTCCCCAGACAAAATATTACATAATTACATTGGTGACTATAATAGCATTAATACAGCTCTGGATCTGATGATGGCTGAGTCACGGACGTGTTGTCTGAACTGAGCCCTGTATACATACTAGAAGTAAACAAGATGGCTTCAGAGAAAACCACATGAAGGGTGAAATGGTCTACACGTGCATTGGATTTGGGCAACGACACTAAGGTGGAAAATATGCTGATTGCTCGGGAAAGGAAGAGGCTGACTGAAATATCCTCAGACGGGGAGGCTAGGGAGGGGGTGTGTGTTTAGTAAACATGTTCAGTTTAATATGACACAGCACAGGCCTTTCCAAAAGCCTCTTCTCCGAGACCGTTCGCTGTCACGCACAGACACAGAACCCTGGCAAGCCTCACATCAAGAGCGCCACTAAAGAAGCCGCTGCGACAGATACAAACATGCTTCACAGACGGACGAGCCAGCTACCTCCACAAACCCTCCCTCCGGAGGATCCTCTTATCAAAAACGCTCTGTGCGGGGGACCTGATGTTTTTGCCACAGGCTTTAAAAAAGTACTTTTGTGCATAATAAAGAGCTTAATAATCAGTCCCTCTGTCAATGTCAGCTTCAATGACAATGACGTGCTTGCTATATTCATTACGTTTTTTCACATCAACAGGCATGCCAAATTACCGCTCTGACTTTACCTCTTCTTAAGCGGTTGTGGCCTCCTGTTCTCTCCCTCTCCTTGTGAAGCGACTCACGCTGATGAAATTAATGTGCCACCTGAAATCCAAATGGCTGTAAAATAAAGACGTGTTTAAACCTAAATGAGGTTCTGAGGTGCACTCACCATGCTTTTAAAAGCCTGGGTACTTTGCTTTCGTAACACAGCTGAAGCCTAAGGCCCCGATTCAATCTGAGCCCAATGTGCTCTGTCCTTTCTGCTGCTTTTTTGTTTCTCGGACATTTTTTGCTAATTTGAATGTGCATCAAGGATAAATAGTGCATGCCATGGGGGGAAAAAGTGTCTTAAGCTTTTTTAACCTTGGTACTCAATATGAAGGGCTAAGCAGATTGCAGTAGGATTAAAAATGTTCTTACATCTTAAATGAGATTGAGATATTGGCTTCGAGTTACAAGAAAATTTTGAAATCTGGCTTAACATACAATGCAATAATTCAGAATATTACCGCCATTCGAAAGATGGTACTTGATCACTGCCTATGATTGCCTGCATCAAGTCAACTCCAGTGGAGCTTAGATGGAGTAAACACTGAGCCACACATTTATTAAAATGTTTCATTTTGCCGGCCATTTCATTCGGTCGATACATTTATCCCGATGAAATCGAGCATTTCATTATGAGAGAGAAGTCAACTGAGAACGCCTTTAATAACTGGTACAGTGAAAGTCTTCACAGCTGCCTTCTTTTTGCCTTTAAACTTCTTTAAAGTGGTCTGCTGCACCAGCTATTTAAAGAAGTTTAATTTATATACTTTTTGATATGGTTGTTTTTGCTTTGAATCCAAAGGGTTGCTCTATAACAACATTTAAAAATGGGAACGTTAAGAGGCTTACCATCTTCACAGTTTAGCAGCAAAAAGGTCACTTCTGGAAATTGGGATCATTAATCTTCAAGTATATTCCAGCACCTCTGAGACACATTTCATATACAATAGTAGATTAAAGTACGTCTTGTAGGTCATGGGTAATTTGGGGTGATTTTTTTTTTTTATTTGACGAGTCCTGTGTAGAGGGAGATGGCACTTGAATTTCTTGAAAGAGACTTCTCACATCCTCCGGATCAAAATAAGTGCTGATTGCGCTTCAACAGAAGGAGAAATGTCACACAGGAGTGAAGCTTAACTCAGCTAAACAATTAGATCATTAAAAATAACCATGGAAGGCATCCCACTTCTGAGACCCTGACAGCCATTTTCTTCCTTTCTTCCTTTCTTTCCTTCCTTTATTTTCCTTTTACTATTTTGCAGGATTCTTGGATGTTTCAAACTTTTATCAATGCTGACATGTCCCACCAATCGACGAGGTCTGAAATGAGTGCAGATTGGTGCCGTTGTTTATAAAGGTAAGAAAAATACTACTACAGTCAGTTTCACTGGCCTTGTGTGTCGTGCGGAAATTCGCTGCTATGCCAACAGTACACATATAAAAGGCAGAACGTTTCCTGGCAAGGGTACAGTCACTATCAGCACCATGACTTCATTTATGGGAGTGCCGTTTTAAAAAAGGAAGTGCAGCAACAGTTAAATTCATATTTTAAAGACTGAAAAGTAATGGCTATACCATATGTGAGAGCCTTTTAAACACCATTATGGTCTAAAATGAGAAGACACAACTACACTAAGATGATAGTGAACTGTCCCTGTATGGTCATTTATACTGAAAAATACTTTTGGATAAAGCACCTAATTTTCATATTCTTATATTATGTATTATTCTATATATTTATAGATACTCTTCCCTTGTTACCAGGCCTCAGTAAGCTGACTGAGAGAAAACATTCGCTGAACTACAAGCAAATTCATGGTATATACTGTATGAAATATTATCTTTGATACATCTCATACCTAAGTGTTCTGTAATAATTATAGTTGCTATATATTTTGTCTGGACTGGGGCAAATGGTGAACCAGCCATATTTCATGAAAAACAGCAGGAGAGACTTCTCTGAAGAGTGTCTGTGTAAGAGCCTTGTTTTTCTGTTGTCCGGGACTCGACCGCACTCCTGTATTCATAGCTTATTAAGGCCTCTCTAGGCCCGAGCAGTCATGGGGAAAAACCTGATGAATGGCCACATAAATTAGATCTTGGTTTTCTAATAAAGTTAATCAAAATTTCATTTTGCAATTTTGTTTTGATAAACCATCATACTCCAGATGGCGGTGTGCGCTCCCCTGCACTGTTCTCTCATAATGACACTCATGAAAGATTTATGGTTCATAAAAGCCTTATTAAGTCCTTTCACTATAATGGCATGGATGGTCAGTGGTGTGTATCCAATCACCAAACGTAAATATATATTTTTTGGAACGATGCCGGTTTAAAAGCTATTTGTTATCCCTGTGCTAACTTTCAGAACTCATGTGTGAGGATGTAAGATAGTGAAAAAGACTGCTGACAAAATAATCTGACAAGGACATACTTACAAGACTGCATGCCTCTGTGTGAGGCTGAGTGAGATCTGTGCAAATGCATGATAATTACACACGCATTTGAGACCTAGCCTAAGATGAATGTGTTATTTAAAAAGTGTTAATTGCAATGTAGTCAACACGAATGAGCCAAGGAACAAATATCTTGGCATATTCGATTAATTTAAAATATTTCTAATCTGATCTCTCTAAATTACTATTTCTTATAATCCGCTTAAAATAACATTCACAAAATCCACATGCATTAATAAAGCGTCAAGCTGTGGTACGAAATTTATTCTGCAAAGACTTTCTCTGTCAATCACTTGAGGCACAGATGGAGAACAGTGTCAGCCCACCCCCACCGCCCCTCCACACTTGATCCCGTTTCAATTTCATATTCCATCCACTTCTGAGAAATGATGGCGTCATTACACCCTGTAATTGTCTTACATTAATGTAGCGCTATTGGATCTCAGGCGTGTCTGAAGACACAATTAGAGGTAACTTGATGTAAACTCATTCAGCGGTGAAATAAGTCGCGGGCCTTGGCAGACGGCAGGGAGATGGTATCACCATCAAAGGGCCCCCCTTTCATTGTGTCCTCCACACATCCTCAATGGCACTGGGACCGGGAGGTCACGGCGTTCGTCACATTATCCTTTACACAGCCCGACTGGGTCGCTGAAGTGGAGTAACCGAATACAGCCGGGCAGAATCTGGACCCGGCTATGGGTGCGATTGAGTCTTCAATAGCGAACCCGCTCAAGAGCACCGGGAGGGTCAAATAGGCTGCACATTCCTCAATGATGCGCCCATTCAGACAGGTCTTTCGTGGTGTCAGGTAACAACACACGAGTTTGAATATTTCCCCGAAGCCCAGCTGGGAAAGAGGATGATGGGATTGGAGAGGGGGTCGGCGTTGCGGTCTTTGCCATTGCCATTAGCTTGCTCTCTCCCGGCTTTAGAGAGCTTTTCGGCAGGGTTCCATTAGGTGGGCAGCCAAATAAATAATTAAAACGAGGTTTCCTCTAGATTAAAAATGACGGCTTGCGGCTCAGCTAAGAGTCCAGGTGCCGCGGTGTTGTTAGTGTTGATTGCAAGTCAGCAGGAGAAGGCCCAGGGAGAAGTTAAGAGCGAGGGGACTGCCAATTTGGAAGTGCTAAAACAAGTGGATCTGAAACAAGTGGGAGGGATGGAGGGAGGGAGGGGGACAGGGCAGACTATACTAACAAGGATTCTGGTATGATGCCTGGCAGTGAAGTCATTATTACTTCAGTGAAAAGCAGGGGTTGCGGGTGACATTTTACTGCCACTTGAATTCCACCCTTCCTCTCCTCTAGACACAGCAATTCAGAAAGGGAGAGCATCGTCACGCATCTTGTTGCAGCGACTTGATCCCTTGTTGCACGGCCCTAATGAGGCTCTCCAATTCATGAGCACAGCGGTGGAAACTGCAGCTCCCAGTTTGCTGAATGCACTCTGTCTTTACTTAAAGCCCAAGAGCACAGAAGCTTGATAATGTGTGCCAACACATTTTAGTAGAATGTTAAAATACTGGAGATATCAAAGAACTTCCAAAGCTTGTCTGTTTGGATCACTTCTGATCATGTTTTGAGTTTAATGTCGAGCATGCGGGAATTTCCCCCAAACATTTTTGGACGTAAACACAGCCACACACAGTTTTATGGAGCATAAATAAGCAGATTTATGTTTCTTGAGTCTGGTACAATTGGCACTGGTTGAGTATTTCTTCAGAGATAGATGATACAGTTTACTGTCTGGCAAGTCTAGACTTATCTTCTGAAGGTATCAATGTTTTAAGTTACACCCATATATGAATGTGTGTATATATACACATATGAATGGTTATGACAAAATGCATCTCACTCATCAGGTTAAAGTCAATAGTGTTATGCTTCTGCTCAGGATGAGGTTTCTAGTAAAGGATGGGTTGAACATGAAAGATATTATTTAGGTGAAGAAAGTACAGTATGCAATTGAGAGTACAGTTTGTATCCTCTGGTTCTACTGACATTTTTGGTAATGGAAAATAGATGGTTTGATATATGCAGCTTCATGGTGAACAAGGTTGACCTTGATCACTTATTAATGAGTAAGGCCAGAAACACCTGGGTCAACAATATTACAATTACTCAAATTATGGTTAAGAAGACAACAAAGATAAAGAAGAATGTGTTTAATACATTTAATATCAAACGGCCAAATACCACCAAATTTAATGACTTGGTGAGCTGATTGAGCAAAATGGTCTTAATAGTGTAAATTAGGTATTGTGACAAGTGTTTTTCAACAGTCTTACATCTGGCGTGGAGTGAAAAGGTCTGTTTATTCTGAGGGCTGTCAAAACTGAAGGATAAAAATAGACTTATTTCCAGGCAGACGAAAATGTGCATGACTGTCGAGTACATGCAAATATAGACTATTAATGTATTCAGAAAAATCAATAGCTAATTGACTGAGCAGCATAACGATGTGCGTGATGAGGACCAATTATGATGCATTTCTTAGCATCCTGGTAGGAAATCACTGACTCTAGCTGGACCATAAAAGCTATACAGGAATAGGGCTTTTGAGGGGTTGACTTTTTGGCACGACTCCAACTCCTTGTTTGTCACAGTGATAACTAGTTGATCAGACACATCCTAAAAACACTTTGTGTTCTCACTTTGTGAGAACACTTTGTTTCCTCTTATTTCCAAGCAATAAGAAATTTTTTCAACATGGGTGCCTGAATTGTGTGATTAAGTGATTGAATTATATGTCACACCTATGCATGTCTGATGGGCATTTTAAACACTCCATCAATGAGATGTAAATCATAACTTGCTCAGCTGAATGGCTGTTGAGTGCCTTCTTTAGCTGTGCAGGAACAGTTTGTTTGATTAAACAGTTGAGTTTGGCAGGTTATTGTTTGTGTGGTGAATTAAGCATGGCAGGAAAGAGCCATTACTTGTGCCAATGAACAATGAACTATCTTCGCTCCCAATATATATCAGTCCTGCTGTGCAGATAAACAGCAAAAATTAAGCTTTACTCTCCAGATAGTCATTTGTTGTGTAGATAATCAGTGAACTTCCCAGAGTACACAAGCACAAAACATCCACTGCCTGATTTCCCACGTGCACAACTCAACACATAATTGTATTTCGTTTAGTCTTTTTTTATTGATTCGCGGCACATAGCAGGGAGAATTTAGGAAACCTATGTACACAACATGTCACAGTGCAGTAAGTTCTTGAAAAAGTCTTGAGGAGTCTTCTCAGCCCACCATTAAGATCCTATAGTTTTCCATTAAACAATACAGCCACAATTCCACGCAGCCAAAGAAGGAGGGAAAAAAACCTTGCAACATTACCAGGCCAAGAGAACCCAGGCCAGGCGAGGGAAACCACTGAGATGGTTAAAGAGAGGTCAGCAAGAGGTGGCCCTGTGGGCTTTCAAAGGGGAGGTCTCTGACAAACTGGACCCTCCCTCTGTCGGAGAGCTCTGATATTCGTAGTTCCAGATTCTTCCTGCAGGCTGAGTCCTGCCTCTGACAAAGCTGCTCGGAGCAGCACAAAAGAAGGACCCCGCTCAGCAAGGAAAGTGCTCCGCCTGTCGTGCCTCGCTCTGAGCACATTGGCCTCATAAAGCCTGGGCCTCATTACATAAAGAAACACCATTAACCTTTGGCCTTTTAATGGCATTGTTCATTCAATTGTTATTTCAACCACAGTTACAATCTTATTGTTAAAGTCAGCAGTGCACCAACCCCATTGCAATCACCACAGTAACTATGGGTGCAAAGCTTGCTGCATCCACTTGTCACTTGCAATGATATTTGGTGTCAAAACTGTCACTGTCTCTCTTATCAAGGTGCACAGTACACCTGGTTAACTATACATCTCACCATAAATCTAACAATGGACATTCCTCTATACTAGTATAAAGTTCCTCGGTTTTATCCTGAATTGTTTCCTTTACTAAAAATTCATACATCTCTGTATTTTTTATGGAATGTAAGCCATTATATTGATTGATGGGTGAACCAAACAATTTGTTGAAGGTTTATTGACAATCCAATTAAGGGATGTGTCCACTGTATGACAGTTACACATGTTCTGCATCCTCTTTAAAATTCAAACGACCCTTACGTGAATTGTTTCTTCGCATTCATGTCAGGTTGAAAAGTATTAATGAGCAAACAAAACATTATTATTTGGGCCATCACTGAATACACAATTAGCATCTATTATCTACATGTTACACCCTAGCACATATTTCTCGGAAGAACAATGAACACAGCAGACTGCTTTTATATTACTTTACCCATCAGGCTCAGTAAATGACACCTGATACTTACGGTTGTCAAGGTGTTTTGATCCAATTTAATATCTCTTCATAGTTGACAGGTTTTCAATTTCAAAAACTTTCTATTTGGATATATTTATCAAAATAAATGTGTGAAATGAATATACATTAACTTTTGTTCACTTAAACTTACACAAAGGTGTTTTGGGAACACTGCGGTTATGTAAGCAGCTAAATATATCAAGCAAGCACAAAAATGAAAACAAATCAAGTACCATATTGGATATTCAAGTGTGGAGGAATTTATTTTCAAGCAATGCAAGTGTAAAATTGAATTAAAATTCTATTCACCCCTGATGTTACATTCTTAATGTTTTAGTACAAACAAATTATACATTTTACAATTATACAAACAAATATATTCATTATTTGAATAATTGCAAAGGTGTGTCACCTCCATTGCATACAACAAAGGTTACATCTTATTTATTTTTTGTTATTAGTCACTGGCTTTCTCATAGTCGCTCATAGGTGCTTGAACAGAACACATATGTCTGTAACATCTCTGGCACTTCCTCAAAGGAAAAGTTAGTGTTTTTGTCTTAGTTTGTTGTCATAATATACAGACACAGTCTCACTGCACTCCTGCTGTATTGTGGGATTTGTAGTGCGAAAAACAGCCATTGGCTACATGTGAGTGCGCTGGAGGAATTCAGTCTTTGCGCTTCAGCACTCCTGCATGAGCAGAGTTGTTGCTGGGGTAAAGGTGAGCCTAATATGTACAACTGGTCAGTCTAAAATGAAAGTGCATGCTTCTAAAAATGGGCAGAAAACATCTTCTGTCAATAAACCAATTATGGTGCTTCACAAACAGATTACTCTACAAAGTTAGTTTAGGTTAGCCATGGATCAGACTCCCTGCCTAACATCTAATTGCCTGAAATGAAGTTAAATACTCTTCCAGTGACATAGCACAGGATGCTGAGAAGCTTCAGCCTCACATTTCCAGCCATAGTGACCTGGAGTAGTGGGGGGCTGGCCTGGTAGGGGGTGTTCCAGTATTAATGTGAACTATGAATTCCAACTACTATATGAGGAGGAAATATATTAACATATTAAAAATACATATGTGGTGGGTGTCTGTATATATTATCCCAAGGCTAATCACCAAATTATGATTAACATAAGGCTCTATCGCAGTAAAAACTGCTAACAAAGGAGAAAAGGACAAACCACTCTTGTTTTTCAAAGTCCAATATTCCCACGTTAAGGCCTCTTATTATTCCTCTCATTTTCTTTGGTGATGAATAATTCAATATCAAACATTGATTTGTGTTATGAACTCGGATTTTCCCATGCTGTTTCTGAGTTAAACATTAATCAGATTTAATGCGGATTCGTGTCCAGCAGCACATATGATCCCAGCTTGCCTTGGGGGTCAGGTCAGAAGTAAATAAAGCTATATAGAGGCGCTACTGCGCTAAGGGCCACATGAATTTGTCCACAGGACTTGCAGTTGTGTCCACGTTCTGCTATTTTGACTAGTGCTGCTCTATCAGTGGGGGTGTTGTGAGTCATACAGTCAGGTTCAGAGTTATACAGTCAGGCTCACTGACAGAATGGCCCTTTGAAACAGGAACCAAACACCTAGCTTGGTGTTATAGGCTGTGTTTACCTGCGTGGGTGACTTCAGACAGGCGTCGTAGAACTCAATGACAAAGATGACTCCTCCCATGCATGATAGACAGTGTGCAGGATCTGCCATTGCTTGAACAAGATGGAGATGTCAGTGACCAACACATCCCTGATAGAGTGATATATGTCATAAACCCTGACTCCTAAAAGGCACTCAGCATCTATGTTTTATTATATTATGTCCTGTGATATAATGAATCATTCAGTAAATAATATGACGCCAAATGAGGATTTAGAGGGATAGATGCCGTACACTCAGTGACCAATTTATTAGATACACCTCTCTAATACTGGGTAGGACCCCCCTTTGCCCCCAGAACAGCCTGAATTCTTTGTGGCATGGATTCAACAAGGTGCTGTAACATTCCTTAGAGATTCTGCTCCATGCTAACATGATAGCATCACACAGTTGCTGCAGATTTGTCGGCTGCACATTCATGCTGCAAATGTCCCATTCCACCACATCCCAAAGGTAACTCTATTGGATTGTGATCTGGTGACTGTGGAGGCCATTGGAGGACACTGAACTCACTGTCATGTTCCTGGAACCACTTTGAGATGACGTGTGCTTTGTGGCATGGCGCATTATCCTGCCAGAAGTAGCCATTAGAAGATGGGTAGTCCGTGGTCATAAAGGGATGCACATGGTCAGCAACAATACTCAGGTAGGCTGTGCCATTTAAACGATGCTCAATTGGTATTAAGGTGCCTAATGTGTTCCAAGAAAATGTTCCCCACACCATTACACCACCACCTCCAGCCTGAACCCTTGACACAAGGCAGGATGGATCCATGGATGTTTACGCCAAATTCTGACCCTACAATCTGCATGTTGCAGCAGAAATTGGGATTCGTCATACCAGGTGATGCTTTTCCAATTGTCTACCGTCCAGTTTTGGTGAGCCTATGCCCACTGTAGCCTCAGTTTCCTGTTCATAGCTGACAGGAGTGGTACCCAGGAGGGGTCTTCTGCTGCTGTAGCCCATCCACCTCAATGTTCGATGTGTTCAGAAATGCTTTTCTGCATAGCACTGTTGTAATGTGTGGTTATTTGGGTTACAGTCACCTTCCTGTCAGCTTGGACCAGGCTGGCCATTCTCTTCTGACCTCTGTCATTAACAAGGCATTTTTGCCCAGGGAACTGCCGCTCGCTGGATGTTTTTTGTTTTTCACCCAATCCTGTATACACTCTAGAGACTGTTGTGCGTGAAAATCCCAGTAGATCAGCAGTTTCTGAGATACTCAAACCACCCCATCTGGGACCAACAATCATCCCATGGTCAAATTCACTTAAATCAGATTTCCTATCCATTCTGATGTTTGGTCTGAACAGCAACTGAACCTCTTGACTATGTCTTTGTGATTTTATGCATTGAGTTGCTGCCAGATGATTGGCTGATTAGATACTTGCATCAACGAGCAGGTGTACAGGTGTACCTAATAAAGTGGTCACTGAGTGTATATCTGTACACATCTGATAAGTACTTGTATGTCGTCCTCCATACTAACCCCAATGAGGCCAATTGCAATCTTTTGCTGTAATAATGTTCAATCCAACTGTATGATAAAAAGTAGGCAAAATCTCTAGTAAATGACACTGTATCTTAACTGCTGATGATAAGCTAAGCAAAGGCCCTTAAACAGTGTCAAATAATTGGATTTTCTAAATGGAAGGTAGACAATGTAATCTTGGAGTCTCAAGGTAAATCTATATAATTTGTCTTCTAAGACACACATTTATGTGTGTGTGAAATCTAATGTGTTCTCTGTTCAAAATAGACTTCTGGCAGTAAGTAAATCGCTTTTTAATGAGTCAGGGCTTTGTAAGCCTAATGCACTGGTAGATAAGCACCAATGAAGAAACCTGCCACACATTCAAAATTAATTGGAGTGAGTATTCCTAAAATCATATTTAATGTCTATGTATAAACAAGTTTGGCAATATGTGAATACCTAAAATTACTACACGTCTCCACAGTTTTAGCCCTTTACTTACACAGCAAAAAAGTTTTTCTAATCTGCCTGAGCAAAGACACACAGAGACCCAAAAGAATAAACAGGTTGATAATCCAAACCCACAAGGTATTGTGTTTGCTGCAGGAAACTACTTCATAGAATTCAATATCAAAATTGACAGAGAAGATTTTCAAACGCATGCATTTGAATTTGAATGTGTGCGAAGATTAAACAACACTGGGAAAGGTGCCTGAACGGTCAGGTGGGTCCTAAACTATCAGCTCTTTCCCTGTTATGCATGGAGGCAGAAAAAAGGAAACAAATGATAAAAAGTAGCTAAATGTGTTAACCACCCGCTCCACACACACACACACAGCACGACCATTTGGCGCACAGCTAGGAGGTCGCCTAAATTATCAGCAAATTCATATAATTTACAGGACAGGCGACATTCAGCAGCTGAGAGCCCTCATTGAAACAGTTATACTGGCAGCAGGGTACTTTTTGCTGATCAGTGGTGTGACATGCAATTTCAGCAATGCTGAAGAGATAGCCCTGATAGTGAAAACACATTAACATGTGACAGCGTTATCAGCATAAAACATGCATTGGCATCAACACAGTACTGATATGATGATGTAGACAAAATTATTTAGCTAAAGTGCTTTTGCTTCTGCCATTATTATTCTAAAATAACATTGAATAGTTTGCAGCCATGTTTTATAGCACATTAATAATTCAGGGACAAGATTATGTATGGACATCACATTACAGCTATTTTATTTGTGTTGCGTACATATTGAAAGGATCCAAAAGTTTAACTGATTTCATTTTTTAACGTCAAGCCTTTTCTTCAGATAAGCCCTCAGTCTGAACAAAGCTGTGACACAAAGATATCTGAGGATATTGATCACACAGACGGACAGATGGAAAGTGACAGAGTTATTGATCTGACGTTTTGTACTTTACCTTTGATCTGCTAATTCTGCCACTGGAGCTGAATAAAACAACCCGCAGCCTTTGAACTTGAATTTGATTTAATGTCTTTAGGTAGCGCACATCTCAAATGCAAATCGCTTTCACGTTGTGTCAAACAGCTTCAGCCCAAAAGTTTTAATTCCAAATTCGGTCAACTGCGAAAGTATTGACCGAAAATTTCTGAAGACATTTTGTAAGGGGGCGGTGGGTGGATGGGGTTGGGGGGCAGATCTGATATGACAATCAATATCAGATTGCGGATTTGACACATCATTAAAATGATTCCCCAGTCGAGGTTCATTTACATCGCGCCTAACGTTGGGAGACACTGGGCTGCTGATTGGCCCTGTAAAGCTCAGATGTGACAGAATTACATGGCCTCACATTCACGCAGACAGAAAGAGAATCTGGTGTCTCTGTCTGGAGGGAACAGAAGCAAGAAAATCCAAAGTGATTATCAAAATTAGGCATCATGGAAACCACTGCACTTCCACTCTCATTGTCTGTCTCCCTAAATGTGTGCTACACACAGACTCGTCGGTTCATTATATTATACTGTGCTCCTAATGCATTAGCCTGAGAATGAGGACTGTAGGTTTTACATGGTAACTAATGACAAAGTCTTTATGTTGGCAAGCGCATGTATTAGTTCATTTCCTACTTTGTCCAATGGGGGATGATGCTGACCTCTGTTAAAGGGAAACTCGGGGAATCTTGTCTGACACTTCCAGGGTAATACACTGACCTTGTGCCTTTGGACTACTAAAAGCTAATTATACTGGCCCTGTGAAGTACTGCAGCAAGACCCTTTAAAAGAAAGTACTCCCTAAACTGCCTTTAAAGCCTCTACATTACAACTGCATGGGACACTCTCATATCAGGGCAAAAGCGAGCGCATGCTAGCCTGCCCTGTCAACAGCTCCTTCTTTTTGTGCTTATTACATTATTAATAGCAATGTTTTCTTCACAGCGAAAGCTTTGCTGTGCTGCCGAAGGCTTAACAACTCTGAAGTATAGCCGTTCCCTGGACAAAGGGAGAAAAAAAATGTAGCCAGTGCCAAACAAACCCTGGACAGCATACAGGAATAAGCCTGTCAGTTTTCATTAACACACGCCAATGGATTTATCAGGATTTTCGGCGCTCACACAGTGATAGCATCACTTTCTGCATGGTGTCATCCCAATGCCTGCTGCACTGTTTAGAAACTAATTCATCTGCTTAAAACCCAAAACAGGGTACAAAAGCCCTCTATGTAACAATGGAGGTGAGCAGCAGACAGCAGAGATGGGGGAGGGAGAGAGAGAGAGGGAGAGAGCGAGACGGGATTATATTTCCAAGCAGGATTCGTTCCCAGTATTTTGTGAGTTCGAGCAGTGAAAGGGCCAAGTTGAGCACAGGCAGCGATCTAGTGTGGGAGCAGTTGGTAATTCTGCAAACGCTGGACTCAGCAGCCCTGGCGTTTGGATCGATCCCTGACCCATCGCTTGGAGTAACGAAACGACCATACAGCAACAGCCACATCAAGTGACGTAGCCGTTCAATTGTAGTTAGCCGATAAAGGCCGGATCTAACTCGATGAGGTCACACACGCAGCTGTGCTACTTTCCCCACTGGAAGCTCTAATGGCGCTGTAGACACACACGCCCTCAGAGTAAAGCTCCCACTTCAGCAGGAGGTATTCTATAAGGCATCCAGTGAGCTTATGAGTCATCCTCCCAGTTTTACCAGACCTGCTGTTTGGTGCTGGTCACGCTGGCTGCTTTCATGTGCAGCAGGAACGAGAACTATAGGGCTCAAGAGCAGCCTGTGGGTTTTAGATTGGCTTCCTTGATCCGAGTTGTTCGTGTGACAGTGATTCTAACATAACAGGAACAGGAGCAAGGGATCCCAGCCTATGGCCTCATTCCCTGTGCTGAGGTCACCATAGTGCCAGCACTGTCCTTCAGGAAATAAAAAGCCTTACAGATTCTGAAGTTAAGGTGGTGACATTGTTCAGCTGCTACACTGAGGCTCTGCACATGAACTCTGTTCTGCACTCTTTGAGTGTCCAGTGCAGAGCATCCGTACATTTCGGCTGCATGCTACATTAATAAAGGTGCACGGTTGTTTTCACCCAAACAACTGCCTTAATGGAAGGCCCGAGACAGATGGTATCGCTGCCCCCGGCCACAACTCACTCCGGTATTAGCCTTTAAAGCTAATGGAGGAATTCTGTAATCAGAATTAAAGGGCTTTCGTCAGCTAAGCCACTCTGATGGATAACTACATCTGGCAGTAATAACAGCTCTGTGCTTTATACTGCCGATAATGCACTAAATCCTGACCTTTTATGATCACACTGGCTGCTACACATCTATTTACTTAAATAAAAGAGATCACTCAAAATAAATTGGCAACATTAAAATGATCCAGTATGAGAATGTCTCCTGGAAACACTCTCCGTTATTTCATCAATTGCACATATACATAGGTTATCATTTCATTATCCCATTACAGCATATTATCATTGTACATTATGGGGTGGCATTAAACTGCATTTAGAGGTTCACCATGCAGTGCGATAAATGAATTAGTTCATAAATGAATTCCATAATTAACAATACTGCAGCACTGTACACCTACTTATCAGGCTTCTGTACTTGCAACATGAGAACATGTATTTCCTTTGCCTCCGTTTGCTAATTCTGATTGTAAGATAGTTGACAAGTACAAATTATGCAAATCATTACAATTATACCATTTGCTCAAGACTCATAAACTGCAAAATATTCAAATATGCAGCTGAGCTGGCTATTGCTCTTATTTGGGAATTCAGTCTCACATTCCAACTGCATGTGCTTACTCAACAAACCTCTTAATATAGGAAACAGATGTTACTGGAGTTAAATTATCCTTTAATCAATCTGCCAGAGGTGCTATGACTATATTATTGACAGTAAAGTCAATCCATATGTTTAACCAGTCTGATGTGGACACTATTGTGCACTGCAAAAACAGTTGTTTCTCTATCAAAAATAAGATTTTTTTTTCCATAGGTTGAACAGTGTTGCCTCCAGTTTGTGACCTTATACTGCTTTACAATGTTGATTTGTACTGAAAAAGGGTCATGAGTCATTCTTTGAATACATGAAAAATGGTGTTTTATCATTGTCTTTTTTGTTATTTGTTTGTTCTTTTACATCTGGTTGAATATCTATCAGCATCAGCATTGACCTGTTGTGCTACGACTGCAAGCACAGCCTGTGACTCTCATTATACAAATAAAAAATGCTATCAAAGCATAATCCATAAAATGTGGAAAAATAAATGCTCTTCTGTTATATGAGTGCCAGGACTGGCGATGCATTCTAACTCAACAAGCCCACTCTTCAATGATTGTACTTTGAAAAAAACGTGATCTACAAAATTAAAATTTGCCTTAGGAAAGCACACTTTACAAGATGGAAAGCAATGCTAACAAAATTCAATAATGTTATTTTCTCAAATGGATACACCAGCCCTTGAAAGGCAACATCACACAGGCTCACCATGTCTCTCAATAATTACGCTTGATTTTCATACAACAATCCGGCTTGAATAATCCTGAAAATACCGAGGACTGTGCGATATCTTTGGGTGCAGAATGAAGCTTTGTTCAGATTACCTTTCCTGTGGACCTGAGCAGAATACCCATGCACTGGAGGAGCACCAAACTCACAACATGAACTAATGCGATAATTTTCACGCCCCTCCTCCAGTTCACGATAATGACACATCATTGCTCTTCCTGCATGAGTATTGTTTTTAAGATTCATGCTCGCTGCATCCCATTACCAAAGGGGTTTCTCATGAATAATGTACATTTTCATTCACACTTATTCATCTGGCAGTTGCTTTTATCCAGAGCGACTCACAAAAAGTGCATCCAGCAGGGTTAGACAAGTATAGCTGTACAGATGCACAATCATTAGTGCAATACTTTAAAAATAGTGCTGTTGTGAGAAACATTGGAAAAAGTGCTATCATAAGGCACACATATACTCCAAACATATACTCCAGGTCATGGCATTCAAAGCAGTATGTTTTCCAGCAGATACTACAGTAAAACCGAAAAACTCCTGGTAAGGTCCAGGATATTATGAGCGTCAATGTTATTGGCAGCATCTGTTAAGAGCATGATACAAAGTCGATGCCGGCTTATTCTCTCGGAGGCGCGCCGATGTGAAGATGAATTTGCAAGGCAGTGTGGGTCTTTGGATCTTATCTCTCCCACACCGACCCGGTGTGATGGACAAGCTGCTGAAGTCAATAGCAGGCGCTGTCTGTGGTAAAACGCTGTGCTTGTTTTATGATCGCACAGCAGCCTGGGCCCGCCGCTCAGTGCGTTGCGTGGGAGCCAGTTTGATCAGGGAAGATGGAAGCAAAAAAAAAAAAAAAAAGTCATTGAGAAAGCTTTGCTCTACAATTGGCAGCACCCTTGGCTATGACGGCTGACTGGCGGATCGTGGTTATTCGGAACGAGCTGCAGCCTTTCCACCGAGCACTGACACAGCGTCTGAGTATTTCACTACAAGATTTATGAAGCACATCTGGCCTTATGATTGGCTCAGATGTTTGTTTTCATCCAGAGGGTATGTATGTTCATGAATGCTAACAATATCATTCGCTACATTAAAGGACAAGGTCAAAATGCATACTATTAATTTCTTTTTGTGATTTTTTTGGTTGAACTCAGTGATTTGTCTCAGATTAGTTGTTTTTGGTAATTTGGTGGGTTGTTTGTGTTGCAATGTCTCATTCTGTTGTTGATATTACAATCACATGCCTGCTGCTGTTATCACTTGAATTTTACCTTTGAGGACCAAAAAAGTGCATTCAGTTTTACCTTTCACAAAATTCTAAGCAGAGCATCCCTCCAAAAAGTTCTGATTACACCTCTTGTTTCACTTGCTCCACATCAAGTGGTTGAGTGGGCAGGGATGTGATTGGACCCACCTTCTCCATTTCTCCTCCTCCTACCGATCACCAAAATCCCCCCCCCCGACCTTCACCTGATCCGGGGGGGGGCAATCAAACACAAACAGGCGCAGGTCCCCGTCCCTAATCATGTGCATCTTCAAGGCCTGCTGCCGCTGCAATCACATCTGATTAGATCAGTGGTGACGAGGGGGGGTCGGTGACAAGGCCGAGGTGAGCGCAGAAGCCGGGCCCCTGTGAACCAGCGACCTCAGCGAGCACTAGCACTTCTGGCACAGCAGTTCTCCAAAAGCCCCTCCCACTGCAAGACACTAAACAGAGCCGTCAGCGTTATCGGTGCCCCGCCCCCCCCATCGTAAGGCAGGGGTCACCTACAGACAGCCATCAGTGCCACAGACCCCAGTTTATTGTCAGGACCTGTGAACCACAAGGAATTTAAAACCTTGAGTCTTTGAATCTGAAAGCAGTGGGAAAAAAAAAAACATGAAAAAAATCCTCAACAGTGGGATCCCGCATTAAAATAGAACACATTATCATTTGCAGTTTCAATAAATGGCTACCATTTGAACATTCCATTTGCTGAGAAAGAAAGAAAAAAAATGCTTTGAATTCACAAAGAAACCCTGAATGGTGCACAAGATATTAGTCCTCTTAGATTTGTAGGAGTGCTAAATTGGTGTGTGTTTTGAAAGAATAAAATCACGTAGCTGGGAGTATTTACCAAGGGAGTCTGAGGTTTCGGTGTTATCAAGGCAATTAGCCTCGCCCTCGCAAACAGGGCCTGCATGCACAATCACAACTGAGAAAGCTGGTGTGATAAAGATGTCAGGTGATCTTTACTCACAGAAAAGACAACCAACAAGCAATTACTGAGCACAGATACACCAGTGTGCGAGCACAGTGTGGGGTAATACACAATTCAGTCTCCCATTCAACAGGTAAGGGTAAAAATCACACTGTCAACAGTAATAAAAGATATGCTGGTGCCATATGGCAAAGACTGCTGGAGTTATCTCCTAATTAAAACTAATTTACAAAACCTCATACCCAAAGGAAATGTCAATTGACCTTTTAGTATAGTTTAATACCTTAAATAACTGATTATATTTGAGCAAATGTGAACAAGAGATATGCGTTTGTCGATGCAAATATGTATACATTATTACTATGTGAAGATATCCCTATATGTGTACACTGCATATACTATATGCATATGAATTAATATACTTTTAAGAGGCCAATAAACCAAATTTACCTAAATAAATCCTAAAATGATGGAAGTGCTCCTCTACAGAAATGGTGTGCATACATGGAAGTCTCAGCATCATGAGAATAAACAGGAATAAATAAGCGCTGTTGAGAGCTTCCCAACAGAGCTTTCAGTGTGTAGCTCCGGTTTGAGGGAGGCACTGAGCCGAGGCTGCGCACTGCTGCAGTATGTATTCTGCTAGCACGCAGCTGAGACACGGCCACCTGTGTTAAACTGGCATTATGTTACAGTTCATTTGTGACAAGCCAGGGCACGGCACAAAGGCGCAGGGGAGAGACCGGCGAGGTGTATTCCCAAACCGCGAAACCGAGATCGCGTGCACTAACGAGCAAAGGGAACAACTCCACCCCCAGGACGGTTTAAATGACCAGAAACGTCCCACCCCTCTCTCCCACAAATACGGTACCCGCTTCTGTCTTTAAAAATTACAAACTTTGAATGCGAGGGATTTAGAGAGCGCAGGTGAGGCAGAGACTATTTGCACTGCTCCCACGGAAGGATTTTGGCGCAGGTCTGCAGACAAATCCAGATTTGGTCGGTGTCTAAAGTTCACTGTTGATACCCGTCCTGAGTCTGTTGCATAGCCACGTACTCAGATTCAGCAACCATTTCTCTGGTAATGAGTTTGTTGTCTCTCGTGGTATTTTGTGATGAAACAAGTCCCATATTTTCAGTGTAAATGTTCATTTAGCATACACCAGTTTCGACGCAACTTCCGGGGTCAAGCACATATTTGCTTCATTTGAAGTTTGATACAGTCGGGTTCCGTTCGTTCTGCAGCATTCGTTCAACAAAAACATCGTCCACATATTCGTGTAGAGCAAGAAAGTCAATCAGATTAGTGAGGAGATGAGCGAACGCCTCATTGGCTTCAAATGCCCCGGAAAACCTAAGATAATAGTACAGAGAAATGTACCATTACCTGCAGAGGAAGCAACTTGTAGTTGTATTCAGGGTTTTTATGATTATTCTTTTCCTCACTCGCACTGACACGAACATCCGGTTAGAATATTCCCGGCAACAACACATTTATTTATTTATTTATTTATTTATTTATTTATTTATTTATTTATTTATCGCATAAAAATGCCCCTGACGTCGAAACATTTGTCATGCATGGAAATCACACATGAATATTCCCTTGCTTACAACCCAAGGCACGCATGGTGCTTCCATGAGGTAGAGAAGAGCCGGAGACTACTTACACAAAGCTGCGTGCCAAGTGTGGCCTTGGCAGGCTGTATTACAATTTAAACGTCAGAGCACTCTGCGACTCAATGCCGCCCTAATCAGCTGCGTCGATACTATCACTAGAGGGACAGCGCATTTATGAATATAAATAACACACAAATGCGACTTCATAAATTAAGTTTTCACTTACTAAATTGACACACTTAGCCATATCACCGGCATATCTATTTTTAACCTATGGTCTTTTCTCATTTCCTTCCTCCAGATTCCGATTCAGTCAGCGTCCTCCTGGTTTGAAAGCCGGCCAGTGTATGCCGTACAGCTCATTCCACTACAATTAGGATCTTGTTGTCATATGTGTGGTGTGCTAAACTAAGCTGATTTACTCAGTTTCCATGGTATATGCTATATTTATTCGTTTGCATAATATGACTTTATTCTCTTTCTACGAGCTGCCAGAATAGTGTTAAATTGAAAAAGGGGGCGATAGTATAACTGCATTTCATTTAAATGAAAAGTGCGGGCCGTGTCTTTACCGAGCTGGAGAGCAGAAAACAAAGACGGCGATTCGGCAAACAGCTTAGTCAGGCTCATTATGTGATGAGTCAGAAAATCATGGCCTATTCAGTTCTCACAAAAACAGAATTGTGGGGAGATAATCCCTCCATATTCATCTCTAATCTTTATTTTGCCTCCCCGTACGAATTGCGAGTTCTGAGTAATGAAAAGGATAGGATCTAATAATAACACATTCGCACATGGGAAGCGAAGAACATACTGTAAACAGCATGCCTAGGCCTCTGTAAGTGTGCTTACTGGATCTGAATTTGATGAAATACTGATATGTTTGATGGCGCTACTGTGTTTGATCAATAGCCTCCCCACGCCCACCGGGGCTGTGTTTACATTAGCACCGCCGTCATGGAAACCACAGAGAGGACCCTGTGCTCTGACGACCTGTAAGCCATGGTCACCTTTCCAGCCAAATAAATCTCTACCCTTCTTACCACGTTTCAGACGTTATACAAATAATCATTCAGAAACCACAGAACAGGGCAAACGGGGTGCTCTTCCTGCTTCATTAATATTAAAACTGCTTCAAATTAGTTTTGCTTTCTGCTTATCATTCCAATTGACACGTTCGCTGGGTTTTAATTATCTACCGTATTCAATTATGTCAGTTCCACAGCTGCATAGTGAAATTCAGATTTTTGTGGGCTCACAGACAACACATCAGCAAAAATGCCACACGAAAGCTGCTTCAGGAGAGAGTGTGCACTAACAATAATTAAAACTGTGAAGCTTTTTGGAAACGTCTGCCCATCTTCTGCTATGCACATCCTTTGCTAAGTAGTTCCTTAAGACAGGAAAGTGAGACATTCTTAAAACTGCCTGTTTGAAAAAGAATGCCCACATTTCCTGAAAGAATTATGGTGTACTGAAAGCAGACACTTTCTACTGGCAGTAAGCAGTTAAGTCTCACATACTGATAACAGCTTATCAATTAAGCGTTGGAATTCTCCCATTTGAAAGATGTCATATGTGCTAAAGATCTGTAGAAAAAAAAAACCCCGAAGTATTAATCAGCCAATAACAAGACGTCACGCAGCTGGCTTTAGCAAACCAATGAAGTATCTCTAATTATAAAATTAGAGAGCAAAAAAGTGGGGAGAAGAATTTTTCTTCTTTAAAAAGAAATTAGTTTTGCTCCTTTAACCATTTTGTATTGTCACATATTATAAGGCTTCAGCAAGAGACAAATGGATGAGTTTTCAGTTCCAAAACATAAAATAGAGTATCTATGTAAAAACAGAATTCTTTGTTGAATTGCCAATAAACCTTGGTAACAAGGCAGAGGGAAATGAACAAATATTTACATCATGCGGACAGAGATAATGAAGTAAACCCATTAAAACGGAACATGAAATAGTACAACTACTAATTAGCAAACAGGTATCTAGGGAATAGGATGCATTACAGACCAAATATGCTTTATAGATTAGCAGATTTGTCTGTTTCAAGGAGAACTGTCAAGGTTAAACATCTGTGTGGTGGGTGGTGTTTATCGCAGTGCGGTACTTGTCCACATAAACGATGCACAGAAATGTCAGGGAAGTATTAACTCACTTGATCGGAGTCAGAACACAGAGTCCAGATACAATAATGGAGAGGGCTTGTCCTTCGTAGAGCTGCATTTTCCCTGAATAATAATAATGAAATTAAAAAAATAAGTCTGACAAATAAAACCCTCAAAATGGCCGAGAAGATTTCATTTCCAGATGTCATTTCACACAGAATTCGAGACCCTCCGGTATTCGGCATCTGGGTAGAACACATCTGTTCAATTACAGCCTGGGGATTAGAGGAGGGAAAGAGAATTCATCATCATCTCAAGCAATGGATGAGCTGATTGATGAATTTTTATTTATTAAGTGTTGCCTGCACATTCAGAGAGGATGACAGGACGACTATGTCTCACAAAATTCATGTTTCATCTGTAAACAGTCTAGTACTTAAAATTTATAGTTCAAACTCCCAACACCAAGTTCTGTCATTAGAGTGCACATTTATAGTCACAAAAATATGAAATAAACCAGGTCCAAGACCTTTAGCTGTACACAATTTGTAGTCTGCACAAGTTTTGAGGGAGAACCAAGATTCAGATGGCAGACATTACAGGCATTACAATAATTACATTAGCAAAATATGGATATTTCATGCCTCCACACATTTGGAAGTGATAGTGGTTTAGACACTGTATGTCTAAATATGCTGGTTAGGCATACAGTGTGGAATTGAAGTCTGTACTAGGAGCAGATGGCATGCCACATTATATTTCCTAGAGAAGGATTGTGCATTCGCGATTGGATTGCACTGCATCTAGACAACGTGACCAGGGCTTGTTATGGGAGGTATCCTCCCCAGACCAGTCCACGTAATGAATAATCAAAGAGAGAATTTGGCACCTTTCAGACCATTCAAAGGTTGAGGTGTCCTTTCGATTACCTGCAAACAGCTCCGGCTTTTGTAACCCAGCGCGTGTCCTTGTTCTTTAAGCAGATTGCCCAGAGGACATCAGTCACATTATGCAGCCAATCGCCTCCTTATTCAAATGACTGAATAAAGAACCGAATTATGCGCCTCCAATGAGTTAAGGGCTGTCAAAGAGGGCAGATGGGGAGCATGATAAAAATGTTTTCTTGAAGGATATGCCCTGCAAATTAGAACATATCCTGCCGATAATGTCGGGCGCTTTAAAGAAACATGAGGGGGGTGAAGGCACAGAGAGTTACTGACGCCACGCGGTTTTCGGGCATCCTTTCCTGCTTCGCATCAACATCTCAACAGGAACCAAGTCACAGCAGCTCATCATTCCCAGGTGCAGGGGAAAGGCAGCGAATCTGAAAAATGGCCGCCTCGTTAGGCCCTCCAATCAGCGGCACGGCAGCGAGCACAGACTGCACAAGAAGTCCTTCGTGTTGCAGGAAGTATTGCAAGCAAGCAACGACTGAGTCGCCTCTGCTCAGATGTGACTACGTTATTAAACAGGAGACGAGCGATGCAGCGCAACAGGCTTGTGCCAGTGTTTTTCTACATCATGCATAGAGGGATACAGTTTTCTTAGAATGTCAGCCTTGGTGGAATTCAGGAACAGGGAATCGATCAGTGTGAAGCTGGCATTAAACAGGTCATAGAGTTTGTTGTCTACAGGCCAGATGGTATACAAAATTTATAGTATTACTTATCCGACTTACTTTGCTTAAGTTTAACATGCCATCTATTTATATAGCTGGATATTTACTGAGGCAATTAAGTTTAAGTACCTTGCACAAGGGTACAATAACAGTGTCTTGTGTAAGCAAGATACATCAATGCACTGCATTACTATTCTTGCTTGCTCCTCACAAAGGTCTTGTTAGTTGGTGTGAAGGGGTGCAGCAGTCTGGGCAATGGTGTCTAAGCATTTGATCCCCGGGTGAAGGAAAGATGCATAAGTTGTTTTGGGTGTCGTTCACACACCCACGAGGCAGTCTGGCATGGATTACTGCCCTTCAGCTGGGGCATGGCTTTTCATCAAACGCGTTTGTCTGGACTAAGTTAGATGACGATGCTGGCAGCAGTGTGGAGCAGCGGTTTGGAACAGTATGAGGTTGCAGTAAGGCTAACAGTGGGGCTAACGGTAAAGCCACAGTTTCATATTGTGGAAGGACATGGACTCTATACCCTTCAGCAAAGGACTTAACATGAACTTCCTCAGTAAACACCCAGCTGAATAAACAGATAATGTGCCAGGGGTGTAAGTCGCCTTGGATAAGGGCATCTGATAAAGAAATAAAAATGTATTTTTTTTTTGTGAAAAGACAGCTTTCCCCAGTGTTTTGTGGTCTCTTGCTTTTATGTTGTCTTCACCACACTCCTCACAGAGTGTAGGACTAATTAAGGAATTATTTCTTGAAAGAACACTTTCGCAGATGTGAATTCATAGGTTTATTCTGACTGGAGCACTTTAATTCAGTCACGGGTCTGAAATTATTTATTACAACAAGGGGGGCTTAGAGCGTGGCCAGAGAGCAGTCTCAAGACTACTTTAAGCCACCCTTCAAGATGTTTTAAACCAACTTTAAATCCTTCACAAAATGAACCATTTGTCTGCACTAAAATCTTGGACTGGTACTCTGTGCTTTCTTGTTGACCTATGACTGAGATCTAACACAATACTCTGAGAGCCCCTTTAAGAATGGGTGAGGGGCCTCTCTGTCTCCTGTTTCCAGCTTTTCGGGCAGTGGGGCCAGAGAAAGATGAAAGACTCACCCTTCCATATTGAAGAGTGCAGCAGCATGCCAAGAACAGGCTGCAGAGATGTATTGGGTAACACTTTGCCAGACTCCTGCAGATTCTAACAACCATAAAAAATTGTTTTCTTTTTAAATGAAAAAGCATTGCATTGATTTGTATGCATAGCACTTTGACTGTTTCATGCCGGATTTTCTAAACACAAAGATTTTCAAGGAAAATTATATCATGGACATTACTGTATATACACTTTACATAATGTGTATATATATCATATTCCAAGCGAATAATCTTGAATGAATGTTATACACACGGCATAACAATCCTTTGATGATCACAAGAAGCAAGTCAATGGCACAAGTAGATATGGTCACACCACAATGGCTAAAACAAATTGTTCCTGCACCAAGTTCAGATGTGTACTGGACGATAGTATGAAATCAATCCCTTGAAAATGGGACATTTATCTCTGACCATATGTGCTTACCAAGGCGAAAAAAAGCAATGTGTTCCATACAGCTGACCTGGTATCAGGTAAAAAGAGCTGCTTCCACAAATGACAACAAAAGTATGAAACTGTAAAATTGCATTTCGACTCTGTTTGCTCCGAGCGCCTCGCGACTGAAGCGGAGAGATTGAATCTTGACACTGGATCTCTGTCTTTTGTATGACATCCTCAGCAATACAGGAGATAACCGCTGTTCATTTCCTTTCAGGTCGTCTGCGTGCATCCGCCTCCACAGGAAGGTGAGCATTTACATTCGTTTCATTTGAAATGCCCTGAAAGCCTCATGCTGCCAGTGTAACTCAGATAAAGTTATTGTCAGATCCTAGACGGTGAAAGTGTTGCCCTGAATTGCGCTGTTGTCCCCGACCTGAATTGCAGTAGGGACCACACAGCCACATTCTGTGGGCCTGGTGGTGTCGCCAGCCAAGAGTTACTCATTCAAAATTGTGCGCACTTCCTCACCGCTCGGATCTCCAGGAGCAGAAATCCGCGTTTTTGTCTTTGGTTTAAAAGTCGGATTAATCCCTTTATTAGCCTGAAAGCTGTTCCCCTGTGAACACAGATCACATGACACTGAGCTTTGTGGACCCCCCTGGATCAGCGGTATATACCTTTCATGGGGGACGGAGCTTTGCCCTTTAGTGTGTCTTTCACTCCCGGTGCCTGCGTCTGCACCCGCGTTTTCTCTTTCCTTGCAATAATTTGTCCCCAGCTGCACCTTGGCTGTGCCTCGGAGATGATCTAGTCCCTCTGCATCAATATTCTGGAGCTGGATTTCTGCCTCCCTGCGCAGAGAGCAAACTCTCCGCAGTCCTCCCCAATTAGCCTTGCCCCCCTCTTTCAATAATAAATGCAGAGGACACTCGTCAACCTGTCACATGGGATCGTACAATAGGACCTCACGGTTTCTCCCTGACAGGTCTCATTAATCTACAACCCCTGTGTCCACACACCGGTCACGCCGCTTGCCAGTGAGGTTACGTCAGGGCTCGGAGGGGAAGGAGCCCGGCCTGAGTTCTCCCTCTGAGCCACTCTCAGGGATCAGCCCGTCCCCCTCTGTTTTGTGAACCTCGAGCAGCTGTGCTTGCTGCAGCTTGATTTCCTATTCATATTTGCTGTAGATGAATTAGCGATATGCCAATCACAGCTGGGCTCCAAAACACCCTGCTCCTCCATCGGAGCGTGTGAGCCTCTGAGGAGCTTTATTCGCACCCACTAAATTTTGCTCCCGTGCTCGTCACTCAAAGTGTGGACCTTCAGCTCTGACTATAGCGCGCTGAATTAAAACACCTACTGCCATTACACTCCCCACCAAAAGACAGGACAGTATACACTGGTATTACCTGTTGGACACAGTAAAAGAGACTCAGTGGTTGAGGAGTCTTGGCTCCATTTCAGATTTTGTGTTTAGTTCTACAGACTGAATGTTTTTGTGTTCTGCTCTGCCATGAGGCCTTATTTACAGCCCGTCTGTTCAGCAGGGTCTGAGAGGGTATGGAGGACAGGGCAATCAGCTCCAAGACTAGCTGTTCTTCAAGGGCATTTTCAAAAATGAAGGCTTTGTTCAAAAGCTTTGTTCCCCTCATAGCTGCACAATCTTGGGGGTATACAGGAAAAAAAGCTGTTTGAAGAAAATGAGGTGGGTTTTTGTCGTTTGATGGAACTGGAAAGGAACACAAAAAAAAGTCTGGTGAATGAGTTTCTGTACCTTTAGCAGAAATGTGAACTGTTCAGACCTGTGGAAATTACTTTTCCATGACAAATAAACACACCCCAAGACCATCAGATAATACCTTATCTAAAGGTTTGTTTATAAAGGCATGTTTTGGCCATCCTCCATGAGCTTCATGGGGAAAGAGTATAATCTTTCTAAAATAATTTGCCATTGTACCTCTATAATGCTGTTGACGCTGAGAAGAAAAAACAGATTGCCGAGATGAATCCTTCAGCATGTCATTTTGGAATGGTTAAATGGTTAGTTTCCTGTGTTTAAGATGTTCAGGGATGCAAGATACATTGCAGGCAATTGTATGTCTAGTACATCTGTTTTAAGTGTATGCCTTGTACAAACAGTGGGCTGTGTGAGTGAATGAGTGAGTGCATGCAGGTAGTATAAGCATCATACAGTATGAGGGACATGATCTCTTGCAATACAAAGGCACCCAGAGGGGAAAAAAATGGCGAGACTGTTTAGCTGATCAATTGGTTCTTTTACGGAGAGACATTGTTTAATTTGAAGGCTCCCTCAGTAGCGCACACTTATAAATAAGAAAACCCATCTCACTGAAATGGCATGCTTAGTCCTGTAGCATATCAAGTATCAGTGAAATCTGTGGTATGTGTCTTGCAGCCTGGCTTGCTTTTATAACTGCACTGTAATTACAGTACAGGCCACCCCATCTCTGGTAATTATGGTTGTCAGCATCAATCCTATTAGCCCAGATAAGTAACTGCAGCAAGCAACCAGGCTGACTAAGCTTCTATGCTTAATCCACACTGTTGGTCTCGGTTTGTGTGTGTGTTTCTCTTCACATGCCACAGTATGTCACAGCAATATTAAAGCAGAATGTTATGTATATGCTAAGGTTTGCTCTGTGGCACAGACAGTTCAAACTGAGATGTTTTAATAACCAGTGCACAGTGGCAAGGCACTAATATGGCTTACTCAAATTTAGCAAGATTCACACAGCTGGATGGAGTTAGTTCATGTTGAAGTGTAGCAGAGTTCCAGTACAAGCAGATCTGAATTCAAACAGCGCAGGTAAAGTACCCTCCAAAAATAAAAACGGTTTCAGCAATTCCCACCCACACAAACAAAAAGCATCCAGTTTCAGAAGAACAACAACGGACACAATGTCTGAAATCTGTGAGCATGCTTTATCATTTCAGAAAGAATAAGGTGTTTTTGGTTCTGAACATTTATCATTGCGAAGTCCGAATGAGTTGACTTTTTTCCACTGTCTGTAATTTTCATCCATATGTATTTTATGCCATTCTAGGACCTTAATGTCTTACCTGCAGTGACCTTCTAAGGACGTAACATTCAAATGCTCTCAGACTGTAGTACAAATTCTGCTCTTTTGATGTCAAAAAGATTATTTGTATCCTCAATTGGCATGCTCAGATGTAGTATGACCTTGGTTGGCATATGAACCAGATTAGACTTACCCCGAAAAGAACCACGGTTTATATGGCAAGATTATAATTGTGCCATTTTTATCCTGCATGAAAGAGATGTCTAAATATGTCGGATGGATAATTCCCTGAGGAAAGAGCGAACTTCTTTGAATTTTGTTCAGCACTAACGCCGCTTGGAATTCGGCCCACCGCTAAAACATCAGTGTTTTCTTTCATCCTCGAGGGTTTATTCATTGGCCCATCATGGCGAGGGTCATCAGCACACCCTCATCACCTGTTAGGTGGTGGGATAAGTGACGTGCAGGTAAAAAACAGTCCCATTACACACAAAGATTACATAAAGGACGTTACATAAAATCACAAGATGTAAAAGCTTGTATGCTAAAAATACAACCCGCATGATTCTAGTTCCTATATATATAGCATTGTAAATTATTGAAAGACAAAAAGGTTTGAAAAAAATGCACAATTTATGCAACAATCCAGAAGAAAGCACATCAAAACTATCCTTGCAGTGAAAAGGTGGTCCACACATAATGGTGAATTTCATTCATTCACTTTCACTAGGTGAACAAAGGGTGTATTTTGGTGCGTGCTACAATAGTTTCCCCCCGTGCCTTTCTGATTCAAACCTAACCTCTTGAGGTAACTCAATACTTCTATATTTACTCCACCAAGACATGTTTATTTCTACCAAAAGAAGTTCTTGGGGGAAGAAACACATTAAAAGTGTCCCCCTTTCCTTCCGTTTCCTGTGTTTGCAAGAGAGACTGAGTCCTGTGATTCACCTCTAATCCCTCTCACAGTTTGAACACTTCTATTCAAAACAGATACAATTCCATATCCCTGTGTGCCAAAGCAGTAATGCTATATTCTGTTGCCAAGGCTGCTTATCAATCTCTTTCTCTGATATTTTGTGCAGAGGGTGGCAAAAATGCCCAACAGCCTCAATTAAAACAAAGCCAGAAACCATTCGTTTGGTTATTAGCAATGTCAGACACCCAGCAGACCCTCTCTGCAGCTGTTCAGGAGTGCGCGCTCCTGAAAAAGAGAGAGAGAGAACAAGAGAGAGAGAGACTGGCTGGGCCCATTGGCTATGAGGTATGGACACTGTCTTCTAGAGTGGTGATAAATGGTCTCTCTATGGTCCATGTTGGCCTGCACCCAATCCCCTAGTTGGACAAAGCACGACTCTTTTGTTAAACCACAGAACATAAAGCTAAAGTGTAAATGTCGATTCTCCTTGATCTGTTACTGAAGATAAAAAGCATATCTGCAGGAAAAAAGAGGCATTTGGTAAAGAGTGTGTGTGTTTATCTGTGCACAAGGCATTGAAATTTATGGGAAGTCGCTTGATCTGTTAATGCTGATAATTAGTCACAGGGCACAGCTACATGTTGTTCTAAAATACGGGTAAACTAGGTGTTATTTTTAAACAGAAAAGCAAGAAGGCTCTCTGCTATCAGTGCTGAAGTGATGAAAAAAAAGACATGGCAATAATGTGAGCGGTTAACACATATCATGGCTGAAAGCGATTTCATAATTGCAGCCCGAAACCACGCAGATTCCGAACAGCAATAATGTGAGCATGCAAGCACAGAGCACAGCCAGGTGGCATGCGCTTTCCCTGTGGCTCTTCGCGGAGGCCAGGGAACCTCCAGTCAATTCTCACATCCCTCCGCGCGTTTCTTATTAATGGTCATGCATCAGGAAGCATGCAGATGCGATGGCACCGCACCAGGTTTCAGGCCATTTGTGTAACCCGGATGTTCGGCATGAGTGTATTCATTCTGCTGCACAGAACTCTAGCATCCCCGCGTCCCCCAGCGGGGGGAGGGTGTGACCTGGCGGAAACATTGCGAAAAAAGTACATTCTACTTGCGCTGCCTTGCCTTGATCATCTGTTTTAGTTCACTAAACAAGAAAAGCTGAGGAGCGGGTCTCTTCTCCAGAGAAAAACACGCTACATTTGGCTTCGGTAACCAACAGATAGGTCTTGTAGGGGCCTGTTCTTTGGGGTTATTAAAGTCATAAATTTGAGTGGGAGTGGTTTGTGGAGAAACTTCAGGCTGCTCCCAGAATGCCTCCGCTCCTGAAATGGCCAATTTCCCCGGTGCCTCTGCTGGGCCTGATGGAGACGGAAAGCAGATTTCCGACATGCTTGTGAATGGCCGTGTCGGAGCCCGCTGCAAACGCGCGGGGCTGCTGGGGGATCGCGCCCGTCCGTCCGTAACAGCAGTCCCGCTGCAGAAAGTGCCGTGCTCAGCCCTTTCAGCGGGCGGAGCCAGGCTCTCCCCCAGCAGCTTTTCCTGGCTCCTCGTCCAAGGCGAGACCCGCAAAAGTCAACATCTGGTTTCCAAACTTCTCATAAGTGCCAAAGGCTGAAAAGGGGATCTCACAGTATCAAAGGTGATCTAGAGCACTGTGGTGGAGAGCTTGGTTAAAACTCTCTGCGAGCGTGCAGACAGAGCCATGAATCACCCCTTTTGTCTTCAGCTAGCAGACATTTGGCTACGCGAGCTTTGCTCATTACTGAGAAAAATTCCCTTTTATGTTTTGAAAGTTACCATATACTTTATTTTATGGTGCAGAAGTTCCGTAGGTGCGTGTTATTTAAAGAAACACCTACGCGAGAAGCAGAGAGCCGCTGTGTTTTTTTGACCCTGAAAATTTGGGAAATCGTAAAACGCTTCACTCTATAAGCTTCCTGTTCACCGGAGTATAAATATCTCAGAGACCTCTGCTCTGTACGGCTGGTGGCATATCAGACTTCACTTTGTTTGTTTTCATAGCACAGTGTCAAATCAGAGCGTCACGAGACGCCTCAGAGAGCAGCGCCAAATCCAAACCCAGAGCACACTGAAAGGGATCTCTATCTGGCGCTGACTTGCCAGAGAGTGATTGATCCCATGTGGGTTTCTTGGGCTCTGCACTCGCCGAAAAATATTTTATCGCATGCTCAATTTCCCCCCCTTGAGAGCCTTTACGTGGAGCACCCAGGCCATTAATCGTGTTCCGTGCAAGCGCTTTAAAAAATCACGCTGGAACACTTCGCGTTTACAGCTGTGCAGGAAAAAAAAGCTGTTTGCATGAGAAGGTTTAATTTCAGCCTTTCGCTACATGTGTGTCATTACAGGGGCTCAAGAAAAAAAAAAAAAACAGCCTCATGAGCAACGCATGGTTAGCAACCAGATGGCTTCGCCAGCACAAGATCTCTTTAAGTGCTTCTGCCTGACCTTTAACAAAAAAAGACATATTTAAAACGTTTGCCCGGAAGAAAAAAAAAAGAATCATGGCGAACTTAGCTAATTGTGTGAGCTGCGGCAGATTCCCATAGAAGGCCAGGGGACCATCTGTGGGAGGGAAGTCAGAGATTCGCAGGGGGAGGGGTTCTATACAGCGTGAGCAAACAGGCCATAAAGAGGAGCTGCCACTCTCCTGTTTTAAAATGTAAATGAAAGTGACTTTGTTGGGGGTTAAAGAACTCTCTGGGGGCAAGCAGCAGCCATCTGAAAGCTGCTAAAGTCCACAATAATTCCATCCTGTGAACACAACGGGGCCCAGATAAAGAGCTCAGTAAAGGATGTCAGGGTGTCAGCTCATATTAAACGAGGAAACATTGTGTGTCCACGGAGGCGTGAGCCCGCAGCCCCTCACGTTGTCTCCGCTCACTGAGCGCACCCACCCAGAGGAGGCCGGCCTGTTAGATATGCTGTTTGCTGGCACGTTGCACAAAAGACAACGGAACCAACCTGAAAAAAAGGGAAAAAAAAGCTTCTTTGCTTGGGTTTGAAAGTTCTTTCCTTAAAAGCGTTATGTCTTTGATGTGCAAAACAATGATCAATAGGCTGGGAATTATCATACAGGGCATGTTGGAGTTTCAGACTCGTGAAAGACTGAAGAACGTAGGTCTTTACATGTTCCAGTATGAGTTTTTTGGTCTTTTTTTTCCTTTATCTAATTTTTCATTTTATTTTTATTCAGTCCCAGAATTACCACAAGTTATATATTTAATGTTTTCACTCCTAACATTAACGGGAGCTTATCTGTAGCCTTTCTGAAAGCTTTTGCTGCAATAATAACACAGAGGGTAATGAAGTTCATGCTTCAATCCTAGGTGCCTCAGTAAAGAAAATAGACAGTGAAACAGTGAAAGCACTGGGAGGTAGTGTAACCTCTGGTGAACTTGGGTAATTACGATGCGCTCTGCCTGTGGGAAGTCCTGTACAGTAGCAGGAGGCCCACTCTCCATTTAGAACAAAGAATACAAGAAAGCCTGTGCGCCATCCCCCCGAAGCAATCGGAATCGCATTAAAAAGCAGAGCCCGGCAATAATAAACTGGTCTGCCAAAAGACCCCAGTCTTCACAGTCCCCAGAGGACAGAAGCCCGCACAAAGCCCTTGGGAACGGCCACGCAGGACAGCCACACCTGACTACACAGAGCAAGCGCGACAGGTGTGTGCTCTGAGTCACCGTCTGTCTGCACGCCGTCCCCGTGATTCGGACCTCGCCTCACCTGGTAGCGACGGCTTTAAAAGGTCGGCCATTTTCCATCCCCTGCTTTTGTTCTCTTAATTGAGGCTTTGTCGAGAGCGCGCAGCTGCGGCAGATGAAAAAAGAAAAAAAAACAATCGACCAAAACAGCCCTTTGTGTGGAAGTGACTGGATACCACATTAAATTCGACTCTGACTTCAAAGCGCGCTCTCCGTCCGCCTCCTCCCACAACTTCCAGGCACAAGTGAATCTCCAAAAAGACAGACTTGGCGGATGAATCACTCACACTCGTTGCCGCGCGCTCCCTCCCCGCCCTGGTACCGTGGTACAGTGTGCTGTCTGGGAAAGGCGATGTCTCACTGCTGCTTCATCAAGCCAATAAGCTCAGCAGACACATCAACGTGACACATCCTTACCCATTATTTCACAACACATTCAAGGAAGCTATTATGACAAAATATACATGTAAGTAAAAAGAATATCAAAGTATCAAAAAGACTTAACAGTATTTGGGTTGTCGAAGGGGTATATCTTTCTTAAAATTGTGTGGCTGAGGTAGATGGCTTTTGACAATGTTCCTGCTCTGAACACCTTGTTGATTTGATCAAAGCCAGAACAGAGCTCGGCTGACATCCTCAAATGTAAACCAAAATATCTTTCTTTCTTTCAAGAAAACGTGGCAAGTTAAAAAAAAAAAACAAGATGTCAGCAAAAATATTTACTTTTTTTACAGAAGCGTTCTGTAACTTCTCGCCTCTCAGTGGACATGGCTGTGAATAGAGAGATAATATACGGCTCAGGACCAACAAGCGTTAAGCCGCGGTAGCATTATACGGCTGCTGCGATCACCATAAGTGGAAATGCCCCCGTCAACAAATGTGCACAGACAGCTACAACCCCCGCCTCCAGCCATCCCCTCCTTTCCTTCCAGCCCTCAAAACAAGCACTCTTCTCAACTGATCTCTTAAGCAAACCATTCTGGCACAGAGGATGTTGTGGTTTGATCTGGGCCCTCAAAACAACGGGACAGGTCACATGCAGGGGCCTGCTCAGCCCACGTCCCAAGCACACAAAAGCGCAAAGACAGCTGCCTGTCAGAAGGGCCTCCCAGCAGCCCCTGCAGCATGCCATTATGCAGAGGCACAGATGCAGATACGCACCGAGGCACAGATCACTTACATCAATAAAATCCCAATGCAATTATTACACTGAGACCCTACAGGAAACAAATCCAAAAACATTATATATACGTACATACATACATATATATTATATATCTGTATATGTGCACATATACACATGTACACTTTAAGTCACGTTTATTGTGCAGTAGCTGTTCGCATATACCTCATTCATTCCTTCCTTATTCCATGTATGTGTCCTCAACTACTGTTGTTGTTTGTTGTATCACTGCTGCTGTTTGGTATTTGTTGTCATTGTGACGTCGTATGCAAGCACTATGAGAGACACCGGAACCAGAGTCAAGTTCCTTGCATGTGTAAAAGCATGCTTGGCTAATAAAGTCTGATTCCAATATATAATATTATATATACTTTGTGTGCATGTATATAATTTTCTGTGCAACAGGGTCACAGAAACATTGTGCCGCATTAGCATGCACATTAATGCACCCCCATTAAACATGCTGAAAACCACACCACACTGGAAATACCCCCTTGAGATGTCCAGAAAATGAGCACGGGGGGTGGTTGGGGGGCACATTTCTCCCTGGAATAGCCAGATTCCCTACCCCCGATTTCCAATGATTTGTTCATGGAAAAAAACCGTGTGCCATCTTGGTGGATCTCATTTGAGAGTGATTGCGATTTTCTGACGCATCGCTCAGTAGAACTGACAACATGATCAATGTTCTCTCTGGAAGCCGGCCTCAGGGGAGAGAATCCTTGCCTGAGATGATGGAACTTGCCTGAGCACAGGGATCCCGTAACTGTTGCCACACCAGCGCGGAGAGTCAGGAATCCTACGGTAGCCCCCTGAAAACGACTCCACTCAGTCTAGGAGAAGGACACAGCAGCACAAAAGGAGATAAAGTTCACACCCCGAAGCTACTGCAGCCAAATGGGTGTTCTGCTTGTATCCACTGTCCTCTCAGCAACACAATATGCCCAGATGCTGTTTTCTGAAACATACATAGGAAATAAAGTTAATATAATGTGATATGCACCGAGGTTCTACTTGAGGATGTTTCCTCATTTGGAACAGACACAAAGAAAGAGAAAAATAAGGTCTGGCGCTCATATTCTATATGCAAGATGAAGCTTGCCTATAGCCCGGAGAAAGAGATGAACAGCAGCGTTAAGCTACTTCAGTAGTTTATCTCTAAGGGGAAAAACTGCAAGATAAGGCACCCTGTTCCCTGCTTTAGGTGGAGCTAATTAGTACTTCATCCATCTAAACTTTACATTTAGCATTATCCCAAAAATTAATATTTAATATTCATTAATATCTAAATGTAACAAAAGAAGTTAAGTGGTTTAGATTTCTATTCCAATTAGATCATACTACAACTGATTCCAACTATTCATGTAGATGAAAAAAAAAAAAACAGATTTAACCCAAGCCTTTTTTAGGCCTGTATAGTGAGCACCATTAGGAGCGAACAGTGCGGGTGCATGCATTTTCCCGGTCGCCGCTCCATTATTAAATCAATATGGCGTCACTTAGCATGTGAATGGGATAGACAAAGCAGCCCTTGAGTGTAAACTGTCTTTGTGGTTATTGTGAAAAATCATGCAGGTCAAGCCTGCCACTTTTGTTTGGCTTTGAAAAGCGGCATGGGCCCAAGCTGTTTTTTCCTCCTTTATTCCATGCACTCTGACTAAAAACGAGCTCCGTCCCTTTCAGCGGCTGTGTAGAGCCGCCTGCATTTGTTTTGCCTAACTAGATGGTCTTTTCAAATGAGCTGCTTTGAGTTTATTTCCCTGTTTCTCTGATTAACCTGTGAGAAATGTACAGTGCTCTTGAAGCCTGGGTGGATGTTATATATAATTCCAAAAATTATATAATGTTTTTAAATTCTCTTATTTAGTCAATGCAGTTTCAAGGACAGCAGTGTGTTATAGTGGTAAGGAACAGGGTTTGTAACCCAAAGGTTGTTGGTTTGATTTCCCAAACCAGAAAACTGCTGTTGTACCCTTGGGCAAGGTACTTAACCCAAATTGCCTCAGCAAATATCGAGCTGTATAAATAGATAATAGTTAAAATTGTAAGCGTTGTGAGTCACTCTGGATAAGAGCATCTGCTAAGCATCTGTAATGTAACGCAATTTATTTTGTGCAACGCGGAGGAAGAAAATCAATGCAACATATATCTAATTCATAATGCATCTCAACTTAATTAAAGTACCTGGCATTGTAGCTGAACAATTTGATGTGGAGAAATTTGGAGGGCGTAATTGCTAACCAAAGGAGTGTAAGAACTGAGCAATGTCGTTCTGTTTTCAGCATCTGTTCACAGCTGCAGCTGATATTATTCAATGCACGCCCACTGAAGTACCCTCCAGACAGGAGAGCTAATAGTTTCCTGCACCCCATTTTGACAACATTTTAATACATTCCTGGAGAAAAATGTTACCTTCAAATAATGATCAAGCAAAATGAAAATAATTACAGTTGTGTACTGGATTAATGACTCAGCAAAGCCTTCTCTGTGAGTGACTTCACAAGAATCCTACATTTCCAACCCAATTACATGGCTGGAAGAGCATAGCTGAACATTACCCACAGAATGCTGTCACCACCTGTGCTGTGCCTTACCCAAGTCAATTTAAAAACGCCACCTTTGAGTACAGTCACAGGGCTTTATATCAGTTTCAAAAACAGCATCTGTTACCTTGGAACCCAAGGTAATATTTTAAAGCATTGATTTGCTTAAGGGGACACCATTATCCCGGGCAACATAAATTTTACATTTTATCCTTTTGCACCATATAATTACTGAAGTAATTTGGCTTCAGTGACACTGAGCCAACCAGGGTTTGAACCAGCAACATCCTGGTCATAAGTACTGGTCACAGTTCGGCACTGTTGCACCACAGGGCCTATGTGTACCACCTGAAGCTGATACGAATGAGAAAGCACAGACTGACAGCTGAAGGTCTCTTGCATGACAGAACAGACTTTAACTGAACTTCTGGACACCGCCCTGCATCCACTCCATTTGATTATGTTTCCTGCCGCGGCGCTGAAATCTCTGTGGCTTCAGTAGGGGAACACCGCGACATGTAAATCTGTGACGCGTTAATGACAGCTGAATCACGTTCTCTGTCTCGGCCATCAGTGGACGCCGGACTGGAAAACACAGCACTCCCTGCGTGCATCTTAATCTCCCTTTACAAATCCTGACAGCCACATTCACAACAATGTCAAATCCCTGGACTCAAGCAACCATAAATATATTCTAGGCAGAAAAAAAAATACACGAAACATTTAAGCAACTCAGGCTAGTTAAAGCAGGCTTACAGCTGATTTATGCTTTTGTAGAAGGAAACATCAGCGCGCTTTTAACCCCCCAACGCCAGTTTTCAAAGGTCCCCCAATCAGTCTCTGTTAATTAGGAATCTCGTACAGTAATGAAAAACCTGCTCCAGCTTGTCTAATGGTGTGACCGGTTGAGTCAGGATTACGGTCTCCAGCTGCTCTCAGTCTCCCTGATATCTGCACAGTATATAAGGACTGCCACCCATCTGCAAGGCTTTGCCAATCACACATTTAATTTACCATGCCGCTAATGAGTGCAGTACAGTGTGGCGTTAATTACTGCGCTGGCAAAATTATGAGTGCGGAATACAAAAATGAATTGGTAGGGATCAAAGGGGGAAAGGTTTCTGCGCCCTGTTTACTGCGTTACTGTTTTTACAGAGAATTGTAACATAAAATTAAGCGGTGAGATTCTGCAGGAGTTCAGAATGTGCATATCCCCTCGTAAATTTCAGTACTTGCTATCGTCTATGAGCAGTTTTTATGCTGCCATCAGTTTCCAGCTCAGTTCTACTCTCTTTTTTATAGTATACAGCCTTCTTACACCTGGTCTGTGCCAGAGACCCACTGAAATTCCACATAGCTGTGTATGCTAATCCCATGTGAGCCCTGGCCTTCCTGTCCTTCACATTCGTGCATGAGTGTTGGGGGAAGGGGGAAAGTGGGGGTGAACAATGCCACAGTATGTAGAGAGCATTGGGGAATGAATAAGCAAGTGGGATCAAACTAGCTCCATATCATGACTTAGCTCAAATATTTGCTCATGCCTAACAATTAACATACAGAACAATGATGTAGCGTGATATTACCACGGTAATGTCTGTCTGATGGATTTATTTCAAACAGATCCACTGCATTCCATTTTTAAACACTATAAATAACTGGAGCCATATGCATGCACTGGTATTCTTATTGTTTTATTTTTTAAAAGCCTTGATATACATTAAGTGCTCGCAATCTTTATATTAGATAACTAGTAATATGCAAAGTGTTTTCTGTATGTTCTAAATCCAGATGCACATACAGTAAGACTCAAAGCTCCTGGATGAAAGGCTTTGCACGCAAGACCTCGATAGTGCCAACGCGCAGCTCCATGATAGGCTGATCCGGGCAGAGCCCGCCCCCCGCATGCAGAGCGACTGCGGCATGCTGGGGGCGAGCGGGACACGGGCTGCATGGCTGATAAGCAGCGATGGAGTGATTCTGGCCCAGGGCCAGGGAATCCTGTGGGTGCAGTTGGCTGTGGGAACGAGGGCTCAGCTCACCACGCCACAGCTGTCCCGGGCCTGTCCCAGGCCTGTCCGGGAGTGCATCCGGCAGGGCTGTCTGAGAATGCCCACACCTGCCCCCCCCCCCCACCAGCCCACACTCCCACGGCGGACTCGGGCACAGTCAGCACATCTCCCACGACACCTGTCTGCATGCCTGTCTGCCTGAGGGGTCTAGCGGTGAGGTGGGTGGCAATGACGTGGAAACAGATATCTTAATTTATATCACAGAGGGTCAGTCCAATCGGACACGTTCGTTTTTTCATTTTAAAGTGTAAAACATTCATTGCCCACACCGTTGAGGATAAGTCAGGTCATAACCTTTGGTATTTGATAGGTATGAAATACTTACATTCACAACTTACATGACATGTATATGTTCTGTAGTTTATTCTATATAAACTCTGAAACTAATTTTATTCCAGTTGATCACATATCTGGCATCTGTGCAGCTCACGGTGTCTCTATTTTTACTTTGCATTGCCTCGTTGAGTACATTATTTACAGCTGTCCCATATCCCACTGCTGAGCAGGGGTTTTGAGAGTAGGCAGGGTGGGCTATAGGCTGTGTAGCTGTATACCTACCACCACTAATGGCACTAAACCACATTCATACGAGCATTGCTGAGAGTGCCAGGAAAAACCACACAATCCTGTACATGTTATACATCACATACAGATATTACAGTCCTAATGGAAAAGGCAGTGATGGTGCATGCGTATTAAAGACAATAACAAAGTAATGATCAAAAGGAGTACACTAACATAAGACAGAAAAAACATGGTGGTAGCCATCATCATCATAGCTAAACAATTCACCAAACTGAATGAAATATGATGGTTGAGATAAATATCAATAGTTAAATAATGGGTAAAAGAAAATACATGCATTTGAAAGTACACCAGTACAGCTGAGTGACATATTGATGCTATGGATAGAATTCAGTGTCCTTCTGTTTTGTAAAGGCACGAGTCATGCAGTTTGCTTCCTGTTGTCCCAGCACGGAGGACAAGAGTGCCTTGGAATTGCAGCTCTCATTATCCACATACAGAGAAAATGAGAAAAGCTCATATTTCATACCACAATGAAAATGGGTTTCTGCCATTGCTGATGAGCCGCGGACAGGAATCACACATCTGTAGGGATAATTACTCCTGGAGCCAACACCTTAAAGAAGGCTGTCATACTCAGCTCCATGCCGACACCAGGGGAAAAAAAATGTAAAAATTAATCTGAGCACCATGACATTACAGTTATTACAGTTGTGTTAGAGGGGCTCTTGCTTTCATATCTGTAGAAAATGACACAATAATAGCTCTGGTCATCAAGGCTGAGCAGTGGAGAGGGCACAGAGGGACTGATGGTGGTAGATATTGTTAAACATACAGCAGCACAGACCCACTCACAGGGTCCTGTTTATAAGTGAAAAATAAGTGATCTAAAAGATGGTATTGGAAAAACAACTGGTGAGGAATAAGCACACAGGAAAATGATGGTGACCGAGGTGACAGAGGAGCATAAAAACACATACCTAAATGGCTGAAACTGATAAATAACTGAAGTCATTGTATGCTGACGTCTTTTGCAGACAAGATGGGTGCCAACTTGCAGGAACCTTGCCCTCAGACAGCAGTAATATCATTAAATACTTGAGTCATAAGTGAGGATCCAGCTGACATGCACACTCTCCCAGGCCACTCCCCACACATCATTTATCTCCATGACAACCCATGACTTCCAGGACAGGAAATCAATGTTCTCCAGACCGCACCATCTGACTAACCCCAAAGTCCTGACTTGAACCCAATTACCCAGGTATGACGAGAAAAAGAAACTGCTGGAATGGGTCTTTGAAAAGCACATTGGGGATATCTTTTGCCACTTCTGAATAGCAAATATTTGGGCTTTATTATGTAGAAAGCAGCTCTTACTAATGTGTCAAATAAATCCCTTTTTATATAAAATATGCTCCAATTTTTTTTTTCATTTCTGTTGTTCATTATCTTTATTAACCATATTCAGGTCCCATGAGGACATTATTCCTACATAAGGCAGAACAGTGACATGCATGCATGACAGAGAGCGCTTAATGGCATTCTCATTCTGTCAATTTGGGTGGCCGGAACCCCGGCAAAGTGGCTCCACCGCGAGCTATGCTGATTGATTAAGAGCCCCTCTCTGCACTTCGCTGGCCTGAACCCCCATTTGTCACACAAGTGTGCGGAGCTGCTGAGGCTCCCATCTCTGCGCCATCTGCGGGGACATTCCATTCTGTAAATCAGGGCGACATCCGACACCTTCTGCTGTCTGAGAAACGGGGCCCGGGTTACTCTGCTGCCTCATGGGCTTCCAGGGATTCCAAGACGATAGGTGATTTTCACTGGCTTTGGAAAAAAAAAAATCACATTCCATTATAGTCAATAGTGTTTTCTATACTGCTCCTGCTGTCAACATGGGACTTTCTCCCCTGCTATGCAATCACCCAGCTTTGTTCGATTTCTGCCACTTTGCTTCGCAATTTCAACCCTACTAGGGTAAAATATCATTTGACTTCAAACTTGGATTTCTGTGCTACTAGGGTAGAAAATAGTACTTATGGATGTGCCAAAAAGGCTCGCTAGTACGCAGTTCTGTTATTGGCATACAATATGAAATTTGCAAAAATCATAAGTGCACTGTCTCATGTGAACTTTGATTTGCAAAGACATATTGATCTGCTGCATAGGAATCTGCTATTTCCAGGCACACAAAGCCCTGGGATCACCCTTGTCCATTCAACACCTTCCTATACTGCGTTATTTGGGGTGCGTTATCAAGCGATTGTTGAAAGCATCAATGTACTAACCATGATAACAGCCCCAGTGATCACTTCCTTTAAATGCATTCAAATGCAAATGAGACTATTCCATTGGTTTGTGTCCTTGGGGGATTCTCCCAGCTGCTTTGTGGAAGAGCTGCCAATGGGTGGCTGCGAACAGTTTAAATGTTTATGGATGTCACTGAGGTGAGGTTGTCTGGCTTGATACAGGATAAGAACCCTACATCTTTGGTCAAAACAGTTTCGCTTTCTGACAGAGACTGGGAGCTGGCCAGAGACAGCTCAATGTGGTTTCTGTTTACCAGTGTGAAAGGCCCTTTATACATACCTAGTTTGCACATGGCAAATGGAAAGTGTTTGGAATGTGACGATAAGAAAAGCTCAAAAGTGCTAATGCTTCCATTTACATAAACACAATAATGAGAGGGAATTATTGGAGCTCAGAGAAAATTAGCCAATAGTTTTAATTCAAAGTCGTGCCAACTGCTGGCACTTGTAGCCTCAAGAATAATCATGGACACAACCAGGGCATTACAGAAAGCGTTCCACCAGAATATAATTGAATGTCAGTCAGTTTTATTTTCACCCACTACCCGCCAGACTGGCCCACAGTAGAAACATAGACTTGCAGCTGATGTGATTTTCATTGGCAAACTAGGTTAATCGGACAAATTTTAACAATTACTACCAAGGGCCATAGCCTGAGCCATCCCACGAGTGCCTGTGTTCCCATTTATATGCCACAACTTGCATGAAATTTATATTCAGAGTGTGCTCGGCAACTATCACTAGTGCATTCCACTGCAGTTCAGTGTTATTCCATGCCCCCAAACGTAATTTCATTTTTATGCAGAATCCTAAACAGATTCACAAATAGACAGCATAATAATGGGCTGGAGTGTTCACATTGAGAGCCAGCTGCAGGTCTTTAAAATCTGCTACGAGGGGTTTACAGACAAAACAAACTATTCCGGGTAAAGATGGGGGGAGGGTTGAGTACCGTTTTTGAGATTAATGTTCTAGCAATACTAACATTTTAATGGGATCTTTATAGTTTCTTAGCACGGGGGAGGAAACGTACTTCAATGATTCTGGAACCAATCCAGTATAACGTGCAACCCCTCACAAGCCTAATTAGCAGCTAATGATACTTGATATCTTAACACGAAGGTATGTCAGTTAAATGCATTCGGGGAACATTAAATTGTACGTTCTTCCCCTTTTTGCCTATAAATAGTCTATACACCTATCGGCGATTTATTGGAGTGTGCATATTTGAAGAAAGACACAGTAGTTGTGACACGCCTGTAATTCAAGACTTATCTTGTAGTGAGGTTTTAACCACCCAGGTTACAAAGGTTACTTAATCTTAGCCATCTGTAATGCCTGTGTGCGCAGGTGCACAGCTCTGCTTCTCACACGGGTCTACGTCGCTGGCAGTTGTAAATAATGCTAATCGTCTGAAAATCTTTTCAGCCGTACCAGAGTCTAAGTATGCGCGCGGTTTTGGTGTGAAATTATATAATCTTCAACAAGAGGTCATGAGTTTGTAAAACCACTAACTGAGTCAAGTCACTAATTAATGCACATGACTAATCCTACGATAAATTGAATGCATACTAGTAAAAACGACGATGCTGTCTTTAAAGGAAATGTTACTTTAAAACTTGTGGTGGATTGTTTGCGAAGGGAAAAAATCATATGCACAGAGGCTGCGTCACTGTCCACTGTAGCATTGAAAAATAGTTATTTAGACTTACTAGGTTCTGCTAAAACAGTCGAACCTGGAGTCTGAATAATGTTTTAAAAGTCTATCTTAAATGACCACCCAGTCTATTCTCTTATGAAAACATATCAGTGTTAAAGATTTAGCAGCCTGTTTTTTTTCCCTTTTCTTTTTTGGTTGGGGTATGGTTGAGGGAGAGAGAGGCGGGGGCACCGCTGGGTCACAATAATCTGGGGGCCTTACTTCTTATGGGGGGAGGACAAAAACAGCCGAGCGCAGAGGGTGCGGAGCCAAAATCCACATCTCGGGAAAAGCAGAGGAGAAAGGAGTGGGGGAGGGACTCGAGGCAGGGCTCTGCTTATTGGTAGGCAGAGGGCTGCTCTCTTGACGGATTGACTCAGAATGGATCGAATTACACCATTTGCTGTGCATCAGTTTGTTTTTCTCCTGGCATAGTCCGCGGAGCAAGTTAAAGAGAGTTGCCGATCTGTGTTGGAAGCAGTACGTGAGGATACAAAATACCAATTCAGATGAGGTGAGTCGCGTGTTTAGGAAAGCTACTTTTACCAGCGAGAATCAATGAAGAGGCACGGGAAAACTGTGTTAAATCAAAGGGAAAAGAAAAGATTTGCCAACGTTGTAGCGAAGTATGTAGGCAGGACAGAATGCATTACTACGTACTCGGTGTATCCAGTGTGTGAAGTACAAAAATAGTACTCGACGAGCTATTTTTGTATATGCGCTATATTCCTTGAGGGAGTGGTTTTCATTATCAACGTAAATGTTTTTTTGTTCTCCTCGAAATAATATTTTGCAGATCACATTGCTATTTTTTGTCTTCAGCAGTCGTGAAAGCACTTTTAACGCAAGACCGTACTTCTCGTTAGTGTTTTCTCTGTTTTTGTAAAGTTAATGACGGGGGGATGGTGAGGTAGGGGGAGGGGGCTGTCGTGGTACCATTTGATCGGTCCTCAGCTTTGAAGATCAGAAAGCTGAAAGCTGGGCCAGAGGACTGATAGATTGACGAGAGTCCGCTAGAAAATGCACCTTCCTCGGCATCGGAATTAATTTGGGGGTCCACAACTGGATAAAGAAACAAGTTCTGAGCCGTTCTGGACCTGGAGTGCGTGTGCGATGTATACATTTCATCAAATGGATTGATCGAAGAGGGGACATACCTCGGGATTTAAAGAGGACCAGGGAATAGCTTTCATGAATGTTTGGGAGCCTTCAGGTAGGACGTCAGTGTGTTTTCCCCATCTTTTTAGACGTATGGGAACAAAAAGTGCGTGTGTATGCATGCATGTGTGTCTACATGTGCATACACACGTACAATGTAGTTTTATTTTAGCAAAGATGCACTGGATATAGGCTGATAGTGCTATATTAAATCTTGTGGATGCTATAATTTTTGGATTACAGCGATGTAAATATATGTGTGTAGGTAGTGAATACCAGATAAATCACAAATACCAGATTAGCTGTGGAGTTGCCGGTAAAATTTGTGCGAGTTTGATGCATAGTTCGGATGAAATCCTCGTTTTGCTGTTTTCCTGTCTTGAAGTCATTGCTCTGTTGCAGCTGGAGGTAAACGATTTCAGAAAACGGCTGTGGTTTGAATTGTCTAATGCGATCGCTGTAGAATATAATTTTATTGCGACCACGGAGTTTACCACAATGTAAAGTAACGTAGTTCGTACCATTCGTTGTAAATTGCACATGCCCGTCAGAGAGATTGGATCTGTTCTTTACTTAGGGTGAAGATGGTGAAAGGAAGTGATCAGTTTCTGCCTTCTAGTGTCCTTTTCGTATCTTCACATGTACATGCTTATTGTATGTCTGACGTGGAATAAATGCCGCGATTTTAGCACGCTGAACACCACCACTTATCTTAACCATTATATCACTCCCAAGTCGCACAGGATTTTAAACATAGACAACGGTAAAGGAGCGTTGTACTTTTGCGCGAAACTCTTCGCGATTATTCTTCTTTTCCCCGTGTCGTTTTATGTTCTACAGCGCCCTTGGACAGTTTTCATATCGTCTGCCCTCACTGTATCTTCTAGTGAACACAGACAATTAATCGTTTTATTCTATGCTTAGCATGACCAATTAAGCACAATATTTCAAAGTGCCCTAATATAATTAAACTAGTAAGCTATTGTGTTAATACTAGGCTATACGAGCTTGCAGCACCCTTGGCCCATCCCCGAAGTCTTGCAGTAGAAGAAGAATCAATTTACATGCAAACCCATTACCTTTTGTCACTTTTGCCGCTCCCAAACCTTTGTTACTTGTATTTCAAATGGACTTAAGGAATTACCACGGATCAATGCTGAATACATTAAATCTCTTGCAGTAGGAAAAAGGTTTTCAAAATGTATTTAGGCTAGATCCTGTTTCGGCAACAGCACAATTGTAGCTTACAATCGATTTTCACCCAGCAGCGTTTTTTCAGTCAACAATCTAATGTTTATTTTCAATTCACTGAGTACAGCACTGCAAATTGAGTTTGGTGATTGAATGACGGCCATATTACATGATGCTGGTTGGCAGGTATTTTAAGACTGTCGTGGAATAAAGAAATCATTTGGCCTACATCTTTTAAATGGTCTGAAAATGACGTGAGCATTTAAAGTCTAAAGGTTTAGTTGTTAAATACGGGAAATGTTTTAGTAGTATTGTTGCAAATTCACCTTTTAGCATTAAAGTGCGTGTCATAGAAGTATGGAAATCTGTCACTTTCTGTACTGAATTTTTAAACGCATAATAAATCGAACAACCGTGCGCACGTAATTTTCAAAGTTTGATCACTATAACGTGTTCGGGGTAGGTTACCTAGACATATTTTAAGAAGCTTCGCGGTACCTAAATATTTGGTCTTTAATATGCAATGAAATTTATTGAGGCCTCGAAGTTCCTGTCACTATAAGTGTTTTCCTGAGGAGAGATAGGACTAATGTCCATTACGGTTTCTGTTCGTAAACACGGTCTCTTACCACCGGAGGTATATGACTGTAATGAGCTGAATAATAGTGTACAGTTGCCCTCTGCTGCCCCAGGGAAGTAAATATTTAAATGACCTCTGGGGTTAAAATTGCTCTGTAAATACGTAATATTGAGGTTTATTTTTTCAATTGCGCTGTCTTTGCCGCGCCTATTGTTAACCAGCCGAGATTAGCATTTTAACAACCCCAAAGTGAACTTCCACTCCTGTTCTATAACTCCGGCACTGTGAAGAAGTCATCAATCATCCTGTCGCTGACCACAACGGACTTGCTGGCCCTGTAATCATCTGAAGCTTCACGGTGATCATCGGGCTGTTAACAACACAGCTGGCCGAGGCAATTTCCCTCTTCCACGCCGCTGACGCCATTGTCAGGCCGTAGTAACTAAAGTTAACACCCAGAACACAAAGTTTCTATTGTGCCGTCCCACTCGGCGATGCGGGGTCCGTTTATTAGATGACACACCTGCAGCAGTGAGTTTTTTGTAGGGGTATTAAGATGGTAGGCACTCTGTGTTTCTATGGAGAAGCCTCTCTCCCGTTTCGCAGTTCTCACGGAAGGTGGGAGGGGCTGTTGTTTAGCGGCGGTGCCAAGTGCCTTTGCCAGCGCCTTTAAAGCAACAAGTTCAGACCGTTCGGATCTAATCCTTGAGCAAATACCTAAAGATTACGCCTTTTTATTATTTAAGTAGAAAAGTAATCATTTTACTGGAGCCGCTGAGGTTCTAATCTGGTGTCAGAGTTCTCTGAACAGGCTGTGATTGCCTTCTAAAAACCTTAAATTGAACATACAGCATCACAGTGTTGTCAGAATCTAACAGCCTTTCCCGCTCTCTAGCGCTTCAAAGGAGCATTAAATCTTTCCTTAATACTGCACAGAAGTAAGAGGCCCTGAAAACCAATTTGCCAGTTATCTGATTTCATGTTCGGTGGGTTTTTATTGCGCTGCATGGAACAGGATGACAACAAAAGTGACCCAAGGAGTGACAGCTATTGTTCAGTCATGTGGAGCCGTCGTGTGTCGCAGAAGACAAAATGTGATGTATCAGCCTCATTGTTTACTGTTTTTATTGCGGCAATCTGTGCAGCAGGACCCCTCGGATAGAATGCCATTGAAGATCTTATATTGCAGGCAATGACCTGCCAAACAAAAAAAAAAACATGAGTCTGTAATTCCTGCAGAAGAGTCGGAGCCAGAGGCTCTTTGGCGTTGTGAAACCACGCCAACGTCAATTGAGAAATTGCGTGAGTGTAGAGCATTGAAAAACCCTGTAATAACAAAGCAATTTCAGAGCGATTGTAGGGGAAAGCTAAATTGTACCACGTTGCGTGACTAGCTGCCTGCATTTTAGGACTTGCCGAGGCCCGTGCACTTAAGGGCAAGAATAAGAAACCGTACTGAGAAATTCAATTAAAAAAACACATTGTGCTTTCTATGGATTGAATAGTCATTCGAGACGGCTGACCTCTCTGTGTCTGGCTTTTCTGTTTTGCATTAGGTTACTGAGGAATCCCAGTTCCCTCCCCTTCTATAACACTGTTAAAAACAGATGAATCATGGGACAATGTACTTGTATATTCTGCTCCCATTTTAATGTGATCGTGAATAATTCATGAATAGGAGGCACAGGGGCTGTGGGGGGTGGCTGGTCCACTTAAAATCTTGTGGCATTATCCATAACTCCGCGGTGTTAAAATTCAGACAGTCCTTTGAGTGTTTTGGGCTGAGGGTTTTATTACTACCTGTATTGATCGTCCCGACACTGGATGAGAACTCCCTCATGAAACCCCCCGTCCTCTAATTTAGTTAAAATGTATGAGCTGCTTACTGCTACAGTCCTTTTATAGATCTGAGGTTTGTTTGTAACTTTGTTACAAAGTTGCACTTTCATCACTTGTATTGACTTCTGTATTGCTTTGCTGTGTGTTTTTGCCAGGTTTTCGTAAAACCAATTCCTCAAACGTGTCTCTGTCGGAGGGAGAAAGGCTGTCTGCATTTGAGAATGTGCAGCATCAACATGTTATACTGTATACTTTTAGCTTTGTTTTTGAAAAAATAAGCATCTAAATTAATAATGCCCAGCACATTGTCAGCACCTCTGCAGAAATGACAGCAGTGCTAATTTGCTAATAAACAAGACCAGAGAAGGCTTTGCCTGATCCAAACACAACCGCCAGCTCCGCTAATGTTCGCGTGCCATACGTTCGCGTGAAAAACCCGCCTCTCGTACCACTAAAAGGTATTAACGTTGACATGCACAGATACGGAAATTTAAACCTTGCACTGCTTTTCCTCCTCTCCGATCTATCAGATCTCTAAATGGATTTGCAGTGGGTGTTTATTAAGGGCTCGGAGCAGGTGTGCACCAGGGCTAATTGAAAGAGCGCCGGTGCTGATGTGCCGCGTGTGCAGGGGGGGGGACGCTCATCAGCGGTGTGCCAGGCCTCTATCTGCTGCGCCGCACGCTGCCGGCTAATCCATTTTCTTGGCTGTTTGTTGCCTCCCTGCAAACCGTTCACATCCATTCAGGTCCCATCCGCATGAATAATTTGTTTGCCTCATAAATATTTGACGGTACAATGTTCGTTAATATGCGCGCGGTTGGTCTCAAACCGCTGCTACCTCAGGACACGGCCCAGCTACGCCGGTGTCATCCGTCTTGTTTTCAGATCGGCGTGACGAAAAATCAGACCACCGCAAAGGGATCTCTGGGTAGTTGCTGAGGGCTGGGAATACTGTGCACCTTGTTAGCTAAATAACAGCGGGTAATTTCCACTTGTGATTGGAAAGTGAGATTTATGAACCCCGCAGTGGGTGGAGCTGCCGTGTCCCGTCAATCATGAACTTGTCTGAACCGACCCAAAAACTGCTCACCGCGACAGAACACAGTGATTGGTCGAAATTAGTCAAATCGCTGATGGCGCGTGGCAGCTCCTCCCATTTTGGGGTTCACAGGGCCTGGCTCTCCCATCCTTCTCCCTCTGACACCTGCGCTGACGCCAGCAGAGTGAAGCTCCACACATTTTTCCCGCGTCCAAAAAATGCTGCAGCAGGGCACGGAGCAGACGGCGCACCCCTGCGCCAAACAGCATGTGCTTCCTCCAGCGTGGCGTCCCCCTTTAAGGAACCCTGCCGCCCTTCCCCTTGACCTGCCAGGGCCCGGCAGATTGGAGCGGCAGACAGTTGCCAATTACTGACGCCGAGCGCTCAGTGCAAAATTAGCACCTGTCAAAGACGGCGGCCGAAACGCTACTGGCAATTTCGGTCGATGGGAAAGGGGAAGGTGAACGCTACTGTCGATAAGCATGCAGCTGGGCACAGGAAGGGCTTTGAGCAAGGACAGAGAGAGAGCGTGAGGAAAGTAGGAGAGAAGAACCAGCAACCGGCAGCACTCAGCATCCCCCTCTGTCTTGCTTTTTTTGCAGGTAGCATCGACAGTTTTGTGAAAAAGGAAGTCTCAGCCCACCGCGTGAAGCCATGGGCCCGAGAGCTCAGCTCCCCCTCAGCCTGGTGCTTCTGACGGCGCCGCTCCTCTGGGCGGTCAGCTTCCCCGAAGACAACGTCCCCATTGACACCATAGACTACCATTGTAAGTCCTGCCTCTGGGCAAGGATGTAGCCATCAAAAGAGTGCTGGAATCGCTTATCTACCTTCACATCAAGCTCAGCCAGGCATTTGGCAAAAACTTCAAAGAGCCATTGTTTATAACCATTGGGGGCATTGTTTTGTGTGTGTGGTTGTTATTTGGGTGACAATAAGTGCTTAATTTCTACGACATGAACTGGCATTAAAAGATGCACAATGTGTTGAACCAGGGAATATGATGTATGAATACAAATGTGACACAGTCCCTTGTCAGCTTAAGGATCAAGGGGACTAAAAGTGGTTCCTGTGATATAGTGTGAGAAAATGGGGAAAAAACTGCTGACACGGTTAACAGAAGTATTCAGAGCGCCAGTCTTGTATTCTTTAATATTCATTACATTACTGGGGGATTTCTTTAAAGCCATTATACATCGCTAAATATACGGTTAATCAATACTCCCTATCGACTGTGCGGCTGTGTAATCCCAAATAATGCTGCAACTCTTTCCCCTGTAGACTCAAAGCAGTATCCCGTATTTAGAGGCCGTCCTGCAGGCAATGAATCTCAGCACAGACTGGACTTTCAGCTGATGACGAAAATTCAAGACACGCTTTTCATTGCTGGCAGGTAAATCTAAAAGCTCTTAATGATATTGAATGTGGATGCATTTACCCAATGATATATACCCGCACTTGATTTAAAGGGTGATTTATGTCCTACAGAAGGTTGTGTGGCCATTACATTTTGGCAACCTTTTGGAGATGATGTCACCAGTGTTTCAGGCACTGAAACTGACCAATGTGCGTTTTCTTTGTTCGACAGAGATCAGGTCTACCTTGTAAGTTTGCGAGAGACATACAGGACGGAGATCATCCCTTATAGGGTAAGCTTCTGCACTCATTCTCTAGACTTATAAACAGCACCTGTAAATGTGTCTTGGCTGGTTAAGATTGCACAACCGTCTCTGCGGAGGTAAACCGGCAAACCAGGCCTTGTAAATGAGTAACTGGGAACAGTGGTGTGCATTGAAACATTTCTCCACTTCATTTCCAGAAATTAACCTGGAGGTCGGGCCAAGCCGACCGGGAAACGTGTGCCATGAAAGGGAAACACAGAGTAAGCTCCGGAACAGCCGGCTCATTCTCGCTCATTGCATTTTTCCAAAGAAATCTGCCCTCCAGAAGCAACTCCCCTGTTCCGTTCAATAACGGGTCCTTCCTCCTCTACCCTCTGTCTCACAGGACGAATGCCATAATTTCATAAAAGTGCTGGTACCCAGAAACGATGACCTGGTATTCATCTGCGGGACAAACGGGTTTAACCCCATGTGCAGATACTATCGGGTGAGTGGATTCCTCATCAGCCTTCCTTTTACTCATAGTAGTGTAGTGATTTCAGCACAGCTTCTGCTGTGTGTGTGCATGTGCAGCTGTATCCCTGCATTGCCGTGCTGCTAGGGCGTGATAAGAAACCGCAGCTGAAGAATGCACTCGTATGCCTTTGTTCCTGCGCAGTTGGACAACCTGGAATTTGATGGCGAAGAAATCAGCGGCCTGGCGAGGTGCCCGTTCGACGCCAAGCAGACCAACGTCGCCCTCTTTGCCGGTATGAAAAAGCCTCCCAATAATACGTCCGAGTGATGAATGGCTCTTTCAGGTATCGCGGGGGTTTGGGATGAAAATATGAAGGACCTGCGACTGCCAAGGTGCCCGATCGGAGACATTAATCATCATTTTTATTACAATGAGCAGAGAGCAATGGTGCCCATAGCAACCACTGCTCCGACAGTGGCACCTTCTATGAACGCACAAAGCGTTTTATTTATTTATTAATTTAAGCAAAAGCCCGTGGTCGCAAACGTGCAAGTAAGTCCACACTTACAAATACTGAGGTGACCTTTACCATGTCCCATTCCAGATGGAAAGCTGTACTCGGCCACGGTAGCTGACTTCCTGGCCAGCGACGCGGTCATCTACCGCAGCATGGGAGACGGCTCCGCCCTCAGAACCATAAAGTACGACTCCAAGTGGTTAAAAGGTAAACACTGCTTGTTTTTCTTTGATTTCTGCATGTGTTTTGCGCAGTTACACATTTCCAATGTTGCGTAGACCACGCGGAAGGTCTCAGCTAACGCTAACCGGTCTCGCAGAACCTGTTTATGTTGTTTTCATATGGGTCTTTGTTCCAGCCCCTGACCTTTTCTCACAGTACACCGCACACTCGGCCAGATCAGAGCGCCTGGAGGAGAGAGAAAATGTCTTTCATTGATGTGGGATACCATACTCTTGTTTTGCAATCTAGGTCAACGCTGAGCCCATTCGCCTCAGTTGCCGTGTCGATCTGTTGTGAAATTAAGTCTCTACTGTATCTCAGTTAAAATGCAAAACACTGTTGTTGTTTTTTTTCCCAGAACCACACTTCCTGCATGCTGTGGATTATGGGAATTATGTGTACTTCTTCTTCAGGGAAATCGCAGCCGAGCACAATAACTTGGGAAAGGTACGATTTGAATAATGAATACCAATATCGGGGAAAAAACCCACACTGTATTCTGTTGGATGCAGTTTCTGTGTTTCCATTGCAATTGTAAAAAAATAACAACCTGCTTGGAATGCCTGCCTAATCTTAGTCCTCCGCTTAGTGGAGATGTATGGTTACCCAAAAGCGTTAGTATGCCATCTACTTCCTGTAGCTGGGTTGAAATTTACCAGTAGAACATGGGGAGGGGTGGTTCCAAGAAAGGGTTTTGCACACTTTCCCTCGATCACAGGTTAATAAATATTTCAGCCACACTAATGCTGGGGATGATACCTGCGCTGTGATGTAGATTTGCAGCAGTTAATTATTAAACCCGTTCCGCATGGTTAATTTCAAATCTTAACCCTCCCCCAATATCCATGCCTTTACTTTACCCCGTTTTGCATGAAAATGCAGAGAGATGGGATTTGAGCCGCGAGTGTTTGCTCAGTCATGCGGTCCAAAAACCTGAGGCCTCGCAGGTACGCGGAGCCTTGGATGGCCCTGTTAGCTGGTCCTGGACGAAAAAAACAACAGCGTTCGGCACTAGGGCAGGAAGGAGAATGCATAATTCAGGAGTTGGAAGTGTTTCCATGATGAAATTGATGATTCCAGGCCTGTTTTTTTTCCTCTTTTTTTTGTTTTAACATTTCCGTGTCTCAGGCTGTGTATTCCCGGGTGGCGCGCATATGCAAGAACGATGTGGGCGGGTCCCAGCGCGTGCTGGAAAAACACTGGACCTCCTTCGTTAAGGCGCGGCTGAACTGCTCCGTTCCGGGGGAGTCGTTCTTCTATTTCGACGTCCTGCAGTCCATCACTGACATAATAGAAATCAATGGAGTGCCTACCGTGGTCGGCGTGTTTACCACACAGCTGAACAGGTAAGAAAAAAACGTCTCTCGCTTTAATGGGCGCTTGGATTACAGCTGTTGTTTTCTCCTGCCTGCCTGTATGTAATCAATGTGGCGGTTTATTTTTTTTTCCCCCCACGCAGTATCCCTGGCTCGGCGGTTTGCGCCTTTTCGATGGCGGACATCGAGAAGGTATTCAGGGGGAGGTTCAAAGAACAGAAAACCCCCGACTCGGTTTGGACGGCTTTCCCAGAAGACCGGCTGCCAAAGCCCAGGTACGCGCCCGCTGTGATACGCTATCATTTTGCTTTCGATTTCAGGTAAATAATTAATGGGCCGTAATTGGGCGGCCTGCATATTTAACCTCGGCCCTGCGGACGCCATATGCGCACAGGTATATGTTTACAAGTGCGTGGCGCGCTGCTGTCATCTCTGTTGTCACTGCTAATGAGCAGCTGACCCCGACACTCCCTGAAAGCGCACCCTCTCTTGTCCCCCCTGGAATAATGCGCCCCTGTGTTCTTTTCAGGCCGGGCTGCTGCGCGGGACATGGCCTGGCAGAGTCTTACAAAACCTCCATTGATTTCCCAGATGAAACCCTGCTTTTCATCAAATCCCACCCGCTCATGGACTCGGCCGTGCCGTCCGTCAACGAGGAGCCCTGGTTCACCAAGACCCGCGTCAGGTGAGACGTCACCCTTTGGAGAAGGGGGGAACGGGATCCCTCCGTCGATTGATGGAGCCGGGGGACGGTATTCCCGATCACAGACTGAATGATAAGCTGGCTGTCTTTTTTATTTGTAGGTACAGGCTTACCGCCTTGGCTGTTGACAATGCCGCCGGCCCCCACCAAAACTACACGGTGGTTTTCATCGGCTCAGAGGCCGGCATGGTCCTCAAGGTCCTGGCTAAGACTTCACCGTTCTCCCTGAATGACAGTGTGCTGCTGGAGGAGATTGATGTCTTCAACCGAGCTAAGTACGTCAACCGCTGCCTCACCCAAGATGCTGTTATTGCAAGATGTTGCAATTCCTTTGCTGCCTTATTGACCAGGAGCTGCTGTTTCACATCAGATTTCAGTTGAATGGCTGATGAAATGTGTGTTGAGATGAAGTTGACTGAAGTTGGGTGAGCAGGCCTGGCCTATCTGATCATTACCCTCTTCTCTAGGTGCCTGCTCAACAGCGAGGAGGACCGCCGAATCCTGTCCCTCCACCTGGACAAGGAGACCCACGGGCTGTTTGTGGCCTTCTCCAGCTGTGTGGTCAGACTGCCCCTCAGCCGCTGCGAACGCCACGGCTCCTGCCACAAGTGAGTCCGCTCAGCATGCAGTGCCAGCATCAGGGTCAATTTTTGCGCATTACTTTTTTAATGGAATCACTTACGGACGTATAACACCACATGGACAAGGTCCACCCCCTCAGACTGCATGTTCGGCTTCCTCTGCCAAATCGCTCCCCTCCCATTTTTGAACAACAGGTCATCCAGTGCAGGTGTAGCTGTTTCTCCCCTGTTAATGACGTGTTGTAAAATGCAGGTCATGTATCGCGTCTCGGGATCCTTACTGTGGGTGGATGCCGCATGGGTCCTGTGAGAAGATTCCGCCTGGCCAACTGTGAGTACACACTGCGCTGACAGTTTTGCCCTGCAGACATGCTTGTGCTTTGCAGATTATATCTGACACTTGGCATGAAAGAAAAGGAGTCATCAACTGCTTGATTGAGCCCCGCGCTCAGATGTTATGCAAAAACGCTGACTTAGCATTGTCCCCTCCTTCCCCCCCCGTCTCCTGTTCAAACAGATCTGGGTTCGAGCAGGACGTGGAGCACGGCAACACGGCGCAGCTGGGCGACTGTCACGGTGAGACTTGTCACGGCCATTTCATGTCTACTGACACCATTAGCTTGCAGTATCACACGAGTAACCTCTCACCACATTCCTCTGTGGTAATCTTTACACACACATTTACACGTCCTACTAATAGCACATAAACATTCCACGCAGTGCTGGCACAAGAGATTCACAAAGCTGAACTATTCGACCAGAACTATTGTCATTTAAAATGACTCCTTTTGTTTCCAGTGTATATAACTGGGTATGTAAAGGAACACACAACTAACAAGTCTCCTTTTTATGGTGTAAAAAAGTTTTTAAAAAAAGCCAAAAAAACGACTTTACTTTGGGTTTATTTTGATCATTTTATACTGATTTCTTTCTTGTTCCTTTAAATCTTTTAGAATTTTTGGCTACTACATCTACGCCAGATTACAAATCATTTGGCGACCCAACATCTGGTTAGTTTTTTACTTTTTTCCGATTGATTTCTTGACCCTTAAGTTCAGCATATTCCAACCCTCTTTGCACCTCCTCTGCTGCTGGCTCTCCATACCCATAACCAGCTTCCCCCCGCCTCACTGCCATCAGAAACGTAGTGACCGTAGCTGTGCCATTGCTCTCCATCCGATCATGAGCCATTTCACCGCTGACCATGCCCCGCTTCCTCACCGACTCTCACTAACATCTGCTGCATGAGTAACCATCCATCAGGGCTGTTCTGTGTCTGCACCTCGTCATCGCTGTCTCAACAGCCATCTTTTCATTTGGCAGAAAAACCGCAACCCTGTTCACTCCACAATTTAACTGTGTCCAAACAACAGGAAATTGGTTGCAAATAATGTCAGCTGGGCATCAAATAGTTGCTTTTAAACTGAAGTAAATAGTCATTCAGGCTAAAGCAAAAGGAATAGTTTTGAGTTGGGAAGGGTAAGGGATTGAATGGGATTCTGAGTAGGATAGAGTCTGGTTTCTACTATGACAGTTGCTTTAAACAAGAGTGTATTAACTAGATGCTTTGTTTTTGTTAGTCCATTTGTGTTTTATTTTGCACCATTTTATTTCCTTTGTCCTTTAAATGTGACTAGAAACTAACCCGCATCCATCAACCGTACCTACTGCTAACCTGGTTGTTAACGGTATGCCTTGTCCACTGTGTTCACCGTTTGTTAACAGTTTGTTTGTCACCAATTTGTTTGTCACCACAGACATGGAGTTGTCATCACCTTCAGTCACAACAGTGGCAACTGGCCCCATAGAGTCACCCAAAATCATTGCCACTCAGACACCTGAACTGTTTGGTTCAAGGAAATTTGTCCTCCAAGATGACCCAGCCACTTCACATTCTTTTGAGTCATTACCAAGTGTCCCGGATGGTAAGGCCTTTTCTGGGAGCGCTCTATTGCTGAAGGGAATCCTGAAAAAGCGGCTGCAAACGGGCAAGTCTTTCAGGGCACTTTCAAACCTAGTTCACTTTCTGGGAACCCGCTTTCTGGTTCACTTTCAAACATAGTCTGTGTTGTTTTTTCTTTTTATCAAAGGTTTTTTTGCATAGTTTCAGGAAAAAAAAGAACACTGGAATTCATCCATAAATAAATCCAAGCTCATTGGTTGCCATGTGTGGACCGTTCTGTTGGTATCAGTACAGTATTTGAGGCACGCTCAGTTCACTCGCTGTTTACCTGCAGCGGAAGCTCTCTAGGGGACACACAGGTTTGATGGAGAACACAAATGTGCCAGTAGGCGTGTGAGCATCTATCTTAGTTTCAGCTGTGCCCCAGCTTAGCCCTCATGAGATATTTTGTCCTCCTCAGTGCATCTGGGATATGGCATCGTTGTGATGCACAGACCAGCGTTTTTGGAGTTTGGTACACTGCGTCGCTTTGATAGCTTGCATGTGTTTGCATTCAATCAGCAGAAGGTTTCAGTGGATTGAAAGCACAGAGACACTGAGTGCAGTTCCAGTAGGAGATCCGGTGTCCTGGTTTGACCGCTTCAGTTCCAGTACTTGTGCTGCTGTGTCACTCTCAAAGGTTTCACATGTAGTTTCACCTACCCACACTTCTATTAAAATCAATCAGTCACACGAACTAGGTTTGAAATTGCCCTGAGACCGCATGCTACTCTGTCTTTATGTAAAGCATACACTTGCTGGGAAATGTGGGCTCATCATTGGATTTTCCGTATGCTTTGTGCATCCCCATTTGGGGAGATAATCAAATGTGTATTGGAGGTGTAAAGCAAAACACCAGACAGTTCTTTATAAAGGTCATTAGCATTGATTAGCATGATTTCAAGCAGCGAGCCAGGATTCTCGTCAGCCAATATGGCAGTGATTTCTTCATTCTTCCTTTTATGTTACTTGTTTATTGTTACTTTTGATCATGTTGTATGTTCATTCAAATGTGTGATTTATTTATACATTTGTTATGTATTTTATGTCACTTTCTTGTTGTTTTCTCATTTCGAAATATGATTTATCTTCCCTTTCTTTGGCCTTTCCTTTCACCCCTGTGAGAAGACTCTAATCCCTTGCTTTCCTGATTTTTCCAAAGGCCTTGCCATTAATAACCACAACTCAGAAACCTCTTGCTTCAAGGACATGTTGTTATTGCACCACTAGATGACTAACTCTTTAAAATGTCTGTGGTTACTAACAAAGTCTTAAACTTTAAAGCCTTCTTCACTAAGTAGGGATTTCATACACTCAGCTCCCCTATCTTCATTTCCGAGCACCCAATGTAGAGTCATCAATTTTCTTGATGTTTATTATGCCATACATTGGCTAACCTTAAAACTTGATTTTTGTACTAACTATGAAAAGACTAACCCCTTCTTATACTTTGCATGTCATTTATAAAACCCCACTTCTCTCCTGGGAAATGGAATTATTGGTCTGCATTCTACAGAAGCTTGCAATAATGCTGTACTTTTGCAAGTACACCAATAAAAGGGTTAGGATGATTTCAGAAAAACAACCTTTGAAAGGTTGTTTCCCCCCATCTACCTCATTTGCCTGAAAGGCCTTGAAAACTATTTTTTGCAGTATAATGTATTCTAAAAAGACAATTAGAGCGATTGATGGATCTTACCGTTGTATAATCAGGGGCGTTTCTGAAAATACTGCACTTGCTTGTTTTGCGCTTGCGGGTTTTCCATTTTTCAGCAAATAATGAGAAGAATAAGAATAATATATAGACTATGAAAATTCCCCATCGCCAAATATGTCTGCTATGAAATCCTTCATTTTGTGTTGAGTGGACAGTATCCAGAAAATTCAGAGCATCTCTGTAGCTTTGAAAATAACCGTAACATTAAAACAGATTCAGTTTTCCCAACTTCTACTGTAAAAATAGCAAAAACAGAGTGAGTAGTTGCAAGCAAAGTAAATAACAATGAAATGTTAATATTAATGCTAATAAGATTAATTACTAATAATAATGGAGAGGTAAAGTAACCTCTTTAACTGTAATTTTGATAATAAATTATGCATTCCAGGTGTGTGGGAGGTGCAGTCAGGAGAGTCCAACCAGATGGTGCACATGAACGTCCTAATCACCTGTGTGTTCGCGGCCTTCCTGCTGGGGGCGCTGATCGCGGGCATGGTGGTGTACTGCTACCGCGACACCTTCCTGCGGAAGCCCAGGAAGATCCACAAGGACGCCGAGTCCGCCCAGTCCTGCACGGACTCGGCCGGCAGCTTCGCCAAGCTCAACGGCCTGTTCGACAGCCCGGTAAAGGAGTACCAGCAGAACATGGACGCCCCCAAGCTTTACACTAACCTGCTGAGCAACGGGAAGGACATGGCGCCGAACGGAGACACGAAAACGATGATACTGAGCGGCCAGTGTCAGCCTCCCGAGCTGGCAGCCCTCCCAACCCCGGAATCCACACCTGTTCTCCAGCAGAAGGGCCTGCAGCCCATCAAGAACCAGTGGGAGAAGGCCCACGGCAAAATGAACTCGTCCCGCCGCGAGTCTCCGCCGAAAAGCCCCCAGTACTTTCCCTCCAGTCCGCCTCCCCACTCGCCCCCGGGACACGCCCACATACCCAGCGCCGTCGTTCTCCCCAATGCCACCCACGACTACCGGGCCTCCTTCACCAACGCCCCCGACGTGCTGCGCTCCGAGAGGAAAATTCAAAACACGGACCCGCCCGCCAGCTCCAGATCCAGCCGCAAAGATCACAGGCGGTCCGTGGACGCCCGGAATACCTTGAACGACCTGTTGAAACATTTGAACGACAGCAACAGCAACCCTAAGGCTATCCTCGCCGACGTGCCCAAGTCTCGCCAGAACATGATGCTGGACCCTATGGTGAGCATGACGGAGATCCCGCCCAAAGTCCCCAGCAGGGAGGCGTCGCTGTACTCCCCTTCGTCGTCCCTTCCCAGGAACAGTCCCACGAAAAGGGTCGACGTGCCCACCACCCCCACCACCCCCACGGGACAGATGAACACTTTAGAAAGACAGAGGGGCTACCACAGGAACGCCTCGCAGAGGCATTCCATATCAGCCCTGCCCAAAAACATGAACTCGTCAAACGGGGTCGTCGTATCTCGACAGCCCAGCATGAACAGAGGGGGGTATATGCCCCCCACGCCCCCGTCCCGGCTGGACTCGCACGGCATGCCCGTGGGAGTCCACCCGCAGCCCTCTGTGTCCAGACAGAGCAGCTACAGCGGGCAGGGCTCTCTGCCCCGGACGGGGGTCAAGAGAACGCCTTCCTTAAAACCGGACGTTCCCCCGAAACCAAACGGGTTTGTTCCACAGACTGCACAAATGAGAGTAGTGAATAAGTACAGTTACTAAAGAGAGTGCACAGCTGGTTTCACTCTGCAGGAGAGCAGAAGGCTTTCAGGTTAAGGCCTGAGGAGGGTTTTCTGATGGCTGGTGGAAGTCCCGACTGACTGCACATTCGAAAAGGGAAATTACAAGTGGCCAAAGAAGCTACTTCGAGGCAGCGTCTCATCTCTGTTTTTGTTTTACGCCTGTCGAAGCGTAAACCACAGGCCCGTTCGAAAGTATTCTTTTCCGAGCCCGAGGACGCAGGGGTGACCCCGGCATCTGTTGTGCTCGTGTGCGTAGAGCCAGGGAGAGCAAACTGCATGGAGGAGCTTGACGGTTCATTTTATGCAGCTTTGCCATTCTGGCGTTAAAGAGATTTAACACGCAAGAATACTTGAAGAATGGGTTCCATTATTCACTGCCACTGAACACTGTCTTCCCATTAAATGTGAACTTAAAACGAAAAACAAGAACAAATGTATGCATTTGTCAAGCCAGTCAAGAGAAAAAAAGAGTTGAAAACATTAAACGTATGCGCTGAATCACAAACGTAGGACCTTGACTAAAAATGCATCTGCGGACCGGTTTTGCAGAGACGGTTCATCTGGGGCGGAGAGGTGGCCACAGATGACGGCTAACGCTGTCTGTAATGTGCACTCAGACAGCAAGATGCACTTATAGTGTCCGCTGTGCAGTCAGTCAGTCGAAAATGGGAACAACTCGTCATAGTCGTAAAACAATTACTTTACAAGGTACATTAATATTAGATTTCCATGGACATTAATGGACATTTCATGGACATTAATGTGCGGACATTAATCATGGGTTAGCTGTATGTGTGAAGAATGTCCAGGGTGCCTAACTCGGACTTCAGTTTTGACTCACTGGGAATTTACTTAACGTATTTTGCTGCTATTGGTTTAAATGACAATGTTGTGCATTTTGGACTCAAAAAGCATTGCTTCCATTTTAGCGCTGGCTGTCTTTGTGTGTGCATTTGGTTTCTCAACGTGTGCCGAGTCACTGGTCTGAAGCTTCATTATCTAATCCCAAGGCTAGTCAGGTGCATATTTATGTGCTGTCTGTGTTTGTGGGGAGAGTGTGCTTGCAATGGAGGCTTACAGTTTCATAGAAAAAAGGCGAATGCTGGCCATTTAGGGAGCAACCTGGATGACGTGAAGGAAGGACTGGACATGGCGCTGCTGCTGTGCACGACAGCCTTGCCCTCTGTCCCATCGAGCCCCTGACCTGCATGGCTGCCGTGTGTCTTAGAACGGAGGCCCCTGTCTTTGAAAAACCTCATACCGTGCATCTCTGTATGCCAAAATGCATGTCTGTCACTATAGCTTTCGTCTCTGTGCTCCTGAGAACTAAAGAAAAAAAAAACAGAACTGCATTTGTTCCACTAACAGTTTTCTGCAAAGGGAAGAACGCTGCTTTTAAGTTGCAAACCATTTCCCAAACATGAGCGATCCGCAGTGCAGCAGCTTGGAAGATGACTGAACGATACTTGTGCAATCGTTAAGAAGAGTAACCAATGTGTCCCGAAAAAAAAGTCATGCCGGTAATGACAATATTGTGTATATATATAAATATGAATATATAAATATTTTTTAGGCGAGTTTACCTGAATCTGTGCATTGTGTGCCTTATTCAATCAATGATCGTTAATATTAAAAGTGTTCATTTTTCTTGAACATTACACATCGTGTACCCTTTGGATATGATACAGTGGCAAACTGGAGGGGGCAGCTTAGAGAAGATACTTCCACACATCTGCAGTTTTGAGAACAGTAAGAGCCGACTTAGTGACAAACATTCCATTTCAGGATACGAGATCAGAGCAAAATCGTGATGGCCTCGCTTAAACAATCCGGGGTTTATTTCGGAGGCTTCTCTCGTCAAAGAAATGCCACTCTTGGCTATTTGCCATCTCTGTTCTTTAGCTGGGGTGGTAGTTTGCAACACTCTGGTGCCATGCAGCAAGCGTGTTAAAATAACAGGTTGTGAGACAAATGTTTCCCCAATTGCATTGACCCGTTGGGGTTGAGTTTTCTATGCTAACTCCCTGAAGGAGTGCATCAGTTGTCAATTTCAGTACTTGTTAAACATTCAGGATGAAGTAAAACGAAATTCAAGTCAGCTGGGTATACGATCATTTTTCCAATAAATGGTCACACTCAAATCAAAAGGCATAGCGGCTGTTCCAAAAATAGTATTCCGTTTAGTAATGGTGTACAGAGGGGAGAGATGGTTTCCAATGCGTGGCCATTTTTCCCATTCGGGGACTCTCATTGGGAAAAAAAAAATAGTTTGATTAAAATCATATTGTTGATGTTCAGATTGTAAACAAGAGGCCGTTACTAAATTTCAGAATTTTACCACTGTACTGGAAGTGAGATGCCAGTTGTCTGTATGAGCCCAAAGTTGCATTTTGTTTACAAACAATGATTGTATTTTTTTAAATTGCCTATTCATCGAGTTGGATGTCACTACCTGCTAACAACCAGTTTTTTTGTACAAAGTGAGAGCCGTACATGTATTTGATCCTCAAAGGTCTGTATTGTTAAGCTGCCTTGTATATCGCAGTATGAATTCAGTCTCTTATTTTGACTTCTTAGAGCCTTTACATTTCAGTCGCAATGCTTTGTGTGCAAATAAACCAGAACTGTCAACATTTTCATTTTTAATACTGTGCAAATTGGCGGCCGGAAATACGAGTTGTATGTTTTACAGAGTATTTTAACGTGTAGATATATTGTAAAACTTGTACTGTGAATGTGTAAATAATTACGCTCATTGGTTTTGGACATTTCTTTTTGTCAGTTTTTTTTTTTTTTTTTTTTAACACAGCATGTATAGTTGAAATAAAACATAACTGCACAGAAGATTTAGCTCTGAAAGGTGGTGCCTTTTTAAAGATTCCATGAGCAGGACTTGCACAATCTGTGAGACTCCTCTCCAAGGGTTACGCTAAATGTCTGCCAGTAATGACTTGATGTTCCTCTTGCTCAACACATGCCAGGCATGATACTACAACACATCCTGTAGGTATAATTTATTTTCCTTAGCAGTTGCCTGCATCCAGGGGCTTGCATAGCTTACATTTCTTACATATTATGCTTTCACACAGATATATTTTTTACTGGGGCAATTCAGGTTAAGATACCAAAGCAGTATTTCACCTGAGGCTCAATCCTCAAGTTCCCTTACCACCACTCCTACCCTGTAGTCATAATTAAAGATTTGTTTGAAGACCTATTCTCTTATTCACATCTAGGAAGGTTGCTTCAGCAATGGTAAAATTCTGCCAGTTTGCCAGAGGTTTGTATAACACAACAGATGTGTGTTCTGAATATTGCAGGATACAGTATTTGGCTGACATGGAGTACTGCTTGATTGTTACCATTTAGAAGATACTCAAAACAATATATCACCCTCTGATTTATCCTCCCATCAAATATTACATATTTCTTGAGGCTAATACCAGCTCCCAGTTGTATGTTGGCAGATATTTTCCACTGACTCCAGTCCCATCTCTTAACTCCCAGCCCATCCACAGCCATACGTTGACATGGAAACGCACGCCTATACCTCTTCGCAATACTGACCCAGAACTGCCTCTTCCTCATTCTAGATTAACGATGAGTAGTTGCCAGAGTCCTTTTTATCCTCACAGTCTCCAACGCATGCTGTAGTTGACAATGCTTCCCTCCATATCCACAGCTCATATTTAAGAAAAGATGTTTTTACTTTGCAATTCAATTATAAGGTTTTTGCTGTCATTAACTGCATGATCTAAAGATGGCCTCACAAGTTCCCTGCCTGGTAAGTATAGCATGATGCTCCACAACTGAGCTTTGGTGTTTTTGTGCCACATGATGGTGTTCACAAGCTGGCCATAATGAGTTGAGCACTGAGGGCAAAACCCTCTTACTGCCGATTTTTAACTTCAAACAGCTGTGCCTCAAAAAATCTTTTTATGCGTTATTTTGAGCCGTTCTGATGCGGCGGGCAGCACGTAATCCTCTCCGGTCAGTATCGCAACAGCTCTAAATGTCTCTGATGTGAGGCTTGATGCTGACGTGCTGTCCAAAGAAGGATTTATTTTTAGGCTCAACTTGTTTTGAAGTTTCAGTCCAGTGGAGAGCGAACCCGCTCGGTTAACAGCGGGAAAAGTTTCCTTCCCGACTCTGGTACACAACATCTGGCAGGTTTTCGCCTCGCAGCTGTTCCGCACCTCGGTGAAGCCCATCCCGGCGATACAATCTTGTGTTTGAAGCAAGACTAACGGACATGAAAAAAAAGCAGACAAGTTGTGACTCACCGAGAGTACAGTAATTACACTGAGCGCTGAAGGATGGCGTTTTCTGAACCCCCAGCCTATCTGTGGTGATTCATTGTGTTGTCATTATCGTGGCAGACAAAGCGTTGTTTAATGGGCTCTAGCTTTCCTGTGTGCATCCGGGGATATCTCTCACAGTTCCACATTAAAATGTCATACTTATGGGGACACTATCAATCTTTAGGTTATTTTCCAATCAAGTCTGATATGTTCCAATTGAGCCTGATATGATACACAGCACTGAAATCCATGCAAGAATTTAGGGACAGAGAGGGTTCGAGTTAACCGCAACAGCTATGTGTATTCCAGTTACGGTGATTTATAGTACTGAGGGATAGCACACAGACAAACCGCAGTACCAAATGTCCTCAAGGTTTCTCTAATGGAATGAAACTGTTCGACCAGCTTGCATAAATCCATCACTTTTCTCAGAAAACAGTGTTTTGTATGACCGTAGAATGTTTCGAGCCAACAGCAAACATCTCACAAACAGGAAAACGCACACACACAAAAGAGGTGTCTATCGTGGGTGCATTAAGGTGTTTATCAAAAGTGAAGAGCCCTCTCTGAGGATAACCACCACTTTGTTTCTACCATGTGAACCGAAGCCCTGCTCTATCAAGGAGCCTTTGTGCGCCCCGCATCGCCGTCCCTGTAGGTCCACAAGAGGCTCTTCATTTACTTTCACCGAGACGGTTTGAAAAATTGCACCTCATAGTAACCCAAGGCGTGTTTTTTTTTCCCCTTTTCTCCCCCCTCTTTCCCTTTCTCTGCTCTCCTGAAAGCTTTCGCGGGAGCGCGATACATTCCGAATGCCGAGAGGGGCCCGGGGAGCGGGACCTCCCGATTCGCATGCGGCCCGCATCGTCTCATTTCTCATTCCCCCCTCTCCCTCCGACGGGCAGAGCAAACAGACCCCGCCACTCCTCTCCTCTCATTCACCCCGGCCCGCAGCTCCACCGCCTCGCTCTTTCAGCCCCCGATGTCTCGCACAATGCGCGAGGCGCGCTATTTACTCTGAGCGAGGGAGGTTAGGGAATGGACAACCAAACAAGTGAGATCGCTCGCAGTTCAAGTGGATTTCCGGAGGAACGGTTCCTGGCCGGCGATCTTGGTGGCAGCAAATGGGGGGAAAAAAAATCAATCAAACCTCAAGGTTACGATAAATAGGGAGGTAGCGATCGCACTGGAAATTGCGCTCAACAAATTCCTCTTTTTTTTTTTTTTAAAGCACTTGAGAGTGTGAAACGTTTAATTATACTTTGGCATTTTAATTATGAAAAGGTGGTTGAAGAGCACTTTGGGCTAATCACTGGGACATAATACTCCGCTGTTCTGCTCCTGACACTTAGTCAATGAAGAGGTTCAAAATCCACTTAAAATTCAAATAAAGTGATTAAGTATCTAAATATTTTATTCAGGCTGAATACCACCAGAAAATGTAAAAAAAAACAATTCACCAGGAGCACACAGATTACAATACAACAAAAAATGTTCAATAAAGTTTAATAACGTGTTTATTTATTTAGCCCCCAGTACTGCAAAAAGAGGTTTACCCAATATACAAGAGGGCCTTCGGAGAGCTTTGAAATGATGGTCAGTAACAGAGACAAGTGAGTGGATATGTTCTGACTGATGCTAAAATGTAGACTAACAGAAGTAATGGAAAACAAATTGGTCTATATTTAACGGCTTATGTTCATTTTCCCTTCCAGCACGGCCGCAGCCAGGCAGAATCAATTTGATGAAGTAATCAGAGTGCCGAGCCTCATTAGCGGACAGGGACTGCCTCCTGGACCAGGTTGGCGGAACGGCGAACACTCGGGCCTCCTTCACCGCTCTCCATATTGTTCATCGCTGTTCTTAAACCCGCATAACTCCCAAAAGAGGCGATCCCCATGCGGAGCGGGAGATCCCTTCACACCTCTCTTGTTCGTCACTGTCATGTCAAACCCATTCACCTTTAATTGTTTTCTGCACCACTCAAGGACCATCTCTAGAAATTGCATTTTCTGTAATTCACCAATTTCATGGGGTTTTTGAGATGCCCCCGAACACATTAAATATGAACACGCTGTTGCCTTTTTGCTCGTGTCCTGTTAGACTTGTCATAAGATTTCACTTCTGGTGGATTAGCGCATTTCATCAGGCAGAGACGAGAGCGTGTTCGCCTGGATAACGTGTACGCATGACTTTGATTTTTGTTTAATCATACAGACATGATTATGTTCCGCTGCATGGATGTCAGACCAGAGTAATACAGTCTGTAAATGGAATTACAGCTCGGGTTGAGACGCTTGCACAAATCAGAGGACCGAGGCCCATAATTTGACAGTGTCTGATTAGCACTGACAGGAATTACAGCTAATGTATATGCTTTTTTAGGTGCAGGCCTGAGTAGTCAGCATCAAAAAAGGGAAAAGAATTTCCTGTGTTTCTTACACAGTGTTTTGAAATTTAGGCTCTAGAAACTTTTAAGCCAGGCTTAACTGGCTACCTTGCCTTGCCAATATACAGTAAACGAACGCAGTAAGGAAACTCTCATTAAATCCTCGGTCTGACAAGCCAAATACACTTGGCAAGGATTTTTTTTTTAAACCACTCAACAATATTGTTGCTGACCTAGACAGTGACCAAGAAACAAACAATTACAGCAGTCAGGCAGTCCAGTGAGGATGGGGGGAGGCTTACATTTTTTCTTTAAAAAAAGTGCCTCCCAGCTCCCTGTTTGTGGCTGCATGACCTTTTCCCAGGTAAAGGTGCTTACACGTCACTTCTCACCGAGGGGCTCGCCGTCCGCCAGGAGCGCCGAGCGACAAGAGGTGGCATGCCAAGTACGTGCGTGCAGCTGCGGCCGAGCGCCCACATCCAGGCGCACCTGGGGTGTCTGTGCCGGAGCCGGGAGGAGGGGGGGGCGAGGCACGGGGGAAATCCCGGCCAGATGATTTACATAGGAGCACACCTTGTTATTGCTCAAGACAGCTGCACCGTTCTTTCCATCTCTGGAAACTGAAAAGGGCCTTCTGGGAAGAGGGCTCAGATGAGTCACTTCCGGGTGCAGTGGGCGCTCGGTCCCCCCCGGTAAGCCGATTTAACTCCCTTATTGCTCATATTGGCAGCTGCCTTGCAAAACCACCCTGTACACGGGCAGCGGCACGTCGCCTGCAGGCAGGCAGGCAACAAGACCAGACAAATAACAGTCCAAAAAAAATTCATTCTCATCCTTGGCGCTTAAGAGGTGGGAAATCAATGGTGGTAACGATTCCATGCGCACACAGATCAAACCCTCAGAGTTGAAATGATATCCCAGAAGTTGTTGTTTTCCCAACCTATTTCTATCTCCTCGTGTCAGCCAAAAATGAAGTTCAGAGCTCAGCAAACAGAAATAAAACGCGCAGAGGGCTCCACACAGATCAATAGGAAATAACCGCAGAGGTGAAAGGATAATTTTGGTCTCCACTTTTTTCCCCCCCATTCAGCGTCATCTCTTCGTGCTGCGTAACATCTCTGATTTTGTGATGGAGGCAGCGTGAGCTAATGACTGTGCCAGCCCACAACACTGTCTCTGTGAGATGGAAAATAATAGACAGAAATAACAATGCACAGCAAAAACAACAACACGATGCACCCTAATATGTTTTGCTTCGCTAGACTGACGCATCAGAGACATTCATCATAAAGGACAAAATGAGAAACTTTTTTTTCCCCAGATGTCATTTGCATCAATACACCCACATCAAGCATTTGCCTAATTAAAGGCAAGGCAAGAGCATTTGGTTCAGTTGCAGCAACTCAGGGGCCATTTTAAATGCCTTCACTGAGTTCGAACTGGAGGAAAACTGTGTGTGTGTGTGTGTGTGTGTGTGTGTGTGTGTGTGTGTGTGTGTGTGTGTGTGTGTGTGTGTGTGTGTGTGTGTGAGAGAGAGAGAGGATGAGTGGGTGAGTGTGTGTGTGTGTGTGTGCGTGCGTGCGTGCGTGTGTGTAAGAGAGAGGATGAGTGGGTGTGTGTGTGTGTGTGCGTGTGTGTGTGTGTGCATGCACACGTGTGTGTGTGTGTGTGTGAGAGAGAGAGAGAGGATGAGTGGATGAGTGAGAGTGTGTAGGTTGGGATGTGTGCGTGACTGTCTCAGGATGTGTGTGTAGCTATGTGGCTGTGTGTGAGAGTCTCAGGATGTGTATGTAGCTATGTGGCTGTGTGTGAGAGTCTCAGGATGTGTGTGTAGCTGTGTGGCTGTGTGTGAGAGTCTCAGGATGTGTGTGTAGCTGTGTGGCTGTGTGTGAGAGTCTCAGGATGTGTGTGTAGCTATGTGGCTGTGTGTGAGAGTCTCAGGATGTGTGTGTAGCTATGTGGCTGTGTGTGAGAGTCTCAGGATGTGTTTGTAGCTATGTGGCTGTGTGTGAGAGTCTCAGGATGTGTGTGTAGCTGTGGGGCTGTGTGTGACAGTCTCAGCGTGGTTGAGCGTCTCAGGGTGTGTATGGCCGTGTGAGTGCCCGCGCGTGTGTGGAGGTGGCAGCATGTGCAGCAGGTTGAGATGCAGCTGATTAGAAGCCAGCAAGAGGAGAGCTCTTTCACTGGGGAATCCACAGGGGTCACAGTGGATTCACAGGCCATTGTGTGGAACATCTCCAGTTCTCTAAAGAGCTGTCGTTCAGCAAGGAAAATTAGAGCCATTGTACTCCTCTGCCCATGAGATATTGTACATGGAGAGAGAACCCAGTGTTATAATTAGTGTTCATTCTGCCATACAGTATGATTTTGTTCACAAAGACAACTCCACCATCACCATAGTCTGACTGCTTATGATGTCAGCCACAGTAAATAATGAGCACAATAAATAGCACTAACACAACTGATATAAACCATTACTGCTGTACCATTGTTTAGCTGTCACTCAAATTTCTAAGAGAGCAAAGGAAAACTAATTATTGGAACATCTGGGCTTTCAACAGACTGATAATATTTGCAGCTTTCAAATGTGAAGTGGCATTCAAAACGCATGTGTAATCCCATGTCTCTGAAAACAAACATTGTATTTAAGAATCATAAATGCGAACTTTAATGGTTTTTTTTCGATCCAACAAAATATAGATTCAATAAAAGGCTTCCTGTGTGGTTTGTCCTTAACCTTCCTTGACAGCAAAATCCAGCTTACTTTAATTAAAGTTACCATTTTTGATTACTTAACATTATTAATGGAGTGGCTGCTGACATTACACGTAATAAAAAAATTGATTTCCATTTTTCAAAACAAAAGGCAAAGCACATTGTAGTCAGATTCAATCTGGCCCTAAATCTTAATGAAAAAGAACCCTAGATCAAAATAATAAAAGGTAATAACGATCCCTGTGTCTCTGTGAAAGCAATCAATGAATACACGGTCTGGGAGTATTCGGGCTGTCTGGCATGGTGAGGTTCTGCAGACAGAAGATTACCCCCAGCTCCAGCGGTCTTTTTCCACGGCTCCCTCCACGCCTAAACCGAGGCGGCGCGTTTAACACGAAGAATCTCGTGACCCCTGCAAAAGGGGGTTTTCCCCCCCCGCCGACTGTATGTGGAAAATGGACGTCACTTCGTTTGGAGCTGTTTGTCTCGTTTGCCCCCGTTACCGAGCGCCGCCGAGGTTTTCGACTTCAAGACGGGAGAATCTGCGAAAAACAACAGAGCTCCACGCTGGGCCGCACAGATTTCCCTCAGACTTGCCAAAACGCAAATATAAAATTAATTGTGTGTAGGGTGAAGAACATGGTGTGCCGTGTGCAAAGTGCACAAAAGGCTGCCTAATCTTACTGGGGGCGGGGGGAGGGCGGAGGAGCACTTTGATCCTGGCGGGACCGAGTTGGACTGCGGCCCAGCGACCTGGAAACCCAGCGGGGGGGTATTACCGTGTCGATGAGGGCACTGTCACTCGAGCGCGATGTGGTAAATAACAGGATATCAGCACAGATCAGGAGCTGGAGCGTAGGCCTCAGAGGTCCACGGGGAAAACAGGACTTGTAGGAACACATGTCCAACAAAAAAAATCAACCGTGTATTAAACAAAAAAAAAAAAGGGGGGTGATCGCGTGGGTTTTCAGGCGTAATTACCGTGGGCGTGTTTTTTCATTCTTTTATGGCGTGCAGCCCCACCCCGCTGCTGTTTGCCGGGCATCATTACGCAACAAGGCCAATGGGGATTCTATGGCTAAATAAATCCATTTGGATTTCCCTTTCTTTGTGTGGCTGACGCAGATACAAGCGGAGACCTGCAGCAGGCTGTACAGAGTGGCATGTGTCCTGGCTGGGTGGAAAGCCTGTTTCCCCTGTAAGGGAGAGCTCTTGTTTACCTACATCAATCTCCAGTTCCACTGAATAGCCCTGTGGCTCTGACCAGCCCTGCTGACTACACACCAACTAGCCCTGCTGACTACACACCAACTAGCCCTGCTGGCTACACAATGACCAGCCCTGCTGGCTACACAATGGCCAGCCCTGCTGGCAGGGCATTATTGTTGTTTTGTCAGTTGATTTGCCAGGGGCCAACAGTGAGGGCTGCAATTGTTTAGCAAGTCGTATACTGATCCCTGATTGGGCGGGGAGTGAGGAGCTGCACGGATTGTTGTTGCTCCCTCCCCCTCCCTCTCTCTCTCTTCCTCTTGAAGGATCCCTTACATATATCACTTACATAAAAATAAACCTGGCCACTTATTCTTTGGTCTACAGCCCCACATACTTCACAAGAGGTTTACATTTGCGCCAAAAAAGACTAGCACAATATACTTAGATTAGCACTAACTGATCAACTCAAAGTATTAAAGGAGAAAAAAAATCCCAAAAAACATGTTACACGCCAACCAAAATGTTTAATGTTTTAGACACACTATGAACTGCAAGAGTGTATACAAAACACACGTTTTCAACACACGTTTTCCCCCACTGCTTATAGCGGTATCCCATTTTGTCCCAAGGACAAGCTCAGCTTTTCCTCTGAAATGAAACACTGTGGTCTAAACTGTCCCACCTAAAACCCAGTCCGAACATATCCATTTTCCCCCCCTTTCACATCTGACAGAAAGTACAGGCACAAAAGAAACTTTCTCTGGCACGTAATCCATGCCTCTCCATATGTAATGTGAAAACAATGCATGTCATTATGTGCCCGTAACAAAAACATCCATTGTGCCTGCACACAAAGGACATAATGTGCTGTGCACAACCACGGGTTAATAGCGTTAGAAACTGCTTCACTTGTTAACGTACCGAAGATGAGAAAAAAACAAAGACAGTTTGTGTCAGCACCATAACAGCCTGTTATTCTAAGGCTGCTGTCAAAAAGAAAGGATTACACTGGCAAGTTGTTCCTGAGGACCAAACAGTTAGCACGACTAATAAAGAGAATATCAAAGCATTATCCATGCCTTATGGTGGTAGGTAATGTGTACCGCACCGAACATCGCAATGTAATGATCATGCAATGAGGGACCGCCCTACTCAAAACTTCTAAATGGATATTCAAATCAGTGACTAATTGTGGATTAAACGCTGCGCTGGTTAGTCGCCTTGGCGCTTTCGAGACAAGTGGGAACAGTCTGCCAGAAAATCCGTCGCTATGTTTGCGCTCCACTGCCAACTGGCACAACACGGCGGAGCGCTAACAGCAAAAAGCAAGGAAGCATGGGCCTTTGGAGGAGCAGAACTCCCTAAGAACACATGAAACGCAAGCAGCGGTCCAAGACTGAGACCGTTTCCGAGTTCCACTTTAGCTATCACAGCTAACAGCGGGATACCTGATTACCATTAGCCAGAGGCACCGCAGACAGAGAGAGACTGTAGGAAAAACAGAACAGCATGGCTTAATGGGCCTTTAAGGAGCTCTGTCATTATTTTTAGGCGGGAGCTTACAGTCCGTGAACATAAAACATCCTTAACTAAAACTATTCCCCCCGCTGAAAGTGTGCAACTTGATCTCAATTGGTTACTGTTCCTAACCTCATCCCCGGACCCCACCCTTACTCCGCCCAGAGTCATTTGATACTACAGCTATATTGAGGCTCCCGAGGCAGAAAAGATTCCCACGAGGGTAACACACAGACACAAGTGAGATCAGACACATTGCACTGTAGCAAACGTTCAATATATTTATTGCACTTGCCAACCCTTTTTTACACTGTAGTTGTTAAAATACACTGTACTGAAGCAGCTTAATTGTATGTTTGGAAAATCCTTTAGCAAGTGAGGAACAGTCTGTTCGGGAGGTGATGGGCACAATGTGACCTCAAAATGGAACTGTGGAAAAACCTGTCCCCTACTGACAGATGGTCCTCTGCTAGTGGTGGTCTCCAGTCCATGTTTGGTAGCACTGCTGATTCAGTAAGGGACACACAAGCGAGAAAGAAAAAAAAGGTTTTAGCTTATGCAGCACCGCATAAAAAAAGAGATACCCATATACTGCGCACACAAAGAGCGAGCATTATTTACCATGGAAACACAATGCAAGGAGGGCTATTCAGCATCCTCGCATGGGTTGGCCTGCCAGCACAAACAGCTCAGCCGACTGCGAGCTCCAGCAGAGCAGTGATGTCCCCCCAGCCACCGCCATTCAGCCAAGGGGAACGTCCAGCCCCGCACAACAGCCACCCTCTCCTCCCTTATCGCCTCATGCAAAAACCGCAGAGGGCCAAAGAGGCTTTCGCCTGGTTTGAACCCATCTACAGGTCAATTACTCATGATTTCAAAGAGGGCCGGTGAGCCCTGAAATGAGCTTCACCGTTTTTTTTTTTCTTTTTCTCTTTCAAAATGGCACCCAAAAAGAGATCAACGAGCTGCGTTTTGATTTGCAGGGTTAATTAACAGATTGATTCCTTAATATATACTAACAGGTTTAATGACAGAGAATGAGACTGGGAAAGAAAACTAATAAAATGAATGCCTGCAGCTGAGATTTCTGAATAATCTCTATCCCGTCACAAATTATAAAGGAGAGTAATGGCTATCCTCTCAACCCCTCATCCCCCCCGCCTCCAAATGCCTATCAGGAGAGGTAATATATCTGGCCAACAAACAGAGTCCAATCAGTACTTTCAATTGCATAGGGCAGCAAATTCCTTCAGGATTTAAATCTGCTTGCCCATAACAGCTTGGACAGCCGGCACTGAACTAATTTGACATATGGCGAACCTCAGGCCTGGAGCAGCAGTCTACCCTGGAGCATTGTCACTTTGTCTGCAAACTGCAATTAAGAAAATGCGCAATTAATTATCAGCCAGGAGCAACAAGAGTGAAATTGATTGGATGCTGAGCTGAACAAACTGCTACTTCATACAGTATCGACATTCACCGAACAACCGAACCATCTTCAATTTGGGAATTTTCAGCAAAACAGCAATAACATTTACAAAAAAGTCATTCGAACATCGATTTCCCTTTAAAAGCACACACTCAAAGGATAAACAAAGCCAGGGGACTCTTATTAAATGAATGTGTTCTGCTGCAAACAAGTAGCAGCTGCAGCAAAGCTGCCAATACCCCCTATACAGTTAAAGATGGATGTTATTAGATACCAGAGGAGATCCCTTTGCTTTCACTGTACTACAAAAGATACCATAGAGGATCTGGGACTGAAATAGGTACCGTTCCCAAAGCACACCGCTTCTTTAGACCTTTTCAAGGTGAATTCTGCCATTGACAGCAGCAAATCCTTCTGTTTGGCTTCTTATGCTGTATATGTAATCTGGGCTGACTCACTACAAAAGGGGAACTTGGGGGAACAGAGAGGAGAAAATTGTAGGTTTTTACAATGAGAGAGTACAACACAGTGAGAGGGTGTCACCGATCAAAACGTCCCTCTCGAGATGACAGGCTCTGCGAAAACTGATTATTCACAAATGGCCGCCTCAGTCCTGCTCCCTTTTTTCTGTCTATTTTCGGCCTCCTGCCCTGCGACTCCCACTTATGGCAGTCGGCTTCGACTGTCTGGAGGCTAGCAGGAGGTGGGCAGATTATCAATGAGGCAAATGGTCTCTGAAAACCCAAGGAAAAAGCCGGTTGGCGAATACACACACCAACAGACACGAAATGCATCTCAAAGACACGAATTTATCAGTTTCGGTGATTCAAATCACACTTCGAGTGCCAATGTTCTTAACCTTTTAACTAGAAAACGTAAACTTAACGATTGGTGCTGTTCTTTTCGCCAGGTGCTGTGCTCGTCTTTCTTACTGCAGAGACTGTCAGATATTGCCCTTCCTACGTGGGTTGGTGTTTGATATGTTGATAGACTGCTGGTCTGCTTCACAGACTGTTTCAGACTCAAAAGAAAACCCCGACACCTCCTCCCACACTTCTAAAGGACTGTGCTGACGGATCCGAACGCCAACCGCCGCAACCGAATTGAAAATGCAGCGTCGCAAAAAAGAGCGGCAGGGATCAAACGCAAGGAGAAATGAGTCTGGTGTTTCTGTGAAGGATTATCGGGCACTGCGAGTGGCACTTGGGGAGGCTCGGAAGCCGCCCCTCCTCGTCTCTAACGCCAGCCGAGATTGCGCCTCGCCGAGGGGGCGGCACTCGTACGCCAAGCGCCAACGGTGTGACATCTCGTGTGCTGACGACACGACATGCTGTGCGCAAGGCCAGCTGACAGAGAGAAGAGTTTCAGGAGTGAAGCACCTGGGCAAGGTGGCTTCAGATATGTCTGAGGTTTACTTATCCCTGAGGTTTACTTATCCCAGTGTTGTACTCATCCCCAAGACCTTGGCAAGGAGAAAAACTGTGGCAGAGGTAGCCTAGGCAATGGAGGTTTCTCCTCACTGATGGGTGTCAACAATCAATCCAAAGTTAAATGCATCTTTAGCACTGCTGTGTGCCCACAGGTCCCTCAGCTTTACCGTTGCGGTGACAATGACCCTAGGCGTGACCCTGTGGGACCAGTAGCATCCATGTGCATCAGATCAGTATCAGTAACTGGGGACCGAGACCCCGACTCGGACACTTGTACGGCAGGAAGCAACAGGAAGAACAAGACCTACTGGATTTCTGTTCTCCTCCTCTATGCACCTGTGCTGTATACCCTGGCACCCAGCCTGGCCCGTGCTGTCATGTCTGGAACATTTTTGTGTCCCTCTGTAAAGATGAGCAATGGGAGTACTTGCAGTAAATTTCTGATCCCTGTACAAACCAATCAATCATCGTTACCAATTACCTGACTCAGCATCAAGATGAAAAACAGTGATAAAATATAGGCATTCACCTGCGATTTTTTTTTGGGCAACAGAGTTCCTATGATTTACCTTTAAAGGAACATTCCCTCAATATACTAAAGTGAACATAATTTAAAAACGTTCTGTAAGAGTAACATTGCCTTATATCATAGTATTTCCATGATGCCATATCCATAAGAGAAACTTTACTTCCCATTACATTACCAGCATTTCATTGACCCCAGCTGTGGTTTCTACTAAACCAGAACTAAATCAGGGTGGATGGGGTTAAAATATAATGCGTCTTCTATCTGAAGCATCAGTTCATTTTAAGCCCTCTGTCACATTTGTCAAGGGTTTTTTTTAATCAAATAAATTTATTCTACATTGTCCTAATTATTTGAAGGATGAAACAAAACTGACGACTGCAGATTTTAATTGGGACGCTTTTGACCTAAGCTGCGGTTCCCTGACCGACATCGGTCTCCGGCCAAATAGTGCACTCACAGTAAATCTGCACGCTTTAATGAGTGAGGAAGATGAATTGACTTCTTCAGTTAACTCCTTCAGAGACACCGTGCCTTTCATTTAGAGAGTCATGGAAAAGCCTCATGTTCAAGCACCTATGTGAAAGCTTAACAGGATCCCTAAATGTCCAAAACAGCTATTGTTAAATAAATTTAAAAACTACAGTACTCTCATAGAAAGGTGCCCATTATATTTATGTCTTTAAATAAAGGAAAGCCATTCCTTTTCAATTGCATACAGGGAAACAAATAGTCAACAGTGCCGTTGGGTTAAGAACTCAAAACAGCCTTAAGGTCAAACAGCAGAGATAAGGCTAGCAAACAGGTGTCATGTTTACTACATACTCTCATGTTTATTTTCAAAAGGATGGTGTGTTACCATTATAAATAATTATAAATGCTTTAATCTCTTGATAAGGATTACATCAAAACAAGGATCTGGGAATCAAAGACCATACATGCAGCATCACATCAGAAACTGCACGCCTGTGGAACTACAATGAAAACAATAGCACGTCACATTATACCAAATTAATTCTAATTACTATTAATTATGCAAACCCCAATGGCACAAGCTATAATACAGGGGATATTACAATAACAGGATGCAGGAATAAAATAAAGGCCACAGCAAATGTTTCCTTCCCATTGAGACATTATCCATCTCTTTATGTAGGAAAGCATATTTAATGGCTTTTATGAAACACGGTGAGCATCCCTGATGTATGGTATCACAATGGAACCTCTGTCCACCCAGTGGAGGGGATCACTGTCTTGGTGAATCTGAGCTGAGGCTTGTGGTGATGATATCTGGGGTCCAAAACCTTTTCTCATGCACAGAGATGGGTTAGAAAAAAAAACACAAGGGCACCAAAGTCATAATAAATGGTTTGCAGTATTGTATAAGGTACAAAATACCAATCCATAACCTTCAAGACTAAGACTCCATGATCAAGACAGTGAAGATTCCACACCATGTTCAAATATTCAGGCAATGATGTTCAGAAAACCAAAAGATGAAAAAATATTTAAATTTAAATATAATTTAAAACAATTATTTCTGGCATATTTTTCACTTGTTGAGTAATTAAATTCACACAAGTAAACTCATCTGGTCTACATACATATATATGGAGCAATTATTTTATATTGCCAACCACATTTTTGACAGAATTAATGATCTGCCCACTTCAAATCTCAAAGTCAGGCTTTGTTTGAATTGCATGCAACCTAGGATTTCTAAAAACCAACAAGGCTGTTTTTTTGTGGGTAACGTGGAGAGCGAAGAGACAATCGTTCAGCAAAGCTCTTTGTTGCTAATTAATGACCAGGTTTTCCAGGTGACAGATTTTCCTGGCGGGTGGGGAGGGAGGGGGGTCTGACTGCTGCACAGCGACCCTCCAACACCTCACAGGACTCAGCTACAATCCTTAAATGATTAGCACGGGGAAAATATAATGGCAAACAAGGAAAGTGTTGAAGGACCGTAACCCCCCAACTGAGAGGTAATTACTGCCTTTCCAATTTCGAGATTGTGCTCAAAAACATTCATCATTACTGCCTTGTCCTCCGGCTCTTGGAAAGAAAACTGATGAGACCGCAGCCCTGTCGTTAAACGCCCCTCATAACTGCGCAACTAATTATAATCCTACCTTAAGTTTACGGCAAATGCTGAGGCTTCTGTTACTGTACATTGTAGGTCTTTTAAAATAGAGTGATAATTACCATTTTAAGACATAATATCCACATAAATGCTTTCATTTTTCCCAAATCTTAACTGCATTATGTAGTGTTTTCTGTGGCCAGATTGTGCAATCTTTCTAGACAGGACTAGTTGCACATCACATGGACTGGTTACACATCACTGTATGATGTATGTACAAGAACACACAGCAAATGACTATTAGACATGATTCACATGTTTTCATTGGATTATATCTAATAGTTCCACCTACTGGTATGAAATGAAACAGCAGAGTGCAGGGGGGAGCAAATTACTATTTTTTTAATCTCAAAATATGAACATATTTTACAAATTAATCACTTTATTTTAACAGAAAATACAACAAAGAACTTTTTCCTGGAAAAAGCAGTCCCCACATTAGCTCTCCATGAAAAATAAATATTCCCCCCCTTGCATACCATAACTGCTTTCTCATCTTTGTACAAACCATGACTAAATGTTAATTGATTTGATGTAACAGCTTACAAGGGACAGAGCTTTCCCTGTAATGCTCTGAAGAAAAGAGTTGCTGCCATACTGCAGTAATGGGAGCTGCAGAAGGAGGAAATCGAAAGCAATCTGTTTCCATCTTTCCCTTCTGGGCCCCTTGTTCAACTCTCCAAAACCTCTGAGGGCTACATTTTCTGGCAGGTCAAACTAGAATCCATTTGCCGTCTCAGGATTTGCATTTAAGAGCTCCAAGGCATCAGAGCCAGCGCTGTTAACGGTGTTAAATAAACTTCTTGACTACAGACATGCTCCTCTTTTCAGCAGTGATGCAACCATGCAGAAACTAAAGATAGAACAGATACATTTGTTTCAGATTACATTTTGTGGAACACAAACAAAACAGAAAACAGTACTCAACATCTCTGGAATAGTGTTTCAGTCACTTTAAGAGACACCCCACACCAACATTTTTAAAAACACACAGTCCTCTCATGTCAAAATGCAAGAGAGCAAAACCTTGCCAGAGGTAGATTTTTCCCCTCTCCACTATTGCTTTTTTCCTGCAACATGGAGATATTTAATTGATCTAACCTTCCGACTAATATGTCCAGTACTGTTCATGTGCTAATGATAATGGATTTCAACAAGCTAAAATTTTATCCTGTCTGTAATTTAATTTCCTCCATTTACATCCAAAGGCTGTGCCATGGCATATTATTAGCATTAACCAAATAAGCCCAGGTGCTACATTAGAACAACACATTCCATCACCTTTCCTGTCAGCATGTCCCTGGGCGACTGAATTGTAAACTAACACAGATGGACATCTTTTAGCCCACATCTAATGCACAGAAAATAGTGTGTCAATATACACAATTCATGCAACTCAGGACATATTCTGATTTATGTTTTTGATTTTAAAAATGCACATAACAATAACAATCACCACCAGATTAAAAAGTATCCACTACTTTCTGTCCAGTTTGACACGTGTCAAGGTTTTTATTCCGATTTGGGGGGGAAAAAACATGCATCGGATATAGGTATTTGCTGCCATCTGCTGGTTGACAGAAACCCTACACGTCACTGAAGAAAACACAACAGGTATTTTTACGATTATAATTACGATTTACAATTATAATTAAAAGGTTATAAAATAATTCTTAAAATACGTACCAGTTCACTGCTTAAAGTAGTCCAATATGTACATTTCTTTGAATTGACTATCGTGTGAACTTGTGCTTCCGTCCATTTCATACTGTTTGTTTTAATCACACGTGTAATGCACAACTTCTCTTAAATGTATGTCATAAATTGCGTAGTTGAACGGATACATTTTTCTAACATAACCGTTCTGTGGAGGCATTTTGTCTACTTGCAAAAATAACTCATTGCACTGTGGGTCAATGTTGCAGTGGTTGTGTAGATCGATATGGTGCTGAGCGTACAAATTTTTCAGCATTGTCTTAATACTTTCTATACCCGAGGCTGCAGGAATTACGGTGTTCATTTCTTAAAACTACTTCAATAACAAATGTGAATTCAGTTACCTCACGCGAGTGAACAAAACATGGCGGGGAAGGGACTCACATGGTTGTTCTAAAACTTAACACCAGAGGTCATAGTAACCAAACACACCGACGCTCTTTTTCCTTAGAAAATTTTCTCCTTTTCAAGAAGACCTTGCAAACACGTCAATAAGTCTAGCAGTTTATAAAACAGAATTTATCCATGCAGCTAAAAATAAAATTGTCTGGGTTCCTTACAGCTCATTACAACAGTCTCCTGTGTCACAGCGTCAGTAGAGTCCGCATTCTAACCAAACTTAAATTGGTCTGAATTTAATCAAAGTATGGTAACTTTGTATTAGCAACCAGGTTATGCACTGCATTAGGTGGATAGACTTATTCTTTAAATAGGTCTATGCAACAGAAGTAACCCATACCAATGAGGCTAAATATTGTTTCAAAGGCAAACACGCTGCAGTGGGTATCACACATTAATTAACCAAATACACATCAGGAAAATGCGTGCATACAAAGCTCAATCAAGTTTTGACTCACCTGTTGAAATTTGCTGTTTTTTAAAGCAGTGTGTGATGGCACACATGTTTTGCAGGATTCCTGATGGACGTTTCAATTAACACGCATTTCCATCTGATATCAGGACACCTCCTGTACGACAGCGGTTTAAACGTGATGGTGGGCATGCCCCAACATGACCCCAAGTCTCGCTTCATCGCGTGAAGAAATAAAGGAAACATTTATCGTACTGATTTATGAACTACTGTTTCCCTCTCTTTGAGGGATATTTTAAATATTTATAGCTAGTGAAACAACATTATTTCATAACTTGTTTGTTTCGAAATGCAAATTACGGTGGCGAAATAGTAGTCAGCACTGCTATATAACTAACTAAATCAATCAATTAGCTGACTTCATTTCCAGTATGCCATGGTGCGGGCCTATTAGTTTACCAAGATGTAAAACTTGAAAGCATTAAAATTACTTTGAGCAAGCAGCTCATAGGATCATTCATATAATTCTGCCTAATGGAAACCATAATGTTATTACTAGGAGATGTGTCCATTGCCAAAAAAAATCCTCTACATATTTTGCATTAAGATAAATGAAACCACTCAACAAGTAAACAGACAATAACTTCATCTCATGAGCTTTGGCCTTAGGCAAATAAGATCAGCAAATGATAAAGCCTCTGGATATTCCATCTGGGAGACACATCTGAAATGTTTTTTGGATGACCCCAATACATTAACTGTGCCACTATAAACCTGTCAAATTTCTGACTAGAGGTATCTTTTAAAGTAAGAATAAAAGCCTTCATACTATCATAGAGTTATCCAGGGCAATGCCATCTATTTTTTATCTGAAAAACATCCCTTTATTGTAAATATATATCTACATAACTGAATCCCATCCCCAACAGTAATATGTAGATTGCAGTATTAAATAAAGTAAATATAAGTAATATGTGGGTGCAGTCTTAAAATGAAAATGTCTGGCTTTTATACATTGATGAGACTGGTTAAGCTGTGCATTGCTTTAATTATTTGTTTAACTCCATCACTATTGTTTAACTAGACATGAGGCCACAGAGACTTTAGCTGAAAACCTAAACCAATGAGGGAAAATTGGCAAAACTGAAATGTTTCATTGAATGGCCTTAAACATAACGTATTCTATTGATGGCGGATATAGCCTGCCAGGTGTGTTCTCCGCAGCATCCTCATTTTGTACTGCGGTCCTTTCTGACAACAATGATGACAATGGTGATGATGATAGTTATGACCATGATTATGGTGGTGATAACCATTATTGTTATTGATAACGATTATTGATAATGATTTTTATGATTTTGCGATTGTGAGCAAAAGTCCTGGTGAAGGTTGCTACAAGGCTGTTATCCTTGTTATCCCTCTGACAGCTGAGCCAAGAAATTTTTGTTAAGGGTATTATCAGTTTATTCACAATTACTGCTTTGTCTCTCAGGTTGCCGCTTAAAAATCCTTTAAAAAGTTACTTTCTGCTGTTGTGTCAGTGTATATGTTTTATTTAAATTCTTATTGTTTTTTTTCCTTTATTGTATACACTTTTTCCCATTTTCTGTTGATGGATTGATAATTTGCCAGTTAGTTACCCTTGTCAGTGTGAAGCCTCAATACATCATACACGGCCCTTTTTTAGCATTTTAGGGTCTACAGCATCTATCCTCACACATCCTTTGCCTCTTAGTCCATGTTGCTTTGTGACAGTGCTATAGTACAGTGTATTTCCGCTTACAGTACAAGGAAAAACTGGACACCTATTTCAAGGCACCAGACTGATGGGCCATTCTATATTCACACATTTTCAGCAACATTATTGGTGATAATTACATAGTTTTGTTTACTTTTAAAAGGCTGTGAATGGTTTTATGCTATACAGAAGAGAAACATCCTGCTCCACTTTTGTTTTTGTGATGCCAAAAACAGGAATTCTAGCCCCAGTTCTGATACCATTTGAAATACTGAATAACAAGAGTGCTGCCAAATATTGGTCACCCTCTCACCCAATCAGCGTTTTGCATTTTCAACCAGCAGAGTCTGGCCGAAAATGGCATGTGTCTGTGACAGTATTTTTTCTTTAAAATTATTTAAATTATTTTATTCAGGCATGTGCTGTACCTACAGTGAATGCATGTTAATTACATGCAACAGGAGCTTTACAGTCATTTGACCTCTTTCTATGGTGAATAACGGTAGAGCTTGCATTCATCATTCTTTCAAGAAATTTGAAGTTTGAATCACTGTCAATGTTGTCCAAACAAATCATTCCTCTTTCCTTATATTCCACTTCCAAATCAATGTCTGAGATGCATAATAACTTAAGCAAGAAAGATTGTTTTCTGTTGTCACTCAAGAATTTCCATAATGTTCACTATGGTTTCTTAAGCTAGTTTAAATGTGATTTTTATTAAATACTACCATGATAACCTGGTTACAACTGTGTCTTACTTTTGCTTTATTATTCTTTGATGTAATGGGTGAGTGACTCTGGGCAAAGAGCCTATTCAGTTAGCAAGAATAAATTCATCTCGTGATCTCCAGCGCTCTGTAAAACACCAGCAAGTGATGCTATCCCTTAAATGAGCTATCTTGCAGCCTGGCTCCATTCAGTTTGAGACGTGGATGCGAATTTGCCAAAAGGCTTACTCCAAGGCCGACTGTGTTTAACTGGCTTAGCGAGTCTCATGATCTCCCTCATTCATTGCTTCACCGTTTGGAAATCAAGAGAAAATGAAGAAATACACATTTCTACACAATAAGAGGAAAAGAACAGAAATTGTATTTTATATTTCCGGATTTTTGCTTGCTCTGTACTGCACGGTCCATTTATTATTCAAAACTGCTTCAACTTCTCAGGAGCTGAGTTTTCAAAGAAAACGCCGGGATGTCGGTGAGTGTCAACTGATGGTGAAGAGACTGAGCAGTGATATACCAATAGCAGTTTTATTCTGTCCGATGCTAATTCAGAAAACTGTGTCTAATCAGTTTAACAGCCTCTTCAAATGGTGAACAATAGATCTAAGGATTTGCTGGGTAGAACGGAACGAATTCACATACTAATTTATTTTCATCAGGTTATCTGCAGCCATTCGATGTTACAATACTCATTATTTAAGTACAAGAATGCATGTGACACATTGTAGCAAGGGCAACTGGCCTAAACGTTGGTTTTCGTGTTTTCTTTTTAGAAAATAATGACACCCAGTGCGTACCTCCACAGTCTTCGGAGTTTCCAGACGGTTTTTTCACAGTGCAAGAGCGAAAGGACGGGGGAATTGTAATATATTTTATGATCATTTTTTACATGCTCTTGGCAGTATCGATTGTCTGTGACGACTACTTCTTGCCATCTCTGGAAGCTATCAGCGAACGTAAGAGCCACATGAAATTTGCTTTGATTTTTTTAGATGAATACCACTGCCACAATGCTCACGTTTTACTTTTAGCTGGTAATTGGCGGCGTATTTCCGTGAAAAGAAGCCGTGGTAGCCCTGTTTATCTTTCTGCCCAGGTCTTGGACTCTCTCAAGATGTTGCAGGGGCTACATTTATGGCAGCTGGGAGTTCGGCACCAGAACTAGTCACTGCGTTTCTAGGTAGTGTTATCACTAATCAGTTATATGTTCTATTGTTTATCAGAAATTACGTGCAAGTGCTGTATTATGCTACCTGTACTAATAATATTATAAATAATGGTAACAGCAACAACTGTTTTTGTTGTCGTTACTTCATAATCATTTTCCGTAGGTGTGTTTGTGACAAAGGGAGACATTGGTATCAGTACAATAGTTGGATCTGCAGTCTACAATCTCCTTGGCATTTGTGCTGCATGTGGACTGCTAACCTCTGTGGTATGTAGCATTCATGTTAAAGGTTATCCTTCAAGCGAAAAAGCCTACGGCACACACAGAGTAATTAATCAGAGCTTTGTGTATTCAAGTGAAGCGCTGGGACATTGCAGAGTTGATCCCCCTCGCCCTATGACTCCTATGACCTTCTGCAGCATAATTAAGAAATTATAGGATAATTAATAAGATAAAATTGTAATATAATATTAATGATATTAATTATATAAATATTATAATATTAATTATAAGATAATTAAGAAGACCATGAACTGAGTTTACACTAAACTTTGACAATGTATCATCTGTTGTCTGCTTTGGAGGGAACCATATAGCTTTATACGAAATATACCAACAATGAAAAACCTGTTATTATTTTTTTTCAGGTGGGCCGACTTACCTGCTGGCCTTTGTTCAGAGACTGTGTGGCATATGCAATTAGTGTCACAGCAGTAATCACTATCATATGGGATAACAAAGTGTACTGGTAAGTCTCTCCTCTTGTTAGCTGATTCGCTATAGACTACACATGCCCTTCAATTTAAGTCTTCTTTCAACAAAGCCAACAAACAACCACAAGATAATGGCTTCACAATAGCTCCCATGACAATCCTTGCTGTTTATGCGGTGCAGTTCTGAGTTCCAGTTCCAGCTCTTTCCAGACTCCATCTAATTTATTCTTTGATTAAAGCACCCCTGCTTGAGTCCAGCTGTTAATTATTTCTCAGAATCCTCTGAGAGGAGTTGTTCTTTTGTAATTTGGGATTTTGCCAACTCAGTTGATTGTTTCTGTCACAGTGAAATTGTCTTGAATCACACTGAGCTGTCCTGTACATTGCACATGCATGTCATTACAGATTATGTTCAGAAATATCACTGAGGAACTGTGAGTAAGATTTCAAAGCATTGTTCACCTTGTGAAATGACAGTTTTACTCTTTTTAAGGTATGATGCAGCCTGTTTGTTACTGGTGTACGGGCTGTACATTGCGGCACTTTGCTTTGACACTCACATCTTTAAGTACGTGGCGAGGTGGTTCAGCCCCTGCTGCTCCTGTCTGGACAAAAGAGAGGAGGGCCAGAGTGAAGAGCAGCCTCTGATTGGATGGAACGACACAACCAACCTCCTGGTGCACCGGCGTTCCAGAGCCGATAGTGGAATCTTCCAGGATGACTCGGGCTACTCCCATCTCTCCCTCAGTCTTCATGGACTGAATGAAAATTCTGAAGGTAGGAAACCAAGCCCATTCACCATTTGCAGATAACATCAGCAGAAGCTATGTCACCGTGTGGTCATCTTTCACCAGATGCTGAAAGCTCAGAGCTGGGTCTTGTAAGTGCTTCAGTGGGTCACACGGAGTGCCGGTTCACTGTTTGAAGTTGTTTTGCTGTAGCCTGCCTCACTGACACCAAGTGTCAAAACACCTCCATCAGGAAAGAGCCACACTGTTGAGGTTTGGTAGACCACGGTCTGTGCTTCTTGTATTTTACACAACGTGTCTGATTGTGACTAATGGGAAATTAACCAAACACTTATAGGTAAAGGTGGGGACTACAGAAAAGGGATTTTTTTGTCATGTGTGCACCTATGTTTTGTTATTCTGTGAAAGCAGCGCCCTTAGGCTGAATGTCTCATTTGTGCTGTAGTAGGCCAAACCAAGATAAGCTGATCCTGAAAAGAAAATATCCTCTGGGCAGGCTAGGGCTGATGGGCCTGTAGGAAGCACTCTCCCATCTGGACCAAGCAGAAAACCATATCAAAACACAGTGATTTAGACATTGCTGTGGTGGATGCTGTCTTTAAGATTACACTTTAAACAAAGATTGTGATTCATTGTGGTCTTTAAAGAAATCTGTGACACTTGATACACAGAATAAGGCTGTCACATTGTCTTCTGGCCAAATGCTCAACCTGAGCATACCAGTCTGGCCATCCCGTCATCCCTTGATTTAACTGACCAAAGTATAGTCCTCACCTCTCAAGTGCAATTGATCTGGTGAGTAGTAAGAGTAGTGGTAGCATGGCTGAGCAGTCTAAGGTGCTGGATTTAGGCTCCAGTCTCTCTGGAAGCATGGGTTTGAATCCCACTGCTGCCAAAAGGCAAGTTTTAATTATGAAGTGTTATTTCCTTATGGAACAGCAGTGTATCATAGTAGTAAGGCACTTGATTGTAACCAAAAGGTTGCCAATAACATAATCTAATGTAATGAGTTTTCAAGTGCAAAACGACAGCCATGTATCACTGAGGTGGGTGGCAGGTCATTTCACTTCCCTGCACTGCAAAGAGTTGGGAGGTCATTTCAGGACGCTTTGAAAAAAAGTTCATTATTGTAATTCCATATGGCTCTGAGGCAGTTGCGACATCTCATTTTCAGCGAGCCCTTTCCTTTCTGTGGCAGATCACAGCAGCGTATTTGCAATGCCAGAAAATGACCTGAAGAGAATCCTTTGGGTGCTGTCCTTGCCTGTCATCCTGTTGCTGTACCTGACTGTCCCGGACTGCCGAAAACGATTCTGGAAAAGATGGTTCATGGTCACGTTCTTCATGTCTGCAGTCTGGATCTCTGCCTTTACTTACATCCTGGTGTGGATGGTCACCATTGTGGGTAAATTGAATTTTTTTATTTTGCTCTTCCAGTTCAAGTACAAGCTCATTAACTAACACGCATGCTCCTGATGGAAGATTTCACATAAATGCCAGTGTAATATCTTGAATCTGTTCTACAGTATACTGTTACCCACGGTAAGATAGGAAATGAAGAGGTTGAATGGAGAGGGCTGCTTCAGAAAAAAAAGTTTTGATACAACCAACAGCAGCATCACATGGCCAACTGTAATTCTTGAAATGCCATTGTTATGTCCTGTGGGGATTAGTGTAACCCTTCGTCTGAAAGTCAGACGTGATTCTTGGCCAGCGCAGGATTAAGGGTCGCTATGCCCTGTGGGATACCATGAGAAACCATGTGATGCCAATAGACATCGTGGAGCATAATAGGATTATTATCCTTCAAGCAGTCATGAAGACTCACATGGGGAAGCTAAAACGGAGTAACTGTTGCAAAGGTCCCCTATTGGACGACCCAGGTACAACCAAACACTGCCCCTCTCACATCCAGCATCCAATGAGTGCATCTGGAAACAGTGTTGCCCTTCAGCAGCCCTTCAATCTGATTTGTCCGTTACAATGTGAGTGTTTGTACCCCAGTTTCACTTGAAATTGTTGGAAGCACCAAATAGGGTAGGGGTATTCATTGTAAGCAAAACAGAGGCTGACGGTTCTTCCTAGCCATAAAAAACAGGAAATTAACTATAAAAAATGGATAAACAAGAACAATTATTTGTTATATTGCTGGTTCTGGTTACAGGAGAAACTTTGGAAATCCCTGACACAGTGATGGGTCTCACGCTGTTGGCTGCTGGAACGAGCATTCCTGACACAGTGGCCAGTGTCATGGTGGCAAGAGAAGGTAGTGTAATACAGGGGGCTGTTCAATCCTCCCTTTTCAGTTTGGGCTCAGCTAACAGTCCTGCAAGTATTACTTTTATATTTGAGTTGTCAGGAGTTGAAGAGCGATGGAAAATATCTAAAAATGATGGAAACAAAGCAAGCCACGATTCAAATTTAAGGGCAATCTACCAAGCAGGAGGATGTGTATTAGTTTTTAAATGTGTTGCAATTGGTAACATCTAGAGAGATTTTTGATAAGAATTTTCTGGCATTTTCCAACGTAGGGAAAGGAGACATGGCCATGTCTAATATCGTGGGATCCAATGTATTTGACATGCTGTGCCTGGGACTGCCTTGGTTCATAAAGACAGCGTTTGTGGACACTTCCTCTCCGGTGGAGGTCAACAGCACAGGCTTGGTGTTTACTGCAGCAACCCTCCTCCTCTCCATCATTTTACTGTTTGTGGCTGTGCATGTCAACGGATGGAAGCTAAACAAGAAGCTCGGGGTGGTGTCCCTGTTTTTCTACCTTCTTTTTGCAACTTTATCCATCCTGTACGAACTTGGAATTATTGGCAACAACCCAATAAGAGTGTGCCCAGACTGACTATAAATCGTCCAAACGTGTATCGACTGATCTCAGGAAAAACGGGCACGTTAAACTTGATTTGCTTCATCACTCGTCAAATCCCTGCAGATAAGTACTCAGGCCCTTGCTGATAAGAACAGAGTTAACTTGTCTGAGAGGAAGGGCAGGGAGATTTGATAAAAACCCAACGTTCTGTGAGCTTCTGACTTGAAAGATAAAGCTACAAAGAATTGTGCTAAACATTTTAATGCCTTCAGTTCATTGTTGACCCCTAGATGTTGAAATAACTAATTTTTTTTGTATGACAGTGTGATTCCTCAAAATGAGATGTCATTGTTCAGTATTTTTTGAGCCATTAAAACACATTAAAATCATTAGAATAGAAAACTAACTACACCACACCAGCTGGATACCTACTAACCTTCATAGCTTTTTAGGTCACTCTGAAGCCAGCTTAACCCCACAAGTTAAAAGGTGATCCCACTCACAAGGAATTAATGCAACAGTCTGACAGTTACAGAAGTCACAAGGACAAAGTTAAAAAATTAAAAAGTTTATTCATAAACTGGTGAACCACAAATTAAACAGGGCTTACAAAAAAAAAAAAAAAAAAAAAAAAAAAAAAAAAAAGTGTCACGGTATATAAAGTAACCCTACGCACATCCAGGTACAGAGGCTGGTGATGATCACTGAAATCTGTGGAACACAGTAAGGACTGAAAGGGGAAAAGTGTTTTTAAAACAAAACAAAAACTGAAGGAGGGAGGTGGGTGTGAACATCGCTACGGGATCTTAAGCGTTTCGGTCGATGCGGACGTCCACTTCTCTCCCGTTGATTTTGGTGCCGTTCATCATTCGGCACGCCTGCTCCGCACTCTCCGGCGAATCAAAGCGTACTGTTCCGCACCCCTTCGACTTCCCGTTTTCCATTTTTATTTCGGCAAACATCACTTGGCCTAAAAAGCAGAGACAGGGCTTTCAATACCTAGTCTTGTAAGGGGAGGAATGCCTGTTACAAACAGGATCTAGTGAAGCCAGACAGGGTAACTTTGAAACAGTCTCCAATGAGACAAGGTTCTACATACATACATCAATATCTACACACTACATTCTTTCACTGGTCTCAATTTTTTGCCAGCAAACATGGAGATAATATGATCAGTTCAGCTGGAAAGTTACCACACCATATGAGATGACAAGCACACATAAAGCAAATGCAAACGACCTTTTTGTCTACAGGAGGGAAGATCTAGCCACTGGAGGCCTCCAGATATCATTAAGCCCTTCTATGTAGCAGCCAGATTGGCTGAAAGAGCCGATGCCCACTCAACAGGGTTGATCCAGCATAATCCTCTCTACTTACTGCTTAGACACCAGAATCTCTGGGTAGAAGTGTTTATATGACATCAAAACCATACTAATGGCTTTCTGCACACAGTATTATTTCAAACCTGATTTAAAAGTCTTCTACTTTCAAGTATTTTGCAGGAAAACAAACCATTTAGCCTCAGAATACAACTCAGTGAAAACTGTCTCAGGGAGGTCAGGCTTATGACAACCTGGCACACTTACCACAATGACTGAACTTCTCCTTGAGCTTCTGCCAGGTAAGGTCATAGGAAAGCTTTAAAAAAGGAAAGAGTCAAATTAACATGCATACTAAAAACATAAGGGGGAAAGTTTTAAAAAAAAAAATCTGCACATACATTTCGCACAAAGATTTGGCAGCCGGCCTTTGACCCCGAGCCCCGGTCGGACATCCCGCCGCCCATGTATCCTGAGCCGCCCCCGTAGCCCCCCGTATCCACGGTTCATGTCCATGCCGCCGCCCATCCGGTCGAAACTGGAGCTCATGCGATCCATGCCCATGCTCCCCATTCCACTGCCTGAAAAGACGGGAAGGATATTTCAGCGGCCTGTTTCCCCACTGTCCTGGCCAAACTCCCAATCAGGCAATAATCCCCAGTCTAACTGGCTAAACAACTCCCAGTCCCAAATCTCCATCTCAGCTCGCATGTGGTACATTTCTGGTGCAAAATGGCCGACATGCATCAATGAAACGATTCAGGTTCACAGTCCTCCCCTACCCCCCCCATGGTGAAATGCACTGAAAGGCACTACATAAATACAATCCATTACAATTGTTAGCCTTGAGACTGGGGAAAGGGGAGAAAGAAGCAATTTGACTCATTTTAACTTGTATTGGGCATTTCAACAGAGCACCACAAACCACAACTCTTCAAAGCAAAGTTTACAGAGTAATCTAAAAGAGCAGGTGATGCATTCAGTGAAGTATCATTCAAATGAACATGCAGAGATGTTAGCTGATGTTTAGCAGTGAATAAAATGTACATGTACCTATTCCAGACCCCATTGGACCCATGCCAGCATTACTCATGCCTCCTCCATAGCCTCCCATTCCACCTCCTGATGAAAAGAATTCACTAACAGTCAGGCAACGTACATACATAGCTCAACCGCATGTTACTGGACAGTTAAGACCCTAGCTGGATTAAAATCTAGAAGTAGACACAAAACAACCAATAGTTCATGCAGTTTTTGGTAACTTTTTTTTTTTTAATGTTGCCCTGATTTTTGCTCAATGGACATGAATGAAGCAGATACATACACACATCCTCACACACAAGTAATCCACTTACCCATTCCGCCAAAGGAATCTCCAAAGCCTCGATTCATGGACATGTCGTTTCTGCCGAAGTCTCGGTCCAGGCCACCCATTCCAGAGCGATACATGTCTGAACACAGGCAGAGAACATGCTTTCAAGGACCTGCTTTGCACTACTCTTAAGTAACTAACAGTAGAAGTGCACACTGCAAAGTCATGTTTAATGGCAGCGTTTTTAAAAGGACCACCAAGACATTAGTTTCAATTAAATAATTAGCTGATGTCAGCTGACAGCAGGAAAGCTGTTATACTGATATCTAAAATATCTGTATCGGCCTTAAAAAATGCATCAGTCGACCTCTAGAGTATATATATATATTATACTGCCCAGCTGTACCCACTGCTAGGCCTGCCCCCATTTCTAGAGGATTAATGCCCTACATCCACTGTGGAGCTGACAGCTGCTTCACTTGTCTGTCTGAGGGTGTGCAGAACTGGGCACAGGTGCATTACCTCCCATCCTCCCCATGGGTCCCATGTCTCTGCCACCGTAGCCGCCCATGTTACCCATGCCATCCATGCCACCGTACCCGCCACCGCTCATCCCTACAGCAATGAAAGGAAGAGCCTTTACTACACATGGACCACTGCTCATCGACAGGGTGGCCAAAGTCTGCCTGTAACCAAGAGTAAATGATAATGAAAATGTACAAACCTCCCATTCTGCCCATTCCTCCAAACCCAGGCCCGTCCATGCCTACAGAGGGAACAGAGGAGAAACACATGCTTAAATGCTGAAGAGAATCAATTCCAAAAACGTACCCAATTCCAAGTTCTGACAATGGAGGTTTAAGAAAAAATTTCCATTGCTTGGGAATCAATTATGGCATATAGCATTTTTGAAAGTTAAAGAGTGTTCCTTACACTGTCTGGGTTATAGCGCTCCGTATATAATTATGTAAATGTGTTCCAACTTTTCAGGATTGCTTCTCAGAGTACACACCAGTGGAACACAAAGTATTTTCAAATATTCAAGAACATTTTCATTTTTATCCCTGGAAATCTTTTCCATCTGCTTTGTGGAGTTCAGTTTAATTGACGTTTATTGAGGATTAGTGATGAAATCCAAACCATGGGAAGTCAAATTATAAGGATAACAGCCCATTTAAAACCCTTGATGATGTACTGATGTCAGAAGAGAAGCATTAAATGAGTTTGCTTCTAACATAATGCATTAAAATCAAGCGTGTTTTTTTCTGTGACCTACTGCTAACTGTCCATATCCTGCATGGGGCATAAAAAAAGAAAGAGCGCTAAAATCATAATTTACTTGAGGGAAAATGCATATGGTCTTCGATACATAGAATTCTTGAAAAACAAGGCACAACATTTCATTATCAATCTAACAGATTACACCATTAAAAGCACTGTAACCTGCCAACCCCTGCTCCTGTCTTTAAACCTGTTGCAGCAGAGGCTAATGGCACGCAATGCCAGAGTGCCCGTCTCTGCCAGGGTACAAACAATAAACTATTCAGTCTGCACTTTACCTCCAGGCCCCATGTTTCCCATGCCTCCACCTCCACTCAGACGGTTTGCATTGATTGGCTGTCCTCCAGGCCCCAAGCCCATCCCAATACCACCGAGACCCCCTGTTAAGAGATTTGTGTGATTGTGTATACATTTACATTATAAGGCAATGATAGTGACTGAGCAACAAAGAGGGATCACAGACAATTATCCTAAAGCCCTTTTTTGATTGTTTTGCATGACCTCCCTGTCGCACTGGATGCCTTTTTGCTTGATTGCATTTCATGTGGTAGCTTAGTGTTTGTGTGCAACAAAAAGATTCTGTTAATCAAAATGACTCAGGTAAGCTGCTCTGCTATATTTAGTGTTTCATGTGTCCATAAAGGTAATGCAATACTGTATCAGACACAAATTAGTACACAGAAATCTGCTGATGGGTGATCCTTAAAAGTGACAAGCCTCTTAATCAGAACCATACTTATTTTGTTTGGGGACCATTTAAGTTTGCTACATGTCTTTTTTTTAATCACACTATGATAAAAACACTATCACTGCCATAAGGCTTTTCCCTCACTTTACGCAGCATCAGTTTTATTAATGTTAAAAATTAATTCAGGGGTTATAAAAAAATAATGAACAAAAAGAACTAGGAAGGGCAGAATTCCAGACTCACTTGGCAACTGAGGTGATTTCTCTACTGGACGAAAATCATCTGGGGGAATCGACTTGTCATCCTGAGAGAAAATATTCACAACATTCAGATACGTCTAGTCCAAATAATGTGAACACACATCATATTTGAATTATCAGAAGTGCTTACACTGAGCAGCTCATGATGCCCACAGATTATCAAATGGAGGAGGAAACAAGAGCATTATGAAATGTTTAACATGACTTTTTAAACTGACTTACCATCTTCACATGCATGGGCCTGTCAAACAACATCTGACCGTTGAACATAGCTTGAAAACAAAGTCAAGAAAAACACCTGGATAAAAAAGGAGCAAAGACACAGCAAATTTCTGCCCCACCCCCACTAAGAGTGTTATTAATGGTTCGTCAAGGCAGAAGCAGGACGTTTAGGCTTTATACAGTGCTGGATGCAGTCTAGGCTAAAGGTCATTCACATGTAATTTAGCCTACACAGCATATAATATAAAAATGATTAAGGGAATACTTCATGTGAATCACTGAAACTGCAGCAATACAAAACAAAAAGGGTGAGAATCTCAGCTCAAAACCATAGGGACTCTGATGAAGCCGGACTGGCCTATTCTTGTAGCATGGGTGAATGACCTGCCATCTCCAAACTTTTTATGCTCTTATGCAAATTGCAGTTGGCCAAGTGAGGGCTTTCCAAACTTAATGTTACTAATTCAGCAGGTGACAGCGTGGAGGATACATATGGCCTGAACGGCTTCGAGGGCTTGCTCGAAGGTGACGGTTCCCATTCCACGGCTCTTGCCGTCTTTATCCTCTTTGACATCAGCCCTTTTGACTGTTCCAGCCATGCTGAAAACCTCCTTCAGCTTCTTCCAGCCAACTTTGAAATCAAGCTGAGGAATGAGAAAGAGGAGACGTGAATAAGCCTTAAAAACATCAGTTCCCGTAACAGGGAAAACCCTGTACCTCAGCATGGAAAAAAGGACTCACGTTGGCCACGAACACCGTAGATCCAAGCCTGCCAGCCTGCAGGGCGTTTATGACCTCGGGAGGGATATTCGGATTATTGGCAATGGATGGCGGCAGGTTCATTCCACCTGGACCCCCGTCTTGGCCACGCCCTCCCGGGTACATGCCGCCTGAACGCTGCAAGACTCTGCGAGCGTGCTCACCATCCGGGTCCTGGAATACAGCGTGCATGCTGTCATTCAAGCGCTTCCCATCCAAAACATGGAAGGCTGCGCTACTCCATGGTGACATATCCATTTGCACATCTGTAGCACTCACCTCCTTGATGTTCAGAGGCCTGCCATTCAGATCGTACTTGTTCATAACTTCCATCGCCTTCTTCACAAATTCTTCATCTTTGAATTCCACAACACTGGGGAAAAAAGAATACATTACTATGACACAAAGCAAGAGAGATCAAATCCTTTTTAAAACGTTTAAGTTCTCATGTAAACATTTGAACTCACCCACAACCCTAGATGCAGCACGGAGTTGTGAAGATGACAGAGCAGTCAGCGAGGGAGAGAAGAGTATACCTAATTAGAATCTGAAAACATCAGGAATGCATGCAATTCTCCACGTGTTTGACAATGCTACTCCACTGAGGGGTGCCTGCCACATGGTCATAGTCAGTGAAAACTCATGGAATCCATGGAAGTTTCAACTGTGCCGGTCATTCTTTGTTCAAGTGATGCATTATGTCAAGAGAACAGGACTATGGCTATAGGGTTGTAAGGTTTCAGAACTTTTGAGACAAAGCAATTAGGCCTTTATGAAAGGTCATGGTCTTTGGAATTACAAAATTCCCTCAGTTTTATAAGTAGGAAATACAATACAGTTTTATATGATGCTCAAAGTTTGGAAATATAACATGTCCACAGTAGACAAAAGTTTACCTGTTTACTTTAACCATTGCTTAGGAAAAAATACTACCTAATATTAAAGCATACATTTTAAGTGGCCAGCTGTAGGGAAAAAAATTAATAAATGCATGTACAACAACATAAGCAGGCTTTTGATGTTTGTACAATTTTCAGTAAATATATGATAGTTTTGAGTTAAAATTGTCAGTAGACACGTAATTGTTTTAAGTTAAAATTGTCAGTGACAGTAATGAGATTGTCCTGTAGTGCAGGGTATTCTTCAGGCCACATTACATCAAGCCAACTAGAACACTCAATAGACTGCCAGTTTGTCTTAAATTAGCCTTTGATATCATTCAGGATGGACATGTTGCATCTACCTGCAAAGACCCAACAGACCCTCACACCGAGTCTGCACAAGAAAACCAGTGGGTCTAATTTTTTAAAATGCATTTAATTCAACAAAAACAAACGCAGAAAATTCCAAGACTTTCTTCTATCAGTGAGAGACTGAAGAAAGTCTTGGAATTTGAGATTTGTGAATCAGTTTTTACTTGTTGGATTATGGTATCTAAAACTGTGGATTAAACAAACTCCACCAACTCCTTATTTGTTTAAAAAATGCAAACTAGGGACAGAATGCCTAGTTTCATTCTCATTAGAGTGATACCCCCAAGCCCAATATTCACATCACTGGTAGTCCACATATCCCTCCCACCTCTTACTGGCTCAGGGATCCCCGTTGAGTGTTCAGGATTCTACATGCAGAATCTTGGTAAGGCAGGATCATCTTCTGCCGTTAACGTCCAACTATCCTACTACACCAAGCCATGTCCCTACAACCCTACCGTCAAGACTAGTCGGCTTGATGCACTGTGTCCTTGATATGTAACATTGATAAGACAATTATTTGTGCTTCAAAAAGTTCAGATGTTCTAGATTAGGGAGAGAAAATAGAACTTTTACAGACAAGAGTGCACTGTGCCATTCACATACCTTCATCTTATCCAATACAAATGCAAGATTTTAGAAATAGTCAATATCTATTGGACAAGTGCTGACCAATCACAGTCTTTTTGTTGCCTTTGAAAAATTAGCCAAACAGCCAAACTTAGCCACCAATTGAAAACTACAACCAAAACTTTAGTGTGCTACAAGGAAATATATTCAGGTGTTAGTCTCCCAGAATCACAGAGTAGCACCAACAAACCGTACCTCTAAAAAATAAGTCAATCTACACCCACCAGAAACAGGCTCTACCCACAAAACCTTTCCAGTTTAGTAGCAAGTCACATAAACATAGCCTGAGGTTTCGTTGCCTGATGGGATTACAGGATAAAATGGAAACTGCTGAGGACATTTAAAACCTCGTGCAGCAAATTGTCCACATCACTTACCCTTGACTTTCCTTCTGCATCCTTAAAGAGCTCCACGTATGTAACCTCACCGACTACATGAGACATACAAAGGGAAAATACCAGAAGAAAAACACAATGCATTTAAAACCAGTCTTCTCTTCACTTGCCCCTTGACACAACACTACAGATGGAACACAACCATTATACATCAACAATCAATCCAGACCATCATTCCACCTGACAAAACCATACCACAGTTCTTTAACTGATATCCACCTGCTTGGGACAAAGTAAAAATTCATCTATGCTCAGCCATGAACATAAGCATACTTCAATGTGTCTGACATGATGTAGTTGGTGAACACCATATCCATAGCACTTAACTGTTTTAAGGTGACCCCCCACCTTGAACAGTTTTGGAAAAACACTACTTTTAAAAGGCAAAATTCCAATAGTTCAAAAGCAGTGCACAGCAAGGCACAAATTTTCAGTATAAATATGCATGTGTCACCTTACAACAGGTACAACAAAGTTATCAACAAATGAGTATTGAGAGGTTACATGATGGAGCTGTCAACACTGTAACAAAACCCTGGACAAAATAACTAAAAGTATCTTTCAAACACATGTACACAGCATTTTCTGTCTGAAGCAATACTGACCTCCTACCACAGGAGAAAACTCGCATTAACACATTTACAGTTGAAATAACTCCAGAAAAATGGCACCATTCTAAAACCCCAAGGGCAGCTCCTGTAAATAACTCCTAAAAGGAAGACCGTACTTATGGGAAATCCAACCAGGTGTTAAATTTCACGTCTTTTGAGCCTGGTATTCATCTTTTCATCATAAAATACAAAAGAGGGCACAGGTCTCGCTGCGAATGTGGGGACGGAAACCCTGCTGCGTTTGCATTCCTCGAGCCCTGAAAAATTTACCTTTCTCTCTCATAAGATCTTTAATTGCCTGCCACTTCATGTCATACGGGATATTGCTAATGAACACTCGGTTTCTGTGGACACCCTTCTTGTCTCCAGCGCCGGCATGCTTCTCTTTGGAGTAAGGCTGAAACCGGTTTGATCTCTTGCCGCCAGATTTCTCTTTCAGCTCTGACTTCTCCTTTGGGACCTCCTCAGCTTCTTCACTAGAGACAATAGAAGAGGGGACAATAAGTAACAATGCTTAAACAATGAACAGTTGAATGATGACCTCGTGTTGGGATTTTCGTACTTCCATTGCGGCCTTTCATGCAAGTTAGCTAGCTAACTAATCACCAAGATAGCCCGCTTGCGTGCTAGATCTTTAGAAAAAAATAAACACGTCATCCTGAAAACATAGTATCTAGCTATCGATTTGTGAGGTAAAGAGCTAACTAGTTATCCAATAACTTAGCAAAAGGCTACATCTAAGATAGCTCAATATCTGAAGTTTAGCTAACGTTTGATAGCTAGCAGGACTATCTACACCAAACAGTAAAGTTAGCTAGCTAATCAGCAGCACATCTAGTATAACTATTTTCATTAGGCCAAACAGTGTTTTGAAGCCAAATGAACAGAATCAGATGACGTGAGAATCAACTATAATAGCTAGCTAGTTAATGGCACTAATGGGCCCCAAACAGTCGCAAGCCGAAGCTTTTCCAACTGTAGTGGTTTGCTAAACTACCAGTCAAACTAACGACTACCGTTTGTCCTCTTTGTGCGCTTTCTGGATGCCTAACTAACTAGTTAGCCCATTCAGTTTGCGCTGACCTTTTGCGTCACATATTAAGTTATACTACACGAAATACATATATTTATGTGTAATCAAAGAGGTAGCTGATGACCAACAATACAATGAACTGCGAGCTACATATCTTACATCCTACAACTAGGCCTTTGGCGTGTTAGCTAACGCTAGCGACGCTAGCTTTTCGATTCTGTCTCCATCTTAGCAAACCGGCACTGAATAAAACTTGTAGGTAACATTAGCTATAGTTACGTTTTCACGCCGTTCGTGTTCTCCTGTGGCGGTTCATTTTCGAGTTCTGCGGCCGTGGTAGTTTCTTCCAGTTGATCCTCAGACTCTTGTTTAATACCGTCCATGATAACAAGTTTACGCAGCTGAGAAGTCGTGCCGTACCCAACACACTGAGTCCGCCACTGCACAGCCTCTATCGGAAATCGCTTAACCGGGCCTCTCTCATCGCGAGAATTGGCGAGGACTGGCTATTCAACGTCAACTACAAACAATGAGGATGACGTGTGAGTAGGCTATAGTAACTGGAGTGTGAGCGCGTTCCGTTCTTAGCAACTGATTCTGGATCACCGGGACAACGTACTGTGAAATGATTGGGGATAGGATTTTAGATCGGCAACCAAGAGTAGAGTTTATCCTTAACTATACCAGGAGACAACCTTTTCATTTTCAAAGCGGCATTTGAAGTCATTTGACATGAATATTAATTTACAAACTTTTCAATGAACAATTCAATTATTTGTCATACCAGAGTGTCGAGAAATGAGTTGAAACCGCATTTCCTTGTGGAAACTAGCGGATGTAAACCTGACGATTTACGGACAAAACAAATATGTATGTAAAAAAAAGCTACTTTTACAGTGCAGTCTGGACACAGATTCATCCGTGAAGGGATCAGCACTGACCAGATACCAGGTTTAGATAGCAAGCGTAAATGAATATTTGCTTTGCTACGTAATCGAGAAAACAATTGAATTCATAAAAATGCATACATGCAAAAGGACATTTTTATATAAGAGACAACTATGAGGCATAGCCTACTTCAATATCAGACACAGAACACAGTATTCATTTTGCAAATTAAGTTTGGTTGGGTTTTTTCTTAACAAACCTTTCATAACACCTTTTTCGGACGAAAAATAACACAGTGATGAGGATAATTTAACTTAAACTATGGCAACATTTTGGTTCTAGTACCTTCAACATCGATCCCATCTCCTCCAGGCTAGTTTTCACCGCAAATATTGGTAACTGTTACATGGTCACGTTGGTAGTAGTTAAAAAAATCCTTCTTTTTTCGATTTCATAATGGAGTCAACACAAGTCACACTCAACAATATCTGTCTTGTGATTATGGCAATGAATGTCTAATTTGTCCTGTAATTATACTACAGTCTTATAAAACCAATACAGCAGTCTTATTAAAAAAAAGTGCTCAAGCCAGTCTTGTATATTTGCTTTCTGGCTTGGTTGAACTGTGGCTTCTTATTTTGCACATTAAATTCCTTTTTCCACTGCATAGCCAGTGCTAATTATTTTTTAATTATTTATGCATGCTTTTGAATTGGATATTGGACTGTATTTTCTTTTCAAAATGTATTTACATGTCAAACAGCCTAATGTGCCGATACATTACAAAACAGCCACAGTAGTTCCAAGGTGTCACACTGTACAACAAGCAGACCAAAACACTTGTGACCTTGTGACATGGTGTCTGTGTGAATGAATATTGTGCCAGCCTTTTTCTGGCTACAACCTTTATTTTCAGGTACTCTGTGTAATGACCTTTCTGCAGTGAAAAATGATATATGACACCTCCCAGTGTCACCTATACAATACATTATATTACACCACATAATAATATACTAAATAATATATTATCTAAGGAACATCTTGAAATATTGCAAAATTGAAAAGCAAGTGGAAAATGGGCACTGCAAAACACTAGCAGTACTCTGAAAGATTAAATAATAATGATGTCTCAGCACAGATCTAATTGGAGGTTCTGCAGGCTGCGATTTTATGAATCTAATTCCTCTCTAAGTCAATAACTATTACTTCAGGCATTTATGTAATGGTTCACCGGGAAGGATTCCAGCAAAATGTTATTTAATCTCTCGGAAAACACATCAGGGCGTCTCGAGGGGAAGTTAAAGAAGATATTTCTGTTCACCAGGGAATAAAACTGACACGACTCTAATGGGCTACAATAGGAGAGCTGAGCCTCCTTCTTGTTCCTGAGTTCCACACTGTGCCAGCCAGCCAACAACAACCATAAGAGTACGTGATGCGTGTACGTGTTTTCTTTCCTCTTCTCAAACACATTCATATCCCTGTCAGACAAAACTGTGCATTTCTCAGCAGAACCCAGAGTATCATTGATTGAATTTTAAAAATTGAGGATAAGACAAAAATGAGCCTGGCTCAATGGCAAGTTAATAACCCCATAGGTGGTGGAACATGCTAAATGTGCAGTATCTGATAACTTTGCAAGGATAATTTACTTTTACATTAAAAAAACCTCTTACCTGCTCATTTTAGATATAATAATTTAATATGAGGGACATTTCTTTCACACCCCAGCCCCCACCCCCAGCCAGTCAACATTTCTGGAAAAAAAAATCACCTGTTATTTTTAAAGCATTGAAAATTCACTGCACTCCCATTCTTCAGCCTCCTTGTAGTATTTGTGAACTATCTTGCACTCCACTTCACACAATTTTTTAGAACCAAGTCTGAATAACACCACATATTTATGATCATGGGGTTAGCTACCAAAATTGGGAGTAATAGCTGTCTAACTGCCTGTTTTCAGATGTTAGCAATTAAAGGCATTGGTATCAATAGATTCACCTATTTTAGATTCACATTTCTCAGTGATGGCTGTTGAGGGCTGTTGTTTTTTCTCATTCTTCTTGAGGAAATAAGCAAATAGGCACTGATCATATTGGTAATGATTCCTCCGCTGGCCTTTTCTCCCTCTAGTGCCTCTAGAGGTAAAATGTTGTTTCCATGGAAGCTGCTCAGTCAGTCTGTCAGACAAGGAGTTATTGTGGGACACCACTGTTTCTAGGGCTGCCTCTTCCAGTCACAGCCAACAACAAGTACCCACTGTAACAGGCTAATGCAATACATACTTTCTCGGTCATATTTATTTGCATATTCATTTATTTGTATGTTTCAAACTTATTTGCTGTACAAAAATGCAAACAAAAAAACCAACATTGCTGCTGAGAATGTTACACGATACACTTGCAAGAAAATAAATATCTTGAAGATAAATATACTGTAATATTAATTCATGTCATATTTTAATACATCAGCAAATACAGAGGGATCCTTTAAGGGGCAGACACTGGGGGGATATCTGCTAATGACCCTTTAAGCAGAGATTTTAATTCAATTTTCAAAAAGCAACCTTTACCAATTAAAAGACCGATTAGACACAGAATGGGATTTATATTAGCTTAAGTGCACAAACATTCTGCTCTCTCTGCCAGCAGTAATTGACAAAGGACGGAACAGGAGCCTGCCTGCTGGCAAACTCACAAATTCCTGTGACATTTTGAGGGGACTCATTTTGAAAATAGCCAAATAAACAAGAGAAGGGGGGCTCTCTCTCTCTCTCTCTCTGTCCGGCAGCTCTGTCTCCCCCCCTGTCGTGGTGTGCAAATGCTGTCAATGACAGAAAACAGACGGGCTGGTTAAGACTAACAAGTGGATGCCATGCGGGGCGTGCGTGCATTTGGAGGAGCAGACAGAAAGGCTGAATGACAATGAAGGCGAGGCAGCCAGTGAGAAGCAGAGCACCCCTCAAGAAGAGTCAGGGGCTGGGATTTGTGAAGTCGAGGCAACTACGGCCAGTGAGCTGCGCTCTCATTACAGCGCCAAACCGTCCCTTTTTCATCCCCTTTTGAGAATCACCGAGGCTGAGCCGGGTGGAAGTCAAAGTGCCGCACGATCGGATTGGGGGGGGGGGTGTACTCGTCTTCTGCAACTAATGAAAGGGGTTATGGAGGGGATCAATAGAAATCTCTCGGCTCCCAGCCACCGAGGAGACGGGAGCGCTCCCGCGGAATCGCCAGCAACAGGTCTGTGGAAATGAGGCCAAAATGAAGGTGAGCTGCATGCTATTCTGCCTCCTGCACCGCCGGATCATCTGCAGGCTCGGCATCTGTGTCTGTCGCTGCCTGTCTCAGAGCACCTGCTGCACGGCACAGGCAGAGCACATGCCCCCGGCAGGGGTTTGCCTCCACCGTCATGCCAGATGCCCACGGGGAAGATGAATGCGTTTTTTTCTTTCACAGTCATGTTGTTTTTTTTTGCCAGACCCCAGGTATTAGCATCCTTCTCCTTTCCGTTCATGCATCACAGTCTTGCTGCTGAAAAATGAACTATCTGACTGTTGCTTGAAAGCAACAGGTAAGATCGCTCTTTTTCGTGCTCTCTTATTTACCATAATCTGTCTGAAATGTGATGTCAGATGTTTCAAATTTCTCGTTGCCTGGTTTCATCGTGATTGTGGCATGCAATGAAAATGTAACGGTAACCGCATGAGCACAAGTTATCTTAAGATGTGTTGCAAAACCTTCAATCAATCACATTCTCCATCCTTACAATGGGCGCTGTTGCTAATGCTTTTTGACGCATGTCCTGAACGTGCATTATTGCAGTCCGTAGTTGGAGTGTAGCACCGTTTCAGACAGATTATAAAATATACGTGACTGCTTTTGAAAAATGGACTCTCCTATTATTATTCATGTTCATGAAATATATCCTAAGGCTGTATTTGAACTACTGAAGGACTAAAAATGATTCCTGTGATTGACATGCATTTGCTGGATGAAGTCATGAACAAACAAAGCCCTTATTTGCTGTTTTATCCACAGACAAAACGAATATGTATGTAACGCACATGTACGTATGTGCACGTTCCTATTCCAATTTCAACATGTTTAAAAATACTTACATTTGGCCAGAGGCTCTTACTAAACAACTGTATGATGGATTTTATCTGACAATCATGTACATTATTTGTATTTTTCTTTTAAATCCCTTTTAAGGTAATCTGAAGCTGAAACTCAAGCCCAATATTGTCACAAGCAAAATGAAGAAGCTTGGCATTCAGCATGTGTAACATCCACTTTAACCACTCTTTAGCCGCTATGAATGGGCACGACATTATGGCTTACTCACTGACTCTGGAACAGAAGACAGCCTTTGCATTTGTCGGGATGCTGTTGATATTCTTGGGACTACTGATCATAAGATGCTTTAAGATCTTGCTGGACCCTTACAGCAGTATGCCATCGTCTACTTGGGCAGACGGAGTGGAGGGTCTGGAGAAAGGGACCTTCGAGTATGCCCTCGCCTGACTCACCGCAGTCAAATCAGAACAAATACAGTTTCCGTTCAATCAAATTTAACAACACACAAAAAAAAGAAGAGGAGGGGGTGGACCTGTTGTGGTCTTTGTTCCGTGAGCGTTCGGCTATCATCTCTACTTACTCATCAAGATCACCATGGATGTCACGTATTTGTTGTTCTAGAATCTCACCATGTTTTGTCTGTGCAGATGCCAAGTTAAGGGAAGACTCAGGGAAAATGGAGGTTACATATAACAAGAATGAAGTACCAAACAGGAGACAGGGTTTGTGCTAACTCTACGGTGGCTGTCCGAACCTGTACAGTTTTGCACAACAACACAGGCAGAGTCATTGTGAATGTTAATGGATTAATTAGCTGATTAACTGGTGAATGATTTAATGGCTCGTGTTAAAGGATGTGTACGAGACAGGTAAGCCTCAACAACAGATACAATGGCAATTGTGTACAATCGGTAGTAATATACATTCACTGTACCTTTTTCATGCAAATCACTGTTTATTAATGCTGAAGAAATGTAGTGTCTCAGATGTGTGTAGATGTCTATGGGTAGTGATGGTTTTAAAAACTGCTGTTGCACTGTCATGTAGAGTATAGAACTCTATGACTGTTTACTCCACCCCACCCATTACACAGTTGCCACCTGGGAAAAGGTTGCTGTCTTAGAAGGCAGAGCCGAGAGTCAGTGCAGTAAAGATGCATCTCCGACCATCATTCACCCTGGTCACAAATGGACTCGCGAGTCTCAAAGTGTAAATGGAGATTGAAAGGATCGAAGGAAGCAAAAGGCAAGGCCCTCTGTCATCTCCGCTGAGACTGTTAGTGACAGAGCAAATGGCCTTTTGTTGCTTCTGTCACCGCTGCGCCGGTAAAGTGGGAGGCTACTAGGACAGGTGGAGAGAGAGGCGTATCTGTATCTGTACCTGCTGTCTGCTCCTTCATCTTCCTCTGCTTCCCTGAAGAGGAGAAGGGGCGGGGCAGAGGGGGCACCTTTTGGAAAGAACATGTACAGAACAGCTCATTTAAAGTGTTTCTAGTGCTGTGAATTTGCCTTACTGTAACCTTGAATGGGTTAATGTGCCTTCATTTAGAAATACTACAATACCCCATGAAGTGGTGTGTACTGTATGCGTTTGTGACGTGTGGTGACTGATTACTCCCCTCGCTTCACCTGTTGCTGTGAGGCCAGGGGAGGGGACAGCTCCGTGCCATGGATTTGTATACTCCCTGTTGAATAAAACTGTCCCCCTTCCTTGAAAATATTCCCCCTACTGTGTGCATTGTTTTTTAGGTCTGATTTGCATTGCATGGAGTACAATCCCTCAGATTGTCGTAATCCATGTCAAATGTCCAAAAATGCTGAGATATCAGTGGGGAAATACAAAACACGAACACACAGCATCCTTTTTTGTCCCCCCAACCCGCTCTCTGAAAGGGTTTCGGAATCACAAAGGCTCCATTTTGAGAGCTCGCTCTCGCATGAACGGCTGAGCGCGACAGACCCGCGCCGGCCTAAACAAGCAAAGTTCACCATGAGGAGAATATTAAGTGCTGCGCCTTGTATTCTTCTCCTTTTTTTTTTCTTTCCCCTGCCACAGTGTTCCTCTGCAGGGGGAAGGCAGTGGCGTGACACGCCCATCCATTCCCGGCGGCCGCAGTCACAGATCGGGGGCTCGCGCTCCCCGGCAGCGGCGGCCTGGCAGACAGACTGATAACAAAGTGCTTTGTAGAGCTTTCGGCTCAGCCCTGTCAGTCACACGGCGCGCGCGGCCAGCTGGCTCCGCTGTCTGGACACAAGGCGCAGATTGAAATGTCTCCCTGACACACCGCGATCATCGGGAGCGCGGCGCTTATTAAAAGCAGCTCACCTCAGAAACTCATGACATAGCAATACCTCGGTAATATATTGGATTGCCCAATTTTTTAAAGCGGAAGATGGAAAAACACAGCTACTATGTACATTTGGGATGGTCTTGCACAACCGTTAGGAGCTGAACTATGGACTTGGGCTGCAAGGATCCTACTATCACCTACTATTATTATTACACTCTGGTCTTCGGACTTCACACATTGGTGTCCTTGTGCCGTGACCTACAGATATATGGCCAGTGTGCAATACAGCATGGAGTTCAAGAGAGGCCTAAATTATATGGCTGGTAGAGCCTGTGGCAACCAGTCTGGAGAGGTGAAAGGTTGTAAACAGCATGGCCACTGGGTTCTCACAAATACATCTCTGCTAGACTGCAATCCCCCTATACACACACACACATACACACACACACACACACACACACACACAAATGACTGAATCAGATATTTTGTGGCTAGAGCAAGGCCATCTGGACAATAAAAACTACAGATTTCTATTCTCAATGGACACAGCAATATTATAACCTCTGATATTTTGTTTTAAAGACGAGGACCTGGAAATTTGATTTAATACTGCAAAACTGGGACATTGGGCTATTTTTTCAAACACAGAATCTGAAAATCTGGAATATCTAGAAATCTGAACCTTCTGTCAGTTACGCATACACAATACGTCTGACTTGCTTCTAACTAATATGTTAACAACATGCGCTAAAATAATTTGCCTGAAACACTTTCAAGGTCAGGTTATACTGTTTGTTTTTCTCACAGATTCACTAGGAATATAAAACTTAATTTGTTACTTGTGAGGAAGTATTCAAATAATGACTTCTGAAAAAAGGTGGGAGGAGGGGTCACATGGTTAGAAATGCCTGCGGCATGTTCCATTTAATTGTGGTCTCATATTAACTTTCGCAAACACCTGGTGCACACAGGTCATAGGGGCTGTACACTTTGCTGTTTTCAATTCATGCTCACCATGCAAAATAGCTCTGACACATGCATTAATCATCATTACTCAATTACATATCAGATTTTTTTCATAAAAGATTATACTTCCCAAAATATGTACACTTCAATGAAATGCCTCTCTCATATTAATAAATTACAAACAATTATAAAATATTCATGATTATCTTATTCTGTTCCTTTAGGTCCATTGCTAGAGAGATGACGTACCACAATTCGAGTTGGTCAGCCAATACTTGACCTATTCTTGAAGTATTAATTTAGTGCTGTTCAACAATTGTTGTAAACAACAGGCATGACCATATTTTTGAAACCATCTCCAGCAATTCTGAGCAATCACCTGATAATTCCTCTTGTGTGCTTCCTTGCTCTTGATACAGGCTCATAAACATTGATTGTGGCACAACATGTGCTCTCCAGTGCACTTCAGACAAGAATATTAATAATCAATATTTTAAAGCACCAGCAGTAGGTGTTTTTATCTTTTTCTTAGCATTTATGACTTGGTTAATTTTTAAGCAACCTCTATCCGTCCCTTTTAATGAATCAAGGACACTTTTGCCACCCCCTTGACTAAACTCTTAGGGTAGGGATAGAGCCAATCACATTCTCCCAATGGACAGCCTGTAGATACTGAGCATATAAAGGCAGCTGTAGCCTATACGAAGGGTTTGTATGTTAAGGACCTCTATTTTGAACTAACAGGAGCATTAAGTTACCATGTCGCTCTTCAGATAAATGCCATTTTGTGATTCGCTGATGGTCAACTTGAAAACTCAGCAGTGCTGACTAATCCTGTTTAATTACTTACTGGACAAGATACCTAAGATATTTTAAGAGGACAGTACCTTATTGAGCTAAATGGAAAAATACACTTCCTTCGGCGGTGAAAATGTGAACCCCGCTTATGAGAAGTCCATAGACGAGCCTCCTCTCTATGAGGAGACGTCCTTCTCGGGTACGACCGGGAACGGTTACCCAAATGGAGACAGGAACGACCGCAGGGAGACCAGGCCCTCGGTCATCAGCGCCTTCGGCCACAACACTCTGGACCGAGTGCCGCGGATCGACTTCTACCGCAACGCGGGCAGCGTCAGCGGGGTCCGTGCCGTGAGGCCCTCCCTGCAAGAGCTCCATGATGTCTTCCAAAAGGTAAGCATCACCTGCAGGCCCGACTACCTCCAGAGCGCCGTGCACTATCTGCTCTCTCAGCGCTGGATTTACTGCAGGGGGTGTAAGCATGCACCCAGAGCTCGCTCTGTTCAGTCAATGTTATCGACAGTAAGAGTAATCACTTCTGAGCTCAAAGAAGAGACGGCTGACCTTGAACGTATCAAGAGAGAAAAAAAATGCATTGTCAGTTTTAGGGGAAATTCGTAACCAGTCTCCCTTGGACATTCTCCAGCCCTGTACATCTCATCAAGCTGGAATTATACCATTAATTTTTCATTTTGTTTAAAGAAATTTGTGATTAATTGAAACAGCTGTCATCCTCCACTTAGCAATAGCTCCACAATAGGATGTCTTTTCAATGCACATTGAGACTGATACAAAGCTACTAATATAAAGTGTGTGACATTTCTACAATACCAGACTGTTAAGAGAAAGAACAATATATAGTTCTTTAGAGCATTTCTCTTTTTCCTACATAGAGCAAAAAAACAGTGAACAATTGGAATCCCAATTGTCTTCACCTTAAGGAAAACCCAATGAACTAAATGTATTTTTCACAGAGAAAAAAGCACTGGCAATTGATTTTATGTAGAGGAAAAACAAACTGAGGTAATAAAGAAACAGCCTGCAATCCAATAACAGTTAGACAATGTTCTGGCACATTGAGGTAGAGAATGGAGCCACTGAAGCCAAACAAATGGGAAATGAGGCTTCATAAAAACAAGTGGCACACAACTGGTTAAAATGAGATCAATAGTGTAGCATAGCCTGTTGCAATTCTAACATGGAAACCCACAGGAAATCCATGAAGAAATGGTTAGTTTATGAATAATGATGCCCCCAAGCAAATCTATTGATCCATTGTTCTTTAAATAGGGCAATTAATGCAAATGAGGTCTAAAAAGTTGCACTAAATCAGAGGGGACACAGGCCAGCTGTCTTATAGGGGCCCTGATCATTTGCAGCACCAACATCCAATATTTGTCTTCTAAAAGTTAAATTAGATTCAACCTCCTCTGCTGCCTTGCCGCATACAGGCACAAACAACTCTTTCAAGGACAGACCGTACCCAATGGTAATGCTACTGCTAACATTTATTAATCTTCATTAAAATCAAAAAGCACTACCTCCCTCCAAATCTTCTCCTGTGGGTTAGAAAGGGTACAAACGTGATTGAAGGCCCTCCTTCTTCCTTTTGAATTAGGAAACAAAGTAAACTTTGACTGGGCTGCCTGGCTGCTCTTGCTGAAGCTTTCTGTACATTGTCAGGTCACATTTACCTCAGTGTCAAAGTTGAACATTTTGTTTTTGCAATACCTAAGTTTTTTTCAGTGCCTTCCCTAAATGTTTAAAAAATGCTCTGCACCACTGAAAACAGGTTTAAGAGTCCATTATAACAGCCCGAGATGACTTCATCTCAATCTCAATTCGCCGTAGAATGATGTGGTGGCGACCCCCGAGACTGTTGACGAGATGGCAGAGAGTGACGGGTCCCCCAGTGACGATGTGGAGTCCGTCGCTCAGGAGGCGAACACAGACGGAGTTGTTAAGTTCGGCTGGATCAAAGGCGTGTTGGTGAGCAGGACGCAACAAATCCACAACCCTACGCTGTATATTTTGCACCCTTTGAGGGGCTCAGACTTCAAAGCCGCAAAGGAGAGACCCGAATTTCAAGAGTTTCTGATCTGCAATGCACACTCCCTTATCTTCATCACATGCAGCGTTTTCACTCTCCCTCTCTTGCGTCCCGACTTGCTAGTGTGACCCTCTGTGCTTTCATAGGTACGATGCATGCTGAACATCTGGGGAGTGATGCTGTTCATCCGCCTTTCATGGGTGTTTGGTCAGGCTGGCATCGGTAAGGGGATCTGCTGATCTGTCGGCCCCACTCTCTCCAGGAGAACCCTGAGCAGGTGTTAAAGATTTCTCTGCAATGTTTCATGAAATTCACGAGAGAATGGACTTCACACTCTTGTCAATCTTCAGTGAATGCAGGTGTTGAAAAAAATATTCAGAATTGAAAAACTAGTGACAGCTTGAATATGCAAGGGAATAAAATCTAAAGCCGCAATTATACCTTTTCTGATTAGGTTCTGAGCTCGGATTTGGGCTGATAATGCCTGTGATGCTCACGGCAACAGAGAGGAGATTAGGACTTCTGGCTGTACAGTGGAAGCAATCTTCCCCTGACAGAGCCTGTGTTCAGAGTTCATCATGATAGGAAACTGAGGAGGACAGTGAGAGGGGCAAAAGTTCTGATCCAGAGAGAGTGAAGGCCAATTATCAAATGTCCTTCACCTGAAGGTCGGACATCAAAAACAGCCGCTCAACGCACACTACACTAGTCAGGAAGGGGGGCAAAAGAGCATTTCACCAATCTGAACTTCTGTGGGTCACAATGTTACAGAGCCAATTAGGCGATAATGTCACCACTGCTTCTGGGCCTCAAAACACTCTGCTATTTATGCATGTCCCTCGTACCTTTGCGCCTGAAGGACTGCCGTTCAAGCAATTTATGATGCGTAACTAATGACAACGAAAAGCCATGGGCTCCAGGTAGGAAACTGGAGACTTTTTTGTGTTTAGTTATGGACTGACTCCTTGGGGCACAATTAGACCTCCAAATGGGTCATTTGTGACTCATTTCGGCTTACTGTCATTTCTTAAGGTGTTAGAGATGACTTCAGGCACTGGTAAATTATTTAAGTATGAGCTCATTTATGCTTCTCGGGCTAAAGAGGCAGTGACCACTAATTAACTCTTTGAATTTTATTCACATCTTCTGCCAGCCAGGAAACCTCATAATGCTGCAGCTGAAACATGTGCACTGGCACTTTTTAAAAAAGGGAGCCAGAGGAGGACAGATGAGCATAAATGTAAAGGACACGGTGCAGATACAATGTATATACTAACCTGTGTATTGAGGTGTAGATACAATATGCAGATAGCACAACGCATGCACCCTTTCTTAGTACAGCTGCATAGTTGAATGGCTGAGCCTTACTGGGTCAATCGCAGCTCATTTGGACAGTCACTTTCTGCAGGCCAGAAATGGAATTTGACATATTGTGCTCTGGGGCTGAAGAGATGCTATAACTAACAGTGCTGTGTTGTTCTAGGTCTGGGAATCGTGGTCATTATTCTGAGTGTTGTGGTGACCACCGTCACCGGCCTTTCCATGTCTGCCATCTGTACCAACGGAGTTGTCAGGGGAGGTAGGGACATCTTACCTTTGATGAGAGAGCAAATTAGCACATATACCTTTATTTACCACTTCAAGGCCCACTTTCAAGGAGACGTAATAGGCATATTCATGCAATGGCTAAAGAGGTGTATACTGTTCTTTATAATTAGCACTGCTGTCCCATATAGACACTTCACTGACCCAGACTTGTATTAACCACATGTATTTACCAGAGTTGTATTTACCATTCTGTCCACCACCACTGTATTTCTCTAGGGGGGGCCTACTACCTGATCTCACGCAGCTTGGGACCCGAGTTTGGTGGTTCCATTGGGCTGATTTTTGCATTTGCCAATGCAGTGGCAGTAGCCATGTATGTGGTTGGATTTGCAGAGACAGTAGTGGACATTCTCAAGGTAAATCTGCCCACTGAGGAAAAGTTCAGTTTCAGTCAGACACCATATTACAGTACTGTTTTCATACACAAAACTACTGAGGGAAGGGACTGAGTCTGACATATGGATGAAAAAATATACAGTTGTATTTTAATTACAGTTATGAGAAATTAATCTGCATTTTAATCTGTAAAGCATTAGCATCTAGGAATTGAAAATGTAGACAGCAATTATTATACTACAATACCCAATTAAGGTATAACATTGTGGCATTTTACAGGAAAATGATGCCATCATGGTGGATGACATTAACGACATCCGAATCATTGGTTGCATTACGGTGGTTTTGCTTCTGGGGATCTCAGTGGCGGGGATGGAGTGGGAGGCAAAGGTGAGGAAAAATGGGGTTATACATTTGCTTCTCATTGCTGCTCCAATTATCAATTTTTTACAAGGCAGGCATTTCCCCCTCCAATTAGGAAATGCGGTGTCAGGGGGTGAGGTTTTAAACTTTAATTGTGCTGATGAAACTTTTAACAGCATCTTTATGTGCTCTTTACTCTCTGACTGCCTTCAGTTCATGTTCATTTTAAGTCCTTTATTATAGTTACGAGTTGCTTTGACAATTCCTTCCCTGCTGCTTCTGTTTCTGCTTCCATCACTAAAACTCGTTCACGCTGCAACTCCTTAACTCTTCAGCTTCTTCAATACTGACTTGAATTCCCTAGCCACACCAGGAAGTAATGCATGCATACTGTACACAGATGTTCTATATATTGAATAGATATTCTTTCAGGCCCACGTGCATCAAATTCAAAGTTCCATCTGGCATTATTGAAGCTATGTGTTATGAATTTCTGGCTCATTATGAAGTTTAGTGAAGGAGCATGGCCTAAAAGAGACCATATATAGCCTGCATACCAACACAGACAGCACCAGAACCTCTTGATACCAACTACAACCTCAAGGAACAATGGAAGACAGAAGCAGCTGAATATCATATCAGAGCGTAGAATATTACTGTAGTCAAATTAGTGATTCCATCACTCTGCATTTGCCACTCTTAATGCCTTGAGAAGTGACAAAAACATAATGCTAAAACATGACCTCTGCTCACTCCAGGCCCAGATCATCCTGCTGTTTATACTTCTGGTGGCCATTGCTAATGTGTTTGTAGGGACGGTCATCCCTGCCACTGAAGACAAGAAATCCAAAGGCTTCTTCAATTACCATGGTGACTGATCAGACTAGAATGAACATTTTATAAATGCATTGTTACAATAAATATTTCACCATCATAAAAGGTTCTTGATATACTTATCAGAAAGGCATTACAGTTACTGAATAGCAATATCATTGATGAAAGTTTATAAATATGTTTTAATGGTAATTAAATCAGTACAATGTTTCAGCAATTTTTGTTGTCCTGTAATTACCATTTTTGCAGCATCCATATTTGCTGAAAACTTTACGCCCAACTTTCAAGATGGAGAGACCTTTTTTTCTGTCTTTGCCATCTTCTTCCCCGCGGCCACTGGTATTCTGGCAGGAGCAAACATCTCTGGTGACCTTAAGGTTAGACATGCAGATGTGGAAAGTGTTTTTAAGGATGACTTTAGTAATTGAAGCTTAGCAAGCTCATCCTCAATCACTCTTCAGACAGCAAAAAAACAACAGTTAGGCCTCTGTTTAGTCTAAATGCAATGCAGTTAGTCCTTAAAGTTGATTTACCAATTTATATTACCCTTTCTGGTTAATTATACAATATTGTTTGTTAATCCCTGGTATTGTTGAGGTCATGTTGTATAAAAACAAATACATGTAACATTAGAATAATTTTCCTTCTTAAAGTTAAGTACAAATTCTTGAGAGGAGAGAAGAGATGTTGACTCTTGTGGTGTTTTTTTTTTATTGTAAAGGATGCTCAGGCCGCAATCCCAAAAGGAACTTTGCTGGCTATCCTAATCACCGCAGTTACCTATTTGGCTGTAGCAATCTGTGTTGGTAAGTAGACTAAGAATAAGGAAATGTGACCAAATATGTTGGTAGACTTTTCTGCTACTTATACATGTGTGCAAACTATTCTTAAAACATTACCTGAAAGTGGACTGTCTTGATGAACTTGACTTTAGTCTTTAATTTACTTTTGACTTAAGCAGTGTCAATTAAACCAACAGACGCTTTAATGGATTACGGTTTATTTTGAGCAATGCATTACTCAAATAGCAATTCCTTTTAGGCCCTTACTGTCTCAGGCAAATTGATTAGAAAAAAAAATTCATTATGTCACTATCGGAATATTAATTTAAAAAAAAGTTTTAAAGCACAAAGACTCACTTGAAAATCAATAAACACTAAGGCAGACAAAACCCATGGTCCAATCAAGACGCTGGCCGAATGCCTCTAGGCAGCGAAGCTTAGCACAGTGCTTTGGTGGAGCAACTCTGTCCAGAATCAATGGAACACCTCCATAGCCAAACGCCAGCTGAGCTCTTTAAAAAGTGCACATAAATCAAAAACCATGGCTTCGGTCAGCGCTGTAAAACCACAATTGCAATCCTGTTGGTGAGTTAACTCCAGTGTCAATGCCGATGAATGCTGTTGTTACGTGACGGGACTGTTGTCGGGACATTGTAAAAAATTACTTTTCCCAAAATTTAAACATATTTACCTCTCTAGATCTCAGACTAAAACTGAGATCTAGAGGGCGTGGGGTCATTGATAGATGTCCTCATATGGATGGGCCAATGACGGATGAAATGCGCGATAAGTGGTTGACAGATGCATTGTTAATTTCTTATACTTACGTTGAGCAGTTGTCTAGACTAGCTAATTTCATATCTGTGCTACTGTCATTTATACAACTGTACAACTGTCATACAACTGTCATTTATAATAATTCTTCCAAATAATCCTTACTTTAGCATCTTACCCAGTATAACGTAGGCCTGTGTTGTTTTCCTCCAGAAAATACACGTGTAAAATTGGGTAATAGTGTTCTTGAAACGTGCCTACTACACACAGTAACTGAGTCGCAACGATGCTGAAGCTGCCGTTTTGTTTCGTAGCGTCAACGGTTGTGCGTGAGGCAACTGGTAACACGAACGACACCATTGCGGCTGGAGCGAGCTGCAATTTTTCAACTGCGTGCGATTTTGGGTACGACTTTTCACCCTGCGCAAAAAGTGACTGCAAATTCGGCAGTATGAACAACTTCCAGGTACAGCACTGGTCATTTTAATATCTGAAATTGCAGAAAAAGCTTTTTGCTGGTAGCGAATTGACATTTAACGGCGCTGATGTAGTATGACCAACTAAGCAACCAACTGAGCTTAAAATGAGCTTAAATATTTATGACATAATGTTGTGTATAAGGAACGGCATGTACGACGCTCTGTATTTTAATGCCTCCAGGTTATGACCATGGTGTCTGGTTTCGGGCCTCTCATCACGGCTGGAACATTCTCTGCGACTCTTTCTTCAGCCTTAGCCTCCCTTGTTAGTGCACCCAAGGTCTTCCAGGTTTGTGCAAACACAAAGTATTTGAAGATTTCTTTTGAACTTCCTGAAAGAAAATTGTCTCATATAGCAAGAAAATAGCTATCATAAAGTTCCTTCCAAAAATAACAGTGAAATACACCAACGTGAGGGTTATGGTTGCCAAGATAAACAAAGAAAAGTCAAGTCTATTTATAGTTCAAGCATAATTGTTGGTGCACCTTGAACTTCTGTCAGGTGTGCCGATACAAGATATGGAATGATATAGTATATGCCAGGCCAGCACTTCCCTTTCTTTTAAATCAGCTGTGAGTTACATTACCTTGTGAAATACTCAACCCACAGGCATTGTGCAAAGACAACATCTACAAGGCGCTGCACTTCTTTGCCAAAGGACACGGCAAAAACAACGAGCCTCTCCGTGGCTATGTACTCACCTTCATCATTGCAGTGGCCTTCATTCTGATAGGTGACTACCTTTGTCATCAAATCTCAGATTATGTCTGGCAATTTATGCCTGTAAATATGACACAACTTTTTCATGTTGTGTAGAATTTACCACCATCATTATGAAGTTATTTTTAAACAGATCAGTTTTATATGTATATTCATTTGGGTTTTCATACAGATATGGGCATTCACAAAAACATGAATACAGATCAGCTGCAGCTTGAGTGAAACCTTTTCCATGGAAGCCCAACTGTTGTAGTTATCATTGCCATCACATCACCTGACATGTTTTTGTTTCTTTATTTCCAGCTGAACTCAACATAATAGCTCCCATAATTTCAAACTTCTTCTTGGCTTCCTATGCCCTCATCAACTTCTCCTGCTTCCATGCCTCCTATGCAAAATCACCAGGTCATTCATATTCCTTATCATGTTCATATCATCCATGTTACACAAAGTCAGCAATTAATTACAATGAATTAAGCCCCTGTGACAAAGACATATTTCCTAAGGAGTCCCACCATATTCCTCACTTAGAGAGCCATGGCTGCTGTCACCTTACTGTACTGTAACAACTGGCTTCTAAGTCCAAAAATGCAATTGATTCTAGAGTAACAGTAGGAGGAATAACAAGGGAGAAATTAGTATGCAAGTGTCAACCTCCATTGTGTTGCATAATGACAGTGCATTAAGGTGATAGAATCAAAATAGTTCATTAGCATGTTCAACTGTAGCAGACCTCGTGGCTGAGACGTTTATTGAACGTTGAGATAACACAGTTGAATCCGCATATGTTATTAAAATAGAACAGATTTGCTTGATTTGTTTGATTTGGTGGCCTCATGGTGAAATCTGACCCTGCAGGTTGGAGGCCTGCGTATAGGTACTACAACATGTGGCTGTCTCTGTTTGGAGCGGTGCTCTGCTGTGCTGTCATGTTTGTCATCAATTGGTGGGCAGCATTACTCACATATGGCATCGAGATCTTCCTCTACATCTATGTCACAGTGAAGAAACCAGGTAAAAACTAAAACGGGTTTACACCACTGCCTTTGTAAGCATTGGGTTACTGTTTATCTTCCATCTTTGTTGCCCCTCAGAGATAAAATATTAAGAAGTAAATTCTAATCATATTTGTGTTTGTTTTTACTCCATTGACTTCTTTTTTTTCCTCAGATGTAAACTGGGGTTCCTCTACTCAGGCTGTAACTTTCGTCAATGCTGTGAACAACGCACTTAAATTAACAGGAGTAGATGAGCACATCAAGAATTTCAGGTGTGAATGATGAGCAAAACATGAAGAATTGCATTGCTTTAGTCTAAGTCACAATGCAAAAGCATATTTTTGGACCAATAAAAGTGGTTATTGAAATGGGGCCCATGAGGCCTTGTAACTTTCTGTGCAGTGCTGAGAACATTGCTACACTGAGACTGTCCAGATGAAATCACAGACGCTTCTGCCAGTCTAAAGTCTATCCTTTTTGTCCCTCAGGCCACAGTGCATAGTGCTGACTGGAGCCCCCAGAACCAGACCAGCTCTCCTCGACATTGCTCATGCCTTCACCAAGAACCACGGCCTGTGCCTCACGTGCCAAGTTTTTGTGGTAAGAACAGACCCTCATCAGGTTCTCTGTTGCCACCTGGCCGACGTCCAGCAAAACAATATGTAGTCTGCGGGTCTCGCTGGGGCGTTAAGGATGGCCTCCCCACGCTGCCAGATGGAGCCTTTCATACTGCTGCTGTTCAATGTGAACAGCTCATTCAGAGGGAGGAGCCGGTGGCATGCCGCCGGCGCCGATGACTTAAGAGTCGGCGACCCAAGGGTATGCCCTAATCCTCACAATAAAACACATTACGACATCGTGTTCATTAACTGAATTATGGATTCCTCTGAAAAGGGTGTGTCTGTCATAAACTTGGAATTAAAACTACCAGGCAACAGGCCGGAGGATTAAAAGCCCGACCTTGCCCGTTGTGGTGTCGTGATTTTCACTCCTCTCGTTATCAGGGGCCGAGGACAGAGAAGGTCCAGGAGATGAATGCAGATGTGGAGACTCACCAGTCGTGGCTCAACAAGAAAAAAAAACGTAAAGCGTTCTACACTGCGGTGACCAGCGATAATTTCAGGGAAGGAGTTGAGAGCCTCCTGAAAGTACGTACTCTGGACAAATAGTGACAGGATAAAATAACAGATCTGCTCAATAGTGCTCCAACCTTAATACATCCATGATGCCTCACTATCCATAATCTGTACTTCAGATTTAGTATAGTTCGTAAGGACTAATAAACTGCTCTTTGAGACAATGTACATTTCTATCATAACTGTACTGATATGGAAACAGCAGATATTGGAGCAAACCCGTAATAGAAATGAGCTGTGTTTATGAAGACTACCATAAAATTGTGCCACACACAGAATGTGTCCTCTATCAATATTTAGGCTTCGGGCCTTGGTCGACTCAGACCAAACACAGTGGTGATAGGGTTCAAGAAAGACTGGAAGACCGTGGACACAGTGGATGTTCAAAACTATGTCGGTGTGCTGCAGTAAGTTGTCTGTCTGCACTGTCAGCTCTGACAATGTCTGTGGGAAGAAAGGTAGAGTGGAGGGCTTTAATCACCTATTCGTCTCTGTGGCAGTGATGCGTTTGACTTCGAGTACGGAGTAATACTGCTGAGGATCAGCCAGGGACTTGACATCACACATATCCTGCAGGCAGAAGGTGGGTGTCTCCCTGGAAATCAACCCTCCAAAAACCTCAGGCTTTCAGGCCTAGGATGTGTTGAATCAAGCATATTCACAGTATTTATTTTCACCATGGCACTGTGTGGACTATAACCAGCCTGGGTGATTCTGTGAGAACAAAAAACCATCAGAATGAATGGTCTGTGCTTTGTAGGTCCAGAAAAGCCAAAACAATTTCCTAGGAATTTACTATTAAATAAATAAATAGACTTAATGCTCGTGTAAGGTATGTTAATTTCTCAGAAATGCCCTTTAATAGAAATAGACAAGAGATGCAATAAATTTGCATGTGAACATGCTCATCTTCATGTTTTTCTTCAACACATAACCTAAAATATTGTACCTTTCCATTTAGAATTTATCAGGCTTCAGCTGGAAGTAAGCCTACATAATCTATTCATCTCTAATGACAATTGGACAGATTGTGGAAGCTGAGGTCAAAGCCAAATATTAAATCATGCACTCCCCTATAAACGTTATGATATCTTTCCATATTATATGAATTAACATGTCAGAGATCTCCAGATGCTCATTGGTCAATTCACATTGGTCTTCGTTGTCTCCTGTTACCACCTCCAGAGGAAATGGAGAGACTGGCGTTAGAACAGCAGGCCTTGGAGGGCGTAGAATTCCAGGAGCAAGGTGGTAAAGGCCTGTTCAGGAGGTCCAGAAACCCCTCTAAACAAGTGCTTACAAGAGGTACTGTCAGGATGTCCTTCACTGTCAATTCTTTTTTCTTTTCTTAGGCGCCGTACAACAATACATTTAGGATCAAGAGTTTTGCTAATCTGTGACGTCTTAACATGTCTGTTGTGTGAATCCTTCCCTGCAGACTGTAGTGATTAAAAAAATCATGGTATTACAGCTTTATGAAAGATGACAGACTTTCCATGAACCCTTTATGAGTACCCCTGAGAAAAAAAGCTGTCTAGCCGCATCTTTTCAGATTCTGACTGCCTCTTTCAAGACACTGAATGCCCTAGAGGAACAGCTGATGGGAGGCTTTGAGGGGCAGCTAGACCAAGTATCACATCTGACAAATGGAACCAATGATACGCCTCTCTTTTTTTTTAACCAAAATGTTTACAAAACAAAACAGCCCAGACCCCTCCCACTGCAATAAAATCTAATAAAATTTTCCACATGAAAATGATTTTTCTCTAATCAGATAATGTAGCTGCTTTCATTTTCCAGTTTTCAGAAAAGAAATGTCTTGAGAGAAAGCTGAAAGCACCTCTTCAAGCACTGGAGAAAACAGGCAGTGTGTCTGCTTTGCAAAATGTCAGATTTACTTTTACTGCTGTAACACAGACAGAGACATAGCAACAGATTTTTTTAAATTGAAATATTAGACATAGGAGCTGTGCGCAACCAAATGCATATTAATCTGGATAAAAAGCCTAATGCCCTTGCTGTCTCCTTTCTGTCCCTTTTTTCTCCCAAACACCATGTCTCTTCTCTTTTTCTTTCCTCTCCTCTCTTCTCAGCGTCTGTGAACGTACCTCAGGCTCCTCAGGTGGCTAAGGTTAACCAGAGGCTGGTGGAAGCCAGCACTCAGTTCCAGAAGAAGCAGGCCAAGGGCACTATTGATGTGTGGTGGCTCTTCGATGATGGAGGTACTTGAGCACATTCACGAACCTTGGGACTGCAGTTTCTTCCAAAGCCAACATCTAGTGTGCTGCCAGGCCACAAGGGTTCACGTGTTTATTGTTTAGTGGAACAAAGCAAGACGCTGTTCTCCAAAATTTGTTCTCGTCACTTTTAAGCTTTTAAGCAGTCCTCAGAAAAAATCTGTCTGACAATAATCCAGCTCCCAGAGATTTTATGAATCCCCAGAGAGTTTGTTTACTTGATCGAAAACAAGGAAAACACCAAATTATGATGAATTGTGGGTAAAATGTGCCGCATAACAGCTCAAAGTAATTATCTGCATACTGACAATACACTCTTGTGGAAGAGCACAATGTGCACTCTTGAGCTAGACGGTACTATTGCCATGGTTGAATTAAATGTTCCACTTTATTGCTGTGCTTGTTTAGTAGAAAGATTTCAGCCAGATAATGTCATATCTCTGGCCTGCCTGCCTCTAAATAGTTAGCGATTTTGCCACGAATTTACCTCATCGGTTATATTCACATATAAAATGAATCAAGCCTTTTGAAATCATTTCATTCAATGGCTGCTTTAGCAAAAAGTACCTTCACAGTGATTTTATTACCAAAAGTCTTAGATGACAAGGCCGTATAGATTATAGGCAAACGGGACACATGCTATACCTGCAAGAGGCATATAACTGGAGATGTAATGCATTTGTATCTACATGTAAATGTATGGTTGAAACACATCAGTTGGATGGTTCTTGAGCTATACTGCGTTGGAGAGTTGTCTATGCGCACACCGTAAGTGGCTGCCCTCGCAGCATGAGCGGTGTGCTGAAAAGCACATGGAAGGGAGAGTCGTTCTCGTTCATCCTCCGATGAATGAAGGCCCTGATGGCCGCCCTTATTGAATGAGCGCCACGCTGAATGCTCTTCTCTGATGCAGGCCTCACTCTCCTGATCCCCTACATCCTGACCACACGGAAGAAGTGGAAGGACTGCAAGATGAGGATCTTCATCGCGGGGCAGGCCGACCGCATCGAGCAGGACAAAGAGGAGTAGGTGGAAAAAAACGCTCCCATGGATCACTAATAAAAGAACCCATGGCTGAGATTGAAATGAAACCACAAAATAAAACGCTTGTTACGTACCACAAGAACAGTTATTTAAGTTAAGAAAATTTAAGTTAAATAAACACTTTCTGAAGCTTATCAGAGGATCACAAGCCAACCACCACCTTCCTGCTGACTCTTGCTTGCTCTCTGTGTGGGGGAGGGCACCCCCAGCACTTTTACTGTCATAGAGAGACCAATCAGGTTGTAGAATTTTCCTACTGCACATACGTTTGTTCTTTCATTACATCATACCTTGCAAAAACGACCAATGATAAGAGCAAAGGCATTTACTGCCACTGTGATAACAGGCTGTAGCTGGTTTGAAGTTTGATAGAGGCCAAGAGTGGACATTCATTAGCTCATCCCAAGATGCAAATACAATAGTCCTTTAGAGTAGATCAATGAGCCGCATAGATGTCTTTTTTTCCAAACCACTAACAAAAGTGGTTTTCAACTGTGGAATTGATAAACAGATCACTGTCATTGATTCTGCTCTCTCCTATTTACTTAAAATGTATTTGTCATTTAGGATGCAGGCCCTTCTAGCAAAATTCAGGATCAAATGCATTGACATCAACGTCATTGCTGACATAAACAGTAAACCAAACTCAGAGAGGTAAGAACACAGCATTCAGGCGAGCTGGTGGATTACATGTGAAGCCTTACACGTGCCCAATTCACCAGCCAGTGTTAACATTTGGTCTGTCACTTGGCAACTCCCTCCCACAGCTGGAGGACGTTTGAGGACATGATCGCGCCGTTCCGCCTTCACGAGGGCACCAAAGAGACTGCCCATGCAGAAACACTGAGGAAGGACAACCCGTGGAAGATCACCGATGCAGAGCTGGAGATGTTCGAGGAGAAGGTAAACTGCAGTGTCAGATAACAGGAGCACATTTCCAATTTCTCCAAGTAAACAGGTGTGTTGACTTCTCTTCACATTGTCTCCTACCCTGTGCAGACATACCTCCAAGTCCGAATAAACGAGCTGCTACAGGAGAACTCTAGAGCTGCTAACCTTATCGTTTTGTAAGTATGGTTCACATTATTTAGTCTCTGTTCATCTGAGAGGATGTGCTATTTTCAAATTATTGTAATAACCAGAGTTGGGATCAATTCAATCTCAATTCAGACTTGAAATTCAATTCAGGAATTGAGAACTGGCCATCATTTTCAATGAAGATGTTTCAGAGGCATAACAGAATTGACTGAAATGAAATGAAACTGACTCAGACTCTGATGTGCACTTTGCAAGAGACCTGTTATCAAATCAGTGCTTACAAAAGCAGCGTGTACATCCATTTGCTTTTGCAGTTCTGTAATAGCCCATGCTGAGGAATGAGAAAAGACTGAAGACTGCACAGTATCTCAATGGTTAATACTTTGTCTGCACTGTGTAGGAGCATGCCCATTGCTCGGAAGGGATCTGTGTCTGACCACCTCTACATGGCCTGGCTGGACATCCTCACAAAGAACCTTCCACCTATCATGCTCATAAGAGGAAATCACAAGAGCGTACTGACCTTCTACTCTTAAACTAATCATTCCTGACCCATCTCTATATCAGCAAGCATACTGTGACAAAATATGTAGTTCAAAATGGCACACAGTTACATATGTAGCTCCTGTGCTGCTCTCTAGTGGCACATTTGGTGCTACACATGTGTACTACTACATATTACAAAAAATTCTCAGCTTTTTAATCTTGTTACATTCAGGATGTAAAAATGCCACATGTTACAGTACATGTAAAAGAAGCAAACATTTAGCAATTAAATCACATTTGCAGGATGGAGATCCTAAGAAGCTTGTACAGATGTCTGAAGTCCAATTATGTGTGTATCTCTGCAACAAGTATTGTCTTGCTTGTTTAGGAATATATTATATCAATGAAATTATATATGAAATTATATGTATAATTAATTAATTATAATTAATTACATGATTATATAAATTATATGAAATTATATATATATAATTAATTTAATGAAACAGTAATTCTAAATTGAATTTTGCCTAAGTCATATTTTTCATATCATAAACACATTGTATATGTTTTATTAAAGTCATGTCACCTAAAAACAAGATGAGCATGAATACGATTTTGTATGTTTTTTAAATGAACACCTTTTTAATTTACTTTTATTTTGGATGAGTATTTGTTTTTTATTGGACACAGTTTGTGTAAGGCTCAATGTATGTGGGAATATTTTTGCTTTGTTTTCTTTAATTCAATTTATTCTGATGCCAGAAAGATGCTGTTGCTGTTTTACCTCAGTAAATATTGCTTTTACAGAATGATTAGGGAAATAGGTGAGATAAAACAGCTGTCGTATTAATCTGTCGTATTAATAATCAGCTCCAGGTGACGCTGTGGTGAAAGTAATGAATTCATAGGTAGACCATTGTTACAACTGTAATATCCAACAATAACAGGTCATTGTTCTTTGTACTGAGTATGCCTGACAAGTACTAAGTTATGAGGGAAGATGACAAACACATCATCTATTCATTTAGATGTTTCTGTGTAGGCTGTAGAGGGTTGACACTCCTCAGATTTTAGCACTTTATGAGCATTTCGTAGCCTATCTGAAAATAGTCAAAATAGAATATATCACCCATCATGCTTATCATACTATAGTTTTTCTATTTGTGTGTAATAAGAATGTTTGTTTTCACTTAAACATCAGTAAATATAGATTTGTCCTTAAGTTGTGATTGTGTTCGTTAGTTGATTTTGTCTACTGTTATCTATGAGGCATGTTTTACACACAACCACAGATCATCCATGTGAACAACATGTGCACCAAAATCACGTGAAAGGGGACCATAGTAATAGGATAGGGTTTTGATCATTCAGACTAAGTCCATACTAATTTAATTTAATACTGTGCTGTGTAGCTCGCTACCTGATGTATTCTGCTTGCAATGTCTACAGTGTGTAAACAGAATTGACCGCCCCACCGTACATTATCAGACCTGCACACTAAAGATTATTTTGCACGAACATTTCTATTGTACTAGTGAGCAGCACAGCTATTCACATAAATTAGATAACCTGCCACAACTCTTCTGACAATGCCGCGAAGACTCACTAATCGTTAAAAACTGTGGGTCACTCATCCCATTACATAAATCCAGTATATCGTCCTTCCACGTCATCAAGACGCGAGTCTACGCAGCATTCCCGCAGTGCTGATTGTACAAGGAAGGGTTTTTAAAAAGCGTATTCTGTGTAGAGGTATTGACTTTCACAGAAATTACATCGGTAAATGGTGGGGTACAGAAAACATGGACTAGGCTTCCAGACGAGATGAAGATCAGCTAAACCCTGCACAATATGGACGGCATGAAACCTAACCGCTCCAACAACACAGGTTGGGTTCTCGGCCTTTGAGTGCGCATATTCGTTAATCGGTTTCTTGTTCCTACAAGTCGCCTTATATAGTGGGCACACTGGTTTGTATGGGATATCCACACGCTTCATAATCAGTGCATTTATGCAACATTACACCGTAAAATACCACCATCATTTTCAGATTAGTACGTGCAGATGTGAAACCCGGAAGAAATTGTTGAAACTCATACGTAACAGGAAATGAAATTAAAGCATTTTAAGAGCTAGTGATTTTTGTAAAACAGGATGAAGTTAAGTGATTAGATAATCTTATTTACGTATTTATTTGAGTTACAGGCTAATACTTCAGGTTTAAAATCTAATTAAAGAAACACATGGAAGTGACATACTCTTTAACTAGCTAGCACCCAGGCTCTGAACGAGCAAGCCGGAAAAATGGCACGTCTCTTTAGGAAAGTAACTTTCCCTTCGCTCCGCGATGTGCTGTCATCACTGCTGTCACTAAGAGGATTCACCCCTCACTTTCCAAAAATATTCTTCAGTGAAAAGGGACATGTCTTTAACTCTGGTAAACAGATTAAATCCATTTATGTGGATATGCAAGATACCTTAACCGCCAACTTGATTTTACCTGCTGTCGTTTCTGTGACAACAGTAAATTTTAATGTCGTGCCGTAACAATAATTAGCAAACACTTGGAAAATACTAATTACCCAATGCAGCATGAGTAGCATATTCGGAAGCGCAATGCGTTTCTGCTAAACGGAGCTGGGAAGACTGCAAGTTAGCAAAAAGGAATTTTTCCCACAATCCAAAGTGTTTTGTTCGAATTGCCCGTGTGTTCCAACAGCTAATGTAGTAAGGTTGTCAATGCCATAGTTTTGTCTATATAAGTTGGGGGGTGGGGAATTGGACTGGCGGGAATGGGTTTAAATATTGGCGGGTTTTACACTTCTTCTTTTCACTAGCTAGGTGGAAAGCTAGTGGATGTCTTGGCAGGCTCAGTACTGTTTTTATTGACTTTGTACTTTTTTAAATTATAGCTTGCTATACGTGTAAGGTTTTCCTTATAGCAGCTATTCTGTCTAATTTATTTTTTATCTGAACTCTTTTACAATTGCAAGCAGTAAACATGCCCTGCTCAGAGGTAACGCAAACCACCGCTGCGTCTCCTGCGAAGAGGAAACTGGAGACGGTTGCAGAGGGTAAAACCGTTCTGAAATTTGCAAAGCTTTCTGAAAACGCTACGGTCCCGACAAAGGGATCTTCTAAAGCTGCGGGTTATGACCTATACAGGTTGGTCCAATTTCATTCTTGACTAGTAAACTGATGATGGACAGCGCTTTTGTATAGTTTAATGCCAGATTGCCCGACATGATCAGTGTTTTCGCCTCTGCATGCTAGCTGGTCGGGTACCATGCTAGCTTGCTAGAAATTGACATGCTTTACTTTGTGGATAACGTTAGCTGACTGCGCAAAACTAGCCAGTGGAATATCAACTATAGCAGTTACCTGCATGTGTGTCGTTTTAAAACAGTGCTTATGACTACTCGATTGCACCGATGGATAAGATGATAGTGAAAACAGATATTCAGATCGCCGTTCCCGCCGGTTGCTATGGAAGAGTAGGTGAGTCCCAAGGTCTCAGTATATTAACGACGCAAAAATGGCTGGCAAAATAGCTGGGCAATGTTTTCTGAAGCATTGAATTCACTGGAAGGGTTATGCATATTTGACCATTTATCTCGGCATTTTTGTTTTAAGCTCCAAGGTCCGGATTAGCTGCTAAGAACTTCATTGATGTTGGAGGTACGTATTTTCTTCTGAATGCATCCATGTTGACCTGGTGTATTAACATCTAACATTGCAAGCTATTTGAACAGCTGGTTATATATTCTTAACCGAAAGCACTGCAGCAACTCATTTTTGCCACGTGGAACGCTTGAAAGGGTCTCATAATCAGTTTGCGTTTCCCCACAGCTGGAGTTGTAGATGAAGACTACAGAGGCAACGTGGGAGTTGTGCTCTTCAACTTTAGTAAAGAGACATTTGAAGGTGGGTTCCAACTGATGTAAAACCTTTCCTATTGCATAGTTTAGCAGGTGACCTTATTTTCATAGATTCTTCTTGTATGACTGGATAGTAACGGATTAACTGAAGCAATTCAGTTTTCAGTACCTAGCTCAAATATGCAAAAGCAGGTTCCTGTCTCCATTTGAACCTGCAGCATTCTGAGTACAAGTCCCAAATAACTGGGCTGCAGTGCCGCTTATTTTTTTGTGCATTTTTGTGCCTACGGATGGTTCGTCATTGTGTACGTAGTAGGTGCCGCTTTTTGAGAGTTGTTTGGAAACTGACTTTTTAAGGCAGGAAAACCAAAACCAATTGCATGAATTGTTGAGGTGGTAGGTTTTGGAAGTCCCCAAAGGATTCCCATCTGGCTGTTGCAGTGACATGTTTCGGTAAGAAAGGCGTAACTGGAAAAAGGTTTGCTTCCATTGCAGTCAAAAAGGGGGACCGTATCGCTCAGCTGATCTGTGAGAAAATCTGCTACCCAGAACTGGAGCAGCACGAGGTAGCCTGTCATTCTGAATCGCATTCTGTTCAATGGCATAGTGAGTAGTAAAATGTCATAACCCAGTTCTGTTTCCTCTAGACTCTGGATGAGACTGAACGTGGTGCTGGTGGTTTTGGGTCCACTGGAAGAAACTGACACCCCTGCTTTGTCTTTTATACTTGAATTATTTTTATGTACATTTTCATCAAATTTGTCGCAATAAAGTTAATAATTTTTTCATAATATGTATGGCTGTCATACATGTTCCAAGTACTGTAGATATTTCAAGCTGGTTTCAAACATGGATTTGTCATTTTGAATGTGAACATTTTCAAAATCTGGTTTTACAAATAAAGTATTCTTGTAATCTTTTACTTTGTCTGATGCTAATTCATCTCATGATGTCTGAACAGTTGTGAGTTTTGGTCTAGTGCTTTTTGTTAACTCTGGAAAAAGTGTTTGGAGCAAGGAATGTAATAGCTCATTCACCTGCATGAATTTAGATTTACATGTAGTGGTATTTTTATTATGTACTTTGCTGTGAAGGCAGATGTGGTATTGTCATCATGTCTGTCCTTCCACATCTGTCTTCCTGAGTGCTCTCATCAAATCAGTGACAGGAATGCAGAGGGATGCAGCTGTAGTGTTGGAAACTCATACTGCTGAGTGGTATCTTGGATGAGTTCACATCCAACTGCCTTGCACATGCTCTGGTTTTGACTTGTCATGTTCTTTGTACAATACCAATTCTCATTTGAATCAGAAAAGGTGCTTCCAAAACATGAGTTGTCTCAGTATTGTTTTGTAGATGTTTGTCATCTAATTTTTCAAACAGATGATGTTGAGTGCATTAAGAAGTGAACCATATCATAGTCCATCAATAACAGGAATGTGTAGGTGTGGTTGCCAAGCCCAAATTTGCCATTAGATGGCACTGCATGTACATGGTGAAAAAATACATTCAGTAATATCCAGCTATTCTCAGTGTAGCTATTTACCACACAAAGAAAATCATTTTTGCATGACAAAATTAAGTAAATAACATTGTGTTCCATTGCAATAAAATGTTTTATGTTGACAGTTTAAAACAAACACCACACACTCAGTGTTGCCAACTTAGCAATGTTGTCACCTGATGTAGAGACATTGGAATTACAAAGTGACAAACAAAACCAGATGTGTTTTCCCCCCACAAAGTCATAAAAAAACTTAATTTATTTGTGCATACCAGAGCACCCACATGTAGAAATTGCACAGAATGTACTGTTAGCTAAATTTGCCTCTGGATAACTCCTGGTGCTACCCCTAGTGGCTTCTCTACAAAACGTTTTGGAGGGCAATTTCGCCTGAAGAGTTTTCAGCATAGCATCCAACATTCATTATTTCCAGAATACAAACCTCAATCAACACTGAAAATGCACAAATTATGAATTATGTAAGTTTGAGTCAAGCAGAATGATGTATTGGTAAAATGTGGTTTTTACATATCTAAGTTATTGCATGTTGTTACTGTCCTTCTGCCTGCAATATTTTAAGATTTTTTATTTTGTTTGTGATGCAGTAATGTAAGTGTGAAAGGAGCAAAGATGCTGTAACTGTATACCTTGTTTGTATTGTCATTTTTATTTTGCAATGACCTCATATCAAAGGTGAATAAATTCATGTAAGTACCGTGTCATTTTTCTCCAGTACTTACATCATTGACTTCTGAATGTTAAGTGGGGAAGTAACACTGAAGTGGCTAACAAAATAAATTGGATGTCACTGGAGGGCAAGACCCTCTTCTTAAGATATATAGTCTAAATATTTATTTGGACACACATTAAACTTCTCAGACCATAAACCAGTCAACTGAACTTTGGTTCATTGCTCTTTCTAATAGTTGCAGATGACCAATTGAGAATATTTTGAGCCAGCAGTGTGGACACAGCATAGTTTACAATGACAACCCAAGATAATTACACTGTATAAAGCTTTGAGCACATCATACAGTATCTGAGTGAGGATTCAAGTTTTTCTTGTAGCATGTGGTAATGACGTTTTCAGGTATGTGTAGTTATTTTGCTAATCTCTAGAATGAAATTCCACATTCACAGAACGTGTGCTTGTGAAGGCTATAAAAACATTGAATACATACTCTACATCAACTAGAGCAGTGTTTCTCAATCCTACTGCTGGAGGCCCACTGTCCTGCATATCTTCTATCTATCCTTGCACCAAACACACCTGATTAGTGTGATTAACATGCTCTTGATTAAATCAGGTGTGCTCAGCTAATCAAAAGTGCCCGTGATGAGTTCACTCAGGTAGGTAGAGCAGGGAAAGATGGAAAACATGCAGGACAGTGGGCCTCCAGAAGCAGGATTGAGAAACACTGAACTAGAGGACTCGAGGATCAACTGTGTGGGGTATTTGTGTTTTTTTTTTTTTCAATGAAAATGATACATGTGAATTTGCATTGAATCTGTATTTTTCTTGGACTGAAAAATAATACTGTTTAACAAATAAAGCATTATTATTTCAAAAAAGCCACATCTCTCAGAATGTGCTTTTACCCATCAACGAAATGGTCTGTAGCCAAAAGGTGCAAATAACACAGTGAACTGTTGTGTTGTGTAGTATATGCATGACTAAGAAATTCAGCAAGTGAAGCGATATGTAAATAGTGCAGCATATTGAAGTCAGCCCTGTTTAAAATTCATATTATGGGATATATCCAATGACAAAATACTGGCCCATCACTAAGGATACAACAAAGTGCCATGGGATATGATTGTAGTTCTGTGACAAAAGTGCTGAATTCAGAACACATTCTGATTTATATTTACATGGAATTCCTAAAAAGACAAATTTTGCTTTTGGTCCCCAATCTAATTTAGATGAAAGAGTATAAAATCAAAGCCACATGGCGCTTGAACAATACCCCTGCTGTCTCTGACTACAAGTGCTAATGACCAGCGCCACTGTCCAGAGTGAGTATATCCATATACACTAAAAACGCTCACAAAGAAGTCCACAGGACCTTACAGGAATCCCATGCCAGCATAACGTTGACAGATGGTGAATTATGACAGATCAGTTATTTTTTAGTAATTTAAAAATTTAGCTTAATTGAATTTACAGTTAACTGCTTGTGGGAACACAAGTTGATCTCATTCAAAAATGTTCCCATGTGAGCTCTGTTCGGCTGTGTCTTTCTGCATCCTCCAAAGCTGAGCACAGCTAGAGGCCGTCCTCACACTGGAAAGCCCAGATGGCTCATTCTTACCTTACGTCTGATTTCCTGGATTACTTCATCAACGACCGTGCACTGTATTTCTCCAGTGCAACTAAACAGCTTCCTGGACCATGAAGCGTCACAAGACCAGCTCTGTTCAGGGATTGAGACACTGCTGATATTTTCACCACCTAGTGGTGAAAGGAAGTATTGCCACTGCTTCTTGAGGGAGCCGATCAGTGAATGAGTAAAGAAGGGGCACTGCAGCCAACTCCAGCTGCAGCCCAGAACATACACAGGATGGTGTATTTGTGAGTGCATCACTGTGTGTCTCACAGCTGCACAGGACTGACACACTACAACTGTTGTAAAAGTTTCAAACCAACCTAGCGGATAATCATCACACATGCTCATCACCACGCATTTCAGTAACAACTTACCTGCCTATTCCAATGTGTTTATGTCCATGTCTGTTTTCTTCTCAAATGAATGTTGCATGAATTGTTCCTTGTTTAGAATACTTCATGAAGGGCACACAAATTCAGGATTACTCAATGCAATGTAAAGTACCCTGAACCTAACAATTAATTGTTTGTGTCTTTCACTGGTCATGAGTTGTCCTTCCCCAGCAGGTGTGTGTGATCAGTGTTTATGATCTAGCCAATTGCATTCAACCACAGAAACAGGCCTAATGTGCACTCTTTGCAAAACTGAGAGACTAATGTCTTTTCAAATCAGAAATGTCTTTGTATGCAACTGCCAATCAGAGAAATTTTGGTATGCAGCCTTCACATTGTAGTGGGGTACAGGTCTGTCCAAACACAGCCCTATAAATCTGTGACAAAATCTGTAACTAAGTAAGGAAAATTATTTTGTTGTCCAATTATTTCCAGTTCATGGTACAAATAGGCATTAAATAAAATGATGCACTTTAGGAACTTCAGCATGTTAAAAAGATGTTCTTCTCTTGGAAGGAAAACTACAGTCAGTTAGTAAGTGGTTCTGATTATAGTGTGGACAGATTTGTGTTAAAATCTTATTTTGACTGAGAAGTGGAAATGTTGCTTGTGATGAAAGGCGAACCAAGGACAAGAAGTGCTGTAACACAGCAAGATATTGGGTAGAGGAATCATTCCTTCTCCCAAGTCCTGAGAAACCACAGTGCATCCATCGGATGGTTTCTCTCAAATTTGTTTGCACCCTTAGATTGACACTCAGAACAACAGAAAGAAGCACAGTACGTAAGCAAGACTGGACCCCTTTAAACCAAAAATATGTTTTTTATTGTGAATTTACTGAAACTAAACCCTCATTGATGTGAACAGACACTGGTACTGAAAGATGGTTTCATTAACGTCACCCACATGGGGTGACGGCACTGATCGTAATTGCGAGAATGTGTGTGGCCGTGAGGGCCTCAGTGCATAATTATTAAGTCACAGATATTGCATCATCATCAGAATGGTGTATACAATTAAAAAGAAGTAGTTGGTCATTATAAGCACCATTACAAAACCCTTCCATACAGGGCTTTATCTAGTTTACAAATGCTTCCATGATTAAAAAAGTGGCATGATTACAGTATAAACACACTTAATTTACATGTAGTTTAAGGCATAACAGAACAGAAAGGCTATTGAGTTAACTTTGGTTGGTTGCAAAGTAACTTGAAATCTTGAAACAGCAGAAAAGTTGCTTTTTTTTGTTGTTTCTTTGTTTTTTTTTTTGGCTACCGTGTGTGTAAAATATTACAGTGCATTCATAAATCTAAGATGTCACGTTACGAGCACCAGGTAATACAAGAAAACGCTGATCTATCTCAACTGAAAGGACGGAGAGAAAAAGTTACGGGAAAAAACAGTCCTTCAAGCCCCGAACAACAAAAAAATCTTCAGCTTCTGCGAAGCGGTGAACATTCTCAGCATCGGTGCTACCTTCAAATTTACACGCGTCACTGAGAATGGGAAGGCTCAACATACCGTCATATAAAGCCTTATTCAGAGAAGAGCTTTTCGTACAAAGCCTGAGAACATGGTCGATTTGGGGAAATTGATTTCACGCTTTTTTCCTGTTTTTTTTTTTTCCTTTTGTTCTTTTTTTCTTTTCACTCTTAGCTTTCTGAACATGCAGCTGCGCTTTTATTTTTAATTTTTTTTACTTCGCACTTTTACACGCGACAAAGAGATCGTATCGGTGATATGTAGAATCGTCTTTGGGAATCAACGACGCAGTCCCTTCGTTTCTTTGGCGCTGAGCGCTTTTCTGCCTTCTCCTGGTTCTGCTAATGGAGGACGATCTGCACTTTCATTTTCAGTGCTCCCCCTAGCTGTCCCGTGAGGTAGTCTTTCTCATGCTTGTCCTCGAGCTGGGCCAGTTCTTTCTTTCTGTACAATGGCACGCTGCTGATTTGTAAATAGTACGCTCCGGGGAACAGTTTCTTCTTGGTTAAGTGAAGGTAGCTTATTCCTTCCTTCTGGTTGATCTTGAAGAGGCCTTCGTCGTTCCCAAAGTCGATGGTGTAGCGGACGTGGTTGGTTAGGGTGGAGAGAGCCGGGATGAACTCCAGGATGTGGTCTTTGTTGTTCAGGTCACTGATGTTGAAGTTGAACAGAATGGTGTCGTCAATGTCCACGCTGGCCAGGCTGATGGTCTCTTGCTCGCTCTGTAAAAGCCCCCCAATAAACTTGATCAAATCACGACAAGACATTTTATTGTGCCATCCAAATGATTTCCAAAAAACTGTGTTGTTTCTGTAGATATCTTCCTTTTCATCAAATGTCAGGGAATTCAGTATTAAATATCTAGGCGAAAATTGTTAGGCTACTGTAATTTATCCCTATGCAACCATCTAACAAGTGATTGATATGATCAGGTCAGAGAAGAAGTACCGACAACAGTGTCAGTTCAGTCTCAGGTGTGTGAGTGGGTAGTAACAGACCAAATAAGAGAGCACTTCATAGAGGCCTTCAGGTTACCTCTGATTCTCCCAGAAGCGCAACTTCTGTTCCATTGGTGCTTCTGCGTTTCCTGCCCTTCTTTGGATAGCCGTTGACTTTGCACTCATAGCAGGCTTCGGGAGAGAGGGAGTTATCGTCCGATTCTCCACCTTGGACAGGCCCCGAGGCCCCGCTCCCGAAACCCAGCCCTGAGACGCAGTGCCTGAAACACACAAAACAGCTCAGACTTCATTAACACCTTTGTTTAACACACACACGCACACAACAGATTTAAGCAACATATTCCTTTAACATACACATACACACACACACACACAATGCCTCCTTCATTAGACAGTTCACTTCTTAAGCCTGCAGTCTTATGTCATTTGTGCCGGAAGTTAACCCAAGTGAAGCACTTGGTTGCAGACACCAAGTATTGATCAGCCAGTACTGCACTACTTCGGGTATCCTCAATATATCTCACAGGTACATCACAATAAATCTCTAGTTAGACATACTATACATGTTAAATAACAATATAAAGGCCAAGCATTTTACATTTGCTGAGAGTTACCAAAGGTGCCCTTAAAGGAGCTGTGTACGCATAGCCACCAAAGAGCAGAGGCCTGTGTTTCCTTAGCCTCAAGCCCCAGCAGGGCTTTGGTGACCCAAGGCCACGCGGGCGCGCCGAGTTCCAGCGCGATGAGTAGGGGGTGGAGAGCGCTCACCCTTGGCCCGCCCTGTAATACCCTGGCGGGCAGCCGCACAGGTACCCCCCGTCGGTGTTGGAGCAGCCGTGGCTGCAGGGGTTCTGGGGGGACGAGCACTCGTTGACGTCCCGGCAGCCCCCGCTGAACTGCTCGTAGCTGAAGCCCGCCGGGCACAGGCAGCGGTAGCTCCCCAGCGTGTTGTGGCACGAGGCGTCGCCGCAGATCTGGCTGTTCTGGCACTCGTTTTCATCTGGGACGCGACAGGAAGCAACACAGTGTTTCTCACAAAGCTGCTTGCACCAAGTGTGTCCGCTTACTTTGCAGTGATCAAATGTCCCCAGCAGCCAAAAACCGGCGGGCTAGTTTACTGAATCAGACAGTAGGAGCGTCTGACTTTATAACATTTATTTTTGCTACACGCAATACAGCTGCACCAGGGCTAGACAGGAGGATAAATAACGAATTTTGCCACATTGCTAAGAGGTGATATATTACGGTGGTCACACATGATATCAAACAAATTAGCAACATCACTGGAAAGTCATGTATTACAGTTACAACATCTTGTTAAATTTCTACATTGGTAGTGAAAATACATGTAAGCACAAAGGGAATAGTAGACTGTTATTATAGCTTATTTAATTATTACAAGTTACTTAATAAGATTTATATGTGGTTTTAAGGGAGAGACATTTAGCTTTCTTTGTAATGCTTATGTTTTCATTTCAGATATTTATATATTATTTATAGCACTTCTGAATACATTTTCTAACAGTACATCTTTGACTTAGGGTAATCTGACACTTCAACAGAAAGAGAAGGGATATTGGATAGGGCACTTTCCAAAAACTCTCCAAGTGCACACCTCCTGTTCTCAATGGCACAATATATTGAGCAGAAGAACGGCGATGTCTAGACAGTGTAATAAACTCTTAAAAATGTCAAAACTTTTACTTTTAGGTTGGGTAATTAGGAGCTGAAAGTGAGTGGGAAGATAGTGAACTCTTAAAAGTTTTCTGACGCAAGTACTTCTGCATGGGTAACTTGCTGGTTATTTAATTTGCCACGGAGCGTCAAGAAATCATCAAGACTAAATAACGTATTTTACAAGTTTACGTTGCATAAAATAACAAAATAAAACGTGCCTACGTTATAATTTAATTTTGTTGCAGCTGGGAAGTTCAAAAAAATTACTTCTCACTCCGTTTGAGTATGACACGGTTTTAAAGAAACACACTTTATGCATTCAAGTAAATGTAAAGGAGATTCATTGCAAAAGCAAACAGTTTCTCAGATTATGTTTCCCTTTGTTCTGTGAAATAATCGGGAAAAGGAAAAGGTTGAGCTTCCAGGAAAGGGAAGTTGTATCAGCCAGCGCGAGGGAGAATGTGTGATATTTGATGACAGATTGCTCTGTCTCTCCCTCTGTCTCTGTGTTCCACCCCTGAGGAGGGGGGGAGAGGGGAGAGGTGGCAGTGTCACTCACCCACACACTGGTTCCACTGGTAGTGCTGGAGGTAGCCTTGGGGACAGCTGCACCGGTACCCGCCCACCAGGTTCTGGCAGCCGTGCTGACAGCGGTGGTTTCCGTCGCACTCATCCATGTCTGGCGGCAAACGCCCATACGGGCAATGTTAACACCCAGAGGTAGAAACAGAATATCTGCTCACCGTCCGGCAGTCCAAACAGTGCTCTGTATTCACACTGGCAGCGTGGGGCAGTGGTAAGGACTCATGACTGAAAGGACTCTTGGTTTGATTCCCTGGTGTGGAACTGCTGTTGTACCCTTGAGCGTGGGGCTTATCCCCTGTTCCATCAGTAAATATCCACCTGAAATCTAAGCTATGTAAGCTGTCTCATGACGTCTGCTGGGCATATTAATGGTTGTAGCAAAATAGTACCACCCATTCAATCATTGTTCTCTTCGTCAGATCTGTAATATCCACAATGACCCAAACACTTGTAAACAGTCTGCAATCCTACACACCACATGTCCTTATGAATATAAGTCTGGGTGTAACCCTGACCTGACAAAGAATACAATGGTAACAGCACTGCCGATGATGCCACTTTTAATTAAAAAAAACACTGTGCAACTATTCAATTTTGTCCTCACGCTGTGCTAACATTGACACCTGTGTATCGTGCATACATGGACGTCTGTATTCATTACCTGAAAAATTCTGAACCCCTGCTGTCTCTATGACAGAGTATGGGACCCATAGGTGATTAGACTGCATGCATCTGTGAGAGTTCATTCCCATTGGAGGGTACGGAGATGACCGTCCCCTGTGCGTGTCAGTGTGACGCAGTGGTCCTCCCCACCCACGACGGATAACCCCCGAGCAGCTGACCTTCGCAGCTCTGGCCGGTGGGGTCCAGGGAGAAGCCGCGCTGGCACTCGCAGCTGAAGCTGCCCGGGCTGTTCTGGCACACGCCGTTAGAGCCGCACAGGGTGGGGTCGGTGGCGCACTCGTTATTGTCTGCGGAGGGAAGCGATAAAGACATCAGCGCCACCCCCCCCGGACGCCAGGCCACCCCCCTCGGACTGGTATCCGCAACTTCCTCATGAGCCTGGCAGCGCTGGCAGCGCTGGCACTGGGCACCCCCCGACACCCGCCACCACGATCCTCACGTCCAGCGTCCTTCCAAATCCGGCAAATCTTCCGTCTTACCGAGCAACTGCACTTTTCAAAACCTTCAGCGGAGTTCTCAGGATGGGAATGCATCCAGGGACACCTTTAATAATGGTGTCTTTACGCTTTTACACGGTTTCTCATGGCCCTCACTGCACATCTGTCTTTAAATCCAACTGAAACTTTACAGATACGTTAAGAAAATAATGGCTGACACACTGGAGATCATTGCATTGATTCTTTCATTGTTTCGCACACATTTAAACCGGTGAACGAGAAAGGGGGATTCACAATGGCCTGGAGCCATAAAAAGTCCCTCTAAGACCGTAGGGATTGCCGGATAATGTTTACTTAACTCCAAGTGTTTAAGGGTGAGGTCATGGGATCTGCTCCAGAGATCTGCAACCCTCGGCGTAGCCATGGAAACCGTCAGCTCAGCGCTCCATAACAAGTAACAGCTAAGTTACCATAACTACAAATCAGTCAAGCTTAATTTGATTTTTCGTAATATCAAACTGAAACCATTAACCCTGGGGAAAAAAGTCATAAAAGGAGTCATTTTTTTTTGATGGCGAATGATGAAAGCTAAACGGCTTCATTAGCTGCACCCAGTGGGCCTGACCTTAGGGGGCCACGGCGGGGCAGTGACTGCGTGTGGGCCGTCTTACCGATGCAGGCGGTGTGGTGCTGGGTGAACCCGGGCGGGCATTTACAGGTGAAACCCCCGATGGTGTTGACACACAGGAACTGGCAGTTGTGCTGTTTGGTGGAGCACTCGTCGAGGTCTGGGGGAAAGAGGAACAGAGAAGTGCCCTTAGGGTGTATCAGTGTGGTAGGGCATGTCGTGTCTCCATGACTACACGTTTTAGGCCGGGTCTGGGTAGCTTGAGAAGCTCTCAATTTACCCCCAAAAACACGGCACCCGTCGCTAGTCTTTACTACATTCAGCAAGGTAAACTGCAGAACCCAAGTAGCAAAAGTGCTGAAAAGGTAGCGCTGACAAAAAATTGGGAGGAAATGTGCAAAAGCTAACTCAGAGTAACAAAACATGAGACAAGGAACCCAGTGTCTGTCCAATAACACCATCCTGATGAAACGCTTTCTATGCACTTGAGTGCAGGTACACCCTACATGAAGACAATGGCACAGGTACAACTCCACTGTCTCTCGCTGCTCCATATCTGAGTCCAGCGCTGGCCCATGGCCCTCCTAAGCTCCCCATTACGTAACCCAATAAACCAGTGCACTTCAGCGTGTAAAAGGGCTGCTCTTTTCTCCCCCGCTGTCAATCAAACAGCAGAATCTGACACTAATGGCTGTGGGGCGGATAGCGAATATTAAATGCGGGCATTCCTCCGCGGCGTGAATCAGGAGTCTTACGGAGGAGGAGGAAGGATGGAGCGGAGGAGAGGTGAGGGAGGGGGGCGGATAAAGAGGCAGCGGTGGTGCACCCCCGACGAAGCCCCCCCACGGTGAGGTGCAGACTGCGCTCCCTGATCCAGGAACAGGAAGACAGCTTCTGCCAAACAACATAAACCCCCGCCTCAGCGAGCACACAAGCCTCTGTGCCCCAGGCTTCTATCAGAGCCTGAACATTTCACAGGGCCTGAAAGGGGGCGGGGGGGTGGGGGAGGGGCCAATTGTTGATTATCGTTCCTCCCATCCATGGCTAGTGACCTGCAAACGAACCAGACAGGCGGAAACTCTGGGGAAAACCCGTATCCGCAAACACGTAAATACAGATAAGGTGGGGGGAACCAGGAACCCTGGTGCAAAGTTCTTCGAGTTCATTTCGTAAATTGACAGTCTGATGCAGACTGGGGCGGAAGAAAAAAAAACAGCAGACAGAGGAGGTAACAACTTCTGTATACTAAATACGAGCTCGGCCAACAGGGGGGGAAAAAAATGACAGGAATTCCAGATGGAGCGACTTAAGCAGCGCTCTCTCCGCGAGGCAGGGGAGTGGGCAGCCGGCCCAGCGATACCCCTGCCAAACGCTAACCTTGAAATGAAGTCAAGTGAAAATGTAATGTGGTGTCTAGCGAGGGGACCCCTCGCTGAACTGATATTAACTGGGAGAGGAAACGGCTCCTCGGTCGACGTCCAGACGGTCCTTCATCCTGACCCGACGGGCGACGGCGCTCCCGCCGCAAATCCCGTCTAATGAGGGGGCAAGGCGGCCCGGGCGTTACCTCGGCAGCTCTTGCTGTCTTCCTGCAGGAGGTACCCCCTGGGGCAGGAGCACAGGTAGCCCCCGTCCGTGTTCTTGCAGATGAAGTTGCACGGCCTCGGCGCCTGGGCGCACTCGTCCACGTCTGCGGAGAGCGAAGAGCGAGACTTGCATGAGAATGTCTCATCATTGCATAAGAGGGGGAGGGCGCGAATATGAAATAACATCTCGGGCCTGTCTCGGGGGAGGTTTTGGTAAATCACTTACCCACGCATGTGGTCCCGCTGATGTCCGTAGCGTACCCCGGCTTGCATATGCAGTTGTAGGAGCCGAGGGTGTTCACGCACTGGCCGTTGCGGCACAGGTTGCCCATAACGCGGCATTCATCGATGTCTGGGTCATGGGAAAAAAAAAGGCATCAGAAACAGCCTTGCATCACAGCTGAACACAATGTAAGACATAAAATCTGCACGGCAACAGTGGCAGTTGCACTGGTAAGCCTTGCTGCAGATGCTAAACATCAGCAGCTGAACCAGCAAGCCAATGGGCCTCGTACCTTTGCCGTCGGTGGTGTACCCCGGGCCTAGCGGGCACATCTTCTTGTACTGGGTGGTGCCGGGCAGGGGGCACAGCTCGCAGTTGGCCCCCCAGCCGCGCCCGCCGTCGCAGCAGCACTCGGACTTGGTGACGCTGTTGCGGCTGCTGGAGGTCATCTGGCAGAGGGTCTGCAGCACCTCTGTGAAGCAGAAGCCCTGCCTGTTGTCTGCAAATGAAAGGGAGGAGGTTCGGTGAGGAACTGCATTTCCCACAATCCCCTTTCACAGCACGGCTGGATACAGGGTGGCTACAGTGAGAGGGACCCGGTATGGCATGCTGTAAACTGTACAGTTACAATACTTGAGCACCATTTTGTGTGACTGTTGAATAGATCTCTGAAAGTCAATGCCAAAGGAGCTAGAAAGCCTTCATTCATAAATGTTGTATTCACTGACAGATGTGTATCTGTATGGTCACATTTATGGTTGAGTGAGAACGCCCATGGAGAAAGCCAGGAAAGTGGATGAAAAAAAGCTGCAAGTTGGCTTTTGCCAATGACTTGAGAGTCTTGATTCCTTAAAAGATTAAAGATGAATTCACGTTTCCAGAACCAAAAATGATGAGGAGGCCCCTCCTGGTAAAAAGAAAAGCTGCTTGCAGCATTTGACTAGTCAAAACTGCCCACGTCAGCTCTTTTGGGTTCATGAGAAAGGATGAGCTTTATGAGTGTGGGTGTTTCTATGCTAACAGTGATAACAAATAAGTGATGAGGAATACCTGTGTAATGCTTAGCGAGAGCTGATATTTACCAATGCACTCTGTCTGTGTGGGGCTTGGACTGAAGCCCTGGTCGCACTTGCACCGGTAGCTGCCGATTGTGTTCTCACAACGGCCATTCTGACAGATTCCTGGCTTGGTAGCGCACTCATTCAGATCTGGAACAAAACAAAAGGGTTGTACAGGAGGAGGAAATGGAAATTCTTTACATTTTACAATCGAGCGGAAAACAACAAGCACCTTGTGCTGTTTCACCTAAGTGAATTACAAAGAGAATTCGCCTTAACGTGCACTGTGCTCCTTCGTAACGACGTCAGTCAGGTGATTGCCGAACAACAAAGCAGCTCTTCTGAGCTGATTAAAATACAACAATCGGAGCACTAAGCGTCTTCAGCATTCTTTCCCAGAGACGGAATGCACAGCTTTCAACCACATGGAATTCCAGGCCAAATCAGCTGCTATCACTGAATAGGATGTCCATAAATAAACCTGTATGTGAACTGATATTTAGGATAGATAACAGACTTATTACTGGGAGCAAATGACCCCTGGTTGGAAAAAGGTGATCTGTACTGTAGGTCTTTGACAGGGTGGGTTCTCTGCAGTTAATTGAATTACAAGGCAAAGTTCACGCTGCCCTGTCTTCAAAGGACGTGGTACGTAAGGGGTTTTATGCAGAACCTGACAGTTTTATCTTCAGGCTGCCTAAATAATTGAATTTTTCGGTCCCGGCTGGAATTTATCTCATAGAAACGGCCTCGAGAAAATAAAAATTAAAAAAAAACACAAAGAGGCTGTCCGTCTTACCCATGCAGCCCTCCCCGTTAGGCTGTCGGACGTATCCCGGGGAACAGATACACATGTAGGTGCCAATCAGGTTCTTGCAGGTCATCCCTCGGGAGTCGCAGTCATCAATACCGTCCTCACACTCGTCCTGGTCTGTGAGAGAGAGAGACAGAGAGCACATATTACATTCGGCACAGGTGTGGATTGGGCAAGCGCCCCCATTTGGAACACAGAGGTTCTGAGGGCGTCAGCAGGCCGCAGTCTCGGCCGTCACAGGCTCGAAGGCATTACGTTACAGCCTCAGCACAGCCCCAGTGAAACGTAATCCGGCTCTCTCACGAAGAGCTCGGGGCTGACATGTGTTTAAAGAAGCCAGCTCAAATTCTGTTTATAAATGTAAAGTAAATAATATCGTATAGCCAGGACAGAGTGAAGGATTCAACCTGCTGAGTGCTCGGCGGAGTTAACCGTTCATTTCCAGGGGCCTTTTTACACGACTCGGACGAGCGTGGACGACCTATTCTCACGCTACGCAGGCTCTGCTAGCTGGGCCTTTCTAAACCGTTCAAACCAAAAAAAAAAACAAAAACAAACAGAAAAACATAACTTATGTCTACTGTGCGATTTCACGTCTGCTCAGACCTGGCACGCTGAGCTGTAGTCTTTAGCAGCCATCCCGCAGTGACTGGGAGACAGCAGAGGAAAGCAGCCGTGCTATTGGGATAGCGTGGCGGCGGCGCGTTACCTCTGCACATTCTCCGGTCCTCTCTCAGCACGTAGCCCGCGGGGCACTTGCACTCGTACGAGCCCACGGTGTTGACGCAGCGGAAGGCGCAGAGCAGGGGGTTCTGGGCACACTCGTTCACGTCTGCAGACACAAGCGATCACCAGTCCCAATCAGACATCGCTCAAACATTGGATTTCAGTGCAGCAGAGCACGTTTAAGTGCTGAAAATACGACTTTGCACATTACAAAACGATCAAATTGATTAACTCCATCAACTTCATCTTGTTAATTAATGCAGTATAAATCAAAACACGCTTTGAGAATGAAAATATTCTGTGGTTATTAATAATGTGGCTGTGATCCAGACTGTACCTTCGCACGTCATCATAGGACCAGGCTCAAAGCCTTCGTCGCAGGTGCACTCGAAAGCCCCGATGACATTGGTGCAGGTGCCATTGCCACAGGGGTTACCCAGGTCACACTCATTAGTATCTATGAAAAAAGTTTTATTCAGTTGAACATTTATTCAAATGTCTTACTGAAAAGCTGTGCTTCCCCTCGCACTTTATAGGCATGGAACATCATCACCCGCAAAAACAGGAGCACCATGCAATTACAATAATTAGCGGTATTTGGACTCATTTTGCCATGGTATTAATGAACGTGCAGTATACTCAGACACTAGAAACTAAAAACTTAGAAATTAATTTCCCTGCCTCCCGCCACAATCAATATTCAAATGAGTGTACTGTGTGTGACTGCAAAATTTCCTGTGTACAACTCAATTCACAGTTCTGAAATGACTGGCTAGACAAGACAAATTACAAATTCTGTCTTGTCCTTCTTGCACCTGATCATCCCTATTCTCATGCTGTAAGACCCTCCAAAGGTCAAAGAGACATGCCTACTAAAAGTCCTGTGGACACTGAATGTGTGAGAGTCCCCTCATTTGCAGGCACACTAAAGCGCTCCCTTCCCTGCACAACTGCAGCTCACCCTCGCAGTTGACACCAGTGTAGTCCAGTCGGAAACCGAAGGGACATTCGCAGCGGAACGATCTGTCTGTGTTGATGCATAGACCGTTGTTACAGATGTTGGGGTTCGTTGTGCACTCATCAATATCTGACAAAAAACAAGAACAGAGAAATGTAAATATCCACGCAAAACCAGTTACACTAATAACTGTCACGGTGCAGCCAAGAAAAAAAACTACCACCATCTTACCAATAGGATAGTCATTTGGACCGATCTTCTGGCCGAGTGAATGGCAGAGCAAAGCAAACAAGTCTGGGGGGAGACAAACCTTATTTTACAAAGAAGCCTGTTGCTGTTGTTTTCTTTAATCAATAGTCACATGAAGCAAAAGTGAAACTGGAAAGACAACTTAATGAAAAATGCTGCACTTTAAGCAAATATTACATGGAATACAATGTATATTATGATGCCAAAACATGATAAGAAATTAATTTAAAAAAATTTTAAAAATAAATAATTATAACATGAAATGCCCACGTTGTCTGCTGCAGAGAGCTTGATGTGAAATTGTCAGAGCCGCAGCTGGTGCGCCCCCTACCTTCATTTGGAGTGGGGCAGATTTCACAGGGGTCGCCCCACCCCTGCCCCGGCATGGCACTACAGCAGCAGTCCTCCTTGGTGGTGTTGAGAGGTTTGGGCGCCAGGCACCTCCCGTTCTCGAACTTGGTGTAACAGTAGTTGACGCGGATGTCTGTGGGATTACACAAAAGGCATCATACCCCTTTCACACGGGACGGCTTTCTCTGGTGCCCGCTGGCTTTCAGGGTCTCTCTCATAATGTGAATCACAAGATGAGAAGCCAACTTTTCTTAGTCGGGAAATGGAAAGCAAATAGCTGGCACCTGGCCCTGGAGTATTTGTACTGGCTATCCCTACACTTAAAGCAAATAATCGATCTGAACTCTATAGATCATATAGCACAGACACCTGGCGCAAAAGCACAGTGGAAAAAAAAAAACGGGAAAAAGGGTCTGGTTACTTTTCCCCCGTGAAACTGATTTGTCAGCTTTTCCGAAATAAAAAGATTTATGCCTACGGATCTACAGCTTCTACCTTCTACAGCTGTCTGGGAAAAAAGGAACATGGAGCATGCGCGCCCGCAAAATATCACCGTGTTCAGGGAGACATTGAGCTCCATCCACATTAACACGCAGACAATGCACCGTAGCACTGTGTATTATCGCAAAGACACTCGAGAGCTATCTATTAGCTGATCTATTTTTCTAATTCCGAAAGCCTGTTTCCAATTTTCTAAATTGTTCTCCCATCTTCACACACTCACATCTGTGCGGGGGCAAACCAGGAAATGTAAACAGTCCCTCCCTTTTAGGTGATTATGTCATCACAATCTCTAGCTGGGAACTCCCAGCTAAGATCATGAACGGCCCTTTAGCTCAGTAGTTGAGGAAATGGAAAATTGCTGAGAGTTGCTTGTAGACACCCTTGGGCACTCTGGCCCAAGAGCAATACGCCATTAAAAAGTGAGACATCTGGACAGTGTTAGCAGCTTCACGCCCTTAAAAACCACGATAATAAACGAATTCTACAATCAAACGTTCCACCTATGTACCATGGTCCGCTAACAGGACAGTCTTGCACACAACTGTGTTCTGTCCCATGTACATTTGTGCTTCATGTACCATGGGATTACTGTATGCTATTATTTCCTCTTCAAGTTTTTCTGTGGAGTGATAAATGGCTTGTGCAATTTGTGCATAATGGGCCTCTGTAAATATATTGTAACGAGTGATGCCTGGTGGGCTTGAACTTGTCTCAACTTTGAACAAAAAAGGCAAAGAACTTGTACTCATTCAGATTATTTCAGCTTGAAATAAAAGGAAAAGCAAAACTGATTTCTAAAATTGAATTGCACTCTTAACGTCTCTGAGTAAAACTTCTGAACATTGTAGCTGTGTCGTGATGTGACAGACAGCTGTCAACTGTAGCTTCACTGGACAAAAATACACTCCCAAGATGGCAAGCTCAAAGCTTGATTAGAAAAACTGAGCAGCAAAACACACTGTTGTTCCACAAACAATTTATTTAAACCATACCCTAGTCAACGATGTGTGAAGATCAGTGTGAAGATCTCCATCAGGCATTGTGGTGAAAAATCATAGCACAGGAGAGAACTCACCCATACACCTCCTCCCAGAGGAGGAAAGCTGGAATCCCTCAGGACACTCGCACTTAAAACTGCCTTCTGTGTTGGTGCAGGTGCCAAACACACAGATATCGGGGCTCTGGGCACACTCATCAATGTCTACAGAGAGATAAAAATGCCATTTTGATTAAGAATCATCGCATCATTCAGGCACACAGAATTCCTCCATTATGACAGTGATTAATGTTTCTTCTTAGACTTAACCATGCAATATTCAAATGATCTCTGCTTCTCCACTGCTGTGACTTCACTCCTCATAAGTGATTGATAACCGCTGCTGTTACCTGCACAACCTGATTACCCTGTGCTTAAGGGGAGATTGCGTGAGGATGGAAAACGGGACCATGCAGATAGCATCGATTTCTCATTTCAAGCACTATAAACAAGCAGATTCTACTCATGTTACTAGTTTGGTACTTTGGAGAGAAGAGGAATCTCACAGGGCTGCCCCCCAGTCCCTGTCTACATCGGTACAACCTGCCTCTGAACGGTCCCTGGATGTCAGCTCCGATTTTTAGCATTACAAACCACAACATAGTTTACTGCGATTTTGTATTAACAGGTGCAGGCTACCTTCTGTCAGAGGAACGGTTCATATGTAATGCGTTTAGTCTGTCAGCGCACGCCAAAACACATTTGTCTGAAAGGGATTTTTTTTTTTGCTGTTCTAACAGATTTTTTTGATACGCTTGCATAAATGTTCCCTTCTTAAAATATGGTGCACATTAGAGGTTTAAAGGCTTTTGCAAAGACGGAGCCTAGTTGAAAAATTCACAGTCACATTCAAAAACAAATCTAGGCTGTACAATACAGTTTTACATTAATATACATTGTTTTTGCAAATGGATAAAGGGGAAGATTTTGAGGGTTCATCCTGCTGAAAGCTGCACCTTTGTCTGAATCTCTTCTTTAATTTAAAATGGCTGACTTTGCATGTTATCAGTGCACAGCACCCATCCCGAGCTGTGAAGAAAGTGACATCACAGATACCTTTGCACTTGTCATCGATTATGTAGTACCCCAATGGGCAGATGCATCTGTAGGAGCCATCCAGGTTCTGGCAGGTTCCAGGGCCGCACGTTCCAGGATTTACCACACACTCATTGATATCTGTGCAGGAAATTCAAATCAGTGCAGATGTTCCATTTCAGCTTTCTAATGCAGATCACACTGTGTGTGTGTCATAACTTCTTACAGTCATACTGAATATTAAATCATTTCTGAATATCAAAATCAATGCATGACCCTGTTTTGTACATTGTGGTCACCAAAGTAATGTTTTTGAAATGTGTGCAAAAGATTCCACCTTGTAAAGGTTATCTAAATACAGAGCTGTAATTCTGTTAAACATTTAAGAAATACACATCAAAATAAAAACAAAACTAATAATAAAAAAATTTAAATCTGACCCTCAATAGAATAATCAGATCTCCACAGCCAGTGGAGTACAGATAACAGCACTTCAGAAGAGAATTCACAAGGTACATCTGAATGAAATGTTATTATAAACCATACAGCACAAATTGGTTCTGTTCTCCATGGCATGTTCTAAGATAATAAACACTTTGACACTAAATATAAATTAGCTGTAAGCGCTCAAAGTACAAACATGCTAAGTGTAGAAACAAACAGCATCTTTAATTGTGACATCATTGTGAGGTCATCATCAATCTCCTGTCTGTCTCTGTGCATAGTTGCTTACTTCACCCGATCACAATACATTATATCTGCCATCAATTTAAAGGAGAGGTCTGCTCAAAGCATGTACTGGACATCATAAAGCCTGTTTTACTGAGGGCAGGAGAGGGGAAAGTGAGAGGTACTGACAGGAAAGTGAGACTTCATAAACCCCAAAATATTCCTTGTCCTGTCAATCACGGACTCATACGAACCAAAAGCCTGTGATTCTTTCAAACCAGGAAGTCGCTGATAGCACAGTGGTTTCATCCTGTTCTGGTGTTTGTGAAGCCTCATTCTCTCCTTTCCTGTGAGCGGCCTGTGTCTGTAGTGACTGAAATACAGGGGGACTGTACGGCCGCTTACCCGCACAGATCCTGCCGTCGGCTGTGAGCTCATAGCCATCCCGACACAGGCACACGAAGGAGCCCACCGTGTTGATGCAGTTCCCATTCCTGCACAGGCCCCTCTGTGTGGCACACTCATCCGTATCTGGAAGGGAAGGACATGATCAAGCACCCAAGGCCCCAGAGTCAGCTGTCCCATCTTCTCTTCTGAATTCCAAACTGCTCCACAGTGAAATGGGTGCCGACTGGAGAATAGGTGCTACTCTACTGACGCTGTCTGAGCAACTCACAGATGCCTGACAAATCTTAGGGTGCTGGAAGCCTTGAGACAAGAAATCCCTGGCTGACCTCCCCACCCTTACCTCCAGTGGAATGAAACCTGTTCTAGTGGTGTGGGCCCCAATCTGTTGCACACTAGGTAAATGACATGGCTGGCTTTGAACCCCTTCAGCCACTCAGGTGTCACCACCACATGTCATTTCCAGCAGGGAACGAAGGTTAGGACTCGCGGCGCATACCTATGCAGTCATTGTTGTGGGAGAGCTGGAAGCCGGGGTAGCACAGGCAGTTGTACGAGCCCACAGTGTTTTTGCACGTCCCGTTTCCGCACGGCTGCCTCTCACACTCATCCACATCTGTGGGAAAGAAGAGGCAGAATTACACGGGTGTGTCTCTCTTTACCACACAAGGCTGCCCTCACGCTGTAGGATTCCTTATCCTACAACACCTCTGTGGTTTATCCCTGCCATCCACACAGTAGCCCCAATGTTCATCTGATGTAATTCATCAAATGTTTCACTTTTCATAACAGCAGCTTACTAAACCAATGTAAAACTCACTAATATGCAAGGATAAATACAGTAAAACTCACCAGTAAATCTACAGTAAAACTCACCAATTGGCTACTTTCTGCAAAATTAGGAAAACTCACCTATCTACGTGTATATCTGGAATTGCTTCCAACCCAGGTGAAACTCATATACACTAATACACACGGATAAATACAGTAAACCTCAGAGTTGCAGCTACAGTGAAACTCACCAATGCACATGGATGAATCTGCAGTTGCCTTGAATCCATTGGGGCAGATGCAGCGGTAGCTTCCCACTGTGTCAATGCACTGCCCTGGACTGCATATACCGGGGTTCTCAATGCATTCATTGCGGTCTGCAGGAAGAGGCCAAGCAGACTGTTAAGGACACAACTGCCCATGTGAACATCATCACAACTGAATCAAATAACGAGCTCAGAAAATGTCACACAGTTGCAGAAAAACAACCTTTACTGGTAAGACATAAAAAGACTGAAAAATTCCCAGACCCTGAGTCATGCAGCTCTTGCACAAACCCTTGTAACAGCACAGGTTACACTACAAGAGCAGAGCTATTGATGAATTACACCCCTGAAACTCCTCCAATGCTCAGAATAGCTCACATTTTTGCCCCATTAAAAAACAAATGTTCTCATGTTTTCGCATTCCCTGTTGAATACAAGCATAAGGTTACACTCAGAACAATTCTATACTTCCAGAGATTTTACATTTTACAGATTTAACAAACCAGAAAAACCTAATCCTAATGGAACCTCGATCCCCAAGTTCTCCATTATTTGTGAGGCTTTTTACAAAGGTCTATGCGTGAGTTTAAAAAGTTGGTCTTAAAGCCTCTTTGGATTCAGTCATTAAAAACAGTTGGTGCTCGTATGGGTTGTCATTTTGAATGTACTTTCTCACAAATAAAAGGAAGGAGAAAAACAGGAATCCGGTATGGCTCACATTAATATGAAATTGTTGTGTATTTATCCCGGGCTTGTTATCAAGATTTTCCACAGAAAACACTTCCTCGAGTTCACAGGAGAGCTGAAAGAAAGGTCTAGAAAAACTGTGCTACCAGAGACAGCAGAAAGCAGTGGTCTGTAGGACCTGGTACCATTCCACACAAAGCATTCCCTCATTTGACACACAACCGGTGCCCACCCACAAGTGAAAATGGGCCCCACTCCGCCCTTTGGCTCACTCGCATCCAGACAAGCAGCCTCAGGAGTAGATGCAGCAGGCTTACGCCACTGCCTGGAACGTACCAAGACACTGGCCGGTGGGGGTGAATCGGTAGCCAGGCTTGCACTCGCAGCGGTAACTTCCAGGAAGGTTGAGGCAGGCGGCGTTCTGCTGGCACACTGGTCCATTCTGGCACTCGTCGATGTCTTTGCAGAGACACAACACGTTAACATCTCTTGGGCAATCGTCCACACAACCCAAATTCAAATACAAAAGGCAAAGGCAGAGGGACTGACCTTCACAGATGAGCAGCTTGTCGTTGTAGATGAAGCCCATGGGACACTCGCACCTGAAGCTGCCGATCATGTTGATGCACACGCCGTTCTCGCACACGCCTGGGATCTCCCTGCACTCATCGATGTCTGGCCAATGACACACACATTTGTCTCACAAATGGGCTTTCATACAAACCTAGCCATCAACTTAAGGGCCGCTTATATACTCACATTGCAGTGATAGGAAGCAGGAGAAGAAGAGAGGGGGAAAGGAAGATGAACAGGCATTATAACAAGGAATTATAAAAAGAGGAAGACAAAGAAGAGACAAAGAAGCGTACAGGATAATTTATATCTGTGCTCCTTACCTACTACTTGTCCAGTGTAAATGTCGATGTAGTATCCTGGTCTCTCACTGCCACACAGGATGGCAAACTCATCTAGAGGGCGAGAAGGGCCAGCAGAGTGTCATCAGTGTTTGTGTCTGCTGTGTACAAAATACTGCTCATGATATACTAAGAACAGGACACAGATCTAGGGTACAGTACTCAGAGGAGCTGGAGATGGGACACTACACTGGTGTACAATACCCAGTACATCCCCAGGTCACTGGGGATAGTATGCTGATCTAGGGTACAGTACTCAGGATTCATTGGGAATGGTACACTGATCTAGCGTACAGTACTCAGGATTCAATGGAGATGGTACTCTGTTCTACTGTACAGTACTCAAGATTCATCAGGGATGGTACACTAACCTTGCATACAATACTCAGGGTTCACTGGGTATTTTACACTGCTCTGGGGTACTGTACTCAGTTATTTGCAGACAGACACTGTGCTAACTTGCAGTACTCACTGGTTTTTGGTATGGGGCTCTGTGCTAGATTACAGTACTTACAGGTTTCTGGTATGGGGCACTGTGCTACATTACAGTACTCACTGGTGCTTGGGACAGGGCACTGTTCACAGGGTTTGTTCCAGGCACGGCCAATATTGTAGGAGCAGCAGCACATCTTCTTAGTCATGTTGAAGGTGAGCTCTCCGTCACATGTGCCATTGTCAGAGTAGTAGTTCCTGTAGCACAGACTCCTCCGCATGTCTGTGGTGAGGGTAAAAATGGCAATCCCTCTCAGTGGAATGCTGACACCACCATTATACTGTAATGTACTTCCTTATCACTCTCTGTCTCTCAGCTCTGTCACTGGGTCTAACATAAATAAGTAAGCTTGTACAGACATATGCATACATGCACATACAAACACATACTGTAGGAACACTCTTACCCATGCAGTTGTTTCCACCATTGACTTGCATGTAATCTGGAGGACAGATGCAGGTGTAGTTCCCAATGGTGTTGTAACACTGGCCCGGACCGCAAATCCCAGGATGCTCACACTCATTCACATCTGGAGCCAAAACAGGAAGGGAGGGAACACTGTGAGGGAACGTTTTTACTGCTCTCAAGCATATAGAAAACAAAATGCTTTCGGTTGACCATGAAAACATGACATGAACCTATCCTTGAAATGTGGATGCTTCAAGGCCCCAGTCCACTCCTTTGTGCAAATGTCCAACAAATGTCCCAATTAAAAAGCCATTAACCACATGCTCCCTTTCCTGACAGTGCAGCATGTGCTGGTTTCCAGGCCTCAAGAGGTACGCAGTTAGCAGAGCCTGTTCCCTTCGAAGGGCCGAACTGGCCACAACAAAACAGCCCCGTGATCAGTGCGGACTGTCATCTGCGCAGAATTAGGATAAACACCGCCAAGCTCTCCTGATTTATTGACTCATATGAAATCAACTAGACTGCAATGCGGCGCGAGTCAGCACTAAATCCACAGGGTAAGAGCACAAGCATTTCCTACCCGCCACCCCCCCCCCTCATCCCAGCTAAATAAAGGCGAGAAAGCCTGTTCTGAATTCCCTCTCTGTCAAATGTTTCGGTTCGTGAAAGAGAGGAGAAAGGGGTTTTTTTGTACCTTCGCAGACCCTGGTGTCTTCGTTGAGAGCAAAACCCTTCTGACACTCGCACTGAAAGCTCCCGAACGTGTTAATGCAATCTCCTCCTTGGCACAAGCCCGGGAGCTCCTGACACTCGTTGATGTCTGCCAGAGAGCAGAGCAGAAAAAAAAAATAGGGTCGAGTCACACCTTTCAGCTGGAGGAGCTCATTCCCAAGAACGCGGCACGAGCGCGCCCCAAGACTGCATGCCCACCCCCACCCCTAAAACTGAAACCATTACGAAGGAATTTCCCAGCTCGGTTTGGGGGCTGACCTTCCAGAATGACCGTGATGGGGTTGGGTCGGAACCCCTCCCCTCCCGGACACAGGGTTCTGTACTCGGCTGTGGGAGAGAGAACACAGGCGGTCGTATAATGGATGCAGCACAGTGTGAAATACCAGACCACCATCTGGACTCCTGGACAGAGAGCAGGCCCAGGAGGCACGCCGGGCGTTCCAACTCACAGGAGTTGAGAGGGGGGCAGGCTTCACAGGGGTTCCCCCAGGCCTGCCCCAGGGAGCAGCAGCATGAGGCCTTGGACACCCCCACGCCGATCTCGTTGGAGCAGTCCAAGCTCTCTGAGGCGTCACCCCGGGACCGCACGTCCAGGTAGCAGTTGCCAGATCGAGTATCTAGAAAAGGCCACGTGCTGGTGAAAACTGTGCACAGAGCAATATTTTCCACAGTAAAAAATAAGTGCTTCACCACTGTATATTTTTTAACCAAAATGGCTTCAAAACAGACTTGCATAAACCATGTAAGGAGAGATCATTTTGGCACATGTGCTGTTTTAAAGATAGTTGTATTTGATTAAATGCCAATGCAATTCAGAGTTGACGATTTCTTTGGGGGGGGGGGCATGAAGGGCCCCTGGCGTCCCAGGGGGACATGGGGCCACGTCTCACCCACGCAGCCAACGCGGGTTGGGTTGAGCTCAAAGTCTGGGGGACACTCGCAGATGTAGCTGCCAGGGGTGTTGATGCAGAGCCCACTGATGCAAGTCGTTGGATCGGCGCACTCGTTGTAATCTGGGAAAATAAAAAACAAGGGGACCCTCCTTGGTCAAAGAGGGACAGAGTGTTTGCCGTTCGGCAAAGCACAGCCATTCCCTGAAAATAACAAAACAGCGATTGTTCTGCTCTCTGCATGTGGCGCTGCATGGGAAAAGAGGGGACAGTCGTAATTTATCGGAGCACTGAGTAATCCCCAAGGCGGCCCATCCGGAGAGGGTGTGGAGACACCCCACCAGAGTCACACTTTCCACCCGAGGTCATCCGAGGGGAGAAGGGACATCTGTTTTCAGGGGTGGGGTGGTGCTGGTGGGGGGGCAGTTGAAGTCATCTCCACAGACAGCAGTACCCAGAGCTGGGGGGGTGATGGGATGTGGGGAGGGAGCTTTTTTGAGGGGACCCTGGGGTCTAGCTGAGGGAGAGCAGGATGCATTTTGAGACCATGTCTAAGTGTCACCCACTCCGGTGCCCCTTTACCTGTGCAGTTCCCTCCACTTCGGTCCAGCTCGTACCCAGGGTGACACTCGCACCTGAACAGGCCCGGCGTGTTGTGGCACCTCCCGTTGACACAGATGTCCGCGAAGGTGCACTCATCTATGTCTGTGGGCAGAAGCGGGAGGCTAGCTGTTAGGAAATGTTAGCTGTTAGGGGCTAGCTGTTGGGGGGAGACCAGCAGCGTGAGAGGCTCCCAGAGAGTCGGGGTGCCGAGACAGCAGCCACACCCCCCTCCAGCCGAACGAACAGGACCGTGGGAGCTTAAAACGGCAACATATTTTAATAGATAAATGACACAGCTCCACAAAAACGTGTCTGCAATCAGTTGTCTGATAGATTTAATTGCACGGCACCATCAAGTTCATTTTTCATTCTCTTGCAAAGCGCTGTGCCGCACGGATGTGTTTTGGCTTTTATCTTTCTGCCCTGTGCTGCCAATGCTAAGGAGGCCCACAGGTCTGCCAGCTGAGCTGAGATGATGATGAGAACACGGCACGGGTGTTAAGTTACGCTGTAACCCTGCAACACAACTCCCCCCGCATTCAAAACCCCACAGTGATGCACTGTAATAAAGAACAGCAGAGAAAGTCTGGCACCGCAGCAGACTCACAAATCAAGAACTTACTGGAGACATTAAGTCATTATAATCATAATTAAAGAAATAAAGAATGTATTCTTTCAATAAATTCGCTCATTAATTTTGTTCTGATCATTTCGTGAGTTGGAGTCAACGATTAGAACGTTGAGTGCACTTAGCTATCATGAGTAATTTTTAATGGCGTGTCAGTTGTGTGTCTCGAAAAGGGCTTCTGTGTGTGTGTGTGTGTGTGTGTGTGTGTGTGTGTGTGTGTGTGTGTGTGTGTGGATGTGGTGGCTGATTAGACAGTATAATATCCAAAATATACTCTGCTGTTAGGCTCCTGGGAAAAACCCAATAATTAAAATTTTCAATATGAATTTACTCTCTAAAGTTTACGCATGCAAATATTTCATCTCCTTTTCATCTCCTTTTAAGGGGCGGTTTGTGTCCCCATTCTGCTTCATATACCGTAATGAGGTTTTATCATGCCCGAGTTCAAACCAGACTGACAGCAACCTCAACGAGATGCTGAAACGAACTTAGCTAGCTAATTAGGGCTCAAGATAAAGTGATTTTTTTCTGGTCGTTCCCATGGGCCATCTTTAAAAATAACCATGCCCCGCAACACAAACAACACTATGGCAGTTGCACAATTGAGTGGTTCCAGGGAACATCAACACCCATCCCCCACCAACAACGCCCCCCCAATGGCAATTAAACGTGCATGGGAATATTAGTTTCTGCATGTCTAGAGGACGGACAGTGAGGTATACATTAACCTGGAAAAAAGCCTGTCAGTTCTGGGGCAAGAATGACAAGCTCAGAGTGCCGCCAACTTCATCTGATTCTCATTATCGAATACATTTTGGGTTATTATAAACACATGGCTGAGACTGGGCTATTTCGGGATGTATGAAGTACAACCTGAACTAGGCCCTGTTGTAAAAACATAACAGCAACTCACGCACTTCATGTGTACTGGCCAGTGAATGGAGAGATACTAAAATTACCTACACAGTCCACATGTACACTGTACACATGGTAATTTCAGCAGCTAGCTAGTGCTCATTAGCCTGTCTAGTTACTATATTATACATTTCCACTATTACATGTTTATAATTAGTTACTGGTCTCTAGGTCACACTGACATAATTAACATAATGCTAGATTCATGTCTACCAATCCCTAGTAGCGACTATCAAAGCTTCTTGAACCAGACTTGCTGGTAAACTACAATGAGACCGACAGCAAAGACACATTTCATTGTCTGCATATACAAAAAAAACAAGCAAGAGACGGCATTTAGTATTAACAGTGATATTTCGAGGAATAATGCAAATGATTAAAGCACTGTGTCAATGGCGTTGTTAGGCCTGGGTGTCCAAGGCTACAGCCCCAAATGTTTTATGAATAGCCCTGGATCTCAAAAAAAAAAATTTTTTTTTTTTGTACAAAAATAAGAATAATAAAAAATAGCCCCGGATCTATTCATCTGTCATTCCAATCATGCATTGAAGCCCTCGAAAATAATATGATATCATTGATCAAAAACGCAAGTATGCTTTGGGTCCTCTGTCTCACGTCTTATATTCATATTATCCTGAAATAACTTGAAAATGGTGCAATTATCGGGTGAAAAGAAGAAGAAGATTTCTGGGCTGGGCTAAGCCCCCACTGTTTCAAGATCCTAACAACGCCTCTGCACTGTGTTAACCCTCTGTGGTAGATACCCTCCACTCAGGGCTCCTTGGAGTCGTGGGCTGGAGGGGAGGTGAGGGGTGAGGCTGGGGGGTGAAGACTGAGGTTGGGGCGGAAGGTGAGGGGTGAGGCTGGAGGGGGTGAGGGGTAGTGGTGTAATTTCGAGTGCCCTTACCCTCACAGGCCTTGCCGTCCGGGGTGGGGATGAAGCCCATGTCGCACTCGCAACGGTACCCGCCCGGCAGGTTCAGGCAGTGTCCGTTCTCGCACAGGTTCACGTCCTCCGCACACTCGTCGGTGTCTGTCACCACAAATGCACGCATCGCAAAGACTTGTTACCTCATAGAGGGTTGACCAAGCGCAGCACTTACGAATGTCTGACTTTGAAGCAACATGTGACAGGGTGCTTTAATGCACATGAGGGTGGCTGAGCGCACTCCAAGCACAGCAGCTGCACGAATATCCAAAATATCCATAGGCTGCACCCTCGAAAGGGGCGGCTTGGCTCCCAATTCTCAACGTGATGGACAAGTGCAAAGGTAAAGCCCTATGGTCGGGGGCCGGGTGTACATGCTGTGATGAGGAGCGGCCGTGACCTGTGCAAAAGAAGCCATCGCCGGTGTAGCCCTCCTTGCACTGGCACTGGTAGGAGCCCATGGTGTTCCTGCAGTCCGCGTTGCTGCTGCACATGTGGGTGCCGTTGGAGCACTCATCCAGGTCTGAAAAAAAAAGAAAAACCCAGAGACTCAGGGAACAGGGGGTGGCCGACAAGCCCGAAAGATCCACGGGACGCAGGATGGAAACGCTTCTCTGTGAAGATGGACACTATTTCTTCAGCATTACCTGTATGCAGCGTTACCTGTGCTGGGGCCTCACCTGTGCATTTAATCCCATTGCCAATCCAGCCCGGCATACATTTACACTTGAAGCTTCCGGCTGTGTTGGTGCAGGTGGCGTGTCTGTCGCAGTTATGAGCCCCGATCTCGCACTCGTTGATATCTACAGACAAGGAATTGACAAAGAAACAGCAATTAATAAAACAGCACAGCACAGACTAGCAGATCATCACCTATTAGGGTTCTTCTAGGCCTGTCAGACCAGTTTGGAACGCATTAAGTCTGCCAATGGTCAGAGGAGGTCCTGTAAGATCTGTTTGGTAAAAGCATTGCTTTAAATGGGAGTTACTATATTCTGATGAGGTAATGGGGCTAACATCCGGCTGACATCTGCTCTCAACAAACGCCCATCTGCTCAGCAGGTACCATTGCCACACCGCACGTTAATGAAGGTCACGACATGCCCTGCATTACGAAATTATCATAAAACATGCCGCAGAACTGAACTCACTTTCTATTTCTCTGGGCAGCGTATCAGGCACCGTTGCCACAGAGCTCTTTATTAGGGCTAACCTAAGCCTGTAAGTATGTAGCAGACATATTTTCAATTCTGCATTGCATTGTGTCTTTTCCAAAGTTTCTGGATTGCGAGAGAAGCCGTCGTGTCCACAGTGCATGGGGTCACCGCACACAGGACGCTGTCAGCAGTGGCAGGATTGCACAAAGGGCTGGCACTGGGGTCCCCGGCGACCTCTCACCCTCCAACTATCTCTAGAGTCTTAAAACAGTCAAGTTCAGTGACTCAGCCCCCAATTAATCTCTAAACAAGCTTTTGCAATTGTATCTTTTTTGTGTGAAGATGTGAGAAGTCCATAATGCAGAAGGGAGAATGTCACAACAATTTGGCATCTCTAGGGGCCAATTAAGCCCTCCATCAACAACATTTAAGTCACAGTTGTCCACTGAGTGTTTTGTGTGCTTTCCTAAAGGGATCAAAACGCAGTGCCAACTTTTCCAAATTACCCCCTTTGATCATAACATGCAGAAAGACAAACAAAGCTGTATTATGTGTTCTTATTGGTTTGGAGAAAAGAATTCCTTTGAATGTTAATTGTTGGCAAATTTGCGCGCCCAAATTTCTGATGGGAAAGTTATTGGAAATAACAATAAAACAAAGGAGTTATCACGTGCTGAAAACTAATGCTGCACATGCACTTTATTATCATCATGTCCAATTAGAATGAAATCCGACTCTTGGGAAAAGTGTTATGTATTATCAGTATTTCAATCAAGAAACTTGTGGAATGAAACAGATTCCATCTCATGTTTTAGACATCAGGCTTTTGCTTGTAAAGATTAGTGTGACCTTGACCCTGATCTACTGGGGACACTGCCCATCAAAAGCCTGGCTCCCCCTGCAGGGAGGAGGTAGTACAGCACAGAGGTGGGGTGGACAAAAAGCAAAACGCATTCACTGAGAGTGATGAGCAGACAGTTAGACTTGAGGGTACTCAGAATTCATGGCAATCAGTTAGAGTGGGGTTCTTGTCCTATGCACATATAAGACTGGAGGAAGGACACTACTCCTGTCTGTGACAGAACTCGCTCATTTCAGAAGACAGCAAAGGCTGTGCTAGCATGAGGCCTTGGGTGCACTTTATCAGATTAAAAGGTGGGGGGGGCTGCAATCACTAAGTGCTAAGGAGGCCAAAGCAAAACAGAAAAGGCACGTGGCACCAGGCACACTGTCACTAAAAGGGCCTTGGCTGGCAGGGGTGGACATGGCATTCCTACAACGATGACTGCATTGCTATGCTTGATTTGCTTTCTCGCAGATATGTTTGACCAGCAGCTTGCTTGCTTTACCCGAGGCCATGTTATATGTTCTAATCAGAAAGCCATCTGTGTATAAAACAAAAACTTTACAATGATTGGAACAAAACAGTATCTGGCCAATTTTGACAAAAACAATATCTGGCTGAGGGCCGAGTCAAGAGCACAAAAGCTGGGTACACTGGGAAGAATAGGTGGAAGTCATATAACTCAACCACACCAAGATCCCAAGGTTTCTCAGCATGTGTACTTGTTTTATTGTGCACTCAGTCAGTAATTTAAAATGAGAGAAAAGTAGAGCTTCGAGAACACGCAGAGCTTCTTCTAAGGAGAAGGGTGCACATTTTCACATAGAAAATTTGAGATCTCGTGCTATAAAATCGTCATCTTTTGTTAATATGAGGGTTAAAAACATTGTGCGCTGCATCTGATTACAGGATTCCTCTGAGATATCCATTTGATTACAGATACTTCCTACAGACCTTTGAAGCCAAAGTGGGGGGACGACCCATGAAAACAAGTGTGTTGTGCCAAGAATGTGGAAACCCCACCAATAAACTGTGAGCAGAAGTCGCAGCATGTAAAATCCGTGTCATGGTCACATGTCAACCGAGTCCGGTAATGATAACTGCAGATTCGGATTGTTTTAAAGAGGCTAATGCTTCACATATGAGGTGATGGTGCTGGTGGTGGTGGGGGTGGGGGGGGTTGTTTCTATCTGTCAGGGCAGAAAGAAAAGCATGACTTCAGGCATTACAGAACCCTCTGTGATTTAAAACATTTTTGTTGCACACTGTGGACTTCCCATGCGGACTACAAAGAGGTCTCTGTGAGAATGATTTAATGTAGGTCTGAGCGGGGCCGCTCCTAAACTTCTAAACCCCTCTGTTGCAGAAATGTGTTCCCACCCTATCTTTATGTGTTCAGTAATGTTAAATAAAAAGGGAAATTATTCCCCAAGGTCTATCATTTGCAGCTGGGTCAGGTCTTTGGATGAAGGAGAGCTTTATTTCATGCTGGCGAAAAGGACCCAAGCCCCGAATCTCATCATTTTCAACCATTTTTTTCTACATAGCATTTAAGTCATACCTTTCAAAAGGCAGGTTTAAAAAATGAAAATGAATGGCAAGGTTCAAAACATATAGCTCCACTAAAATAAAACCCCGTCGTAAAACCGGCTACTTATTTGATCCTCCTCCTGCGCTCTGTTAATCCCAGACTCCTCTAAATTCAAATGTCTGAATTCCAACATAGCAGATAGGAACAAAGTGTACTCCTCTCCCCCCTGTGGCCTGCAATCCATTTAAAAACAAAAGGGAAATAGTAAACATCTGCCTAGGGCAAGAGCGGGCGCATCGGCGCAACTGACGGGGCCGAGGGATCCTCCAAAGCCGCTCCATGAATTTGGAGAGATTTGTTTGTTTGTCGAACTGGAAACAATGATGACAAGCGAGCTGAGTAATGCAGACAGAATGTTAATAAAACCCAGCGGCCATCACGCTGGCTGTTCTCATCAAACGCATCTCTTTCCCAGCTTCCACAAAACACAATCTGTAAAGCTTTTCCCATCGGCGCTTCTTGACCAATCCGTCTCGCGCGCAGGCCGCTGTCGAGCCCGAAACCGCTCTGCGCAAGGCGAGCCATCTGTATAGGGACAGGTTGCTTAAACAGCGACGCCCCAGCCGTCATTCTGCAAAGTTACTTCATCTTATGAGAATGACATTGTACCAAATTCCCACCGCTTACATAGCTATATACCGTAACGCCATCTGGGCAAGGTGCAGGTCCAGCGAACATAACAGGAGATTAAGCGATATGGTGCAGGAATCTAAACATGCCTACGCCCATTTGGATCCTCGAACAGCTGGGCTGGTTCTCTTAGTCATCCCCTCGTATCCCCCGCCACAGACCCTGAGCTTGTCGTCACTTCAGCTGTAATTAACACGGAATGTCCTCTCGGTTTGCCCTGGACATCACCGTCTCCGAACCCTCTTCCTCCCACAGGAGGCCTTCCCTCAAAATTTTGCCGGATCGAAAAAACAAAGAAGAACCCCGCAGTGAGAGATGCGGTGATAAAAAACCGTTCCGTTCAGACCTCATTGTTTGTTTGTTTTGGGTCTGCCATTATGTTTTATTGAAATGGCACAACTGTAACGTCATGGTTCGCTCGGGGTTAATAAGAAAGACAACAAAAGAGGAAGCAAAGTAATTTGGTGCATATTTTCTCACCAAAAAAAAACCTGACGCAAACCCTGGATGAGATCACTGGCCTTGATGGCCGTTCCAAGGCCTTTAAGGACACAGATGTGAGTAGTCAGTTCACAGGTGGAAGCAAGAGGGCTCAGAGGTGGTGGTGGTCCATTTTAATGTCCCACTATTAAACAGCTACTAATTAATGGTGGCAGCCTGTTGACTCACTGAGCTTTCACCCTCCCAGCTTCCATTGTACTGTCTCACTGCTTTCATCTTTGCAGATTGTGAGGATAACGACTCTGTCAGCCCTAGCAGTCCAAAGCTCTGAGACAGGCAGCCTTGAATCCACGCCGAGGTCATATGGGAGAAAGACAAGCGTTCCAAGCCCAGTGGTCCGTTCTGATATCCATCAAAATGAGTGACCCCCTGATTGAGAAAGGAATGGAAGCAGGGGGGACACGTCCAGAAAGGTGGCCTCGTCCAAAGTGACCCTGTCCATGTACGTGTCATCCCTAGCTCAGACTGAATTTGCGCCGACCAGATAGACCCGCAGCGCTCAGCCCAAGATGAGGTCACCTTTTTGGACCCATCCGCCTCTGGTCACTGCTGCCAGCACCAACCGCCCTGATTGGTCTCCCTCCACGGAGCACGGCTCTCACTCTGCCAATGAAGACTCTCGCCAGCTGAACCCGCCGAGGAGGTTAAGGGGGCGTTTACCTGTACAGCCTGTCGTTCCTTTCCGGACAGAGTAGCCCAAGTCGCAGTGGCAGATGAAGGAGCCCTTGGTGTTCTCACAGTTCCCACTCAGGCAGATGTTGGGATTGAGCTCGCACTCGTCAACATCTTAAAAAGGAGGAAGGGTGGGGGGGGAGACATTTCTTGAGTCTAAAAATAAAGGACGCTATTTGTTAAGACCAAAAAAGGAACCCCCCTCACTTAAAGGCAGCAAAAAAGAATCTGGTTTAAATCGCCCCTACGTCAAGCTTGTCATTTTTTTTTAATTTCCAGATTTATCAAAACCAAGCCAGGCTTTCGAAGTTCAAGCATACATGACACATTGTCTGATGCACATTGTTAGGATTGTTTTTTTAAAACTTTACAAAAATAACTACCTAACTCACTTTGGCATGCACATTTAGAACATAAATAAACACATATTTTATGTTTATGGGATAAAATTCCAAACCATTTACCAAGGCAGGTCTTCATGTCTTCGGAGGACATGAACCCATCGAAGCACAAACACTGGTATTCGCCGGGGATGTTGGTGCATTGACCTCCATCACAGATATCTGGATTCTCTTCACACTCATCGATATCTGCAGGGAGGAGAGCACATAACTGCATTGATGATAACTACATGACACTAGCACTTTGAGGCTTGCCAGGTTTCAACTGACCAATCAGAGGTCAGGAAACCAGACCTGCCTCCACTCAAAAAAAAGCTTCAGCCATTTCCTTAGACAACATAAACAAGCCACACAAAATGAATTATTTAAACAGGAGAAACCACTCCGCACTGCAGGAAAATGGTCTGAGGGGTAGGGGAGGAGGGTTACTCATGGTTTACCCATGTGGCTTACTCATCAGGAGTGACTCAGCAGTTTGGTAGCCTGATTCCCATTTCCTAAACCTAAGTACATAAATGTTTAAATGCATTAAACATGTGATCCCCACTGCCCGCTGTTTCAGGATAGCTTGTTAACTGTAATTAGCTTGAAATGAACTTGCAACCTGCTAGCTTGAAACACAACATCTAAGTGGTGTGGCAGCAACACAGTTTCTTTGCTGGTATGGTGTTTCTGGGTCAAAATAAATAGGAGCAACATGAAAAGGTTTGACATCTATGAAGGTGGCCAGCAAGCCAGCTATAGACTAACAGTGTCTAAAAGGATGTATTCTAGCATATTTGGTGCCCTACTGTACGAGGTTATGTATTCTTTTCTTATACATTACTTTTGTATACACTATTTTCTTATCCTGTTTTTTAATGAATAGCATCAAATGCAGAAGTTTGTCTAGAACAGTCTCTCATTTTCGCTGTTAGCTTGATCATTTGAAAAGTTTGAGTATTTTACATTACTTATTACTCAATGTTTTTATGGCTAAAAACTCAGACAAAAACCTTTCTTACCACGTTGAACCCAGCATTCAGTACACGATGTTCGTCTCAGTTAAGCATGATGTGATGACATATTTAAGGTGAGTTCAACTTGTGCTGCTCCTGCTCAGTGATTGATGGAATATATGTGTGGCCATAGTGAAGTAAACGGCTTGTTTAAACTGTCCCATCTTCTCCTCCTTGTTGTTTCTGCCTCTCTCTTTGTCAGAAGAAACAGAACCCTTTGTTCTGTCATCCTCTAATTGGTTTCGCACTTGTGGCTCTGAGGTGGGCCTGAGCCATGAAGAAGAGGTGGACCGTCAGAGTGGGAGAGCTGGAGAGCCTCTCTCAGCTGGGCACGGGCCCAAACCAGGCCAAACCAAACCACTGTCTCGCCACACGCAGACACACACACACACACACACAGATACAGACATACACCCACACACACACAAAGGGGCCTGAGATCACTTTATAGTGCATTTTCCAGACAGTCTGCGGACAGCGAGAGTGCAGCAGTGGCGAGGGCGCTGTCATGGGGTGCCTCGCAGGTGCGTTCTCACCTGTGCAGCTCCTCTGGTCGGGCATCAGGGCATAGCCGCTGCGGCAGCTGCACTCGTAGCTGCCCTCGGAGTTGGTGCAGAAGGCTTCACACCCACCATTCTGAATGGTGCACTCATCGATGTCTGAAAGGAAGATGCACCATGACAGACACAGCATCACTGACACAGCACCACAGACAGACAAAGCCTTAATACATACATATTCAATATGTATATTAAATCTATATTCATATTATGTACAGTGAAAAACAAAGCATTCCCATATCATTACAAAAATACTATTTTAACTATTATAAATAAAATCTAAGGTCCACATTTTGTTCTTAGACATCCATGTTCAACAGTGTACTATTACAATTCAAGGGCTTGAAGAATATGTATGATCTGAAGACTTTGATGCTAAAGCCATTTGTGGCTTTCTTACCAATGCAAGACAGCCTGTCTTCTGTGGACTTGTATCCAGTATCACAGGAGCACTGATAGCGGCCGATCAAGTTTACACATTTCCCGTTCTTGCACAGCTTATCGCTTAATTCGCACTCGTTGATGTCTGCAAGGGGAACAGAGCAAGATAAATGATGATTCAATGTATCCAGTATCTGCAAACAGCCGCATCTGAGCAGTGGAACATGTTTTTTTGTATTTGCTCTGAAGATCATTTCCTTTATTCCTGCTGTAAAAAATATATTAGCAACATGAATAATTAGCGTGCATGAAGTCATTCACCACCAAAATATTGACACACGCTCTCCGGCCAGAACGTTACATTTTTGAAAAATGAATAATCCACCCATTCGTAACACTCAAATTACTGGAACAATATAAGTTGTGCAAGCGTTTCGTAGTGGCCATGAAATATTCTCCTTGGTTCTTTGGGGCAATCAAATTCATTTGCGGTCTGTTTTCAGACGGCTTGTATTTATTTTTTCATGTGGGAAACTGTATGACAGAGGCCTTAGCTGGAAATGAGTGGTTTCCATCTGTTACCCCGGAGCTCAGCACACGGCTCCCCCTCTCTGCAGCCAAGCAAATCAGCCCCCTCCCAGTCGGAGCAGAGGGTTCCCCTGGAAACAGCCAGACACCCCATCAGCCTAGCAGCCCAGCGACTCAAACACCCGCTCACCAGTCCAGCCTGACACCTATAATTTCAAACCGTTCAGCCACCCAGCATCTCAGGCAGCCATTTCCCTAGCCTTTCGCCCAAGACCTCAGACACTTATACATTCAGGCACCATCAAACAAGTGGGTCAGCCATGCAGTCTCACTAACATCTGTCTGTTACTCCACCCACCCACACAGCATAAGCTAGGTATGGTCTAAAATTGGTCCAGAATGTTTCAGTGCGGTATGGTCCAGAGTTTTGCTTCCCGGATCACTAAGAAGTGTTTGTCAGTTTGCGATGTGTTAATTAGATTGGATCAACAAATAAAGACGGATTTTGGAAGAACATTAGAAGTAAGCATTTCTTAAAGTTGTGTCTTACGAGCACAGACAAAGCTGCACATTAATGAGAGGACATGTCTCTGAACCTCAGACATTCTTCTCAACTTATCTACAGCAAAAGAGAGTGGGTGGGCTTGATTGTTTTGGTCTGGTGCCTGAAAGCAGAAAAAAGCATCCATTCACTGAGGGAATTTTGCGCTCCAGTGATTGTGACAATAACTGGGCGTGTTCCGTAAACTGCTGTCTTTCAGTGACGAAGTAGTTCCCATCTACTGCCCATCTGACCGTAACCAATGGAATGGATACACTTATGCTCTATTATGCTGAAAGTTGCTCTGGATAAGAGCTTCAGCTAAATGCATGTAATGTAATGTAATAATCCATAGATTGCATTGCATTTGAGCATAAAAGAGGTGGGTCTGCTGCAGGACACCAACAGGCCCTCACTGCCAACACAATAAACCAAGACTTTCAGTTCATCAACTTCTTTAGAGAATCCTAACTCTACAACGCTCACAAAAACGTAGCGTTTACAACCAACACAGTGTTTATCTTCCAATGTTAACATGCTATTGTGTGAAACTTTGACATGTTAGCTTATTATGCATTCTTTTAGGTCAACCCAAAACATGCTAACTTTTTCTGACCCTAGAAAGCAGAAGGCCATTCAGACACAAAGACACTTAAGATCCATACACACAATCGATCAGACCCTCATGCACGTAGCTACTCATTCGCACACATGCGCTACCATTCAGATACCCGCCCTCCAGGTGTAAAGCAGCCCAGTCCCTCATGAACAGAGCCATCAGCCTCACCACCCAGCCACCACCCCAACCAGATCCCCGGCTCACCACCAAACCCCATCCCCCCTGCCGTTCGGCACTCACCCAGGCAGGCCGAGCCGTCCAGGGCGATCTCGTGACCCTCGGGGCAGATGCACTGGAAGCTGCCGTCGGTGTTCACGCACTCGCCGCCCCGGCACAGCAGCGGGTTCCGTTCACACTCGTCAATATCTGTGGGGAGCGGAGTCAGAAGTTAAGAACAGCGTGACCCCGACGCTTAGTGCACACGCCCCTCCGTCTGCAGGCCACGTACAAGCACGGGCACGAAGATTAACAAAAAGCACCGACAATATAGAGCGTACCAACACCCACTTCTGCAGATGGCGAGGCAAAAAGACAAAGTAATTGGATATATAAAATCCTCGAGGAGGGAAGAATAATGATGGTGTGTTTCTTTAATGGAGAGCAGTCCTGGCACCGGCGAGGGCTGCCACTCTGCCCGTGCAGCTGGAAATACAGTGAGCGTTTTTAAGCGCCGCCGCTGTGTTTCCCATAAAGCTGATTCAACATGCTGCACGGCCCTTTAAAGGAAATTGCCTTAACAGCCCCTTCCAAGCCGGGTCCTGTTATAAGCCCAGCCGTTTATTCCACACACAGCTCATTTGCAACCCATTCATTATCTATGCTAATTACAAGGTAGGGGCTGAAACTGTGGAGCGGGCAATCAGATTGGAGTTTTGGAATTTTTTTGCGCTTCTTCCTCTTTTTTTTTCCTGTAGCAAACAAGTTTCCGCTCATATAATTTTAAAAATAAGCCCGTCTTAATCCGTAATATGTTCCATGATGCCTTTCCGAAGCCCGGAGTCTCGGACCAGTGGGGTTTGGCGCGAGTGTGTTTGGCACGAGCGCGTCCTCGGCTCACCCATGCAGTTCTTCATCATCATGAAGCCGCTCTCGTAGCCCTGGAAGCACTCGCACTCGAAGTCCCCCACCGTGTTGACGCAGGTGCCCCGCCCGCACAGGTCCGGCGAGATCCGGCACTCGTCGATATCTGCATCGATTGACAGCCCAGTCAGCAGACAGCTACAGCAGTGATGCGTCTCAGCATGAACGTGCATTTATTTATGTGCAAAATGAGATCAAATAAAAAGGAGACTCATGGATCAAATGACGAAGTCCCAGATTCAATCTAACAGCAGCAGGACTTGCCCATATCATTGAGAAATGAAGCCAACCACTGATATCCTGTTTCTGCGGACTGAAAAAACTCAACACCCACTGCAAATTACTGCTTGATGTGACAGGTAAACAGCCTTGTGGTTGGACTGAATCTGAGACTCAAACGGGTTATTCTTTAAGCCCGCGGTTGATAAACGTGCCATCAGTCCTGAGGAGGACTCACCAGTGCAGTTCCTTTCATCCGAGTCCAGGGCAAAGCCACTGTCGCACTTGCACCTGAAGCTGCCAATGGTGTTTCTGCACCGCCCGTTTGTGCACAGGCTGTGGATCATTTTGCACTCGTTTATGTCTGTGGAATCAGAACGGGAGCGGACATGTTAGTGACATCACACGCGCCACTGAGGAAAACCTCAGAGAGCCTATTAAAGGCACTAAGGTTTGCGCAAACTGAAAAAAAATCAAACCCTTGGGAGTCTGGCTTTGTGGAAACCAGTGTTTTCGAATCTTATGAAAACCATTTACTCCTCTGTGTGTTTCAGTTGCAGACGCTGATTTTCTTTCTAGAACATTCTTCCAGAGCTTAAGCTGAAATCCACCCTCAAGCCACACAAACACGTTAAATGACAGCTGCGATGTAACCCAGAGATAATTACTCGAAGAGCGGCCCCGGGTGCCTCTTAAGCTCCGCCGCCACTCGGCCGTGACCCGCGCGCGTACCTTTGAGGAAGGGCTTGCCGTTGATGAAGTCGCCCCTGTGGGAGAAGCCGGGGCCGCGGGGGCACAGCTGGTTGAACTCGGGGGTGCCTCTCTCGGGACACTCGTCGCACTCCGGGCCCCAGGCCACGCCCACCGAGCAGCAGCAGGCGTCGACGCGGTGCTTGCCGGGGATGGGGGCGGCGCAGCGCTCGTCCACGTGGCTCAGAAAGCACTGCTCAGTGCGCATGTCTGCGGGGCGACACACACAGACGCACACGCGTCACTCGGCGCGCCCGCCTCTCACCACTCAGACTAGCCAATCAGACTCGCTCCACGGATCGACTCTCACAACAAGACCATCACGAAGCACAACACTAACTGATGCAATTTTAAAGATGTACAATTATAACTACTGGGTATTGCAGACAGATAGATACAACCAGGACAAATTTCAAAATGTAAAAATCTCTCCAAAGCTTACAGCAGTCATAAAACTGCACCTAGACAGAGGCAGACAGACCTACAGAAGAAATATAACTACGCATTGACCTACACTTAAAAGTTTGAGGAGAGAGCAGAAAATGAATACAGCACAGCAGCATAACCACCATGCTAAATATAGCATCAACCCTGCTAAGGAGAATGAGTTTGGCTGTGTTATGGGCCACATACCGATGCAAGTTCTACCACTGGCGTCCACAGTCATTCCAGTGGGACACTGGCAAATAAAAGATCCCACTGTGTTTACACACTTCCCGTTGATGCACACTCCAGGAAACACTTCACACTCATTCACATCTATTGCCAGAAAAGAGAATTAACAACACACACTAACATCTGACAAAGCATCAACATCTCTTTCAGGAAACTTTCAGAATATTTGCATTTTTTCATGCAATGCACAAGATCCAGTTCTACAGAAGTATCAAGAAAAGTAATATTTATGTATATATGCATATATTTATAGATATATTTTATATTTATATGTACATAATTTACAGTGAATTAGACCAATTACTGTATGTAAGAGACGTGCACTGTAATTTCATGAGACACATTAAAGAACATTACCATTTATACAGTTGTTTGTGCTATTTGAACATCTGACAAATATTTCAGCGTGAATACCAACAGAACAAAGAAATATGGAAAAACCACAGTGGTCTGTTGCTGCCGGTTCAGAGACGTCCTTACCTTCGCAAACGGTCCCTCTAACTCTGGCATACCCCTTACTGCATATAGGATCTGAAAGCAGAGTACACCAGAGGCCATGTTTTACAGTGGCGAAACTCCCCCCGAACTGAACGGCCTCAATCTCCAGACCGGAGCTACACCCCTGCACATAGTAGTTCAGCAGCAGAAAGCTGAATCAGTGTATGTCAGGACGAGCCGTTAGATACCCCTCTGTGATGCATGCGGGCCACGGTAACTGCCCCATGCCGCCCTGGCAGGGTCCTGGTGTGGCGTCCCCGCCCTTACCTGGCTCACACTTGGCACACGGGCTGCCCCAGGCCGCGCCCATCGTGGCACAGCAGTGGGATTTGAGCGTGGCTCCGTTGATGTTGATCTCGCACCGGTCGTTGATAACTTTCAGCCAGCACGTTCCCTTTGTGGTTTCTGTGAACCAGCAGGGGGACATGGTTATTCCATTTCTGGGAGAGAGACAGCTCCCCTTGTTACAGATGCCAATGTTTCAGGCAACGGAGTTACTGAGTGTTACTAAATGGATTCGCTTTCAGTGGTGGCACTTCTCTTTGTAAATGGACAATGCTTTTTTTAATTTGCTTCAAAAACCCCTCAAAATAATAACAGAGGCTTGCATGACTGCTAAGTAACCTTACTGTTCCTGAAACCACTTGGTAATAACAATATAATAGACCTCTGCTGTGCCTGCTATTATGACTGTTCTGAAGGTAATTACACAACTAAGATTTACTGCATTTATGACACTACTGACAGCCTAAGCCAGGCTAGTATTGGTCACACCCCTCCTCTCTGCCCACGGGCTCCCCTCCCCCATCACCCCATTCCCAGACTCCTCCCCACTCACCCACACAATGAGTCTCAGAGCTGTCCAGGGTACTGCCCGGCGGACACAGGCAGACAAAGGACCCCGCGCTGTTCTTACACTCCCCATTCACGCAGGGGTTGGACTCACACTCATCGATATCTGAAGGGGCGAACACAGCATTACTGCACCGCCAACCAAGCTGTCTGTGAAATAAATGCTACTGAGTGGTTAATCAATTAAATAACACCATAATTATGAGTCAAAACAGCTTTGGAGCGTGGGAAATCACCTTCGCACACGTCAGTCTCTGGGTGAAAGACAAAGCCCTTCTGGCAGTGGCAGGTGAAGCTGCCGGGAGTGTTTCTGCATAGCCCGTTCTCACAGAGAAGCCTGTTAATGGCGCATTCATCAATATCTGTGAGGAAACAGACACAGGACAACTCAGTACCCCAGTGCCTACATCAAACAGTGCCCCAAAGTATGTAAGCAATCAAAGCAGCAAAAGGCTGACCCACCGACACAAGCCTTCCCAGTCAGATCGACCTCAAATCCTGTGTTGCAATTGCACTTGTAGGTTCTTAGCATGTTCTCACACACTCCATTTTGGCATAGGTCTGGATCCAAAGCACATTCATTTATATCTGGAAAAAATGGATAAGAATGAGAAATTTCACTTTAAAGAGCTTCTATATAGCTGACCCACAAGACACACTTATTTGAAGATATACTTATTAGCATTTATTGCAGTAATTATCTACTACAGTTCCACTGGCTCCTGTGAATGAACAAGGCCTGGATTCATGCAGGAAGTGGGTACCTCTGCCATCAGTTGTAGTGCCGATCCCATGACTGCAGAGAGCCAGGAATTCAGCTGGAAAACAGACAAACCCGGTACACACATTTAATAGCCTTGAACACAACAACTACTGAACTACAGATTCAGATATTCCAAAACACAGAAACCTTGTGCTGACAGATTTAACGCTGAGTTATTATCCAGTTCGGTGCTTTGTCATTTAGCTGTTATGCATGTGAAACCGTGCCCTTAATGTGGTGGAACTTGGCATCTTTTTGATATCGCAGCTTTAATAGGCAGAACTAATGAGGAATTGGTGCCTTTTAATATGAACCTTTTAGCAAGAGACATAATATGACTCAGAATATGAAACAGAAAAAATTAGCTGGTTTCTAAGGATTGATGTGTCTAGCCAATGAGATACAGTTATGCTAAAACCTTAACTGTGATAGGCTCATACAGCTTCCTATGAGAGAGGCTTTGTATTGAAAGCAGAGAAAGGTGCTTCCCCAATCACACCATTAGCCAGATGTTTTCAATACTGATGTCCCCAGTGGCTGTGAAGTGTAAGTGGTGTACAGCTGGAGTATAATGGAGCATGCTGGGAGGTAGCCATACCTGAGCTCTGTGGTGGGCACGGCTGACACGGCTCTCCGAATGCATACTCGAGGTTGGCACAGCAACACTCCGACTTGGTGACCGCGCCGAAGAAGGGTCTCACGCACTGTCCCCTCTTGTAACCCCCGTAACATGTGCTGCGCATATGTGTGTCTGCGTTGAACCACAGAGAGGGGGTGGGTGGATGGGGGGCGGAGAGGGAGAGGAGAGCGTGACTGAAGAGTTTCCACTCGGACAAACTCTCCCGAAACAAAGAATGAAAAGGATATCTCGGGATGACGGGAGAGGAACTCCCCCGCGCCGATCGAATGTTTGTCGCAGTCCTCCCCCAGCTGAGCTCACGCGAAACACATCAACATTTCAACACCGCAGGGTGTCTGCGGGGAACGGAGGAGACTCACCCACGCAAACACGGCCGTCGAGCCCCACCGCCAGGCCGGGCATGCAGTCACAGCGGAAGGAGCCCTCGGTGTTGACGCAGTGTCCGTTCATGCATATGCCCTGGGTTTCGCACTCATCAATGTCTGAAAGGAGAGGAGGGGGCGCGGGTCGGGGAGGGTCACGCAGTGACACACGGCATCACAGAGCTCGAGGTCACTGTGACTAAATATTTACATTGCCGTTTTGTTGCTTAGCAGATTTGTTGCTCTGGCTAAGACAAGATAAGTACATTTAAACAAGACATTTACAATGCTGACATCGAGTAGATGCTCTTATCCAGAGATATGTACAAGATAAGTACATATAACATTACATTTACATTGCTGACATCCAGCAGAGGCTCTTATCCAGAGCAACTGCAGAAGTCAAGCACAACCTGCATCCAGCAAGATGACACAAAATGATACACAAAAAAGGAGACCATCATCCACACAGGAACAAGAGCCAGTGGCCTCTTTACATGGATTCCCACAGCTAGACTTTCCTGTCTTTCTATGACTGAGTCTTTGTGCGACATGGCTGCCACTTCAGTGCAGTCAAACCAAATAAGCACCTTGCTCAGATAATGAGCAGTGGAGCAGCCAGATAAGAAAGGGAAAGAAAACTACTGACTACTTAGCAGTGATTGCACCCTGGAAACAGAAACCACACAAGAACATGCAGGCAGGCCAGTCTGTGACCTTGACCGCGAACGCCCCTCATAATCTATGCTGAAATCTCCCACATTGAGTTTTTCCCAGCTCTGCTGAGGCTGGTTAAGGTATGGGTTCTGCAGACAGTGCTCCACGTGCCCATTGTTTTTCAAATGTAACATAGCTTCAAAATGAAAAGATGGCACTTTATTTTTTGCCAATTCATTCAAATTACGTTTAAACCATTGCTCAAAACACCCTAAACCTGCTGGAAATTTAACAAAACACAACAGCCATTACCTGAACAAAGTAAAGAAAACACTATGTCAGAGTGTCTTTTAGTTAAGAAAACACTTCTCAGCAGTTCAGCAGTAATTACTTCTATGCGTGTTGAGAAGGTGTGTATGACAAAGACATTCAGGTGGTTGGTTTTAAGATCACTCTTTAGGTTTTTAGGATCACTCTTTAATGCTTCCCTGCATGAAAACAACAACAAAACACCCCTATCCAGTTTTGGAACTGTGGCTATGTGTCTGACCATGACTCATACAGTTTGTCCCAAATCGCTGGGCTGTAATTTTCAACCAATCAGCTGAGGTTTATACAGAAACTGAGCCATCAACTTTTCTCCGAATCAGACACGGGGTAGATATGGCAGGATTACTAGGCTATAGAGAACATTAATGATGGCAAGAATGGCGTCCTAGTGAGAAGGACCCTGGTTCGAGCTGGAACCCGCTGGGGAACACACATACCCAGGCAGAGGCGGCCGGTGGGGTCCAAGTAGAAGCCCGGCTTGCAGATGCACTTGAAGCTGCCGTCCTCGTTGATGCACATCCCGTTCAAGCACATGTTTCTGATGAGGCACTCGTCCTGGTCTGAAAGCAAGCGGGCAAGTGTGTTTCCGTCAGACGCAGCACATTTTTCAGTGACAGACAGGAGAGGCCAGTTGCATCTTAAACTCTTCCTCAAAATTTCCATCTTTACTACGATAACGTTGTGCTTCTGATTCCACGTACTAGCACACAGTGTCATATAATGTTGTCTACTGTCGTGTACATACAATATCACACTGCCTCATATACAGTTATATGTTGTCATAAACTTTCATATGCAGTCATATGGAGTCATATAGAATCGTATATTGTCATAAACTGTCATGTGTAGTCACATGGATCACATACAGTCATATTCAGTGACTTAATGCAACAGAGAGTCAAACTGTGTGGAACACTATCTTGTCATTGCTGTTATCGGGCTAACACATGGTGCTTACGAGGCTGTTTTGCATCGTTTTCATCTAGAGGTACACAAAATAGAAAGCAGACAGCCAGACTATGAGTTTTGAAGCAACAGCTGCAAGTGCACTTTCATCATGAGACAGACCTTGGCAGTTCTTCCCGTCGGCGGAGATCTCAAAGCCGGCGTTGCAGACGCAGTGGAAGCTGCCCGCAGTGTTGACGCAGCGGCCGTTGTTGCAGATGCGCCCGTTGGCCACGCACTCATCCAGATCTGCAGGACGGAAGGAGGGGAAAAACTCCACTGACCACGGATCTCCCACACATCTCCCGTATGCTAATCTATATGGGTCCGGACATGCACCCATCCCTCTCTCCCTCAGTCCGAGCCCCCCCCCCCCACACACACAGAGCTCCTGGCCCTGGACCCCTCGGACGGCTCGGTCAGGCTCCGTGCGAGGGGCACGGGTTTGACCAGTGGGGCGCCGGCCCTCCCCCCTCACCTCGGCACTCTGTCCTGGTGGCGGTGCTCTGGAAGCCCGGGGGGCACTGGCAGAAGTAGGAGCCGGCCGTGTTGACGCACTCGCCGTGCACGCAAGGGCTCCGCTCACACTCGTCATCGTCTGCAGCGTAAAAGACACAATCTCAGGGTGTCAAATCACGCGTCATGACACACTCAGCCTAACTTTTCCGTATGTGCTTTTGTAACTCGCTCTGCATAGCAGCATCTGCTAAATGACTACTGTAATGTAATGTAGTGTTCAATCCGCTCCAGCTAGCCGGCAAGTGAAGAGATTTGGACAGGGAGTGCTCACCAACACACTCTCCCCTGGCGTCCAGCTTGAAGCCCATGTTACACTCGCAGCGGTAGCTTCTGGGGATAGGGATACAGCGTCCATTCTGGCACAGGTTCCTGAAAGCCTCGCACATGTTGGTGATGTTCTGGGTCTGAATAACTGCAGAAAGGCACAGCAGTCATCAATTTTAAGATGCGAAGCGCTTACTTCATGACCGACACATTCAGCATTCTTCACAATGTCTTACATTTTTGAATGACTGAATAAGTTTGAATCTCTGTTTGAAGACAAACCACACAATGTCTATGTTCTGAAGCACGAAATCCTGGTCCACTCACAATCTACTGCATTCTGAACTACAGGGGAAATGCTAGCAGTGGTGGTTGTTCAAAGATTCAAGAGAGACCCTGAGTAATTATTGAACTACTCATATAAAGCTTTTGGACTGCAGCTTTGTTTTAGACTTGTTTATTGATGTGAAAATGCAGGCCCGGACATACTTGGTGGCCCAGGCAGGGGCTGGACTGGAATGGGCTGTCTGGGGGGCTGTGGGATTGGCTGCTCTGGGCCAGGCGGTGGTTGTGGATAGATGGGAGGGATAAGAGGAACTACAGGGGAAACTCCAGGGCCCTCAGGACGCACGGGGAAAACCGGAGGCCCTGGGACCCCAGGAATCCCAGGAACCCCAGGAACACCGGGGATCTGAGTGCACAGCTTCTGGTACTCATCTGGAACAGAGGGACAAAGATTAAGCAGAGGCCTACATCCTGCCTTCACAAGGCAAGAAATGTAATTCATCTTCAATTCATCAGTGGAATTCTACATTTTAATCCCACGCTGACTGTTTGCCAGATAAAGGTCTGCCAAACAGGACAGTAATGGGAACGGACCACAAATACGGGAGCTTTTTAAGGAAATGGACAAACGAACCGGTTCCACGTATGGGGCACATCTCGGTGATGGTCCCGTCCGACCAGCAGCGGCCAGTGTGGCAGCAGCACTGCATCCTGGTCAGGAGCTGGGAGCTCTGGTCAGCACAGCGCCCATTCACCAGGCTGTTGTAGCAGTATCCAGCCCGGGCATCTGCAACAAAAGCTCACGGGTGTCAGTCCACGGCTCTTTTTTTCATACTATGTATGCGTTTGTGTGTGGGTGTGTGTGTGCGTGTGTGTGTTTGTGTATGCGTGTCCCGGGGGGTGGATGATGGGGTGTTGGCTTTATGGAATCTTAAATGATTATTTAGTGGCTCAGAAATGTCAAATAAGTGGGAGGAGGAACAGAAAAAAAAATCCAAAACATGGCCCTAGGCGGACGCTCACGTCCGCGTGCACTGCGCTGGGAAACTGATAGAACCGTTTGGCAAAAAAGATTTTTTGGAAAGGAGAACTTCATAGCGGACATTCTTTCCGAACAAACATCCTCCCGGGGGCCGGGGCCAATGTGGATCAGCTGGAGTTCTCTGACCCACATTCCCCCCCTCTGGTGCCGTCCGGGGTCTGGGCGGAACCGGGCTCGGGTCTGATTTAGGGCTTTTCTAGCCTTGTTTGGACGGAGGATCTTGGCTCGCCACCGCCTCGCGGGGTCGTCGGCCCATAACTCTGGGCTCCGCGATGGCTTTCTCTGATTTACATATCAACATGATCCCTTCCTCCCCGCTGTGTGACTAAACAGAAGCACCTGGGCAGGGGTGACCCGGTCCCTCTCCACCTCACACATCCACAATGGGATATCCTTCAGCCTTCAAGCGCGTCAGGAAACATGGCTCCACAAATCCAAAAGCCCCATATTTCATCACGCTTTACAATAACAATATGTAGCAGCTGAAATTCTATTAAACAGTCTTAGTTCGTTTGAATGATGCCTCGTGAATGTCTCTTATGTTTTATGAAGGACATTTAACAGATTTCTTTTTCCTCCATATGGGTCGAAGAGAAGGGGAAGAGACACTAAAACCGCTGCTGAACTTTCTTCCTCCCATCCCTTTTGAATCAACGGCGGAGAAGTGCGGGCAGCGTTCCCTCACCCTGCAGACACTGCAGAGCCCCGCTGCGAGAGCTCCGAGCTCCAGGCTCCGGTGGGTTAAACGGTGAGCCGTTTCCTAAGCCGTTAATGAGGAGAGCGGGAGACAGCGACAGCCAGGTATTCACAGTGTGATGCTACAGCCTGTGTCTGTTCCATTCACAGCAGTAAAAGAAAACAGCTCATTCTTGTGGCATTAAGAGGCAACAGACTACTGACCTAAATTCTTGCCGGTTGGGTTTTTTGGAAGGGCTGCAGCAGCTTTCTCGGCGTGAACCCTCCGCCTGCAGTGTGGGACTGCGCAGAGGAAAAACTCATCTGACAGCCTCCGTGGCGGAGGAACTAGCCAGTCGTACACGAGTCCGCCTTAACACCCAGACCACAGATGTGCTGAAACTCCTCTCAATTTATCACAGTTAAAAAAAAAAAAAACGCAGTCTTCACCGAACGGAGCGAGGCAATCTTTCTACTCGCCCCTAATCCCTCGACGCTTTGCATGCGAGACGCTGGAATAGCAATGCGTTCTCTCGGTTCGTATGGGTCTGCAGTTAGAGCGGGCCTGCAACAGCACGCACAGGCCTCACTCCAAGCCTGCCGATACTCAATACTCTGTGTGCCTGTGTGCTGTGCCACAACCACACCGCCACAACCCCTCAGAGACAGGGCCATGCTCACACAGTTCTTTCCCTTACCTATGCACCTGGACCCATCCAGAGGAGTGTAATATCCTTGTGGACACTTGCAGAAGTAGCTCCCAACTGTGTTTGAACATTCACCCCCATTGCACAAGCCAGGGATGTTGGCACACTCATCGAGATCTGCCAAAAATCAAACAGAAACCTGCATTATATGCTAATATTGTATTCTTATGTGCTGTAAAAAGCAAAATGGCAGCAGACAGACACAATGAAATACCTTTATGAACATTCTTTTAATGGATTTTTTTTCTCAAAACTGCAGTTTCAGCCATACTGTCTGACAGCAAAGGCTAGATAAACAGTGCCATTCAAGGCTATTATGTCCGAGAACAATTTTAACGGCAAATTTTGCTAGACAGAGCTAACCACCTTGGTTTCAGGAAGAAATGGCACTTGACATTAATGCGCACTTGAAAATAAAACTCGACCAAAATTTGAAACGTCTGTTTCAGACTCCAGGAATTTCATACGCGTCGGCTTATTATTTCAGGCAAAACGCAGCGCAGACTCTCTCCAGCAAATGAACATCACAAATACATCTTTTAGCGTTTCTGCAAATCCAACTGTGAAGAATTACAGCCAGTCGCCACTCAACTATGCTAATAACCCAGCATCCTCGGTTTAATGTCTTATAGAATAGGGCTTTCATTCATTTTAAGTGGACGGGAGATGCTGAGACTAGATTTTAATTTTAAAAAATGTAGTTACTGTATATTACAGACCAGAGAGTTCTTAAAATAACTCTAAACACTCAAATGTCTTTAAATATAAAACCAAGCCATATATCTTGCCCACCATAATCTGCGGTTTATTAGCTCTCGGTATATCGGCAGCGTTGAGACTGGCAGATGCAGGGAGAGCTGTAGAGGAGAGTGTGTCCTGATTGGCGGATGTGAGCTGGTGTTTATTTATGGATCGGTGTGCTGCAGGACATTATGAATATCATCCCCCCTCGAGCCCGCCGGGCCAGCGGGAGCGCGGACAAACATCTGAGTCATCTCTGATGCACCGGTGCTACTCTCCGCGCGCCGAGAAGAGGCCCGGCGTTTCTACGGCGCCTGCCCGCCTGGAGACGGAGGCGCCCCTCCTCTGACCCCCAGAAGCCCCCTCTCGAATTGGGGGGGGGGAGTCAGTGCGTCGGGGGTTTGATTTGGCCTCATTTTCATCCCCTCGGCCCCTCCATCACGTGCGCCTCTCCTGCTCCTCCTCTTCGAGCTAAACGCCGCTCTCCCCTCGGCCAACAACTGGTCTCTGTCACTGCTCAGGACCTGTCACTTTGCCGGCCGTGCCCTGGTCCCTCAGTGCTGGACTCGAGCCCGCTCATTAACAGACCCTCATGTGAACAGCATAAAATGCGCTGCAGCTGCCTGTAACCTTGCGTTCATTCTTTTCGGTCCCGAAGACTCTGCTACAGAGTCACCACGCTGAGGTTTGGAAAAACAGAAACCAGATTCAAATTTAATTAGCTTTAATTTCAGAGCGGGCCAGCTATTGAATGGGTACGTTGAGGGCCATTCTTACGTAGAACAGGAATCATTTTGTGAATGTGCAATGTGTCGCTTTCCCCTTAACAACCAAACAAAACCTTACCTTCACATTTCTGCGTAATTTCGTTAAACTTGTGTCCAGCAGGGCACTTGCACTCGAATGATCCGACAGTGTTAATGCAATTTCCTCCTTGACAGAGCCCAGGGATAGCCTGGCATTCATCCACATCTGCCAAGGAAAAAAACCATCTTAACAAAAACAAAATCACTTCTAATTGTTTTCCACAAAATTATTCATCTGTAAGAGAATTATTGCTTTAAAAACAATAAAAAAGAGCTACCCAACTATTGACTTTGTACAGCCATGCTGAGAGGGCTAAACTCTTGTTTCAGTCAGAGAGTAGCTAGGCGCCTATGAAATATAAAGTTACATTTTAAGAAGGACTTACAGCACTGAGTAACTCATAGCTGGTGTTCTGCTTGGCATCATGATTACTATTACACTGCCTTTTTTTCCTATCACCCTTTACCGGAGCTAGAGACTACACTGTGTTTTAAATGGATTTCCGATATAGCCACATCAGCACCTGTGAACCCTAAGCCTTCCCAGCATGCTCCTCTTCCCCTCCCATTTGAAGTAGAATCATAACTAATGTCATCAGGTAACAGCATGACCTCAGTCTTCACAGTCTCTGAGACGGTGAACGTGCACCAGCCCAACAGAGGCCATGCAAAGGTGATGAAGAGTCTTTGGAGAAGCAGGTTTCTAAGCTCCCAGACACTCGGCCTCCGGGGCGGGGTGGGGGCGGGGGGGTGGGGGCGAGAATAACAAATGCAGAGACAGAAGAGGAGACAGGAATGCGTCCCCGTAGTCGTGCACGCGGGGCTGTAAATCATGGCTCTGAGAAAGAGTCACCCCTGCTAGCTCTCTCCCGCGTCCCACAGACAGCCAGACGATGAAAAGAATTTGTACAGCTGGAGGAATTAGAGGAGAGGCCAAATGCAGCAGAGGGGCTTTCCAAAACGCTCTGGGAGAAGTCCCGGTCCACATCTGGCGGCCCAGTCCACAGAGACCCGGGCTGGCGGGACCATTCGCGGGGGCACCGGGACGAACTATATCTGCAAATGACGGTGCTCGGCAAACGCGAGCATAGCGCGTCCTCCTAGGTCACAGGACGGGAACAAAAGACACAGTGTCCACTGGGGGAGTCTTTATTTCGGGCTGTTGACAAGGGGGAAAGACAACAGCCATGGCGGGGCCGCGCTGGGAGCGATGCGTATCTCTGGCCTGTAATTAGACCCAATCAGAAGCCCCGGCACCAGATCGCCGTGACAACAGCAGGACAGAACTGTACGCCTGTGTCGCCAGGGTAACACAATGCCGGCGATAGGACACTGGGGACCAATGGCTAGTACAGACTGCCAGGGTAGATTTATGCATAGTTTAGAGAATCATGCCTGTGCTCTCTCTGTTACACAAAATGATCATACTTGCGCAGCTATAACATGCTGTTCACTGCTCCTCCTGTCTGCCTTATAATCTGCCTTCATAAACCATACTTTTGCAAGGCTGACACAAGACCATCTTTCTCTCGTTTAAAAGAACATCCAATTCCTTCATGCAGGAACAGGATGACTACCCAGTCTCATCATAATATTTCATACAGGGGAAAAAAAACCTTATTGTGACGTTATTTGATTATAGAATGTTTACTGCTCCTTCCAACTGTGTGTCTATGAACACCATATTGTACAGACACTTGTGATTTCCATGCTAAAGGAAAACAGATGTGTAAAGGAAAACAGGAAGCAACCTTCTTCTTCATGAAGGCCTGTGTTAAGGACCCTGAGCATAGGTTTTTTGTTTTTAATTTTGGAACATTGTTGTATGAGCCGCTACAAAGAGGTTTTAGTGCTTCATTATAAATTTAAGCCATTAAATCTAGCTTTGAAATATGACATGACATTTTATCAGTCGAAAATAGAATGCCCAAGTAGGAGAGGGAGTCAGATGAAGATTGTAGGTGTTGATGGAAAGCTAAAGGGTGCATTCAAATAACAAATAGACATGGGCGTAATTTATGATAGGGACGGTGGGGATATGTCCCTACCACTTTTCTGATTACCAAACAAAAATAGTTAGGCATATTAATGTTATACTAGTAGCTAGTATACTTAGCTAACATTATGTCCCCACCACTTTTCAAATCAAACCTACACCCTTGCAAATAGAGCTCACAAACCTAGCAAGTACCAACTAGCTTGGACACTGCAGGTCCAACGCATTCCACACCAATTGGCTCAGATGTGTCAAGCTGGAGAATCAGGGTAAATCAGAGAAGAATGTGTTGTGTGTTTGCTTAGTTTTAAAAAGTGCATACCTTAACCTCACAATGAAGGACAGAAAGTTTCTGTGAATTGCTTTCCCTGGGGCATTCATATTAGGAGAATAAAAAGGATTTTGTTGGTGGTTCATTCAAGACTGGACTTTGTGCAGCGATAACACATTTTTGTATCATAAGATCACTTCCTGCTTGTTCCAGAGAACTGTGTTCATGTCTGTTCCACATAAATATTTTGCCTTGGCTTTCTTGTGTTGGAACAGGGGCTAGAGAAAGGTACAATGAGAAAAGCTGGCAGTTAAACCTGACCAGTGGGGTAGCTGGGACTGAGAAACTAGCAAATGTACTCTGGAAATGCAAAAGAGAAATACAACTGGATGGGTAAACACAATGACAACCCCAGCTATGAATGTGTCAATTTGGGTTGGCCCCCACAAGTTACTGTTTAGATCAACAGTTGGTTCTCTGCCTCAAGAAGTCATGGTTTATTTAAGTCCAACTTATATGTATTTAAACGTGTTGCTCTAGATTCATCATGGAGGTTGACATGTTGAAAACAACAATTTCTCTCATCATTTCCATCCGTAAAGAAGAAAGACATTCTAGCATTTAATGGCATTTGAACGACACTTCTCACTACACAGTCCATTTAGACACAGTTATTTGCAGTGTATTGTTCATTTCTGACATACAGTACTAAGCATCACACTTTTAAAACTACTGCGGCTCTAATAATGTTTCTCTCTGCTCATATTAGAATCACCATATAAACTCTAAATAATTCTGAAAGCTTTAATATTCCAAACCATTAAATCAATTTACACCGAAAAGTTTTTTTTTTCCCTTTTCATGGAAAAACACCCCCCCGAAAAAATGACTTTGGCCCAGGCCGAGCCTTTTTCGCTGCAGTTTTATACTAAATGTGCTTACGCATGGAGCCTCCAGCAGACCGTGAATGCACTCTCCTGACAGTCCTCTCCTTCACCCTGTCGACATGTCTCACGGAATTCTTCAGACAGAGGGACCAAAAGCAATTGAAATCAATTAGGCCTAATCCCCTGTAACAGCACCGCGGCGCGGAGGGTACCTTGACAAGCTCCTGTGCGGTGATTCGGAATGAAGCCGCGGCGGCAGGGGTGGGGCTGCGCCGGACACATCTCGCAGGGGTGCCCCCAGGCTCTGCCCACCGTGGCGCAGCACAGCGTTTTGGTGCACACGATGCCAGTCAGCTGACCTTGGCACATCTGGTTGCTCACTGAGGCGAAGCAGGGCCCCGTCCTGTAATCTGGGAGGCGCAAGACAGTCAGAGACACAGACTGGACATTGGAGACAGACAGACAGACAAACAGACACACACACACACACACACACACACACACACACACACACACACTGTACGTGAAGATTCCTCCAGCAGATTAGGAGGCTTATGCTTTCTTGTTAAGCTAAACTAGGAGCTAACCATTAAAGTTCTTTCCGTGGATTTTGCTAAGAGTTCTCCGTTTGAGATCCAATTGAGAGTAGCTTTCAAGCATAGGCGATGGGCGATTGTAAAACACCCGATCCAGTTACGACATGAGGACTGAAAGTGTTTAGTGTGATTCAGATGAAATATAAACTGAAGATTTACATCAGCAGTGTGTGAGCTTCAATGCTCCCAATTATGTCTGGCAAAAGCTCAAACTCAAAAATTGGTTCCACATTTCACGGCAGACAACAGACAGCATGAAGCAACAGAGAGCACGAAAACTCCAATGCAACAGTTCCTTACAGAAATAAAGCACTTTTTTTTCACAATTAAGAAGGCATACATGGCTGGTTAGGTATGCTTTAGTCTCCACTGTTTTTACCATTTCCTGGCAAATAAAACTGCTTGGGACACAACTGGGTCATCCCCCTCTCTTAAGTATACTTTCAATGCTTTCCCAGTTTCAAAGCACCACAGTAGGAGAGAGACACATTAAATGTTAAGTTAGGGTGATTACCAAACAGCTAAATTCCATCTGAAGATAGCTGAATACATTTTCAGAGAGAGCAAGTGGTTTCTACAGCTCACCAATTATTTTTTCAGCACTTCAGCACAGCTTTACTTATATAGTTTTAGGATACTAACATGAACATTTGAAGTTATACCTCTTATTATGTCAACTATAAGAATGAAAGCCATTGGAGGCCACTGAAACTCTATTTTCATGACATTACCATGTGTACCTTACAATAAACTGTTCGGCGACACACCGTGCTTTTTTTCCAGTATCACAGGGGACTTGTTTAGCTGTCATCAGTTGCTTAAAGAACATTGGGGTGCTGGATTCTTAGTAAGTGAGAAAGGTGTGAAAGATATATAACATACACATTTCAGTTTTAACAAGTTTTCTTCAGTTGAGCTAATTATACAACTCACATATATAGACCTAACAATTCTATGCTAAAAAGACTTTTAAATAGCACACTCGCCAAAAGACACGTGGCAACATTCTCTATTCTCATTTATTTATTTAGTACTTCCTTTTAAGCGGTGACAAGTATTTGCTCTCATTGTTTTCTGACACCTTTTACATTTTTTGTGAAATCCAGCCCTAAAACTCCTGATAACTCATAACTGACAAACCTTTCTAGGACCTCGTCGGTGTCGGTGGCATTTGGTATTAAATATGGAGGTCCCTTACTGTGGTGCAATGGCAGTGTTGTTTCAGCATTCATCTGCGTACCACGTCTAAACACAGCTGTGAGGCACTCCCTTGTCTGCACGTCTCTAAGCAACGGGATACAGTGTCCCACACATTAAACCAGACAGGGCTCTGTGTCAAATATTTTGCCTCCATTTAAAATGGTGACATCAAATCTAATGCACATTTACAGCATACATGCATAAAACAGCTTCTTTTCCCTTGCCTGTTGTGGCTTGACTGTTATTTTAACACATTAAATCAGACTTGTTAGGGGTCAGAATAAATTACTGCTCGATTACGTTTCAGTTCTCAGTAAATATTTACATTTTAAGAGAATTCACTTTCGTATGATCCTTGGCAGTCTTGGATGGGTTTGCAAATGCTCTGTCCTGTTTCCTGTGTTTAGTTAATAACGATAGATTTGGTGTGGAAAAAAATTAAGACCCAGGATGAATGAGACCCTTACTGTCCTTGGCTGAAAACTGGAAAATCTGTTTATACAAAACAGTAGAATCAGAAGAATCTACCTGTTCCAGCTGTCTTCCAGCAGCAACAGCGCATACTGGACCTCATCCTCTGTCAGCATTCTGAGTGCACACTTCATGGCCAATTACAGCAATTTGCTCCCCAGAAAGCCTTTCAGATAAAGATATCTGGATGGAGCAATATCTACAGGAGGCAATCAGCGACTATCTCATTGAAGTCAGAGGAATCTGTTTACAGAGAGCAAATGGACTGGTTTGCATTATCTATAGCCTTTTGCAATGAGGTGTAGCTGAGGCTTACAAAACAGGACCACTGAATCTCTTGGACACAGTTCAGTTGTTTTGTGAACTCGACCATGCTACTTAAACCTAAGGCTTAAGCCAATTTATTATTAATGCGTTCTGTACAATGGGTCAAATATTACTCACTTTCCTTGGAAATCAACCAAAGAGCACCGCCCTTTCAAGAGTTCATCAAACTCCTTACTGCCAAAAGTAAGATCATGTATCTTTGTTATAGGCAGTGTATAGGCTCCTTGTGCAGTCTGTTATATTATGTGCTAAACTAACACTCTCCCTGTCTGAAACCTAACTCATGGGCTGAGAATTAATTTCGGTCATGGCTTCCCAGGGCCTCACAGTATGTTTCCCACAATGTTCTCTGCACTAATGGTATAACATTAAATCAGTGCAAGATAAGGAAACTCCATTTCTCAGAAAATACTAAGGACATTTTATATGCATGATATAGCAAAGCAACATCCTCAAAAGGAGATGCAAGAAAGCCAGGGCAACTCCAGGCAAACTGCAGAAGGATGTTGCATTATACAGTACATTGTACATCCACAATATGAAAACATAAGACAGGAACTTTCAACAAGTTACTGAATGCCCGCCATTCTTCTCTTCACATAAACAAACTGTAAAGTTATGAACAGCTCTGATTTGTCATGAATATGTCAAGAATCACTCCGCTGCCACCATTACTGCAAAGACACTTGGGTGAGAGTGACACAACAAGGTCGTTCAGGACCTCTGGAGTAGCCGAGGCCGCGGAGGGGGCCGGCACTCATCTGTCACATCATGCCAAAAACAACTGCCTTTTCCCAACGCTTCTGGAAGGGCGGTAGGAAGTTTTCGGTTTGGCTTAGCTGTCCGCTGGAGGAAACCATTCGAAACGATACTGAGATGAATGAGAGCCATGATTAGCTGCATGCAAAACCAGGAAGCTAAGAGCAGGCGCCATGAGGATTACAGGCATCTACCAGGCGCACCCTGAAAAACCTGCAGCATTCACTCCATGCAGCTGTGTCCTCCTTACTAAAACTGGTTACCTGTGAGGTTTTTATACCTATATGAAAACTCCTCAATCAAAAATACATTCGATCATTCATTGCTGGATACAAGTATACATTTTAAAATGACTTCTTGACATCATATATGCGTAACTATTACTCAGCCATCAACTGGGGTCCAAAAAAGGGTGCATGACTCAGAGAACCTAGGAAGAGTTTAGCTACACATACTGTATCCATGAGCCTTGTACTGTACATGTCAATTGGTAGTGCTGAAACTGTACAATATTAACCACACGTAATTTCGCATTTATCTAAATTTCTACTTGTATACTTTATTTTCAAGTAGATTTCAGGAATTATTATACTGAACATTCCTTGGGGAGAGTGAGTATTGTATTGGCAGGCATGTTCCTTCATGAATTGTGTACTGAATAGCACAACTGCATTATATATTGTAGGGTTAAAGCATATGGTATGGAACAAGCACACTTATTGCTATATCCTTGGTATGCATATCTTTTTCCATATATGATAATTCATTTCAAGTTGTTTACAAGAACATAAGGTAAATATTGATAATAGGAGTGAAATGCATGGGCCCCTTTAAGTGCAATAAGGCTATAGATTTATTTAAGTGGGATAATAAAAAGTATAGTGCAGCAGAGAAAGAAACCAGTATATGGCAAATCTGCCGGCTCCACAAACCCAGTCTACGTGTCAACATTTGGTGGGAACTCATTCTGAAGACTTCCGAGGTCCTCCATATCGCATGATGAAATTTCTGGCCTTTTCATTTCATTTTTGTGACCGTTCTGTTTGGCCATAACATTGACAAATTAGTCTCCTTCTGGAAAACTCTGCAGTAAAAACTGAAAACCCGTAATATTGAGGTCTTAATTATGAATTTCAGGCAACTCGGCTCACATGCATTCCAAAGCAAATTTTTAATAATACATAACAAGCTGCTGTCACAGTGTGTTCACGTTGGCTTTAACCTTGGGGGGGTTCTTATGCAACATTTCAGTGACTGCCAGGCTCATGATGATGAGTAAGGACTGAAAAATGCACAGTAACACTTGTTTAAATGCATTACTTAAAGTTAAGGACAAAATGCCATAGTTGGTCGGTTATACTGGGAGAATGGTCGGACTGAATGCCTCCCTTAGCAAATGGCCTGTTTTTGGGGTTAATTCATTTCACATGTGAGTTATCCAAAAACAGGGGGAAAAAAGCTTGGCAGCAACTGCAAGTACAATGTATTCTCCTCTTCCACACAAACTGCCTCAAAGACTAACCTCCAACACATCTGCATCAAATACAGTTTGTCAGGAAGGATGAGTCAAGATGGATAATAGCTGTCAGAAAGCGAGATTAATCCAAATGACAGCAAAACAAATGGCCATGCCACACACACAAAAACACAAAATGAAACAAGATGCTGGGGAATGGTCAGGACAACATTTGTGTCAAGTTTCATCAAAATCAATGCATAATTGGCTGCATGAGCTACCAGCATACAAAAAACTCTATCAGGAGCCTCGATGACCCTGACCCTGACCTTGACATTTTACTCTGTGACCGTAAATTCAACAGGGTTCAAGGGAACAGTGAGGATAACGCCGGTGTCAAGTTTCATCAAACTCCACGCATACAGTAACTGGATGAAAAAAAAAACACAGTGCAGCGAAGGGAGAGAACAGTCACCCCACCCGGCTTCTAACCCAGGTCTACAGGGTACCAAACTGCAGCTTTGACCTCAACGCCAAAGAGCCAGGCTCGTTGGTATAGCAGTCAGAGCGCATACTCGACCGTAGTGACAGCACTCTGTCACACACAGCAACAACCAAGAAGCTCTGTGACTGTGTCCTTTGACCTTGTGACCTTAAAAATAAAAAAGGATGTTCTCATTAAAAGTACTATTTTTGAGATGCAGGCACATAACCACAGAAAGATGGAGAGATTTCAGAGAAGGAAGGACAAACCAAAAAAACAAAACATAATGCTCCTTTCAACTGAGTTGCATAGACAAAAACACATGAAAAGAACTGTGCGGTTGCAGTATCACAGATGCAGCAGGCAGAACATTCTGAAACATTTCCTTTACAGGAACCAGAGCCTTTATTACTGCCATGCATGGGCCACGACAATTGTGTCTGACAAACGTCATTGACACTGACAGGAAACAACCGCTTTTCAAAACTGCAGTTCACCAAGCGCTCTCAAAACAGAGGGGTAAAATTCGGAAGGTCTGGGCAAACCCACCAAACTTTCACCCTCGCTGTACCGACAACTGTGCCCTCACTTTCAGATAACTAACGAAAGCCAGACATGGCCATTTAATTGGATCTTTGCTTTTTCAGCGGCAGGGTGTGTTATTGCCCCGGGGCCAGCAGACTTAGAAGTGGCACACATGCAAACCAAGGAAGATTTACATTCCATAAACACTGCCCACTCAGAACTGCCTGCTTCACAACATTTCCCCATGGTTGTTTAGCTCAGTCTACAAGTGTTTGCGGATTCCTCACAAACAGGGAGATTGTTGCATATTATGACTCAAGGAGAGTGAATGCTCAATTACAGATTCCACAGAACAACAGCTGGATGTGGGAACAGATGTGGAAAAAGATATTTTCTCATTTTGGGAAGATAACAACAGGCATGACTGTACCATACATTGCTTTGAAGTGTCTGACTTCAAAAATATTTTGCTACATAATACACACACACAGAATAAATAAGCAATAAACAACTGCATGGAAGCCCAGATGTACACTTAAACCCACACATATATTTATATAACTCAAATTTTATACCATGAAGCAGGAGCTCACTTTTCAACAATTATGAACAAAAATTACAGACTATACATAGAAATGTGTGTGACCAATGCTGTTGACAAGACCTTAAAAATCTACCAGCATCTTGTCCATGCATGTTTAACACATAATATCCCACTAATCTGGTATTTATGCTTGTGTTATTAGTGTCATTGGCAACATAAAGTCGCTTTTAAACATTGTAGCTCTAAGTAACATTATATGCTCAGCCATCAATGAAAATGACCATGAAATGGCCTACCTCTTTCACACTGAGCCCCGGTGAAGCCATAGGTGCAGGCACAGCGGTTCGGGGCCACGCACCTCCCTCCATTCAAGCATCCACTCTCACAGACAGCTGGGGCATGAAAGGAGGAGAGACACCTACATGAGGACTGGGGACAACCCTTGTGATTTTCTTTCAAACAACAAAAAGACCAGTACAGCACTGACTTTTCAGCATCCCAGGCGCATTCAACAGCCAACCGCAGGGAAATATCTTGCAACAGCACTGATGGGAGTTGTAGTCCACAGTCAGGCATTGTGGAGTATTCAAACACCAGCTCAAGACTTCAGCTCCCATCAGCACCTCTGCATGACCTTGCGCCTGATGGACGCACCCTTGACATCCTGAGTAAGGGTGTGGCTTTAAGCGACAGTGTGCTTTTGGGAGCTGGTCCTTACGTTGTCCACAGTGTGCCCCGGTGTATCCTTTCTGACACAGGCAATGATCCTCCGCACAGGTGCCCCCATTCATGCAGCGGATGTTGCAGTGTTGAACTAAGGGACAACAGAGACAGCACTTAAACACGGCTTCTGGGGAATGAGGGGGTGCTGTTAGGCACGCTTGTAAATCTACGGAAAATAAAGGTCAATTTATCAATACTACAAAGCACACCGTTTACGTAATGTAGTCAGAAATGTAGCCAACTATGTAACTTGGAGGACTGTTTACCATGGACACATGTATGTGGTTGTATAGTGTACTCAAATGTATCAGAATTCTGTGTTTTTTTACATTCTTTTAAAGACTAGGAGTCATTTTAAGCAAGTTTTCCCAAAGTATGAGTCAGTTTCCGAGCACTGCAGTCGAGCTCCTTTCTTTGGTGTCTGAGAAAAACAGAAGGGATTAGGCGAGGGACAGGAAATGACATCATCTGCCAGGCAGTGTAGGACCTTAAAACCACAGACTGATTTCAATTAAACTCAGTTCTGCCAAGAACTAATTCACATCCCCCGGTGAACAACCAAGCCATTTATACTGTGTTGTTGAGGAAGAAACACACAACAAGCCATGTGTTTTTGTGTGTTTGAAATAAGCCTTTCCAATTTTGCATTGTTTATTTTCTTCATTCTTCTCATCTTCATTCCCATGACAGAGGTAATACAGCAGTCCACTGAAGCAGAATTACTCTAGGAGGACTCTGCTGAAGGAGCCAGCGGGCAGAGCCTGGTTCTCACTGTTTTCGACTACAAGATATGAGAATTATTTGTGTTCCAGATAACGCAAGATACAGAAGTGATAAAGAACGTAAGGTGGGGTGTTCAATGGTTAACTGACTTGCAAAGGATTTGACACCCATGTTTTTTTTTTCTTCACAATCAAATACAGTACCTGATTTGGAACCACAGGAGGGTGCAATTTGTCCGTTGGGGCAAGTGCACATATTGGGTCTGGAGCAAAACCCATCTCCGCACGAGCTCCGGCAAATGGCTGGAAATAAACACACACACACACACACACACACACACACACACACACACACACAAACAAAACAAAGGGGTCAACTCCTTGACTCTAAGCAAAAACACAGCTGGGTGCATGCCGCACTATGTAAATCTAGGGGAACCCTGTAGTGCGGTGGGACACGATGAGTGGCAGAGTGATGAGGATGGCAGTGGGTCAGTGTTGGGTTTGAGGTTCCCAAAAGCACGGTAATGCCGGGGCGGGGGTTGGAGGTCGGAGGGTGAGGGCGGTATGGCAGTAGTCTGGGTTTGCCACTAGGCAGTCTGAGAAAAGTCAGGCTGGCAAAGGTAATCCGTCCTGACGAGCGAGACATTATGCACACAGTGACCTGGCTTCCTCAGTGCTCTATTGTTAAACAATATCATTAGCAATACTGGCTACAAGGAGGCAGCTTGCCAGACTGCAATCACAGGACACGCACATTAATAAACAACCTTCCTGTGTTTGACCGCATGGGAAGAATGCCACAATCATTAGCATTCAGTATGTAAATATGGGGTTGACCTATACCGAGATGAAAGCTGAAGTGAAGTAAAAGATGCAAGAAGATGTAAGTAAATGGACACTGTTTGTGTGCAGATATATACATAATGATGCAAACATGAACTTGTCATGCATTTACTTACACTTATTGTTTCAGTGCCTGGGAGCATTTCATAGCTGTATTTCGCAGAGTGGGTGTGTCAAAGCAATATTGTTTCCAAAGCTAAAATAATTTCCACCCCACTTTATCTACCTAGTTACCAGGACAAAGCCATTCAGCCCTGAATAAAGACATTATTATTCTCTGGCTCCAAGGTATCAGTTCAATAGCCAGTTACAACATTAGATTCTGACAAACTGAATTTCCTTGATACAGACAAAGACCTGCATTACATCTAAACATAAAGTGATTGTCCTTCACTTTAAGTTACAACTTTATGTACGTGTTGCATTCTGCTGCTAATTAATACTTTATATGTTCTTTTCAGTGACTGCTGAACTCGGTTAGTTGTGTGCAAAACAAAAAGTAATGCCTGCTCAATTTTTTTGAAGTTGAGGTTAGAGTCTCAGCTTTACTGCAGTTTTGATATAATAAACTTAGGTGTGTCACATGAACAAATCCACAAAGAGGTCAAAAGAACTTACGGACAATGCACTGGTTCCCCCCAGAGAGGGTCTTCCACCCTGGGCAGCAGTATGCATTGTAGCGTGAGCCACAAACATTGGGCCTGTAAAAAAACCCCACAAATATACCATTTAAGCAACATTATTAGAACCTGTAGGGAGAAGGTTTCCTCCTCTCTACTATTTTTGCACTTTGTGTGCTGATTCATTATTGTTTTTGTCACAGAGCACTGTTCTTCCACACCTGAAACATCATGGATTAAACATTGCCAATTCATTACTCAATAGTCCTAAAATGTACCAGCTGCCTTCTGCAAAAGCCCTGCTAAAACAAAGCTCAGCATTGCTACCAAGAAAAAGAGAATATTCACCTCCGTTTTAACGCCATAAGTCATATGGCAACAATCTTGAGACATTTCCCATTCTTTTATTTACAAGACAGCAACAGAATGTGAAGACAGGTGACAAAATGTGACCGCCCACACCCATCAGGGAATTATATTAGGCTTTCACAATGTCCTCAATTGCGCCAAAAATCTACATATTTAAACCTAATCTGTCTCTTTCCTCCTTTAATTAAACGGAATATACGTTAGCTGACTAAAACATTCAAAATCTATGCAGACACGTCCTTGTCTCCAAAACAGCAACACCTAGTGGCCCGCATTAAAACCGATTTAAAAAAAAAAGCTGAACAGCGGTTTAAAAAAATCCCAGCGCAGCATTTTTCTTAAGCAAAATAAATGAAGAAGAGAACTCCAAGACCAACTGAAAATAAGTCCAGTGTGCACTTCATGTGGCTACGAGTAAAACGGGATTTTTTTCTGATGTTTTTCTATTGAAATCAAGCAACTTCACACTTTTTAATGGCCATAGTTAGCTCTATTTTAAAACTTCAATGTTTAAATAACAAGTAGCACGTATAAACAACAAGCAGTATATAAGCACTTCATGATTTATTATGATTATGATTATAATTAATATTATAAGCCATTATTAATGTAGCGGCAGTATACGTTTTGTTGCCATGTTTTTATCACATTTAATCATATTGTGGCTATGAGGGTGTATGACCTTCCCAGAATGCTCTTGGATCTATCTCAAATAAATCCCGGTCCCACACCAAAGCGATTGCGCGTGATATTAGCTGCGGAGTACGTGGTTGCAAAGTTGACTTTATCCATATATGGGGTGTGGTGTTTACAGCGAAACGAGACCAAGATTAAACTGCGCAATAAAAATGGTCTTACAGTAGAGCTCTAAACATTCCAAAAGGGACAAACGTCCAAAGGAGTCCTTTGTTTAGAGTATAACTTCTTTTCCGCGGCACAGTAGGAATGTTCGATCCTTGCCAGTATTTAATTACAAAGCTTTCCTCGAAGCTTCCCTCTGGAAGAATGTCACTTATCAGGCCAACCTGCATTCTTCTCAGATTAAAAACTCAATAAAGTTGGACCATCGTCATCCCGTTTCCCTATTAGCAGCCCATTAAATAAATTGATGACAACTATGAACTGACGACTGCATTGCATTATTTTTTTCCATTGCTTTGCGCAGTTATCCGGTGTGGTGGTTGCAGACAGCGTAAACATGAGCACAAACGTACAGATGTGAATGCGTCACTCATCTTCAATAAAACCGCCTATCCGTATCAGGTTGGTCCTATACATTGGTTACACTAGGTTACTAAAAACGTTCAGAAAAGTTCTGTTACATAATTGTGTAACATAATGAAAATGACCCAAAAAAGCTGTATCGTCGTTGTTTTAATATTGCTCCCTAACAATAGTCTTACATTCTCGCTAACGATAAAAAACTTTAACAATAGGCTGAACAAATGACAACTTGGTGTTCTCGGGGCAGTGAAATTCATCATTTACAATGCGAAAAAAAACCATGTCTTAATCAGTTTACTAATGCAATTAGAACTGGTGTATACAATTACCCCTTCAACACATCTTGCCCTCCTCTTCTTTTGGCTCTGTTCGCTCTCTGCTCAGCGTCTTTGTCAGCGTCGCTTTCCCCCACAGCACCTTCTGCAGCCTTGACAGACACCGATAAGACCGCTGCAAGTCCCAGAGCAAACTTCAGCAGTCGCCTCTGCCACATACTGCCCAGATTTTCTTATAAAAAGTTAGCTACTCCACTTTTATTCAACGAAAATAACGGCGTTTAATACAGAAGTCCCCTTCTCACTCCAAAACTCCTCTCTCCAAGTTTTCGGGCAAAACTGTGAGACAAGAAAACACTTTCAGTTATAATGCATCAATGGAGTACGCACAATGTGCACAGGCAAAATTGCAAAAAACATTCTGTTGCGATAAAACCAATTTCACTTAAAGTGCAAACATATTCTCTCAGTATAAATCTGCTACTGTGTTCTAATATCCTCACTAGTTTAATTATGGTAAAAAAAAAATCGAAACATTAGATGGTTAGTCTTAATGTATATTACACCTATGCTACCATTCTATTCTTTTGGAAAATACAGACCACAAAGCGACAGAACTTTACAGTACCTCCTCTCCAATAGGAGAAAAAGTCTTCAAACCCGCCCGAGAAAAATATGCTAATGTTTTTATACAGATGGTACAGTACTGGATAAAAGTATTTCACAGGGAGAGAGAAAAAAAGCAATCAAAAACAGTAATGCAAAAAGTCGCAGTCGAAAAACACTATTTAAAGTTTACCATCCTGATCATTTCCTCCACACAAAATGCACCAAGTTATATCGCCTTCCCAGGTCTAATGACATTCAAAACGGCCAGCCCTTCTGCAAGAACTCCTGCAAGAAGTGATGCGAGGTGTACCTTCCTTTCGTCTCTCCCTCGCCCTCCCTTCTGCGCTCGCTCCCCTATCCCCTGCCTCCCCTTCCTCTCAAAAACTTTTTCTCTTGCTCTCGCGATACATAGACTGCCAAATTCCTGCGTAAATTCAATGTAGTACATTCCCGTCAGGGAGACCGTATGTTTGGATGTGCAATGTAAAGTGTTTTCAGTTGGTTTTTATGGTTTGCAGTTTTGCTGAAACCACGTCTGCTTGTGATACTTTTCAAACTGCATTTTCAAATGCTCTCAAAATCACTGTGAAATTGAAAAGTTTTAAACCAGCACAGACAAAACACCTTAAACATTTTTGAAAATGTTGTTTGTACCAAAGAGGGGGAAAAGCCACAGTCAACTAAAGAAAGAAACTAATAATTTTTTGAAGCAAAAACTCAAATTAATATGAACCATATGTATGGTCAAGACATTCTGACCATGACAGAAAAACCTGTTGTGCGTATAATTTGCAGATTGTTTAATTTATCATTTATTTCACTGGCATTACACTGGTCTTACGGACAGATTTGTAGTTTGGACAGTGCACAATGGACTCCCTCTTCTTGTTCCCCTCCAACTCTGACGACAACAAACAAACCTACTCAGTGCATGTATCACACTTTGTACAAGAGTCAAAATAGTTGCCAATTGCTGAAAATTTTAATAAAGTGAAGGAAAACCACTCTCATGTCTAGGTAGTTCAACACACACATATCTGCAAAGCGAATTAAAATGGATCTTGCTCACGGTTACTTTTTGAATGGCACAGCGAAGGAACACACAAAGTCTGATTCTGGTATGCTCCAGTGCTGCAACCACTTGCCTGCCTGCAAACCTGAAATGAATAAAACATTGAGTCAGAGTTCCCCTTAGCTGTTGTGAAATCATGCTAGAGACCTGCTACGTTATTAAACAGCCAGGGAGCTGTGCCAAAATGCCACTAACAGAACAATCTCCCGCAGAGCGGGCTGGGGTGGGCGAGAAGAAACGAACAGGGTTTCTCCACAGCTTTGGGAATAGTTTGTTTTGTGAGCCACACCCGAGGTCTCGCCGGAGTGATTTTTTTTTTTCTCTTCAGCGAGTGAGTCAAGGTCTTCCATGCTTGCCGCGGTGCTTGGAGCTGTTGAGGAGGCCAAACATCTCTCACGGGCTGCTGAGCTCACGAAGGCTTGGATTTCCCCTTACTCTTCAAAGGAAACGCAGGTGAGACAGCGGGCCACTGCCCGGAAATGAGGTGGGGGCCGCCATTGCTGAATTTGCCCCTCATTCATAAGGCGTTTTGGACATGTCACCTGAAGTGTCAAAAGGGTGTGTTGCCATGAGTTACATCTCTCCTGACAGAGGAGGGGTCGGGTCTCGTCTTTATCCACGAATTGCAGGGAATACACTGCTTTACTAAAGTCCATGTGCTTCATGTTTTGAGGGGCAGCATGTGCCGTATGGTTTGTATTACTGGACTCTGAAACTGAGCGTACGGGGTCTGCATCCAGGATGGAAAACTGAGGTTGTATCCATGAGAACGAACTTTATCTTAATTGCTGCAGCAGAAGTGCCAGCTATGTGTGTGATATATAAAGTCACCCTGGATGTGTGTATCTGCTTAGCATATTAAGAATGTTATCATAGGCCTTAATGACTGTTGAAGTCTGCTGTGGGTGATATGACAGTAGCACTCAGAGAGCTATCTTTACTTGTTTACACTTACAGTGGATTAATTGGCTTACAGCAGAGTGTACTTTACAAGGTTGAAATACTTCTATACTTACCTTCGTTATATTATACTCACAATCTGAAAACACACCTCAGCATGTACACTGCCAGAGTTAGCCAGATAGTGGTTGTCAGAACACAATCACAATCTCCTGGTAAGAAGATGACAATGAAATTGAATTATACAACCTAAACACAAGGAGATGGCAGAATTCTGTAGCCATGGCTTGAAGGACTGGTTCCTATCTGTTGTGTTTTCTGCCAAGTGTTCGGGAATATTTTGTTTATTCACTTTTTTGTTTGCTTATATTTTTGTTTTCCATGATAACTTATGGGTTTCCTTCAAACAGAGCCTTCCAATAAAGAGTTGAATTACATTTAATGGTGCCATTTATTGATGTGCTAACTGAACTTTTGCTTGCACAACCCACTGGCTTTTTTGTATACACTAGGTGCATCACTGACTGTAAGTTCACTTACCCCCATGCAGGCTTCTGGTAAAGAATCCTATTTCACCATCCAAGACATTCCAAAGATGGCAAATGATGATGTCAAGTGTCATTGCCATGGTCACACCTTATCTCAGTTCCACCAGGACAAAACAAAAGCAGCAGTATTCTAATACAAAAGTACTCTAATACTTTTTTTAACATTTCTCTGTCACTCTGGGGTTATTTACCCAAATCCTAAAACTGCTTTCAAAACTATACAGGGTTTTTAATAGCGTGGACAAATCAGCCAGGAGAGGGCCAAAAATATGTGACCTACTTACAATCTGATTGTTATAGCTGCTGTAGCATTTCCATTTTTATGCAATGTAAAAACAAATATATTCATCTGCATATCTCACAAAGTCAACTTAACCTCGGAGATCCAGATCACTGCCCCTGTGCTGAAGCTAGTCATTTCAGTCAAACTTTCCCACATTATTTGTTGTCTTTGGCTCTGCGAGACTTATTTTATTTCCCTTTGTCTTCTCTCACAGCAGAGCTGTGGCCAATCTTCTGCAAAAGTTGCCAAACGCCTTCCAGAACCGAGAACATTTTCAAAGTGCATACTGTAGACACAAATGCAGTTCTGCTGTGGGATCGCCTGCAAATTTGTTCAAAATGAAACATCTCAAGTATTAGGTCCCCAGAAAGCTAAATCTGCCTCCTCATAGCCATTGGGGAGTCATTTAACAACTGCTGAAAAAAGAACAAAAACTGAGTCATTTTACTAACTTGACTTTTTTATTCAAAAAGAATTGCTTCTACATACTACGTGCAACTTTTAAAATAATGACTTTTTACAAAATATATATAAAGGCCTTATTCAGGTCAGGTACTGTCAGTGAAACCAATATATAGATCATCTGAAACAGGATTATCAGTGTGTAGAGATTCGGAAATGATGTAGCTACATTTCCTATGATAATGTGACAGGAGCTTTCATCTCCTATTGAATTATTTCATGCTGAAAACAGAGTATGAGAGATAAAGCAGAAGTCAGAATGAAATGGTCCAAGCCATCTTAAATCCCTGCTTTTTCCTGCCTCTCTGTGTCAAATGGCCTACAGCATGAGCACTGGAGGTTAATCTGGTCTGTTCCATTTGTGCCTTCTCCTACTGCAACAATCAGGGACTTTTTCCAATTAGCTACTCTAATGGCTCTGAACGATGCACATGTGTCTCAAAATGCACTTAATGATATAATTAATGCAAGCCTAATAATGCCAGTGGTGATGATTATTATAATCTCATGAAAAGCCATTATCCAGGGTGGCTTGAAATGCTCAGTGTTAGATCTTACTCATTTTGTAACCTCAATTATGTTACAGATGGCAAAATGCTTTGCTTAAAGGTACAACAGCACCACCCTACCCCTAGGATATGATGCCAAGACCCTTGGGTCTTGCGTGTAGAGGTCCCTGTTTTAACCACTGCACCAAACAGCTAGCTTACAGAATACATGCTCTGTCATACTTCATACAAAGTTTACTTTTGTTTTTCTTCCAGTCTGCATGATTCATGCCAGTGAATGTCCCTTTCACCGACATACTAAGTGACGACCTCTCTCTGCCCTTTATTCAGGGACCCCCCTCCACCACCACCACCACTCGGGGGGAGGTGCCTAATGACACTTGTTAACATTGTCATGACTATGATGTTCACATATGGTGGAAAAATCTGGAGTAAGGTTACAGGAGGGGTTGCAGAATTTGCATTCTGTGACCCAGTGGACTCTAATTCAATTCTGACAAGAGGCGCTTGGTCGTCTAAAGCTCCTGTCTGATCCACGAGGGAACACACATGCCGCCTCCAACACAGTGTCCAGGACAGGACCCTCTCTGCAATTCCAGCCGATTGCATAGAGCAGGTTAGCGAGAGAGGCCAAGTGGAGACCGGCCAACACCAACCTTCCAGGATCCGACAACACGTGCTGCGCGACTTTTCCAGTTGGGACGGAGAGAAAGGGCAGGTGGATTTACTGCATGAATCAAACGTTAAGCTCGGGAGGGGGAGAGAGCGAGAGAGAAAGTCATCAGGAAATCGCATGTCAAAGTCCTGCCTGAGTCATGGCACTGCAGTGGGAACCATGGGTAAATCACTCCCCACTCTTTAACTTTGGCACCCCTTACCACAGCATTAATTACTGTGTTTTGCGGAGCCAAATAACCAGGAAAAAAAAGACATGCTGTTCACCTGCAAAGTAAAAAGGAATGTTTCAAGGGCACTTAATTTTAAAGTTCTTCCAATCTTTCAAGGCATGCGTTAAATCGCCTTCATCCATCAAGATAATTGCTTTGCTTTGGGCCTGATGGTAATAAAACCTATACTTCAGCGCAGAGACCTTGCGTGAACACATGTTAAACATATACACTGCAATTCAGGCTCATCAACCTTGTTATCCTGTAAAAGAAGATTAATGCTGAGTTGCCCTAATGCTTCATTCTGTAAACTGTCCAACAATGTCATAATAGCACCAATATTAGCAGATTTCTCCTCCCCTACACTTCCCCACACTCTCATAATCAATAGATTTCACATGGGCAACATAATAACCCTTGGATTATAGCATGTGAGATAGACAACTGCCAGAGATCAGTGCTAGCTAATGACCCAGATGCTCTACCGTGGGAAACCCTTGTTCAAAGGGAGCACTGGGCCTGGCATAGATGGAAGAAAGGTTAGGATGCCCATCCATCTCTCCAGTAGCATGTTAGCAGCGCCGTGTTCCTTTTCAAGTTGACATCTCCATGATTGATAAGAATTCACGTCCTTGACGCTCCTCGGACTGTCTTGTCTGGACACTGAATTAATTTTTCAACTGCGACGGGGAATGCGTATCACAGCTTGCTTTCGACTCATCCGGAGTCTTTCTGCTCTCCAGCAGTCCTCCAGCGTATAGGGCTTCTTACACTGTGTGAAGTTATCTGAGCATGTGATTTATGTTATGAGAGTTTGCATGTTCATTCCCATATTTGACCATCTTAGGGATGGAAAGCATTCCGTTCCCAGTTTACCCTGGGGTATTCCGCTACCCCCATCTGAGCACGGGACAGGACACTTGGTGTGAAGATACACATCTCAGAAAGTGAAGTGTGTTATTAACACTTCGACTCAATTTCTTTGCTGTGTGTAAATATATAGTAAAAGCAGTTTTCATTGAGCACCCATTAAACAGCGCAGTAAAACACAACCACAAGAAAGATGGACAGAAATGTAAGAGAAGAGAGAAACTCCATCGTGCTTAGCAGCAATGGTCCTTCCAATGTGTATTACAAAAAAAAGAATAGACGTAAATTTCACATAGCTCTCGTTATTAGAAGGAGGTAAATGGTGTGGAGATCAAAGAGAGACATGCGTGCGTTTTTTAGAGTATACCTCAAGAAATATTTGGATTTCTTTCCCACCCACTCCCGCCTCTGCTGCTTGCACGGAGTCCAGGAATCCCCCAACCCCCTGGTTCTGGCACTAAACGAGACGTTCCAAAACTAAAGCACTCTGTTAAGAGCTGTGTCTGGTTTCCGTTTTTAACAGACCCGCGTCTTTTCATTGTTTTTTTGAGGCGCTCCCCAAATACGACTTCTCTGGAAAATGGTGAAATCAAAACTTATCTTAAGGATAATGCAGAGGAGGTTAAATGACAAATGAAAATACAGAGAGATATAAGGATGGTATGAAGTAGAAGGGATTACATCTTGCTGGCTTCATTGATTCAGTAAATGAGCTCTGGTAACAAAACTGTTCCCCTCTGATCCCACTCCACTTTTCCATTTGTAAAACAGACAGACAGTTTTTGAGCAGTGTTTAAACAGTGTGGTCGTGATACATTGCACTTTGACCGGAGTTGAACTCCTGTGGGTTTTTGCACAGGGACATGGACCACAGGGGTCAGCGTAGTTGTACTGTTCAGCAGTGTTCCTATGACATTCCCAGACCGCAGCCTGTGTGTCATCATAGTAGGTTCTACAACTTGACCATCCTCCAATCACACTCTCAGACAATGTGTGACGTCACAGTAGGTTCACAGATTGACTGTGCTCCAATCACATTCCTGGAATACAGCCTGTGTGATATTCGAACACATTCCACAGTTTGACCTCACTCCAGTCACATTCCCTCACCACCACTGTATATTAATGTACAGTTTGACCATGCTCCAATTACCTTACTTAGACTAAAACCGTGGTTTCTCTTTTGGACCATTCCAAGGGTGGTCCAAGTAGGCTTATGGTGTCTGCCCTAGTCACTCATGCTGTTATGACAACATTTACATACATTTTTTTCACTAAGCAGACACTCTTATCCAATGCAATATACAAGATGATTACATTCAGCAGTAAATTTACATTTTTGTCACTTAGCAGACGCTCTTATCCAGAGCAACATGCAAGATGAGCATATTTAGCATTACATTTACATTTCTAACATCCAGCAGGCATTCTTACCCCAGAGCAACTCGCCAAAGTCGAACACAACGCAAGTAAGGATTGGAATTCAAAGCAACAGTAAAGGGGAAGGTGCAGGAGAGACTGCACTTGGACAGCTAGATAGATAACAACAATGGATTCTGCAAAATCCATGGAAATAGTGTGATTGTTTTTTTCCACTTCAGGGTAGCATAATTTACATGAATATCTGCATGAGACGTTGTAAAAATGTAATTGAAATGCACTGGTCACCTTCTGGCAAATTTTGCAGTGTCTTTACTGGCCTTGGGCTAATGTTTGGCCTGGTGCCAAGTCCATAGTGGAAAACAATTACTGCATGTATAGATTCTATAGCTTGAATATGCTCTAATAACACCGTAATACTACAGCCTGTTTATGATATGGCTGTAGTTTCTACAGTGTGTCTATCCAATCACATTCTCACCCCACAGCTGGTGTGACACCACAGTAGGTTCTACAACTTGACCGTGTTCCAAATTAGGATTCCAGACCCCGGTCTCTGTGTGACACAGCTTGAGATATCATGGCTCAGGCCGCGCTCCACCCACATTCGCAGACAACAGCCTCGGTCTGAATCCGCTGTAGGTTCCACCGCGCGACCGGGCTTCGATCACGTTCCCAGACCACAACCTCATTGTGATACTGCCACTGAACTGCTCTGAACACTCAACACCACACAGTCCTTTCATTTGCGATCCCCCCCCTGAGGGTTTTCGCTTTCTCACACCACACATTTGTTTTCAATAAAAACAACTGCTTGTGGTTTGCGATATTTTAAATATGCAGTTCAAAAAGATTCCATTTTCCTGATGCAAGCAGGTCAATTCTGAGGCCCATGGCTAGACAGTGCATTACAGCAGGTCATAAATGAGAGAAGACAGGAAGTGGATTGAAGTCGTTGTCATTTCTTGTTTTCCTCTCCAATTACACATCTGAGTACTTCACCAAATAATTGGTTATTACGTAAATACTGCCACCTGTAGTTACTTTGCCCTCTCTCTCCCCAGAATAGGTTGTGCCATGTGCAAATTATGCTCATCTAGAGTCCAATCAAAGCTAAAATTAACACACCTTTATGGCTGTGCATTCAAAGCATAAGTTGTGCTGCTTGGAGAACACTGACATTGTATCACTGAAAGGTCATTGTCTCAGACAAGCAGACCACACAAATATTTAATAGTTATAAAATACTGTCATAGGAAAGAAGAGAAAGGTTACTGGCTCATATTTTCCACTAATATTAAGTGACCTTTTAAAAAAAAGACATGATAAAGATAAAGATATCTTTGACAAAGCTGGGGTGTTGCTGTACATGCAGCCCTTGCAGAGGCATTTTTGTAGCAGAAACTGACCTAGTTTCCCAAGCTGCAGAGGGAGAGAGAGGGGGAGAGAAATGAGAAAATGAGGGAGGGGACGGACTTGAGTGCAAAAGAGTCTGGTGATAGACAGGGAGAGAGAGAGACAGAGAGAGAGAAAAAGAGAGAGAGAGAGCAAGAGAGACAAAGAGAGAGAAAGAGAAAGAGAGATAGGTCGTGGCACAATATACTTGATGAGTCAAGCTCAGATGGCGTGCTGTGGGAGACACTGTGTCCAAAAAATGAGCCATCAAAATGCAGCCACCACCTCTTTCCCCAGCCCTGTGGGGAAACTACTCCCACCTCTACTGGGGTAACTGAAAGCGCCGAGCACAGCCACGTGCAACACTAAATGAGCCGACACATATGGGCAACTGCCCTTACAAGAACAACAGCGCATTCCCCCCATGTTTACATGCATGCAAACTACATTACAATTTCCTTAGCAGATGTTCTTATCCAGAGTGGGTCTACACTCTTTGCACAGCTTACAAGAAGTACATGTTGTCCATTTACACAGCTGGAGACTTACTGAGGCAGTTTGTAGCACCTTACAGGGTACATCGGCAGCGGGCCACCTGTGGACTGAACCTGCAATCTTAGGGTTAAAAGCTCTGCTCCTAACCACTGCACCAAACTTCCTGGTCCCTTCTCACGGGGTGGGACTGAAAGGAGACATATTGTGAGGCACCTCCAGTCGACAGGGGCTTGGCCCTCTCCCTCTCAGAATTGGCTCAGCTGGAGAGACCCACTTGACCTTCTGCAGAGGACATCAACCCCAATCAACACCCGCAACCCCTGTCCTATCCCCTCCGCAGGTCCCAAGGGATCCCAGAACAGCGCGGGCAGCCACTGGTGTGTAGCGTCGGTTTACAGCCATGGCCACTCTTCAAAGCTGTCTGGGGGGGCCCTTGCAAAGAAGAGAACGCCCCCGTGTCCGAAATCAAGTCTGAAGCAACAGCTTGTTTTGAAAAGATTTTTACCAGCAGAGCAGCTGCGTTTCCCTTTCATCAGCGCGGCGTCTGGACCCTGGCGGGCCTGCTCTGTTCTGGTTCAGACGGCGAGATATTTGCGCGCGCAGGAACATTTGGAGAGAGGCGCTGCGGGGCGGGCGAGAGCCACGGAGCTGGACAGTGTAATTGGCCTCCGGTGCATTCCTTCCAATCAGCGCGCGCGGCGGGCTGCAGAGGCGGCGATGGCTATCGCCTGTTCTCTCTTCCTCTCGCCCAGACGCAACACATGGCAGCAGTCTACGCGGCTAATGGCGTGTTCCCAGCTGCGGGCAGCGCAGGTCCCTTGCAGGAACGTTAATTACTCCCGTTGACCTGAAGACTCCCCCCCCACCACCACCCCAACCCCCCACCAGAACCAGATCTGTTTGTCTGCATCTGTTTACATTCTACATCCCACAGGAAATGATGCGTCAGTGGCATACTTTCAGGCCTCACTCTGCCCAGTGTCTGCTCTCGGCCCTGTGTGTGAGCGTGTGCAGACCTCTCATACTACAGCGCAAACCGAAGAAACTGAAAAAGGCGCCAAGGAAAAGTGGATCCTGTGCTGAATATTGTCATTTTGCAGCCTCAGCATTTGCTTCTGCAGCCAGCGTTTCTGCTAGGCTTCACTGAGAAAATGGATACGTTGGACTTAAGTGATATGCATCTTGTGTGTACCCAGTACAAATGAAATGCTGCATCACCCTGGTCTTGGGCTGCTACTGTAAGGTGGGAACGTGGCACGCCTTCCAACATATGGACTGTGGCACGCCAAATAAGGGACTGTTGCTCAAATAAACACTCTCGGGCCATAAACGACAGCCACCTGGCTGAGGAATGTGTCCCCACTCCTCCACACCAAGGACCTTTATGGGTAAGGAGACTCAGAGGGCACAGGATCTTGATGTGATCAGCCTTCAGTGATCCTTCCTGTTAACCAGTGGTGAAATCCCAATCCTCAGCTATAAACTACTATTTCTGTATATTCAGTTCGCTTCAAGTTATACATGTCTTGTTTGGTCTCACTGTGATCCGTACAATGCGAGTAGCAAAGGGGTGATAGTTCTATGACAGTAGGGGATCTCCTAACCATTGTCCTAAAAATTGGCTCAGAAAGCTAGAAGGATGAACACCGATGCGCATGCCCCAGATAACGGGACAAGCATAAACACCGGCAATAATCAATCACCAGATAAGGACAAAACCTATTGGGGCCCTTTCCACGACCCCATCTCATGTGCTGATCAACTCTTTGGTGTTCGGGTATATAAAGGGAAAGATTTTGGCACTCGGGGAGCACCGTCAGCACGGAGTCCTACGCACCAGGTGTATAGCCACGTGACTCCGTATAGGTATGTGTATTTATTATCATTTGCACTATACCATACTGCCTGTGTAATCTTGGAGTCTCTAACTGATTGGGATAATTCTGATTAATAAAAGTATTAGTCTCAACCTCTGTTTGTGATTTCTCATTTGACCATTTTTAATGACGCACGTAGCAGGATTTGAGGTTTTTCCGTAAGTTCTTGCCTACCGCTCGAAAACCATTGATACTTACATTCGGTCAGTCTTAAGTATTGCACTATTCTGATGAGTCTGCAGTCCCTAGAAGGTCCACCTAATATATATTCTATGATTTAGAATATAAAACGGCAGTGAGTTATATTAAATGTGCTGGTACGGTATCCTACATCATGGACTATGTAGCCTGATCACCTACAAGCCAGAGCGAACTGAGAATTCCTGGGTTGCTAATTAGGATTGGGAATTGAGGAACTATGACATAGGTTAACATAAAATGAAGTCAGATTTTAGTCAGATGGTCAGATAGTTAGATGGGCAGATTTTAACATCATTACTTCCAAAGACACAACACACGCATCTGCCTTCAACAGCCACCACTTCCCTCAGTGGTTGTGACTGGCTGTCCTACACTACACATTTACACCCATATCTGAGCGAGGCTGCTAATCCCTAATCTAATTTTCTGCTTTGTAGCAGGTTCACATCAGTGACAGTCTGAAGCCGGTAAGAAAGGTGCCGTGGGGTGGAAAAACGTGCCACACGTGCCGTGGATGGGGCCTTCGGTGACTTAATGCACGAGGTCATCGTTTTTCTTGGTAATTGGCCCGGGCGAGGCGTGTGTGAGTCAGCACGTGGCTGAGACCGACTGCCGCGATGGAGGGAGGGGTCAAGGAGGAGGTCACGCGTCTGGCGTCCCCGCACCTGCCTCTCCAGTGCTGTGTCACTCTCCGTCTGACGGAGAGAGTGAGAGACTGACGGCACTCTGGGGAAACAGGGGTGGGTGCGGCTAGCAGTTCTCCCTTCTGCCTGCAGCTCATTGCAAAAATGGATTCATGTTTTAACTATCTGTCTCTTTTTGTCTGTTCTCTTTCGTCGCTGTCAAACTTTTTTTGTTATCAGGATGTCTGCATAAACACTTTACATGTTTACAGGGGAGGAAAGAACTCCACTCAAAGAGACACATACCTTAGCCACACGGAGGCCTGCATGTAATGTTTACAACTGTGGGAAACAATTTCCCCAAAGAGCTCTGCGTTTGGTCTTTTCTGACCTCAATCCGACAGTAGCCTCTTGCAACAGAAGAGTGATGACTCGAGTGACTCAGACTCCTCCAAATGGATCTCAGCGGACAGCAAGAGTCTCAGGCTAAGCCGTCAACAAAATACTTTCAGCAGTGCATCACATTTTTAATGGCAAAACTGATCATTGTATGGCTGCCTGCCATAACATCCATGAAGAAAACAGTTTGTTATTTACACCAGATTGTTATTTACAGCATCTCATTTTGTATGTTGGTTTTACAATCATGTAAAACATTTAACTGTTTAAGCAATCTGAGACCAGAGGATGTTGTGATGATGGAGGACGATATTCAACTTGAACAAGTATTTCCCTCGCACTGACCGTGCATAAAAATAGTTTTGCTATGAGTGCGTATGCTCATGCTGATTATGCTCACAGCACCTGCACAAAAGGCAGCTGCGAAGTTATGTGCAGATATTTGGTGCTACAGATTCGAATTCGATGCGATTTTAATTAATGGAAATTTATTTAGATACCTGCCACCAGGGGGTGCTAAAGAACATTTGGGAGTAACCTACTGCAGGGTGCTTACAAAAACAAAGGCGTGCATCACAGTTTCCCTGCATGTCTACATGTCTTGAATCTGTTGTTACATTTATATTAATCATATACAATAATACAGGCTGTAAAATTTGTGAGATATGAATGATATAAATCATAAACCTCAAACCAATGTGACTGTTTTAGTGTTAAAGACCATACTGCCCACACTATCTAAAACGAACAACCTAGAGTTGAAACCCTGTCGGATCGGCAGAAGCCCATATTCAATAAAGACTACCCTCGGGGACTGACGCTTAACTTTTTAGGGCTTCCCAGCGCCTGATAGGGATGGAGGGAACACGCCGTGCTCCAGTTTACTCGGCGGCCGCTTTCACAACTCTCGAGGAACCGTCGGAGCGGCCAAAGCCGCCGTAAACAAGCCCCGGCACAGCAATTCCCCCGAGGGCAAGTACGAGGCTGTCAAAAACCCTCCCGGACGAGCTGCAAATCCCGTGCGAGTGGTCCCTAAGCGCTGCGGGTACGCCGTCCCGCTCGCCGTGCGGCTCGCCGGCGGCTGGCGGGCAGCGCCGTAATCACAGGCTTGGGGAGAAACGGATCGTTCTGCCGCTGCGCCTCTCGCACCGCAAGCCCAAAGCGAAGCCCTTCGCTCAGCCTGCGAAACAGCTGCAGTGGGAACGAGGAGACTTCACTGCCAGCGCTGTGCTAATGTGTACGCATATAAAAATTACAACATCTGGATCCAATAAAACGACGAGGCTGTGTTCTAATCAGAAAATAATAGCAATATATACTTGAGAAATGAGGGAAGGAGCCCTTCCTTTCCCCTCCGGAGACACCTGTTTACTTCGAGTGTGTCAGCATTTCGTTAGCACTGTATTGTAAATTAATATAATTATGTTTCCAGATAAGAGATGGGATCATATTAGAGTCAAATTATTGTCGTCTGTATGATGTTTCCATATGTTTTAGTTCTATTTCATATGCACAGTTTTTTCCTTGCATAGTGGGACATGGAATAACTTGATAAACCACATTTTCTTTTTAGTAAACCTTCTTTTACATTATAATTCCACACAACAATAATAAGCACAGCTGCTGTCCTTTTTAGGAATGAATGAACCATAGGGCATTTTTTGGAAAACTATGCCAAAAATCTAATCACATAGATAGAACTTTATAAATAGATAGTTAGAACTTTATTGATCCCACAGCGGGGAAATTCACATGTCACAGCAGCATTTAGACAGAGGTAGAAAGAGTGGAAAAGTGCAAAAATGCAATAACGTAAAAAATACAAAACACAAAGGAATACAGAAGAAGAAAACAAAGAAAAATATATACATATATATATAAAAACAGAACCAATAAAATAGTAAATAAGTGTACATTAAGAATAAAATAAAAAAATAAAAAAATACAGAAAAATAAGAAAAACCACAGATGTGCAAAAACTAGAGATGTGCAAAACCAAGTGTATTTACAGAGTGGTGGGGTTTATTTATTATTAAACAGTCTGACCACAATTGGGGTGAATGACCTGCGGTAGCGCTCCTTCTTACACCGTGGGTGAAGCAGTCTCTCACTGAAGGAGCTGCTCAGGGCCACCACAGACTCACGCAGGGGGTGGGAGGTGTTGTCCATGATGGAAGCCAGTTTGGCTAGCATCCTCCTCTCACTCACCTCCTCCACAGAGTCCAGTGGAGAGTCCAGGACAGAGCTTGTTCTGCTGATCAGCTTCACATTCACAATCCTATAGACTAGAGACATGTTGAGGATCTATAGAAAGGAGCAGAAACAAACAATGCATTCTCTGTAGACAGGTGCAGCACCAATAGACTGGAGACAGGTGCAGCACCTATAGACTGGAAACAGGTGAGGTCCAGTTCAGCCCTCTCCAGGTGTCTTTACAGCTCTGCTATTGCAGGTCAGCATGCTGACTGTATGATACTTGTTCCTTATCATGGAAAGTAATGTATGTTTACCTTAAAACATTTTAATTCTTCATCAACACAATAAGTGGTTCATGAGGCCACATGTGGTGGAGACTGGAATTGGGTAGTTGGAAAATTTCACGTTCTCCAATGAATAACTCCGGCAACAGCCATGAAAAAGCTAGCCGCATAATAACAGCTTGCACAATCCTGCACCATGTCTGCAAACTGCGGACTCGCGTTGGCGTATGTGGAATTTCTAGTCTATTACGCTCAGGGAAATTGGGAATTAATGCAATATTTACCATAATAAAAATAAAACAATAGTCTTTTGACAAACCTTTTATTACCGTGATTATTAACAAAAACATTTTAACATACTTTTTTGTTGCTTTTCAAGATGATTAAGAATGGGAACCATCTGTGCTAATGTGCTGGCATTTATTCACATTAATGAGTTTTTCACATTTGTTTGTGAACAAATCGTGTTCATTGCAGTGTTGTGACAACACTACTGCCTTCAACAATTGCATTTATTGGCATTTTCTCAACATATGGGACAACCTGTGAAAAACGTCATCACTACCATTCCTTTGTGGCACTTCACATGTCATAAAAAATCAGCTGAGATCTACTTGTATGAAATGGTCTTACTCCTAGCTGACTGTAGCAGTAGGAAGGTTCATAAATAACTCCTATAGACTATTCTTTGGTAGGAGGACTTTTTTTTCCTCCTAAAAGTGCTTTTAGCAGGACTCTTTGGAGTAATTCTCAGACTTTTGATGAATATGGAGAGTCTTTGTGACTTTGTGTGACAGACCTGACTGGTGGTCACTGCCCACCTCCTCCAGTTGACCTCCTCCAGGGTCTCATCCATGCACTCCTCCTGCTCAGTTCGCACAACGTCACCTTCTCAGGAGTACCTGAAACAAAGGAAAAAAGAAAGATTACCTCACTACAACAAACAGATCAGGGACCATAGCAAGCATAACTATTCACAGTTGGATAACAATATATCATGTAGCATATCATAGACTTTTTGCTTGACCTTATCCTCAGTCCACAGAGTCATTTATGTGCATACTGACAGCTGCTTCAGTGCATCATGTGCCCACAGGTTGTGTATCTCTGTGCAGGTGTGCAAGTGTCTCCCTCTCCTGAACGGCACTTTTGAGTCCAGCTGCAGACAACGGGATTGCCGTGTGCACAGCCCACACCAGGTTTTCCTTCAATGTGCCCTTTCCTCCTTTCAGAAAGATGTGACATCCTTTTGTGGGAACCTCCTCGATGCTTAAACATGCTGATGTCCACCGTCTTTGATTGATTTGGAGCAGAAGCCAACAGGGAGGAATGATTTGCCTCTTTTTAATGATGTGGAGTCTTAAACTTAACGCTGTGATCACAAATACGATTCCACGCACGTTTAGGAATATGCATGAAATTTCCTATCAAGTGATGAATCTTATCTTAGCTTTCTCTTGAAAGTTACTCTAGCTGAGTGCCATGCTGGTGGGATCATGCTAATACTAGTACGGAGCCTCTGAATACCTCAATACTAGAAATAAACTTCATACAAATCCTGAATAAACTAGCATACCACTGTAGTGATAAGTAGTCCTAATAATTAGGGGGCTGGACCTGTGCCTGAAAGGTTGCTGGTTTGAATCTAGGGAAAGGTATTGCTGTTGTCCTCTTGAGCATGGGACCCATTTGGATAAAAGAATAGAATTTAAATAGCCTTTATTCCAAGCAATAAGTGGACTCAGCCAGTGTCTACTCTGGACACATTTCCCCAGGGCCCTCAGTGAGCTCCCAGCAGCCTCCCGGTTCTCTTTGAACAAACCGTTGCACCGGCTCCAACATTTTCACTGCGCCATTCCAGGCTGGGCAAGGCATCTCTTTCTCTTCGCTAAGCGTCATTTACTCTCCTCTGCCCTCCCAGTCTCTGGGTGGGGACACCGAGCGGATAAACAAGCGGGTAAATAAAGTCTCCATTGACGACACACGGACTGCGGGCTGCAGGGAAACCCAGATGAATGCGGTGTGTCAGTGTGTGTGGAAAAGCAGGCGTGAACATCCCACTGGGCCTCTGGAGAGAGACGGCTTTCAGGAGATGCTTGTGCGTCATCACGATACTGTGCACGGATCTTTTTTTTTTTTTTGACTATGGTACATATGTGACGTTAATTAGGTGAATCGCGAGCAGTTGTTTAATGCATGCATTTAATTCACAGCTCATTGACGTCTCTGCAAGGGATAATATTTCACATAATGAACTGAGCGAACTGTCAAGAGACCACATGCTTAAAAGGGAGAAGAAAAAACTTCCCTCATCCAATCGCCATGGCCCTATGCAGTCTATAAGGACTAAATGGTTATTTGGTGCAGAGCTGCAGATCGAAACCCACTGCTTGTTTTTGCTGTGTCCTGAGTTTGAAGTGGGTATTAATGTCTGCAACAGTGCATTAACCAAGGGACTGTCTCATCCTCCTTATTCCCCAAATATTTGCTCATCACAGTTGTGCCAAAACATTCAGCAGTTAATCTTCTTTGCCATGACCGGTGACTTCGATGTCCTCTGTGAACGTCACTACCCTGACCTTGTGCTCTCCATCCGCGAAGATCTGAACAGAGGTGACGCCTTTGTGTGTCCCTGCCGCTGGCCATCTCTGTCTTTGGCTTCTGATACTGCAAGTCTGGACTCCTTTAGGGTGACCGCCTTACATTCCTTCCTGTCTGAGGGAGAAAAGAATATCCATGGCTACGGTGGCGTGGGAACCAAAAACCTCTGACCTCAATCAGCAGTGTGGGAGTCTGTCAATCAATGCAGCACGTGGCACACAGCACAGGTGTCAGTGGTAGCGTTGAGCGCTATCAACTTGACCGACAGCCTACAGTTTCACCTTCAGAACTTCTTTCCCTTCAGCCCACTGCTGCTCAAGGTAGGTCAGCTTGTATCTGAAATGCTCAGGTTTTGGCTCCAGGTCTACCATCTGCTGAGCTGTGTTTGACTCAAAAGCTGTCGACTCGTGTTCCATGGAATAAAGCATAGAAAAGCAGGTATGTACAGAACCACTTTGTAATGTTAATTACTTGATTGTCTATACTTACACATATAGGCACGTGCAATTGTATAACATCATACTCTATTCATCTGTAGAAGAGCAACAACAAATTCACCACAATATTCCAGCAGGTCAAAAGTCAGTGGTTTTTAATTTTTCCTCAGCGCAACCCATGTTCAATGAAATACCTGTGTCAATATGCAGACAGAACCACACAAACTAAAGAACAAAAAACTCAAACTCAGCAATGTGTGGGGACTAATCCTTTGCTAAATGCCAGGCATTCAGGATCTGAGCTGCACTGCAGGCTCCACAGATTTTTATGCCATCAATTTAAGAGACAACTGGGAAGACCAGCAACCTGGAGATGCACCTGCACTTCAGCAGCCCCAGAATGCAAACATTCAGTAAGATGTTCCGATCAGTCACTCGGATGAGGTGGCCAGGAGTCTAGAGTAATGCAACAGATGTAAAGACTTGAATCTACTTTAATACTAACGTAATACTTTACATAAGGACTTTAGAATGTGCATCCTCCACCAGGACAGTGTCCCTATCGCACACGTGCAATGCTGAAGATGTACAGTGCAGTTCTGCTCTCCTATGGCCACACCAGCACAGAAGCATGCACACACACTGGATTTTCACATGTGTTGAAAATTAAGCCAGAACGAATCACACCAATTGCCCTGGTCACTTTTGTTTCGGTCTGTGAGAGCCCCATTACAAAGAACAAGCTGTGCAGCCCTGTTAACTGGAGCAGAAACATTACCGGCTACCACTGCAAGAAAATTTCACACATGACTGACTGGTTGCACATTTAAATAGAATGACAACAAAGGACAACAGAACTTTGTTTCTTGATGTCTCCAAAGTTTTTACCTTTGATGGAGATGAAACTGATGTGAAAAATGTCATTTTCACCAGCAAGGTCGAATCCTCTTAACTGATAACATTTGCAAACTTCTTTCAAGCAGTATTTTGCATAGGTAAGACCTGTATTTCTGCAGTGTACAAATAACAACTCTGGCATACATATTACATACTGCAAGGAGTGGTATTCCATGCTGTGCACTCTGAAAAGCAGATCGAAAATAGCACAGGGATTCACAAGTTATAGTGTGGCACCTGGGAGTATTGCACCTGCTCCAATTAAAGCATTAGTTCAGAATGTAAGGAGAATTATTGAGGGGAAGTCAGAACCTGATTAGGGAAGTCTGTATACATTGAATGTAAATGTAAGCAGCAGATTAATTTGACAACCAATTTAGCTATTGGCAAAATTAAAAGTAAAATAATTGTTTAAGAGGAGGCACAAGCTGTTGTGTTTTCAAATCCACGGCAATTTCACAAAACCAGAAATTCTCAGATGTAACTAAGGTACAATATAGGGGACAATATAGTGATATAACAAGGTAATATACAAAAATAATACAAGGGAAAAGGTTATAAGGACTGTGCTGAGGCAGGATGGGTTTCCAGAAGTCAGTGCTACCTTCCACACTGGGCCTGTAGTCTCTGGCCACTGGTGCGCTTCATTTGCCCGCCCACGGTACCACCATCAGGAGAACAAATCTGGCCCATTCCATTCGGGGGAGCTGCCTGCACTGCCAGACGTGTCAAAGCTAATGGAAAGTATCTGGAAACCCGAGCGCCTCATTTTCTCCCCGGTCCCTGGGCCCGGCCCCGGTGCCAGCTCGTCGCCCCGCGCCAGCCGACACGTGAAAAAGCCATTCTGTCCGACCCGCTCTGTCGACTCGCTCCGGCGCTCGTTCGTGGAGATATTCCTTTCACATGTGCGTGCCCACGCATACACTCAAATTCACTGGAGAGGAGGGAAAAACATGTGCAGGTGCTCTACAAGTTTGGGACATGATAAAGCTCAGGTTCTCTCCTGAGCAGCTGGCGTGTCTGATCGCTGACCGAGCACGGAGCAAGCGGAGGGGAAAGAGCGCTGAAGGGCGTGGCCTCATCCCTCTCCACCCTGGGACGCTCTGTGGAATTTCCCCTGCTGCTGCCATCATTCCTGCAGAAGTCTTTCCTGGTGCGCGCTACACACCGATGTGGGTCAGTAGGACCAATGCAAGAAGCGGCCATATCCCGATGTTCATGTGTCTTCCTGCTGGGCTCCCTCTGACAGCATTCACCTCCCTCACCGTCCAACACATACAGCTTTGAAGTGTTCGGTTTCTTACCCAGCTTGAAGAGGCTTAAGCAACTGCAGATTTTTACTAATGTGGCTGTCAGTTACCGGCGAGTGAGTTTTCATCACGTTAAGGGGCACATTCGCAATCAAACGCTAAATGAGCCGCAGTTTGGTAAAAAATCTAGAGCTGGAACTGGATTCAGGGCCTGCACTTCACAAAGAGGCCACATTACAAGGGGAAGCCTCTTGTGGTTATTTCACGAAGTGCAGTCTGGAGTTCAGTTTCGGGGTTCTGCCAAATTCAAGCTCACATATCCTTTGACGAACATGTCACCACCTTGTGAATCTTCTTCCCCTTAATTCTCTGGGCTGAAACCCGACTAAAGAACTTAAAAGTGGTTACACCACTGGACTCAAATTTGGTTCCATGACAAACCACACAAAAACATACATCTTCGAAGTTTAACTTGGGGTCATTGTGAGTTTAAAGTACTGTTGAAACTGGTCTGATTCTTAACACTCGGAAAATAAAAAAGCAAGTCAATTACTTTTGAACTGTTTTCTTTTAAGCAAAATGTTGAATATGTGAACAAAATGGCATCACACAGCTGGCTGAAAGAACTTTGCATGAATGTCCTGCCCAGCAGTGGTTCCTTGTCTCACAGCTCTTAATACAATGGTGCCATCATGTGGCCATAGACTGCAAGACAAGAAGTCTTGTAGAACACCTAAACATGTTGACCCTGAACTGGCACCTCCTTTCAAAGGAGTTCCCTGCTGAAACAACTGCAGTGTAACAAATGATTTTTCATTTGTTTTAGCAATTACAGTTTACATACAGATCTTGTTGGCAATCAGTTACAATACCTCAAGCCTAACCTCTTCCTACGTCACACCACTTCGATACTGCACACAGTGATGGGTTCATCTAAATGAGACAAAGGCTGCTTTGCTGAAGAGAACTTTTGGGCTAATGAGGTTGATTTACCCTGGCACGTTAACACTCAGCGTGCTTTTCAAGTTCTGTTCATCGTATAACAATACTGGATAATGTAGTTTGTTAACAAGCAAAGCAGATTTCAAACCACAAGAGAAAAGAATAGGTTATATATCACTGTGCATTTTTGTGACTTTATTGATGCATAAAGCTGAATTCAGCAAACCATGTTCATTGAAGCAAAGTCTCTGAACTAGCTACCTCAACATGAGCTAGCTTTTAAAGCCATGAGAAAGGAATCCTTTAGGATCTAGCAACTGCTTGAGCAATTCAGCTAGTGAGCCGTCTTTTCAGTTCAGCAACTGTCACAGAGCAATTTAGCTAGCAAGCTAAAGAGATAGCAATTTTTGCATTTAATATTAATACAGGTATTAAATAATACAGGTATTAAATAAAAATTTTGTAGTAGGACATTGTATAAGAATCAGAATATTGTAAAAATTGTAATACTGTAAATAGATACATAGCCATCTGCTACCCCCACACAAAATGATTGAAATAAATATCATTTTATAATTTGTAATGTTGGAAATAAATGAACTGAAACTGAAATCAAAGCAGTAAAATATGTTTAATAGTACAGTGATGACAGCATGACAAGTATTGGGATGAACATCTGCAAAGCAATGTGTCAACAGGGAATACCCCATACCTATACAGCACTGAGAGTTTGACCCTTTTTGGGTAGTGTATACTCAAAGGAGCAGACGGGTAGATATCAAAAAAGGCTTGACTGCAAATAGCAACTGTATTATGATATCAACAGTTCACTGAATTGTAGCTGTGTTCAACTACATATTTATAATTGGCTGTCAGTAATTCACAGGTATCTTCAAACTGAATTAGTGATGTCTTTAATTGAGTTTGATTATGAATACCCACAAAAATGCATACAAATCTATTTGGTAGGTAATTCAACTGAACTTACCTAAAATGACCATTGCACTTATCTTCAATTATGTGCATATTTTAATTATAATATGCATGATTAATAGATATCTATTCGTAGATGGAATTAATTATGTAGATATCCAAAACACTGATCAAAGTGAAAAAGCAAAGAGAAACTTAGTTGTAAATATCTGTATTTCAATCATTGTCATTTGCAACTAAGGTGAAGATATCTGAAACAACAGAACTGGCGATATCTACAATTAAAATGTGGACATCCAGTGAATTATGGACATGCAGAATTAAGATTACCTGAATTCTGATTAAGAGAAAAGGTTCTACTAGTCAAGCCTGCAAGCAATCGATCAACTGTTTGATTTAGGGCTCTAGCTAATGTCCTTGAGGTGGCCAGTGAGCTGGTTGAAAAAATGCATGGGGCATAATGGGTGCATAGTCTGTGGTGGGGGTCAGTGCTGCATTATGTCCAGGTCAGTAAGTTTTCATTTTCAGGCTGGGACTGAGAACCAGGCCAGACCAGACTGACTGACGTCTTTTTTCCAGTGTGAACACACTGTGAACAGTGTAAGGTAAGTGAGGTGACTATTTGAGAAGATGATTGCATGTACATAGTGTCTGCATAAAGATTTATGATTTCAAAAAGCCTCACATGAAGATAACCAGTGCTAAAATTATTTAATGTTCACATATTTAGGATAACACAAGAAAGAACCAAGGACCATGTACGAAATATGTGCAATCTATATCACGGTTAAAAAGGAAAATATATTTGAATATATATTTATTTACTAACTTTTCATGCATTCATCAAAGTCATAAAATAGTTTTGATTGTAAAGAGAACAAATACTTTTGGATAATTTGTTATGCATAACAAGGAAGGGGGAATCATAGAATGTACATTTCCAACATATCTTGCATATTGTGTAACTCAATATTTTAAACTTCTAAAAGACAGACAAAGAATAAGTTGGTAAAGTTGAAGTTATCTGTAATGTCAGAATTACGATATGTGACCAATGCTTCTATTATAAATATAAAAAATATATAGCAATTGTTAAAGTGCCCTCAAATTAATACAGTTTAATTATGGAAACTATCCTATACAGGGGTCTATAATACGGGCAAAGCTTGCAGTTGTACTGAACCGTCAGAATCGTACAATCTGTGGCAACACCTCTCTCAATGCCTTTGAAACTACTTAAAGCAACAAGGCACATTTTCAAAAAAAGGAGAGGAAAAATAACGTTTTCACCAACACTGAGACCCAAAGTCATTCACTTTCTGTACAGCTTAAAAATTGTGCTTTGAAACATTTGTACAGAATACAAGTCATACTGTTTTTTTTCCTTCTTTCTTCCTAAATCTAATGCAGGTTATTCCATTTTCACCCATAGCAATGGTGAAAAGGCAGCTGCCATATGCAGTACAAAGTGTATGACTAGCAGGATGTTGACCATGCAAGTACAGTTTGGTGACCAGTCGCAACAGTGCCTCCTTGTGGTACGAAGTTCCAGAATACTTGGTCAGGAGCACTTGGCCAGGCCATCGTTTCATATTTGCACCGAACCCCGTCACTGTTTCTGTATAACCGGCTGTTTCAGACAAAGCTCACTCCCACAAGAGACGATTGGCCTCTGATTGTCCATGTGATAGCGAATCAGGTGTCCCACGCTGTCGAATATGTGATCCTTTGTTCTCACCTTTCAGGAAACGGAAGACAAAGGGGAAAAAAAGAAGACACATTAACGTTCATTATCGCAGACATAAATTGAATCATCTTGGTCTCAAACAGGCAAAGAGGGAGTGATAACTGAAAATGATCAATGAAAGCAGGCACTGAAACACCATTATGTGGGAAACAAAAATCAAAGATTATTCATGGAAAGACAGATGGCCAGGCAAGAGCTGTAGTTCATTGTTGTTCAATGACTAAAGGCAGTGTACCATTCCCTCGGGGTCCACGAGCAGGAGATGCTTGGCGGTGCCTCCCTGAAGGCCGCTCAGCACATACTGGCCGGGGGCGGAGCTACTCTCCCGCACCAGGAAGTCCCCGCTGTCCATCAGCAGGCTCTCCGCCTCCCGCCGGCTCATCTTGCCGTGGTACCAGGCCTCGTGCTGCAGCAGCTCCTGGATGTGCTGCAGGACCCCCGACAGGGGACTGCCCTCCCCCAGGGTGCTGTACTCTGCCTCCCTGCTGTCTGGCGGGAAGAGGGGCACGTCCTTCTCAAAATCTGACGCACACACACACAAAAAAACAAAAGCAGTACAGCTGTACCGGTCACCAGTGCCTGGACTCTGGGGGTTACTACACTGCTTATTTTTCATCAAGTTAGTTTATCGATTTGAATGTGCAGAAGGAACTCAATATGGTAGTAAGTGCTTTGTTAATAGTGCTCTGCTTTTAAGAGGTCATTGCCATATCTGAGGCGGCTGTATTTCCACATTCTGTGACTGTACTCTTTGTCCCTCTTGCATCAGATTTCTGTGTCCACTAAAACTTGGAAGCAACCGACAGCCACAAACCAAATGTCCACTGCTTGTGAAAGGTCTGAAGGAAATTAATTTCAAAACCAGATTATATTTCTCTTCAGAGGGACTTTATAGCTGATAGATGGAACAAATTGTTCAAGTCACATGTTCTTCCTTTTTAATAAGTGCAGCAATTAACTCAATTAACATATGAAACAGTAACTGTCCTGTTAAAAGGAACTTATGAAACAGCAGTCAATGGGTTTGGACTAATCTAATTATAGGAGTCCTGGGTCGCAGCTGAGATTGTAGTCTACCATGAGGGAGTACAAGTTGAGAGTGACTGCATGTCTAGAGTCCTCATTTTTATTTGTTGACCATCTTTAGTCCCTCATAGTGGGTCCAGAAGTTGCTCCCATTGGTCCTGATAACAACTATGCTTCATTTGTAAAATGCACAGTTGTAGTCCAGTCTAATCTTTGTCTTGTTTTCTGCTTGTGGGTGTGAAAAAAAGCATCCCCAGTTTAGGAGGGAAGCTAGAAACCGGAGTTAAAAACAGGGCAGCAATTGCCCTGAAGAGTGAGGTCCATTACAGGCTGTTTGGTAAATGGAAACAGTCCTCCTGTGGGTCGGGAGCTGTGATTCAGCATTACATTTCACTCACAGCTGGTGGTATGATTCTTCATTTTCGCCTCTCAAGCAATATTAAGTCAGGAAGGAAGAAAAAAAAAGTCCTCTCTCGCTGCTTCCCTCATTTCCTTACCTGCAGACGGAAAGAACTGCCTTTGTGCGAGAGAGCAGTTTTCATACACGTTGAGGTGCTGCGGGCAGCCGGTCTGCGCGACAACAAAAACAAGCGCGGGTGAGTCATCCAGGAAGCGCCGGTGCCTGCATTAACGAAGTGGGGCTGATCAGGAAGGTGGGCTCACCCGTCGGCGCTCGTCGTCTTCCGCCTGGCCGCCGGGGGGCCGCTGGAGCGCCTCCAGCCTGACTCGCATGTCTAGGAGGCCACCTGGGGGCGGCTCTTTCCCCGGAATCTCATTATAGTACTCGCGGATCTCCGCGTTCTCCTGGCCCCGTCCTCCGCCGGCGTCCGCCTCCGCCGCCCTGCGCGAAACCACAGCCAGCACAACAGGAAACGATCAATAAACCTGAAAATTGCATAATTAACTTTGTTTAATGACTTGTGTCATGAGAGAGAGAGAGAGAGAGAGAGAGAGAGAGAGAGCTGAGGCCCGGCTTGCGCGGCGCTCCGTCGGAAGGTCGGACGGGTCTGTCGGCACAGCCGATGCGGGGGTTAGACGCTTCGTTGAGGAAGCGCAGTACCGAGCAGTCACCCAGATACCATGAATCAGTGCCCTGTTTCCACGGATACCGGAGCCCCATTCATGGTATTTGGCAGTCAGAATGCACGCTGCAGTAAATAACCACAGCAAGTACAATGTACAGTACTATATGGTTGCATTTTCCTGACACTATTAAGAAAAGGCTTTGTTTAGCGTACAAATGTACAGTGGGATCCATAGGTGATTTTAAAGGGTGCCTAAGGCCCTGCTTAAAAAAATAATATCCAAAAAAGTGTTTGGATGGATATAATAAACATGCAAGAGTATGCCGTCTACTTCATAAATTCTTTATAGAATGAACCAAGAAAAGGGTTTTATGTTCTAACAGCTGTTTAATAGTTGAATAGTCCTTCTGTGGTATAAATATAAAACAGTGATGATAGGGCGGACAAGTGAATAATTGCCTCAGTGAAATCTGTTAGGTGCACATTCACAAATACATAAGTGGCCACACAGTGTTCAGTGAGGAGCTGTGTTTGCAAATGGAGGAACTTCAGGGATATTTTTTTATACATCTGAACCAAGCTGGAGAGATGAATTAATGACTCACAATAATCTGTCACTTCCTGTGAATTTAACACATCAGTCAGCGAGTGGGTGGGAGCAGGATGCCACCGTGCTGATGAGCCAGAGGGACCGGACCTATCGACGATCACATGATGCCACACCGATATCATACATGCGACCAATCCATAGGCTCGCCCAGAACTTCAGGACAGGGATTTTTTTCATCATTGCGCAAACGTTATAAAAGGAACAGGCACTGACCTCTGCTTGGTCGCAATAAGAGAGGAGGGGTTTTTCAGGAACTGTCGGAACCGGAGCTCGAACGCCTGTCCGATTGTGTTTATGACCTCCTGAGCCAGTCCGTCCGGACATTCCAATATATGAACAGCTGAAACATAAAGGAATCCATTACTGCACTGCTAAGAGATGCTGGAAGAAGAATGTAATCAGCATACTGCATTGCATGACCCCATGAACAAATACAAGCACCACATTTAAAACTATTCAGGATCATCAAGAAATAAATGAACTCTTGGACCTAATTACACATTATGTTGTAGGACCTATTCATTGAGCACTGCTGATAATGGCTTTTCACATGTTAGGATTTATGATGTGTAATTCATCTTTGGTCATATTAAAATAAATACTATGTCTCCAGTCTCCAGGTGTACTCTATCTGGTTTTTCTCCTCTAGAATCCTTTTCTGGCTGTATTTACTCAACTAAAAGGATTAATTATGTTTAAATAAGCTATGAGACCAGCACCAAGCTGTCTCCTGTAAAGCAACGGGTGTGAATCATGTCTTACTGATGACAATATTACTAGAGTACACAAACATGCTTTCATAAGACAAGAGGAAGTAATCCACCATCCCTATTAATTATGTTATTTTCAGTGTGAAATCTTTGCCAACATTAGAACACAGAGCAGTTGTAAATGCTTACTAAAGAATTAGTAACTGCTTTATGTTTTAAAAATGCATCATTGATGACTATTGCAACATTAAGAAATGTTTGTAAATGAGTTATTTAAGGAGGAGACTAGGTTTTCCAGACTGAGAAAGTTCCACATAAGGTTACAAGATGTACTGCAGTTCTGTTGTGTATGGCTAGCACTTTCTAACCTTGTCTACAATTTTCTCTGGCTAACCTACCATAACATAACTGCCTGCATTTATTAATGCTGGAATAAACATCAGTAATATATTTTAATGATGCATAACATGGATGATAAACATTTATTTAATTAAGCATTTATTAGGTATTATATAACATGCATATGGAACTTGTTGTCTAACAGTGTGTCCATCCACAGACGTACATACCTCTTTGATTAACTGGATCTTTGGCAACATAAGCAACATAATCAGTTGTGTCCTATGGAACAAAACATGAAACAAAGAGATAAGGTAGGGAATGCAGAGATTGGTCCAATTAAAATCCATATTTAAACATGTGTGTACTGTATATACATACGTGTGTGTGTGAGTACGTGGGTACAGTGTATTTCTCACTGGGTAAGGCAAAGCAGAGGCACGGTATGATCTTGCGTGTGTGTGTGTGTGTGTGTGTGTGTGTGTGCGCGCACGTCTGTGCATTTCTGCCACAGCCTCGCTGCAGCGGTGGAGGTGTGGAGTAAATTCAGTGAGTCAACAGGAAACAAATCTCTCCATTTACGGTGCCCTCCAGAGCAGTAATTAACAGTAATTCAATTACACCGTGTGTGTCGCTGGCACCGCTGAGATGATGATTAATACAGGACAAGAACCAGGAAGTGGAAGACGCTCAGGGGAGAAGACTGTTACATTAATTAAATCACTGCATGCTTATCAGCCCCGTTCTCCTTCCTTCCTTCGCATTACATCACACAGCGCAGCGATTTGCTTTTGTGAATTCATTTGTTTATTCTGTGCGACTGGGTCAACAAACTTCTTTCATGAGCTCGCCGGGGCGAGCGCGGCTCTTCATTTGCCTCTGCCCACGCTGACTGCGGACCCGCTCGCAGGAGGAAACAGGAAGGCTCCACGCCCTCAGATAAGAGGTCATTGAAGAGGAATGACCTCTGGCACTTCTGGCTCCCTTTGTAGTTGACATTTATATTTGCATGCCGGGTGCTCTACTTGCCGAGGTGCACTAGCCCTGAGTGCGACAGCTTCACACCTAGCGTTTCCTAAACTCCCTGAGCTGCCTGTTAAACCCAATATAGACTGTAAGCCTCTTTACCCCCTACCTGTTCATGCCTGTATATTCTGAACACCCTTACCCTGTACCCCATCTACCCCTAGTATATAGGCTAAACATGCTTATACCCTTGTCTATTTACCCCTAACATACAGTCTGAATACAATTACCCCCCTCCTTCACCCAGAACATCCAGTCTAAACATCTTTACCCCCTTTCTCATTCATACCTAAATTATAGCAAAAACACCCTTCTCCCCTTACCCATTTACCCCTAATAGGGAGCATGACCCCTACTCACTGGTTCATTCAATCTGAATTTGTGCATGTTCTTTCACGGAGCGCTTTCACCTGCCTGCATGGTCCCTAAGCCTTCACATAAGACTGTGCTGTGCTATTAAGAGAGCACCTTCAGGTAGGATGTGTGCAGGAAACAGATCAGTACCTGACAGGTTGGTTAGAACTGACACCGGCAGAGGGTCTAGCACATATTCATTTTAGAGTAAATTATGGGGGTTGCGCCATGCAGTTAAATCCATCCCACACACATGGGTATTTAATTGAAATTTTGACTATAATTGCACTTTGTACTTTAAATACGCACCATATATAGATATGGCCTGACTTAAGACGATTATAGCTTCTTATTATGGCCATGGCAAATTTCTGTGGAAAATTATACAGTAGGCAATGGTACCTTCACGATCCACCGCCTGCACATTAATACATCTGGTATTTCTGGAAGTGAAATTTTTCCAGCCGCGTAGTTTGGCCACATGGTGAGAATCCATGTCATTCACTCGCTACATATGCAGTACAATAATACATGCATTGCTTAAACCACTTAACCTCTACTATATATACTGCATAACCTTATTACCTACCTCTTCACCTCTAACACGACTTGTTTTACTTATAGCATTGACTCATTTGCCAATACTCCAAATGTTTACGCCAAACATTTAGCCCGTAATCATATACATATAACACACTTGTATCCCCAACCTCTTCATCATAAACAGGTATAGCACACACCATCACCCTCAATCCATTGTACCAGAACATACACAACATACCCATTTTCCTACCCATAAACCCCCAAAATTCTAATGCACACCCTTAACTCATGTCCATTCACCCAAAACACATACAAAACACACCCGTTATCCAGCCCCTGTACCCCAGACATGTATATTGCACACCACTACTCCCCATCCATTCACCCAGAACATATACGAAACACCCACTATACAACCCCTTCACCCCAAACAGAGGTACAGGTCAAGCAGAGCAAACGTACAGGATCTCCCCCGGAGGCGAACGATATGGACTGCATGTGATGATGGGCAATAGTCTGGAAAGAAAAGGAACAGGTTATTTTTGAGAACATCCATACATAAGGAATGCAGGCATCAAAATGAGGTCCTAATACCAGACATACACAAATGATTCCTGAGTTATAATGCCCTTCCCCTGGATAACAAAGGGCTACTTCTTGTGCTACAGACGTGTCTGCAACCTTATGCTTGGGTGTACATCAAATTTTAATACACAATTTGTTCTTTTTGAAATGAGCTATTCTGATTTATTTGTTAGCATCTTTGCTGTGGCTTACACTACTTTTCATATGATATTTTAGCTGTGGGAAAGCCAGTCTCTTACCTGCTGGGAGTCGAGGGTTGTTAAACTCAGACTGTCTGTTGAAATGTTTAGCTTGATGTTCATTCCAGAAAACTGCAAGTTGCTCTTGCCCAAAATGGTTGACAATACTTTGCTTGGAGGCTGAGAATAAAACACATATGCATATTACTATAACTAAATGTCTTCATGGTTCTAATAAAACATTTCAGCACTTGTGTGTATGGATATTGTACTACTTTATTTTTACCCGCTACTGTATCACTCAAGAAGCATGCATCAGATAACAGACACCTCAACTATTGGGGGGCATGAAGCACCATTCTGTGTTTCGTCTGTGTGTGTGTGTGTGTGTGTGTGTGTGTGTGTGTGTGTGTGTGTGTGTGTATGCACTCCATACCTTTTTGCGCTTTGGTGCTGTCTTAGCTCCCGGCACATACTCACACAGACGACTTATGGCTTCCCTGGACACACAAAAGACAAAGGAGATGCTATTGTAAGGCTATGGAAAATGACTGTCTACCATAAGAGAAAGTTTATGGGAGATTCCTCTACATTCTTCCAGCCAGTCACACTATTCAGGCTTCATTTTGATGCAGTGCGCACAGATATTCATGTAACTAATGCAGACACACTGATACACTTCATCTGTTCATGGAAGAATAAAGCGCTAGCGATATTCTCCTAGCAGCCCCAAAGATGAAGGGCTACCAGTAAAGATCCACATCATTAATGAGGACAGACCACTGCCTGACAGGAATATCTGTGGTCTTAATTCACTCCCAGGGCCCTGTGGGTGAATCACGCCGACACATGGCAGTCAGACGCGATGGTGTGACCGTGTGACATTTGATTTCCTTTGAAGCGGAAGATGACAGGCCGCGTGTGGGAGAGGTGGGCCGGACGCGGCGGAGGGGGGCGGTGCCGGGCGCCCGGGCCTCCTTCGCGCTTTGGCGGTGCATCAGCGAATGCGGCGGACGGACGCGCTTCTCCCCCTGCCGCGGTGGGCGTGCTGAGGAGAGAAACATGATTCACCGCTGACACGGGCCATCTGCAATTACAGACCCCAGGGGGTTTCGCCCGGGCCCCTTCAGATGTGCACACGCTGACGCGCGAAGCCTGGGGTGCGAGAGGATGCGTTACGCGCGCCACGGGGCGCCCCGTCGAACACCCCGGAGCGTTCGCTGGCGTCCACGGACGGACGCGTTCTGAGGAACCGCGTGAGCGTGTTCGGGAGAACAAAGGAGAAATCAATCATTCGCGGCGCCTTGGCGTCAGTCACACAGCGGTAACATGCCGTGTTTCTAATATCTGAAGGAAGCCCATGGAGGAATGTCAGGGGTTTGACCCGTTGGGAGAGAGTGCAGATGCGCAGAGAAATCAATAGCAGATTGGAGTCCTCTGCTGGTGATGCTCCCACCCAGGGGCATGGGGGTCGCCTCCAGCCGGTGCTCATTAACACGCACTGATGACAGCCACGCCCGCCTGAGCGTGCGGCAGTTGGAACGGGCGGCATTGGTTCCTAACCCGGGGTCAGCCGCACCCCATTCTCCAGAGCCTTTGCAGATCAGAGGCTGCGCCGTTGGCTCTGACCTGGAGTCAGCGGAGCCCACTTTTCTTTGGCAGGGATCAACTCTGGCTGTTCCAGGGCAGCCGCGGTCGGGCTGCTGTCCTAAAAGCAGAGTACGGCTGCGTCTGAGAGGGGCCGGGGGAACAGCGGCGTAGCAGCGGAGGGCAGGATGGCTGGAGGGGCTCGAGAGAGAGAGGGGAGGCCGTAATTGAGCAGGAGAAAAGGGCGATTGTGGGCCGCCGAACAAGCTGGTGCCAGTTGTCTGGGGTGTCATGCGCAGCTGCATGAAAGGACCTCTCAGTCAGTTAAAAACACCTGGCACAGGCTACGACCGTGGGGGCGGGGTGACCCAGCACCCAGCCTGAACCCCTCTCATCTCTCTTAAAAAATCACGTCCTCAGATCGCCAAAGGCACGCAATGCCATGATTGCATTACTCACTGTAAATGACACTCAGTTAAGGTACCATGTTAATGGATGCTGGATGGTCAGATTTTATTTAAATTGTTAAACATAAAAATACCTACCGAGTTAGAATGCAGAAAACACGAGCAACATGACCTCCAGGAAACAGGCTGTGGCCATGTCACATTTATGGCCCCTGTTTCTGAGTAGATTATTGTTGTTGTAAAAAGCAAATGGATTGTTTAATTAGAAGTTTGGAGGCTCCAATAACTCCAGATGGAGCTCCACATAAGAGCTCAGATGGTAATCTACAAATGCCCATAAGGTCGAGGCAGCAACAAACAAAATATTCTTCTCAGAGAAAACAAATTACAATCGGCGGACTATCCTCTGTCTTAGAATTCTATTAAACATTATTTGCAGGAAATTTGTCCAAATTAAATTTTCCGGCATATTATTCTTTGAGCTTCAATGGTAGCATGGACAGAGGAAGCTCTGTTCTTGACTTTGTTGTGCCTAATGCTATCTCGTAAATATCCAAACTTCAAGATATTACAATACAGCAGGGCTCCAAGAACAGGATAATCAGGCTTTTAACCTTACCAATAGCCTTTTCACCTGAGCCTTGTTTACCTGCTGAAATTCAGCTGCGGGATGACAAAACCTTGCGTGCGAAATAGGTTGCCCCAGGAGAACGAGCATGACTGGCGTGCCCTAGGTAGAATGTGACATCAATAAGAGCGCTAGGCATATTTGTCTCGTCTTAAATGACTTGGCTTCCAGGAAAACTTTCTTTCTATTTACTTTGATTATAGCAACCTGCAGGCTACATCTTCTTTTGTAATGTGGTTGGGGCCCCCCCGACTCTCCTTTGATCATGTGCTTTCTTCTTGCGCCGATTAGACATCAGCTGGAGGGGAGGCTGAAAGCTGAACCCGCTGCAGTTTCACAAGATACTCAGGAGTGTTTTGGGGGGGTTTTTTTTTTTTGGCTTCATTCAGCAGGCATGAGTCCTACCGTGTGACTTGCGTTCTTGTTTCGAAGTCCAGCATCCTCATGGATTGGATCACTTCCAAGCAGCCCATATACTGCCGGGGAAACACAACACAGAGCTTAGCAGACAGACACCATATGGCTGAAGCAACACTGGTCATTTCCTGCATTAAGTGCCTCTGGACGCTGGAAATACACTCATGGTGGTTAGAGAGTCATAGTTAGCCGTGACTGGCTAGAATACACACAGACTTGGATCTCAGGAAAGCACCTCTCAGACTTCAAGCTTGCTTTAACAGCAGCAGAATAAGTAAATACAAAAGCTCCTCTTTCAAACACCAGCATCATCTTGGCTGCCATGTCTACTGGTCATTAAGCTTAAACAGGCAGATGTGAAGCATTTGAATAGGCTGCACCTCTCTCTGTTTCTTTCTGTCTTTCTCTCTTTTCCCCTCTCTCTCTCTCTCTCTCTCTCTCTCTCTCTCTCTCTCGTTTCTCCTTCACTCCCTGTGTTGCAGTGGAGCGTCAGCCTGCATGTTTGTGCTTCAGAGAAATGTGAGAGGGGTGAGTCCGCTCCTGGAAGGAGTTAAGTACGCCCACTCAAGCAGCTACACTGAATTCAGAAATGCGTTCTTACTATTCCAACCTTGATAGGACAGAGCATTCACAAGAGCAGGTGAGTCATCCTGCCAACGCACGCCACTGCTGCTTCCTCAGTCTGGAGGTGGGAGGCTGCGCTGCGCGGCGCAGAGGATCTGCAAAAATCTGCATCCTCGCTGCGTATGTGCGTGCGTGCGTGCGTGCACGCGTGTGCGTGATCGTACTCCTGTGTGTCCGTGTGTTCATGTGCCTGTGTGTGCCTGTGTGTGCATCTGTGTGTGTGCACACGTAACTGCGTGGGTGTTCAAATGCCTGTGTGTGTGTGCGCGTGTGCTTGCGCGTGCGTATGCGTGTGTGCCTATGCCAGTTTGTGAAACGTTCTGAGTATTCTGAGTGACTCTGTGTGTATTCTGCGTGTTATACCCCCCACACCAAATGATGCTCATTATTTTAATTGATTAGTTTTCTTAATAGTTACCCCTACCCAAGGGTGCAAAGGATGTCAGATACGGGGAAAAAAAGTGTTTCTGGCCTTTACTTGGGATTTACTCACACCTATAACAAACAGTATATTTAGGCCCCACCACCTACTGGAAGAAACCAGGATCCAATTCAGGACCCAAGACAGTACTCAGCCTTCATGGAGGCGGCTCAAGGCTCTGGCTGCACAGGAAGAACGAAGCTCAGGGAGCTGATACTGTTCATCTGTGATACTCTCTCCGGGCATATCAATTTAATACAGCCAGCGCCGTGCAACTTTCTGCAGTTTTAAATACATTCCCCAAATGTCTCCTATAGCTTCTTTCAGAGGATATCACGCAAGCAGTATCTCCCCCTCAGCACCAGCTGAAAGATTCAATTGTTCCCAGTGATGTTCCAGAGAGAAGATCCATAATAATGTACATTTTACGCTAGGGTCACTGGGAGTGTAACATACAGAGCACAAACATATGTCTCCAAGCCCATAAGCTGTTCTGGTCCTACCAGTACAAACCCCATACATGTATGCATGTTAGATGAGAATAACACAACACTTTAGTGTCTACTGAGTGGATCTGCGCATGTTGGCGTGTGTGTGCGTGTGTGCGTGTGTGTGCGTGTGTGTGTGCCCATGCTGGCTCGTCACCCCTGTGAACCTGCATCTGCCCGGAACTGAGCCTCGCAGGCCTGCTGGACAGCGCAAACGCCAGGCGCAGAGGCGCGCACATCCCCGCAGACGTGTCATTGGCTGAACAGCTCCCTTTGATCTGGCAGATCTGAACTGGAATATTAAGCGCGGATGAGTCACTTCTGGTAGCACAGGAAGCAGCAGCAGGGAGGGAGGGAGGGAGGGAGGGAGGGGGCGGGGGTGGGAGTGTGGGGGTGTACACTTCCACCGCTCCGCTCCTCGCTCCGGCTCGCCAGCCTCACACCGCATCCTCCTTCCGCTTAAAGGGAGACCTCCGCGCATTTTTCACCCAGCTCTTCCAGTCTCATTGACTTTAAATCAAACCTCTCAGAGAGGAAATCGATTACAAACATACATTTATTATTCCTCTGTGTCAAGGACTCAAAGACCTTAATATATGTACTGCATGTTGCCTGAAAGTAGCCAAATGTTGGTTAGTACATTTTCCCTCAGATGTTCATAAGTGGGCATTTTCCCTGCACATACCTTTGCATTCTTGAAGAGAGGAGACTGGGTTGTATGACTGTTTAGAACAGTGCACCTGAGTTTGGCTCCCCAGCATCAAGTTGACTATCTGCTAAGATGGGTAAAGGGGCGGCACAAGGATTGAAAGGCAGTATCTCACCTCACAGAGATCCCGCATGAGCTGCACCTCTGGGGAGATGTTCCTTAAAGCGGCCTAATAACCCAACATTAGGCGGAACACGCTGTTAAATATGCACACAGCTCTTCATCCCAGAGGACACCGAGCTGCCAGACTGCCTGAGCGCGGCTCCTCCGCTGGCTGTGAGCTCCGTCTGCGCAGAGCAGAAACTCGCGCGTGGACAGGCGAGCGCGTGTCCTCAGTAACTCCTGTTCACGTGCCCGCCTTTGCTCTCAGCACGGGGAAGAGCGGTGGCTTCATAAGCTTGCCTGGCTGGGCAGAGAGGCATTGCTGGGCTTCACTCGGCAACAGGCCACGCTTAACACCAGCTCTCAGCGCTGTGGCAGAAGCGGTATGACATATTGTCCACTCTCCACTTTACCAAAGGCACCCTGTGGCTTTTCCTGCCAACTTAAAGTGAAGAAAAATGACATTTTCTTCCATCCTGTACAAACTTCCAGACTGGGCTGCTTGAGGGAGATTACAGCACTGGAGTGACCCACTGTAAACTGTCTTAACTCTATCTGTCGAACTGTCTCTCATGCACCCCACACAGCCTTAGAGAATTTCACGGCTTTCATGTTCAGTCGATTGTCAGGTTTTGTTTTAGAATGACATTGCTACCAACGATACAGTCACACATATTTGTCCTTACTTAGATTCTTGGGTTAGAAGACCTTGTACTCAAAGGTCCCATCAGATGTTCTGAAGCCTTAGTACACCCTGAAATAGCACAGTGCATCTGTTGCTTCGTATTTCCTGCCCATAGAAGTACTTCCTTCATAAATACTTGATAGCCCGCAGAGCCCTTAACAGATACCGAAATGGTGCACTTCAGCACATGAAAAAGTTATGCACAGCTGGCTCCCGGAGACAAACACATGCAAAGCACACACGCTCACACGTGTGCACACATACACTCACACACAAAGACACACATACGCAGACTTACATACACAGAGATTCACAAATCTAACATATATACAGACAGACAGCCACACACACATAGATACACATATCCCCCAAATGAACACACACAAACTCACTGACAAGATGGGCTTCCACACATCCAGCTTTGACACTCCCCACAAGATCAAACGCCACTTAAACGTCTCCAGGGGGTGCCGCGCGTACCTTGATGTGGTAGGTAATCCCAGATTCGAGAACGTCCGGGCTGTAGCACTGCAGTGTCCCCCTGCCGAGCTTGAGTGGGGAAGACAGCCCCTCGGCGCGCAGGTGGGAGGAGGGGGGCAGGTACCCGGCCAGGTGCTGCCGGGGCTCGGCTTCGCCCGGCCCGCAGTCCGCGCTCAGCTTGCCCCGGGGGGCCTCCTTGGAGGCCAGCGCCAGCCCCTTAAGCCCCAGCAGAGCGGCGGGGTTGGAGATCTTCATGCTGGCCATCTTAGGTATGAAGGTGCAGAGGGCGGAGGAGCCCTCCCCGGGGGAGCCCGGGGCGTCGCGGTCGGGACGGCAGGGGGGGACAGTCACCTGGCAGGGGGGCGGCGGGGAGGCGGGACAGGGCGCCGCCTTGGCGGCCACGGCCACGGCGGCGGGGCCGGCCGCCCCTTCCTCCAGGGAGGTGACGGAGTCGTTGCGGAAGCGGCTGTACTTGGTCCGGTGCAGCATGCCGGCGTGTCCGAAGAGCCCTACATGCAGCGCGTTCCCTCTGCGGCCGGGGCGGCTCTGTTCTCTCATAGCCAGAGCCGGTGGGAGAGCGCCGAAACCAGATCCGCGCGCTCGCTGCCAGAGCGCCCGCAGATAAAGGAAGAACAGGAAAAGAAAACGCAGGGCTTTGAGTGCAACTGAAGAAAAAAAAAAATCTACAAAACGAGTTGTTTCTTCCTTCCCCACACAGATGTTTGATAAAGGCAACCCCTAACGTGAAGCACCAGATAGTTCCACATGCTTTGCTTCAGTTCAGCTCTCAGCACATGCAGTGGACGAGCTTCTGTTCCACGGAGCTCACTTACTTCCAGGAGCAGGTAGACTTTATGGGTCCTACACCCCCGCTGACACACAATCTAACTAACACTAATAACTCTGCACTCCTGCCATCATCAGTGCCACAGCTAATGGCTCCACCGGCTATAACCACATTTTGCTTTTATGAAAATATTACATAATCGGAATCCTGGCTTCCTCTTCTCCACAGTGAGTACAGTCATTTTGGTCAGCATGCTGCTCTACGAGTGAGACACTGTCATGCATTGTTTCCACCTACCCGTCTCGTACGGTATCAGCACCAGGACTGCAGTTTTCTCCTGTTTGATTGGTTGTTCCACTTCTCCTCAGTCAGACCATGGCATGTGCTCCAGACTTCACACACGCACGCACACACACACGCACACACACTCTCACTCACTCACTCACTCACACACACACACGGTCCACTCACTCCCCCTCCCTCAGACTCGCGGCCCCCACCAGCTCCTCCTTCCCCCTCCAGTCCTTTTACCGTGTCTTAGAGGCCAGGTCATTCTCCCTGATTCGCAGATCAGCTCGGCTCTGAGAGGCGAGAGCAGGATGTTGCAATTTTTATGAATGAACTTTTCCTTTTTTTTATGAATGAGTTTCTCCCTCACTGCGCATGCTGACAAATGTGTGAATGAAGCTGGAGATGCCTGTAATTGACTGACAGTCCCTGAGGGTTTTTTTTTTTTCCCTCCGAGCTCCCGTCCAATCAGAGAGCGGCAGGGTGACTCATGCACCATAAATACACTAAAGCAGAACCCATTTGAATGTTCTTTTTTATCATTATCAGTTTTTTTTATCTGGTCATAAATCATCCTCGCAGGTGAGAGCAGCAAACGTGCTGAAACAAAACAGAGAGAATTCACAAAAGACAGATGCGGGGTGGGGGTCTCGCGCTGAAAGACATGGATGTGGGTTAAAAAAAGACCATTTCTGAATCTATGTTACCTAGGACACCGAGACATATGGTATTATTCCCTGGGGAAGTTGTGCTGCTTCATTCTTAGAATCCAGGCTTTTTTTATTGACTATTCAATCTCTAGTCCGGTCCAGCTTCCTGGCTCTATTGAAATGACTCAGATGAAGGCCAGGGATGAGGACTGCCAGAGCAGGCAGGCGAGCACACAGGCACAGGCAGTTGTGGATGTATTAAGTTCCTCTCAATTGTGATTCAGAGTGGGACAAAAGAGATCCTTTTTGTTATAGAAAACAATGGAAGAGAATAAGATCTGTGCCTCCGATCCTTCAGTGCTTTATTTTGTAGCTCCTGACCTAGATTTGTACACTTAAATACACATACTACATCATTATGGGAAAAATGATTATATATTAGGCATATATATGAATTATATGCTATATATATTCAAATATGAATGTTTTCTGTGTGGGATTTTTTTCATTCCAAAGGAAAAAAATAAGATAAAAATATAAGGCAGCTAAAAAAATATATTACAATATATGCCAATGTTTTTCAAATGGTGAGAACAGACACTGTATGTCTGAGCAGGTGCATGGGCTTTAAATTGACAAAATGATGCTTACATGCAGAACTGTCCACAAGTTGGAGGGTTACTTATATTATTTTGTATGTATTTGTCATGGGAACGCTCAATAATCACAGTCATTAAAAGATGTTTAAGAAAATAAGTCAAGTTCTGTTCTATTTATACATCATGAATATTGTTTATGTGCCTCTGTCAGCTTTGCATTTTTTGCAATTCAAAGGTTGATTTTTGATTCTGACAACCAACAAGCTTATGACAGTATTTTTTTTTTTTAATCTCAAAGATGGTGATGTCAGCACATCCTTCACTTGTCAGAGAATCAACAACAGCCTGAACTTTTACAACCACTGAAATGACCTTTAGAGCTTTCGACTGCTGCAGTGTCGAGGATGAAATGACTCACAGAACTGGCCAACTGTGAGACACTGTGATTCTGGCTCCCTCTTGTGGTGGCACATATACATGAATGTGAAAATAGGCCAGCAACGACAGAAAATGTCCTACTGTGTGTGCACAGTGTACTGGAGATAATGTACTACTGGTAAAAGCAATCTTTTCCCTGTCCCAGCGCTTTGTTCAGTTACAAAAGATTGAAATGACTCTAGCAAGACTCTAGCAACTCTACCAGTCTAACAAGACTGGAAAATTCTAACTATGTTTAAAATCCTTCCCACAGTTCAAACCGGTCTTGCTGATTATTTAGAAGCTACTGATGGCTTGGCGACTAGTTGTTATAATCACATTACTTTTGTTGACGAAACCAAAACATCTTTGCCATTACTTCCAAGTTCAACATGGAAAATGTTCAAACTAGGATCAAGATGAACAACATTACTCACTAAAAAAGAGTTTTGGTCAATTCCACTTCAATTCAGTCAATTCCAGGAATGAAATGAAATTCAATTCATGAACTGAAAAGTCTTCACAGATGATGATGGGTGATATTGAATTCATGAATTAAATTTCAATTAATTTCTTGGACCGACTAAACTGAAATGGAATTTACCCTGACTCTGCTAGAAACAGGGGCTGTGTGAAACCTTGCAGGCTTCACATCCAAACAGATGTCTTATTTCTAAATGGAGAACAATTTTCTCAGAGACGTCATTGGGTACATCATGTTTGTTAAGTACAGAGATACATCGCTGTCAATCAACGTGTTGCAAGTGCAATTCAACAACTGATCAGTTTGTGGATTGAAAATGTTGATAGGCACCAGATGAAAGGACAGAAATAACCCTACTCATAGCACATGTAGAGGAGAAGTCACACACGGCATTCAGTAACATTTTAACTTAAACAACATATTTTAATAATATTAATAATCAGTCGAGATAGCCAAATCGGGTAACAGTTACTGTATGAGAAGCATCTACAAGTTGCCATTGCTGTACAGTTTTAAAGAACCAGCCTTAAATAGTAATATAAAGACAAGCAATACGTTGAAAAGGGTATCGCATACAACCAATTCTCTTCACATTAGTTACAATAGGAAGTTCACTAGTATTTACATAGTGCAAAGGACGCATTTATTACGCATATTATTACTTGACACACACGGTAAAAACAAAATGGAGTAAATAGTCGACATGAAGCCTGAAAACACAGTACCAATGATCCAAGAAAGGGGACCTTCATTTAGCACCAACAGGTTTGCTTCATTCAGCGTTCAACTGCTGCTGCGTGTTCCGTGTGTTGGAAGTCAGAAACACGCTCAGGCGTGATTTCTCCTGCTTCTCTTTTGCAGCACGTGTCAGTTGTGATTAACGCTGTCCAGCTTCATATGCATGTTTGTATAGTTTTGTAAAACTCAGACTTGTATATTCAAAGCACTGAAGGGGGGGAAGAAACATTGTGGTTAGTTTCATAATACACATTAACATTTAACAGAGGTTAACAAAGCCGTGTGAATTCTTAGTCGTCTTTGTACATTTTCTTCATTTTTAATGGTACTGATTACGCAGACACTTCGCCCGGCTCTGGGGCAGGGACATTACTTCATGCTTACAGCTCCCAGCCAAAAAGGAGTCTGGTTGAGACGAGGAGTCCCAGCTTCATATGCCACCGCTGACGGAAGGTTAACGTCATTCATTCAAACTTGCTATAACGCTAGGGGTTATAACGTCATAAACACATGAACACAATAAATAAGGGCTTCTGAAAGGAAAGGAGAGAAACGCATCAAACAGTCGGTCCCGGTACGAACGGACCTCGGAGTCGACTGACGAGAGACAGGGGGAATCGGGGGGTTCGGGGAGAAGCCGCACCAGATGTACTTAGTGCTGGATGACTCGTTTTTTTTCGAAAGCTGCGTCACGCCGTCTGTTCTGCTTTGCGGTCGTCACGCGTTACAGCGCGTGAGCGCGGGGGCGGTCCTCCAGGTTAGGCAGGTCAGCTTGCTCTCCTCCAGACAGTTTCGCGGAGGAACGGGCGATGCTACATTCAGGACTAGATAAGCGCAAACTGAGCAGGAGGGCACTCTGTCGCCACGCCAACCACATGCCCCGCACGCCTGGAAGAATGGCTCGCTGCCGCTGGGAGGAGCCGGGCCGACAGGACACAAACCACACAAACCCTCACGGTCAAACATTCTATTCCTGGCACAAAATCAAGTATCGGTACCAAGATAAGCACAGTAACAAACAAAACACAGAAATAACTGAAAGAAGCAAGAAGCGACGATTTAGAAACTCACACAAAATGCATTAAGCTCCCCCCTCCACGGGTTTAATCTAAGCAGGACAACTATTACAGGTTACAGGTTAACAGCGTAACCTACACGCATGTATGTACAACCAAATTTACTCTACAGGTCCTACTTCCTTGTGCCCTGTAGTATCCTTTTAACTAATTTCAGCTAAGAATAAGAAAATTCTGAAGAAAGGGAACAAAACAAAGATCTGAGTGACACCAGAACATCTGGATGAAGTTGTTCTTTTCTCAGATTCAGGATCTACATTTGAACTTCATGAGAAATGCACAACTCAACTGGCTTCTAATCATCTGCAAACTAAAATTCTGTAGGTTTACTGCACATGCTCAGAGGCTAAACAGACCTGCGGCTGAAACAGTGATTTTTAATCTACACCCTGAACCAGAATGGACACGCTTAAAAAAAGGAAAATAAAAACATAATGTACACGGTTTACCCAGAAAGCAACACCCCTCATAAAAAACGGCTACAGGAAATGATCAAGTATTGGTACAGTAATACCTAGCTTCCCCTCTTTCTTGTTCTAAAATTGTGAAATATTCCTATGAGGTTTCACCGCTTTTCAACCTACTCCTGCCAAGGAAAGAGAAGTGGAGCATTACTTTTTTGGGCAACCCACATAAATATGTAGACTTGGTAAGTGCAGCCGTTAAACATAGCACTATGGCAATTTAAGGGCACGACCCTTAACAGCTCTGTCCTGTGCACATAGCTGCCACTTCTGACGGCTGCACTACAGAGAGGGAGGGGTGAGGCCGGGGCTGGTCTCTAGACTGCCCAGAAAGGGGGGGATACCCCTTAAGTGGGTCTCCAGCTCTCCTGGCAGATATGTGGAGTGGTGGGTAGAATTGTGTGGCCAGGGGGTTGATAGAACGGAATGGAATGTCAAGATGAAAGTCATTTTTGAACTGCTCCATAAATCAAGTGGGAATGACCTCTGACTAATTTTAACAATTCTAAACAGTTTTTTTATGCATTCCCACAGTTCTCGTTCATGCTTTTCCTTCAAAGAACAGCATTCTGAAGATGACAACGGGAGCATGGATATGGTAGAGAGAGCTCTGTGTAAGAGACTGGGTGGGTTGGTTAGTTGCTGGGCTGGTTAGTCTGTCGGTTGGTGTCTGCAGGATTCCTGAGATAACACAGCGCAGTTAGAGACACCGCTGGTTGGTTGGCGGGGAGGAGGGGGAGTGGTTTCGGGGAAGGGGCCCTGTCAACACGGCACTGTCTTGGGCTCCAGCTGTTGGTCCTTGCGGTCCATCCCCGGTTCCGCCAGCTCGGTGGAATCCAGATCTTCCTCCTCGCTGGGCCCGCCGGCCCCTTCCTCCTCCTCCTCCTCCTCTTCCTCCTCCTCTTCCTCTGTGCTGTCCCGGCCCTTGCCCAGCTGGAGGTTCTCCAGCGTCTCGGAGACCCAGGAGTCGATCCTGCTGCTGAGGGGCACCTCCACGGAGATGGGGCCCGGAGCGTAGTCCTCCTCTTCGTCCTCGTCCTCGTCCTCGTCCTCGCCCTCCTCCAGCATGCCCGGCACCAGCGTGCTGGCGGTGCTGGTGATGGAGGAGTTGAGGAGGTCCCGGCAGCTCCCGTCCAGGGAGCCCGTCTCCGTGCTCTGCTGGGAGGCCCACTCCAGCCGGTCGTCCGTCTTGCCCTCCTCCTTCTCGGCCGAGGCGCCCGTTTTCCCGGGCTGCGGGGCCGGGGTCGGGCCGGGAGCAGCAGGGGTGGCGGAGGCGTGCCCGTCCTCATCTTTCCGGGCTCCTGCTGCAGCCTCTCTGGCCCCTGCCCGGCCGCTGGGCTCCCCGTCACTCTCCGCTGCCTCCAGGCCATCAGACGTCTCCACCATGTTCCTCCAGTTGGTCTCTGTGGGGAGGGAGGAAACAAGCAAAAGATGGATGATTTGGGATGAGTAAAATTTCACCTGTGTAGCAGTTAATATTGGCAGAGAGTGGAATAAAGACTTCTTTAGACAGATAAAGAGATCCCCAATGTATTAAGTCAGAGTCAAATATTTGGAAACAGTGAGGATCTTTTGTGAATTTTTAATCCTGACATTCTTTTTATATTCCTGCCCTGGTTTAAAAGGATTTCAGTGACAGGGCAAGCAATTTCTCTCTAAAACAGCAATAACTCCTCCCAGGGTAGGAAACGGTATGATTCCAGCTACACGTGGATGGCTGTGCATACTCTCCAAACGTAACGGAGCAGCTCGGAGATCTTACCGTACTCCTTCTCGTTGACCTCGGAGATGGGCTCGGAGATGACGCTGCAGAAGGAGATGGCGCTGGCGGCCGAGGGGTTCCGGGAGTGGCCCATGTGGTGCGTCACCTTCTTCACGTTCTTCAGGGCCTCCTCGGCCTGCTCCTGCTCCAGCGCCGACACCATGTCCTTGTAGGCTTTGCGAGCCTCCTCCGTCAGGGACACCAGCCGGTTGAACAGGGCCTGGGGGGGAAGCAGGGTTTCGGTCAGAAACGGGACCGGCCCATTGGGTGCGAGGGCACGGTTTGAGGGTGCGGGCACGGAGGACGCCTCCTACCTCGGCTCCGGAGTAGTTGAAGATGCCCACCACGCTGACCGGGACCAGCTTGTTGACGCAACGGCCCAGCGCCTTCCGCCCCAGCGCGAACACGAAGGGGATCTCCTGCTCTCTGGCCATGGCGATGACGTTGTACAGGGCTTCGTCCAGACCCCCTGATCACAAACACACACAGGGAGAGGTCTGTCCCACAGCCCAGGTCTATGGTACAAGCCTTGTCTACTGTTCTCCATTCATTCATCCCATTCTATCCTGGATCTTGGATTTTATCCTACATCATATTCTGGAAAGCATGTACTGATGCCCTCTGGTGGCAATATGTAAAATCCAATAGATTAGAGCATTCAGATTTGTGCTTAATGAAAACATTACATATTTCATAATACTTGGAAAGGCTGTTTGGAGCATCCTTTCTGGTTTCATTTTTGCTTCAGTTTAGTGCTAAACCAAGAAATCGTCTCCAGCAGCAATATGCAAAAACAATATTTTCATAAAACATCCCACATGTTCCTCTTCTACATAATTCTAGATGTCATCAGGACATTACAGCTATCCAGAGAAAAAAGCCCTCCTTTTGATGTACTCATTTTCAGTGCACCCAGATTAAAGCTGGTGTAAATCAGCGTGAAGAGATGGCTGAAGCGTATGGTCACCAGCCTGAGCAGCCAGCCCCGGGGTGAACTCTGACCTTTGGACTGGATCTTCTCACAGTTGGGCGAGATGATGACACACTTGATCTTGTGGAGCTTCATGTGCTTGGTGACCTCGCGCAGCCCCATGACCAGGCGCCGCTTGGCCTTGGCCTTGGTGGGGTCCTTCTGGTAGACGCGCTCCTGGAAGCGCACCAGCTCCTGCAGCAGCAGCGTCACGCTCTCATCGATCTCCTTATTCAGGACCTGGTTGCAGTACCTGCAACACGCACACAGAGAGAATGAGTACACACAGGCGCACATACATACACACATACATACACACACGAGTGAGCATACACAGACACATACACACACGCACACACGGGTGAATGAGTACACACAGGTACTCTCTCACACACTCACACACTCACACACACACACACACACACACAGAAGCGAATGAGCACAGACAGGCGCCAACACACTCACACACACACACACACACACACACACACACGAGTGAGCATACGCAGACACATACACATACAAGTGAATGAGTACACAAGTACTCTCTCTCTCTCTCTCACACACACACACACACACACACACACACACACACACACACACACATGAGCATATGCACAGGCATACACACAAATGCCTGAATGAGCCCACCCATACACATATGCATGAATGAGCACACATACATGACCACAGAAACACACACACACACACACACACACAAACTTGCATACACACAAGCGATCGAGTTGAATTATGCACTCCACTTCAAATGTGTGTACATAACATGGTTAACTGAATCCCACACAATAAATAGAATGAATGCGGGGGGTGGGGTGGATATAGAAGCCGTGGGAGGCCAGAAGCTGTTAGAATTCAGGATCTGTAAGATGCGGGTAGGCCGGGACAATGTGCTCACTGCCGTTGACTTTTTGGACAACAATGGCCTGTCTGTAAGGGGTGGCATACATTGCAAGGAGAACAGAGCAACGCGCAGTGTGCTTGTACCATACACTGTACAATCCGTTATTGTATAGTCCTTCCTTAAAAGGGCCCATTAATGCTCACAGAGGACGCCTTAGTTCTGGGATATATTTTTTGTTATCCGGGTGGGCAAGGAATTTGAGTGCCTAATCCTTTTTCTCCCCGCTACCTAAAACTGTTAACCATCTTCTGACCTTTCAGCCTGTTGTAGAGAGTGTTAACTGACTAAAGATTCTACACTGAGCTAATGAAGACACTGTCCCATGACGACTTATATAAAGCATTCTGTCTCATGGCAATGGGATTGAAGACTTATAAATCCTGAGACAAGGAAACACCTGATAGTCTTCACTCTGACCACACTGAGTCAGACAAATAACATAATGATTCAGGATCACAGAAGTGCACCTAAGGCATTCCACTGAAAGAAAGCGAACCACCCTTTGTTTTAGGTTTACATCTTGATTGAAAGGTTGAAAGTATTTCAATTTAAACTGCAGCAAACAAACGAAACCCGGGGCGAATGTTTGGTCATGGCAGTGGAGCGAGGCGGTTTCACTCACTCTCTGAACCTGCGGCTGTGGATCTTGGTGATGGCGGAGGCGGCCATGGGGCTGCCAATGCCCGAGCTGGCGGGCGAGCCCTGGGACACGGGCGTGATGCTGTAGGGCGAGTTCTGACTGGCCGGGGACAGCGAGGCGTCACTGGGCATGCTCAGACTGTTATCTGCAAAACAGCAAGAGAACGATGGCGGGAGAGGTTAGAGGCTGGAAACACGGATCTGCAGAAAGTCCTCTAGCATCTGAGGGACAGAAGAGATGGAATTATGACAGGAGGGGGTCACGCTCTGCTCACCCTCTTGGGACACGCCCTCCCGGGGCAGGTCGTCGGTGAAGTGCAGCTCGTCCCCGCCCTGCTCCTCCTGTCCCGGGACACTCTGATCCAGAGAGAACTTTCCTTTCTTCACTTCCCTCTCCTTCAGGATGATCTGAGAGCAGAGAGGCAGGCAGGGTTCCCACTCAATGACATTTTAAGGAGGAGTGTAAGATTTAAGGATCAGTTTTATTTTTGCAATAGTGAAATCTCACAGTATTTGGGCTACTTCTCAAAAACTGCAGGGGGTATACATTTTTAATGCACATTAATATTTTGTACCCACACAGACAAAGACCTACAGATGCTTTTGACAGTGAATACCAGTCAAGCACTTTAAATAATGGGCTTAATGTGCAAGCTGGTAAGCTGGCCAGTTTATTGGCAATATAAACGTATTTCTTGATTGTACATGATATAAAGCTACTGAACTACCAAGAAAGACAGATGTATTTAACTTGTTGTAGAATACAGAAATACGATTTTTTAAGATTTGAAGAACAGGGGAATTGTTGACCGCTTTCCATGACTATTTAGGAGGGGTGCGTGACGTGAACCAAGGAGCAACCACTACACCATGCACCCCCTCTGTTCTGCACTCTGAGCTCAGCGCGGGCATCACACTGCCCCCTGCTGCTCACCTTTTTCAGTGCAGTGGGCCTCTTCACCTTGGGGATCTCCCTCTCCTTCCCCCTCTTGACCCTGGGAGCGCTGGAGTCCAGGATGTTGTGGGGACCCGTGTTTTGTTGGCCCTTCATCATTGACGCCTTGCCGCCCGACTCCTTGCCGTGAAAAGGGGTGGTCGTTCCCACTAGCAGAGGCACACACAGGCAAACCTTTAGCCACTCAACTTCAAACCCACAAAAACAGGCTGATAGTTTCAGCTGGGGCCCCTGGTCCACTAAATCCTACATATAAATCTTCAGTCCTTCAAACTGTGTTTTCTACAGATATGAGATTCAAGCTTAGTAATGGGTGGAACTGCCATGTGTGGAAATGAGTCACCCACACAAACCAATCAAAAAACTATGTTCTCCTTATTAGGAGGATTTGTTTAAGTCAACAAGTCACTGAAAGTATGATAGCTGATAGTTCCACCCAATTTGGGGGTTCACCAAGACTCTAGGGCTCGTCTCCAGGGTTTTCATTAGTGGATATGGATTTCGGTTCTGCTTTCTGACATTGGGAGAACACAGAAAATATGGACTAGCTGGAGTAGTGGGCCTTTTTCCCATATAAAAATGAAAGAGTGAAGTGAGGGGGAAATGAATGACAAGGTTTGAGAGGGGATCCATTAGGATGAATAAGTGTGAGAGTTCCTGGGGCACCTGTGTAGGAGAGGGGCTTGGTGTTGGTGATCTGCCGAGCCTTCATGGCCTGCTGCTGCCTCTCCAGGGCTGCCAGCATGTCCCCCAGGTCCAGCTGCACCGGGGTCTTGCTCTTCTTCCCCGCCGCCTTGGTCAGTGCCTCCTGCAGGCCACACACTGCGCTTAGTTCCACAGCACTGAGCACACGCACGCACACTCCAACACAAACACAAGCAGGAAGCAACAGATTTCAGCCCCGCCGTCCCATCAACATGAGCTCGGGGTGGCTTTGATGAGGTGCCACATGATGAAATGGGAAAATTCAGAGGAAAACATGAGAATTCACATCAGATGACATCACGTCCCGCGCGTCTGGCTGACGGCGCGCTAATGAGAGGCAGCTGACCTGCAGCTTCTTCTGCTCCATGCTGATCTCGGAGTACTCCTGCGCCGTGGCGAGCGCGGCCGCCAGCGCCTTCTTCCGCTGGCTCTTGGCCCTCTTGGGGACCGACGTGGTGATGGGGATGGGCGTCTGCACGATGCTGATGGGAGAGTTTTCCGGAAGGTTCTCCAGCTGCGGAAAAACAGGAGAGGACAGTGGTCAGTGTTCAGATACCTGGGAAGAGGGCAAGGTGGTGGCAGAGGCAAGTTACCAAAGTTGCACAACAGCAGTAATTAGCACGATGTGTGTTTGAACCACACACTTAGTAGCACACTGGGCAGCACCACGCTCCTCTCACCAGGTTCTTTGGGAGCTTGGGCTGGGCTTGCTCCTGTTTACTCCGGGCTGTGGCTCCCCCAGAAACCAGCTCAGGAAACTCATCTTCATCCTAATGGGATTACATCATACTATATTTGAGACCCCTGAGAAAAGTATGCATACATGTGCACAAGTATACATGTTTGCTCTCTAAGTGAGTGCAGTATGCCTAATCTGCTGGCCTGTAAACATAACTTCCAAACCCAAACCACCATCACAGACAGTGCCCAGTGTGAAGTACTAAAGCACGGTTTCCATGTTACTGCTAGGGCAATGATACATGAGCAGAGGCTGTTACTGAAAATGAGAAGTGTCCTACCTCAAAGTACAGGGGTTCTGTGGCGAGCTCCGCCCCTGGCAGTTGGGGAGCGGCCTGCACCGTCCCCTCCTGGAGCCTCTTGGGCAGACCGGGCCCCCTTTCGGACGAGGTGCTGCAGCCACGCCCGTGGTACCCAGCTTGGAATTCCATCTGAGGGAGAGAGACAGCTCAAATATGGTGCATCTGCACATGGTCCATACATCCTGTTTCTCAACTGCTTGAGTTCCTTCCAACTTCAGCTCGCTCATAAACACAGCATAAATGTAATTCTATATATAAAATCAATGATACTGTAGTAATTGAATGGTAGCCAAGTTCTGTTCTATATACCCTCCCCAAAGAACATTTATAAATTCACATTCACTTCAGGCTTGCTGTTGAGGAACTGCTGAAACACAGGTGGCACAGTTACAGCTGGAAGAGGCAAAACCTGTCCAAAAACTTTACCTGTGACCCGTTTCTCTGCTCAGGTGGTTTCGCTCCTCTGTAATAGGTGGAGCTTCTGTCCACCCAGGGCTTCTGAGTGGCCTGGGATGCCACGTTGACCCAGCTCACCGCTGCCCAGAAACACAAACACAGAGCTCATGAACAAAAAAAGAACAAGTTTACAGCTACTAAAGTGCACCATTTACATAAAGCAAGTCTTACCCGTCATCACGCCAGTGTCAACTCCCTATGGAAAACAGACACAGTAACAGAGCCATTACTGCTATTGACACAAACAATGTGAAGCATTTCAGTTTCCATCCACTAGCAGTCACCTACACGGTAATTATACACGGCATTCTGGGTATTTTGATAAGCATAATGCTTCAGTGGAAGAGCACGCCTGGGGAACTGGGAGCACTAAACCATCCCTGAAGTCTACACTAAAGAGACAGAATGAGGGTTTATGATGAAATGCCTAGCAATAGGTCATTCCTCTACCCTCCATGTTCACAGCTGCCTAACCCAGCTCAGAGTGTCCAATGCACTGAGATCTGAAGCTGCCTGCTCCCGGTGCGGCGTAGGGAGCAGGATGTTTGGTTTGGCGTACCGTGGCGGTGGCGCCGGCGCTGGCGCTGGCGCTGGCGCTGTCGGTGGGCCGCGGGGCCACTCCGCCGGCCTGGTTGTGCTTGGGGCTGCAGTATCCGCTGTCGCTGTCGATGTCGGCCTCGCTGGCGCCGTGCTCGCTGGACGACTCGGCCGTCGGGTGGGACGCCCGTCTCCTCCGAGCCTTGTTCTTCCACAGCAGGGGGCTGGCCCTCTCTGACAGGGGCTTGCCGGAGACCTCTCCCGGGAAATCTGCGAGGGAAGCGTGTCACCGACGTGCCTCATGAGGCCAGAGTCACGGGCACCGCTCACTAAGCACCAGGTTTCATCACATTTACATCCACTCCACATATAGCTGGGCCTGGACAGGGACCACCTCTCTCAGCTCCTAGTGATATTCAATACAGTCAAAAGCAGGCTGAGGAAAAGCAGGTGTATTCATGGTGACGTTGATGGAATTAAGAAATTGGATTTTTAGTTTTTGTTTCATGGCACATGCCACCCATAAAAGTGCTGCAGACAAGGTTCATATTTTGACATAATGTGAAAAATTACAAAACAGAGTAAAGGTAAGGGAAATCCATTTTGTAACTGTAAAGTTGTGTTGCGTTTCCTTTAATAATCAGCTCCATTCACACAAATGGAGGTGCCAATGTATGCTGCTCTTCTACATGTCTGCTGCCTGTGGCCTGTACATAGAGAATGTGTACTTTTCGTCACTGCCGACTCAGCTACCAGTAACTAGAATGAGTGATGGGCAGTTGACCTGTGACGCTATTGGAACGGATCTGTGAACTCAGGAAAAACGGCCACTTTAACGACTCCGAGCTGACACAATACAGGTCAGGTACGCTCGGCCGTGACCCACAGGAAGACCGTGAAGCACAGCGCAAACATGAGCCTTTCAGACTAGAAGAGCCAGATTCCACAAATACCACCGCAAGGGTTAGAGTACCAAACCATGCGTCAAGTCACGAGTGCAACCCTCTCATTTCCTCAAGAACACAAAGACGTTTTACTCCATTAAACATAATTATAACTCAGCGCACAAATGGAGACTGGTGTTTCGGGATCAAGCCTGTCAACATGCTGGGCCGCAGTACATGCAAGCTGAGGGACTGAGTGTAACCTCGGTCTTATGTAACTGCCGAACACAGCAACATGTCCCGCTAAGCCCTCTTTAAGGGCATTACGTCTGAAAATAATCAAAAAGTGAGTCAGAGTCACTGGCGGGCCTTCAGTGAAATTCAGTGACCTAAGTCAAGGCAGACCAGAGACAATGCATGTATTTACAGAACATTATCGCACACAATGGGGGTAAAACTAAAAATAACGACTCAAAAGTGATCCTCTGACTACAATGGCTCAACGTGCAGCTATTGTGTCATGTAGCCTTTGTGTTTTGACTTTTAGAGCACACAATGAACTCCTTAGAGAAGAAATGAAATACTTTAAGTTTCCCTTGGCTTGGGGTTTAGTCAAGGCAAGTGGGAGGAACACCAGCTAATCCCCGTGAAGGATCCCGAGTCTTATGTACCGGTCTGCTGGGCAGCGTCCACCAGGAGGACCGTCTTCGCTCTGCTGTCGGGACCAGAGGCGCTGATCTCCTTCTGCACCGCCACGCTCCTCATCGGGGGCCTCTTGCTTCTCATTGGCTGAGAAAGTGGCTGCAGAGATGACATAATTAAACTCAGGACAGAGCTGGCCAGCTTGGTTCGCTTATCTGCTTATCCTCATCATGTGAAAACCACCGCACAGAAATAGGAGAGTTCATGATAGCCAGGCGGGCTTAGCGCTCAGGTGAGCTCATGCCAGAGAGGAGGGAACGGGAGAGCTCACCTTCGGGAGCACGGCGGTTCGGACGATGCCCCTTCCCCTCTGGTTGGACACGGCGAAGGCCTGTCCCGGGCCCATTGACCGGTCGCCGCAGTCGGCCGACACGGTGTTGACCATGCCCGCCTGCACGGGGGCCCCGTAGGGGGAGGGGAAGGGCTGGTAGAAGCCCATCATGGGAGCACAGGGCGCCGGCATGATCTGGTAGTAGGCGTAGTCGCTGGACACGGGGGGCTGGGGGGACGACAGGATAGGGTAGGCCAGGTACGGCCCTCCGGGGCTGGGGTTGGGCTGCTGCCACCGCATGTCTCCGTTGTACAGCGGGAGTTGCCTGGTGGGAACAAGGAACAGAATGAGAGGATATCCCAGCGTACCATTCTGAGAGGCTCGTTGGATTAAATGTGGAGAGCTCATAACACAGTACTTAGACCACTTGAGGGCTGAGAGTCCGAAACCCAGTTGGCACCCCTCTGTGTCAGCCTTGTGCAGCCGTTGCCTGGACTACTGCAATCCACTACTTGGTGGTTTGTGCTAATCACCCTTGCACAACCCGCAGCCTGGCCAGAACGCCGCTGCTCATCCACTTTCCAGGGAATAATAACACAGCCCACACCACTCAGTCACACTGGCTTCCAGTGCCTCTCTGAGTGCAATTCAACACCCTTCTCTTCATCTGCACCTACCGGTCAGACATGTTGGCCCCTTATGTCCCAGGTCTCAGGACAAAAGCCTTTCAATCATCTCCACGGCACACCTGAAAACAGCTGTGAAGAGCTCTTTCTTATTACCGAGCTCCCCTACCCTGGAGCCGCTAACCGAGATATGCCTGAGACTCTCACTCCTCCGACCCTTATAAATCACCAGACCGGACAACTCTTTTTTGGGAGGGGACATTCACTCCAATTTATCATCTGTAGGGCTCCTTGGGGTCCTGTCTGACCTAATGGCGCTGTGTAGGTGTGGTTCTGAAGTGTAGTTAAAAATGTACAGTATAACTGGCACCACTGTAGATTTATCTGGACAAGAAAATGAAAAAAGGCTGAAAAAGCTGAAAACACGATAACTTCAGAACTGCACGCACAGCTGGGAAAGAAACTCCATCTTTAACTGTGGGCTTGTGGAAAGTGTGGCACTGGGCCGGAAGAATATGCGGCAAGCTTTTCCATGGCTAAGTCACTCTCTCCCCGGCAGCTATTTCCTTGTATTCAAAATGGAAAGGAAGAAGGGGAAAGAGAGGAAGAGCTCAGGATATGGTTTCTATTGAGCAGACAGCCGTGCACTCTGGTCTAGGCTGTGTTTTAGTGTTCATGGCACTCCAGCCTGCTGCCTTACTCTTTCAGCTGTGGGGCCAGCCTGGGGTGTTCCTCCACTGTTTAAACGATCAGATTTTCATGTCAGATAAAACAGAACAGAACTATAGCTGGATGTGTAATATTATGTTGACATTGTTGGTGTAGTAAGCTACTGCCATGAAACCAAGAGTTCACTTGAGAATATTTACACATAGGAAAGTGTATACAAGTTGTTCAATGGCTCTCTTTTCCTCTTTTTTCCTGAATTAGCCTTGAATAAGACCCCGCCGCATGCTCGCCTCGGGGGTAATGGGAATGGCAGGGGGACAAACCTGTTGGGCTGGTTCTCCTGGACGAAGGGGTAGCAGGTGATGAGATAGCTGGGAATGGGCGCAGGTTCCACCCCGCCGCCGCTGCCGCCCCCTCCGCCCTCGCCGGACAGGCTCATGGCGACCAGACCGGCATCCGGGCCCTTCTTCTGCGGGATGAACGGTTCCACCTCGGCGGAGAGCTTCACATCCTGAGGAAACCACAGAGGCTTAAACACTCCACGGACAGCATTACTGCAAACCCACAACATGAAATGAAAGCACCAACAGACACTAGAAGTGTGGATTTTTTTTGTAAAATGTGATATATGCCTAACGATTGCCACAGCCACTTCAATCCTGTTTTTCAGATCAAGTTATGTCCACAGTAAGCTGTTTTAGCTGAATAACATCTCAAGCTTCATCTGTAAAAAAGCACTTTCTAAAAGGTTGTGTACAATATTTTTAGCGAATTAAAACTATTTTTCTGCCCTGACCGGAGTTCTCAGAGCAGTCTGCTCATAGACATTCCTGCGGTTCCTGAGCAAACACAAAGGCGTGGCAGACTGCAGTGGACTGCGCGAGCGGAAAGTTAAAATGTCAACAAAACAACACGCCGTCGTCACTGCGCCGGCCCAAAGACTGGGCAACGGTCGAGCAGACAACGCGGCTCTTTTTAGCTCGCTTCCACCACGCGGACGAAGATCGCCCGCTCAGGGCATCAACTGCTCTTTTCTTTATCCCAGTGCTGACCCAATGAACCTGACACAGATCCACTTCTTTAAGCAGTACGGGGGATAAGAACACACTGGGGTTATGGAAGGTTGACGCAAACCAATTAAAGGACGAGCACAGCATCGGTAATCTTCACCGTCACAATGACACGGTCATGGAAAACAGCTTCCTTTGACTGAACCGTGTGACGGCAGATTTTAATAAACAAATGATTTCTTTACATATTCCATGCCGTTAGTTCATTCCATAACATCTCAGTATTTATCTGTTATTTTTTTCCATACTGTGCTATTCAATTTTGTTAAACAAAAGTAAATTAGCATTGAACATTGACAGCAAAAATTATGTGCATGCAGACATTACACGAATGTGACCTCAAAGTTAATTATCTACTATCTACTATCAACTTTAACAATAACATAGTCTGTGCTGGTAGGGCAATGCAAGCTATTTATATCTGGATATGGGTCCATAAATAAAAAGTGGTGGCACCACTGATGTAAGACAGGCATTAACTAATAATGAGAAGCTGAAAACAGTGTTGTGTCATGTATGAGTCAGCACTGTTCCACATGACCTTTGAGAGTTATCAGGCACTTCCTGTAAAGGCACTTCTGTTATAAACAGAGAGCCTTATCAGGTGCCCATCCTTTGGCACATCCTACACGGCATCGATTCATTCATTACACCCCTGCGGTGGGACACCTCCCGGCACGGAACCTTCTGATAAAAAAACATCCCGCTTCCCTGATCTTGTCACACCACCGCAGCGCTGACCGGCCGGTGAACTGTCCCCAGGTCAGTGCCCGAAGGCCGCCGGGGGGTTCACACCTGTACACAGAGGCCAAAATGCGGACGCACTCAGTCACACGTGGTGTTGGTGTTCAGACCCGTGACCTGCTCTTCCAGAAAAAGCACACGGAATGCGGATCAGTGAGTTTGTGAGTGCAAGCAGAGAGTATGAGGACCATTAAGGAAACCTCTGTCAGATGCTTTCTGCCTGTGGAACCAATCACTACTGACACCGCTCTTCACATGGGGACAGATTCATTAAATTGCATAACACCACAACAGGTGTTCCCTGAACCTGACGCTGTTTGAGTCCCTGGCTTTCATTTCCTTGTCATCACATGAAGAGATTCAGCTAATTTTTCCCATTCTCTGCCTCTACACATGGCTCTTTTGACTTGTGACTTGTTTCCTTAAGGAATACATTTCCACTGTCTGAAGGCTCCTGGTTAACCCCAAAATCAAAGGTGTCTGTAATTCTAAGAAAAGGCAGACCAGCAGAGTCAGATTGATGTTGTCAAAATTTACATTTTCAGGCTGTGAATACTGGGTGTGTTTGTAGTGATTGGTAACATGCACTTGTCAGCCTATCTACAGTGCTGAGCTATTTGGTGTGTCTGCTGGCTACAGGTAATCATTTACGCAATTCAGAAACAGGTACAAAGTCGACCCTGGAGAGACAACCAGCCACCCAGTAATCTCTTCTTTTATACTTTTGTCAAGGCATCAACAATGCAAGTACTTGCGCCAACAAGGAAAGCACTATATACTGAGCACTGAGTATATTGGTCTTTAACTTCTAATTGTGAAAGAAGAGCACACTTCTAAGAACTTTCATGACAGGATGTTTAATTAATTTATATTGCATAATGCCATATATTTCTTGCCATCTTGTTAATTGGATCCACAGAAATCAGTCTGTGCATCTGGGAGTACCATTTCCTTGTATTTTGGTGTTCAGATGTCTTTCTGGCTGACCTGCTCCTCAGTGGAATGGCTGAAAGGGTGGTACCAAGAGAGATCTTGGCATGTTCGCAAAAGGAAAACATGTATAAAACATTCCGTTTAGGGTTTTTCCGAGAAGAGAAAGCAAGGAGAAGTGCATGGTTGGACTGGCTTTTGGAAACCTGCCTTCTAAAGGCAATCTATTTGGGCGTGTGTGTGTCCAGGTGTCCTTTAAGTGCAAAGGGAATATCTGCCTCCCCCTAAATGTAGTGTCCACGCTCTCCCCAGGGTGATTAATTCCACAATTTACATAATGTGCCCGCTAGCTACCTTAAATGTCACTGAATGATTACGCAGTGAGAAAAGTTCCTCTGGGTAATGATGCAAACCCCTATACATAACAGACACATATAGGCTAAACTCCCTGCAAATGCTCTGATAAAGTCCATTTCTACATGTGAGCAGGTACAAAATGAGCTCCCTGAGCAGCAGTTACACTAACAGTCATCAGTCTTAGTGATGGATGGGAGGCTACACTTGTAAAGTGTCAAGCACAGTCCTAGGACACTTTGCCACACTGTCCAAAGCATAATTATACCTCAATAGTTCAATAGTGTTAATGCGGCAATGCTGTGAGAAACATTCACAGCCCACAGTCAAAATAACTACAACAAGACACGGCTATGGACCCGGACAGAGAAAACCTCCTACATCTCCTGTGTGTCAGGCCATCTATCAGGAGGCCCCTAGGTCGAGCCTGATCCCACCGTCTCCTCCTAAGATGACAGACAGGGAAGGAACAGAGGAGGCAACAGGAGGCTAAGAGATGGCTAATGAGGTCTGTTTAAACAGAGGAACAAAAACACACACTGCCACGTCGTCAACACCTTACAGCTACTGAAACCATTTTGTTACTAAAGCCAGAAGTTCCTTCCTGCCAGATTATTCTGTGGGCCCAAGATAGCTCGTGCGAAAACAACGACAAGTTTATAGATGAACGTGTTATATCCCTAACAGCAGTACAAACACCAAGCCAACAACCTCATTAGACACAAGTGGAGTATCTAAGAAGGTTTTTGGCTCCATTTTCTTATTATTATTGGGGATACAGTTTTTCCTTTTTTCTCCATGGGAACTGTTAAAAACACTTACATCACTACAAAACCATGGCTCTCCACAGTTTATGCTACAAGACAATGAATTACACAAACACGCAACCATTTCTGCAACCAAGCCCTTTCTGGTGCTGTTAAGAATCAATGGCAGAGGAAGTGCAAACGCACGACAAGGCTTCAGCCATTATCCTTCATTTGTGATCATTTTTCTTGGCCTGCCAAAGCAGAGAATCCAAGGCCCAAAAACTGAATGCATGAACTGTGCATCTGCAGATCGCTTCTCAAACAAAGAGCCATTGTCTCTGGCAGCTAGTGTCTGTGGGCAGCACTTTCAGTGGAAAGGCAACATTTGAATCCTGAATGCACTTTGTAATTTCTGAAATGGAAATCTGAAATGTTAACCCTGAACCACTTGCCCTTCAGTACAATTGAAAACACTGGCTGAACAGGTTCGTCAAATGTACAGTAGTTGAACAATTTTCAACTATTCTAACTATTAAGCACATGACTTAATTGTGTGGTTTGCCTGCTTGTTAGAAGGGAACTGGCTCTACACTATAATGAGTTTCCTTATGGTCCTGGGTTTGTAACTGAATCAGTCCAAACTGTATGAGAAATTAAAATTGAAAAATTTTCAGTGCATTTACATACACATCATCAATCTTTTGAGGAAGTGTACCAACACATGGTTCCAGTAATGAATTATTATGTTACACCCTCACTGGTTTGATGGGACAAATATGCCTGGTATGCCTTCAAGGATCGTTTGGCCTCCAGTCTATGAACCACAAGCTGTGTTTAACCTTTTATACAAGCCACTTCACTGTAACATGAATGAAAAAGTACAAGAACCTCCTGTTCCTCATGCCATTCCATAACTCCTAGTGACATGTCCTGGTGTCCAACCAACAATTTTGAAAAATTGAAGTACACTCAAGACACTTATTTTGATGAGTGTTATTAATATGTGAAAAAATGAGAAATAACACCTCTAAGGATGTGAGAGTATACAAAGGAGCAGAGGTTTTCTGCATTACTGGCCCCCTAAATCTTTTTGAGATGCTTTCACAACTGCCTGTAATGAATACCACAACGTCTTATTGCAGTACAGTGTCTGTACAAGACTTTGAAGTACTTTGAGTAAACAGAAGAGGTGGTGGTAGATTAAGCAAGGAGTTCATGACACGCTGTCAGAGCTTGAGCCTTTCTGTGACACTGTGTACCTTGAAATCTTAACAAGTGACCAGGCTCACCTTGCCCCTACACTACTCCTTTAAGCTAGGCATGCTCCTCCATTATCCATTCAGCTGGCTTTAAGCTTTCAATTGTCTCTATTGTTGAGGTAGATACCAGCGCTTCAGTGAAAAAGGAGCGATTGTAAGTGTGGTGCTGAGGTCAGTCGCAGATGTACAGCGGACAGAGCAGCGCTGACACTAATATGGACAAACTCAGGGATCCAGCCTCATGTCTCCCTCGGCTTCAAAAAAGAGAGGGTTTATTTTACATAGTAAAAGTACAACATTTTGTACAGTAAATATGCAGAGGGAAATGGAGAGAAATGAGGAGCGGCAGGAGACATGTGCTTTAAATTAAGAGATGCTATGCAAGTCACGAGCGTTAAAGTGCCTTTGGATTATAATTTACAGCCCAATCATTGCCTTCTTCCCCCTACAAACAAAGATCTCTGGAGGACTCTCAGCGCTGGAGACATGAGATACCTGATGGCAGCGCTTCATGGACTGTAGCCTGCATGCAAAAATTTTGGACATTAATGCTACAATGCTAAAATCCAAAGGAAGGAATAAACTGTCAATTTTTTTCTGTCGATCTGCCATCCGTTTCCTACCACAACTACAAAAATATCAAGGGTGAAATAAACAAGCGGCAGAGGATAAATATAGGTCATTGTGTTGAATACACCTGACAGGCCTCTTTTAGAGACCTGGCACTGACTAAGACAAAATTTAAAATGTGTCTGAATTATTTCTGATATATGGTAAGACTTACTTTTGGCTTTCTTTTAATACCAGACCTGTTAAGATGCACATCTGTAGAAATCCCATTCACCAAAGACAAGGGGACTGATCAGAAAAATCATCCTAGCCATTTACCAACCATTCATCAAGCAACACAGGCAATACATTTGATAGTCTTAAGCCTGGACTCCTTACACCATACATCCATCCAGAGGCTTTGAAGGATGACAGTACAGCAGAACCAGAAGACATAGAAATCAATATGAGGACTCAATCTGCCATGTCACTCACAAAAGACATGCATTCAAACAACTTGCCGCCTGCAATTACCACAGTCTGGCAAGGAGACCCACCTTCCTCTGTGACCTTCTCAATGGTGATAAACAAGATGATAAGGACAGCAAAGGACCAATGACGTGGAAGATAGTGAAACACTGACACAAAACTTAGAGACTTTTGGACTCTGTGGCAGCCTGAAACACTCTATAAACACTCTATGGCACTACTCTCACACACAAATGTAATAAAAGACAGAACACCTTAAAACTGTACCCAAGACTGCTGGCCAACAGCTAAAAGTAAGAGTTCAGCCTACAGATACACATAGGATACACCTGTTCTCCTGGATGGACCAGTCATCTGGGATTTCACCATCCTTCTAAGCATTGTGAGAAAGACAAGAGGGACAGACACAGATATCTATTGTTTGACAGGCAAGGCATACTGCCATACCATCAGTACCTTCAAGTCAATCCCTTACACCATGACTAACCATCTAAAATCAAAGCACACTGTTTCACATGTCCACCTTCAAGTCAGTACTGATATATAGGCAAGACATTTGAAAGCATGTAGTATCAATCACAGATCAAATCTGCAATAAAAACTGCGGTAAAACACTAAACCCCACCCTCTGACAGGATCACAGAAGGTAAACAGAGATATCCATATCATATGGAAAGAAGTCTGATATCACTCAAGTCCTCAACCGGACCTCACACATACATAACAATGTAATTGAGCAGAATACTATGTGAACGCCTGAGGGTGGCAAGAGGGTGCACAGCAAATTGCCTAAAACAATGACACAGTAAAAATAAGCAAAGACCATGTCCCAAAGGGACCACAGAGACAACTGTTAAGGTAATCTTAGGCAGATATTCATAGTGCAAGGCCTATATTGTAACCATCCTTCCAAAATAATATCTAAACAATATTATTTCCTTACTGTTGTATCTATGTAATGCCTCAATTATACCCAAACCTGAAACATTACTTAAAATTATGAAACATAATTTTTATATTTGGGCTCAGTAGTGCTCTTGCCAAGTGGTTAACTTCGGCCTACTTGTAAGAAGTGAGGTCATTCTGAACAGCAATGATTTCACACAAAATGACCAGTGATGTATTGTGAAACTGTCACATTTGAATGTTACAGCATTTTCTAGAGCATTTTTACTGCAAATGGAAATGAACCATGTAGCAACATTTTGCCTAATCCATATATAAAAATTTCACTTGGTCACAGAAAAAACTGTCCTATGAAAAAATAATCTTTATAGATTTGTTGAGTTTTGCCTTCTCCCAGTCTGTTGCAGCATGCTGTGTTTCTTGGGGTTTCACTTGGGGTTTCATCCAAAAGACTCCTCCTTGCTAGGCACTGTAAGTTGACATGCAATTTGTTCAGGCCTGACCTTTAGCTTACAACTCATCAGATGGCTGCAGTAAGTTGTGTTTTGGTTGGTGCTGACGCAAAACTGTGATAATTATCTGGGTGATTAAAAAGCATCTATTTAATCAGATTCTGTAATTGTACAACTGTTCTGTATTTCCATGACAGAGCTGTAGTGAGTAAAAGGATATAAAGCCTTTTTGTGATTACATAAATTCCTTTTAATTTTTACATTTAATAGTCAGAGAGAAACCCTGTGGTTAAGGATTTTGTGCTTTTCAAGGGTGGGCTATAGCTTTGAATCTAATGGCCTGTGATGTTTTCCACAGCAATAGGGATTCATAAAATATTAATTCCTGTATTGTGCATATCAACTTAAATTCATCTACACACCGGTAATAGCAAGTGCAAGTACACCATTTCAAGACCAGGACTGAGCAGTTGAAAAATAGTTCAAGAAGACTACAACAAACAGACTAAAACACTTAAAAGCATGTAATATTACAAAGGACTTATTTTTTCCATGGAACCACACACAAACCCTAAATAAAAAAATATATATATGTTTCTCAAAATGAATATGAACACATTCTTAACCCTCTTACTATATTAGTACTTACTTAATTTACATAAATTACTTTCAAATCAATTATTAAAAGCTCGATTATAACTAACTGACATTTTCACCACTGAGTTTTAGAACAGAATACCACAGTTATGTAGTGCGCAAGATGTGTAACAGAAGTTGACTTAAGATAATGAACTGGGGATTTATGTGGTGACATTCATTTAAAGGTGCATTGTAACAGCAGTGTACCAACCCGAGTTAATCGCTCTTGCAACGTCGTTTCCAGCGGTTTTACAAAAGGCATCGTTAGTTTTACCTTGTCAAACGTCGCATCGCAACGTTGTCACAACGAAAACATGGCTCTGACAACTGCATGTTGTCAGCTGGGACATGTTACAGTCTGGCGTGGCTTTAAACTAATGATGAGTAGCTATGTTACTGCAGCACCGGCGGGACGAGGTGGAATCCCATCAAGGCAGACAGACGAGACAACCCCCCATATCACTAAAAAATGTCTAGCAACCTAAACTAGCTAGTGATCACAATGTAAAACTACTCCCTTACGGTGGAAACTGTTGATGTGGAAACTAAACAAGCCAGCTAGACTAGCTTATAGCTATGAATCCACGCTTTGACATGTCGCTAGCAAACGTTAGCTAACGGCTAGCTAAAATTATCACAACGGTTTACCAATGGCTAAATTGCCAATTACAAATGATTATATATCTGCGCAACATAGCTAAGTTAGGTAGCAAATTACCATGCAAAATACCGTGTATGTGAACTCAGACAAGTGGCTGGTCTGACATGACAAACTAGCTCCCTGATCCACTTATTGTCTTTGGTTTAAAACAGCCAGTTGGCTATCTAGCTAACATTAGCTAGTTAATTAGACATTTTCAATGGAATACATTTAGCCAACAAGTTAGCGTGCTATGTATCCAAGCAAGATTCAGCAGTATCCTGTGCTAGCTAGCTAAGTTCGACCTGAAATTAAGTACCTTTAATTAGCTAGTCTACCAAGCCGTTTCTGCAACATGGTTGCACAGCTAGCCCGCTAGCTAACGTTACGTCATTGACAAATGTCGCTATTGCTAGCTGGTAACTCGTTGACTGTGATTAAACAGGGTAACGTTAGTTAGCTGTCACAATTCTAGCAGACATTTCTGTATTTTGATAGTTTAAATCTACCATTAAATCTACAATGACAACATTCTTACAGACGGCTTCGGTATACTGTAACACAGGATGTAAGCACGGAAAGTCTTTATGTGGTTGTCTTTACAGAAATAGCTTAGCTAACCAACCCCCCGAATTTCCACTCAAGGCCTTGTTAGCTAGCTATCGTAGTTAGCGAGCGAGCTAACCCAGTCCAGAAAACACTGTCCCTGTTTAGATAATCCTTTCTTACCTTACTGTCGCTCGCATCCATGCCTGTTACTGGTGCCCTGGCAGACCCGCTTCGTGTACGCTGCGACTGTCAGGAGGATGTTGTTATTGTCTTCATTGTAAATGCGGAGCCCCCCTGTGTAAAAACACACCCAGGACCTGTCGTTCTGCTGGTGCTAGCTAGATCTACGGTTCCAGCACTTGGCTTGCTGTTTTACGGTCGGAACACAGAAAAAAATGGGAGAGTCATCTGGAACGGAGGCCCTACTGGGTCAAAAGTAACGCGACAGCTTCAGCAGCAAGTTGTCTTGTAGAAAGTGTCCTCCTCATCAAAGGGTGCGCAACGCGCGTACGTCAACGCTCTGTTTTAGTTCTTGACAACGTTGTCACAAACATGGTCATCACTAATGCATGGAAATTCACACACAGCCCCGTATGTCATGCGTTACATGACATCATACATTTTTGTAATGTCGTGGTGTATGTCAGCCAGTTCTTGGAACTGTTTGGGCAAGATGTAATTGCCACAAAACTGATTTGCGACTGGAATGTTAGGCTTGAATTAAGTTTCGATATATGTTCATAAAGGCGTTTCAACATAAATACTTTGAACTACGATTAGCATATTGCTGGTTCAAAAGGGTACGCTATGTCCAAACGTTTGTGTATCAGAACTGGTCAAACGAGGAAATTACCGGACATATGCAGCCGTTGGTTAAAATGATAGAGCTCTACATGTGTACCTTGAGCATCTCACTTTCTTTTGCAATACACATGAACCACACTTTGACAGCTTAGCACAGCTTTAAACAAATGGCCGTAGATGGAATGAACAATACTAAAAGAGGTAATTGTGGAAAATATATGTAAAATATGCATTGAAAAATCGTTTACAATTTCCTAAAAAAAAAACAATGCCTCACATTACTCACATACCCTTCAGACTATCATTAATCATTTGAATTCTGACACAATTGTGACCATATGACTTACAGTACTCATACTGCATTGTGGAAAAAATGTGCTTTTTTGGTCTCCTGACCACATCTGAACACCATCCTTCTGACCTCCTTTTGTTGCGATCAGTATGCAAAAGCAGCCCCAGTGTCTGAACATGGGAGCAACAGACGTCTCTTAGCAGGAACTGTTAGATAACAAGATCATGTTCAGGAAAAAATGATCTCCAAGTACTTCCATTTCCTGGTAAATGTCACTTAAAAACAACTTCATAAAAATGTAAGTTCTGTACACTGTATTCCAGTCTCAGATCAGAGCAATTCTTCACGCAGTAAACGCCTTATTAAACCAGCTCAGAAAATGGTTCTATATTTTGTGTAGTGTCTTGTATGAAATAAACCTTCTGTAGCTTTGAGATTAAATAATGATTACAGTTACAACAGTTATATTTGTACTGCCAAAAATAAATGTGACCGTGACTGCCCATGTACCAAGACTGTACCAGTTCATACATCTAATACGTATTCCTTTAGCTATACAGCTTCCTGTGCAAGTACTACAAATGAAGTAGAGTTGTGTTACACAGACTGAGTATCAACTTTGAATCAGTGAAATTAAACTTTATTTTTATGCAGTCTCTCAAATGAGAATTTTTTCAATCCCAAATCACAAGCAAACTGTGTCCTAGGGTAAACCAAGAATATTGTGATGATCCATCTACATTATCCTATCAAAAGTCATGGGACAGACCATCTGATTTAAGGAAAATGGCTGTCACTACAGGTGGCTTGAATACAAACATTAGCCAACACAAAGCCCCAACCTCAACCCAACAGAACATCTTTGGGATGATCTGTAACAATGCCTATACAGCCCTGTTCAGTAGTAGATCTTAATGAGCGGAGCACAATTCTACTAGCTTTCTTCTGCAGATTAGTAGACAGTCTCCAACGACGCACTGAAGCATCATTAAAGCCGAAGGCTTTACACACTGTTCATTTACATGTTTTAGTCACAACTACCAGTGGCCCATGACTTCTGGTAGGACAGTGTACTTTTGTTGTGTCAAAGAACTCCAGACAAACATCACAACAACATTAAACTAAATACTGTACATCGTTTGTTCAAAGCAAAAGGCAGTTTCTCTTGTTTTTCCATTTCATTACAAAACAAAATAAAGGAGCTTAAATTCGGATTACACGATGACCGAGCTGCACCGTTTTATTTTGCTTCATTAAGTCTGGAGTGGCAACAGAGCCCCAAATGAGTTTTAAAGATCACCTACAACTGCAAGTACAGAAAAGCACGGCTTGGAAACCTGACATTTTGCAGAATACAGCAAACATGCTGATTTATACATGGAAAAAGTTGAGTATTCAAAATTTGTATACATTTCAAGTTATTGCAGATTATGTTTGCATTTAAGATCTTACAGGTGAAAGACTTTTTTGTCTTAACATTTACCAAAATAACATGTTGATGTATTAGAGATCATGACAAAGTCTGGTAATTCCATGGCCCTGATTATAAAATATATTGACAAGGGCTTGATGTCAATACAGCATAAATCCCACAGGGTTTTGGTTTTCTTCAGAACATTAAAGCTGTTTTGTCTTATGAAAGGGCAGCAGCGGAACACAAATCAGCTGTTTAAAGAAAGCACTTCTGTCAAGCTCCAATTATCAGGACTCTTCACCCGACAATAGTTTTGCCATTCCCAGGTCTTTGAACTTTACCTTTACTGCACTGTGGCCTTAAGCGCTATCTGTTGAAACACCTGCCAATTAAGCCAGCTTGCTAACAATGGCCTGATTGAGGGAATTGAGCTGATGGGTCCATTTGTCTAAAGCGGTGTATCTGGCCCCTCCCCTCTTCTGGTGATCTAGCTCCAGCAGTTGGTTGACTTGGTCGATCCGGCCATGAATAGTGCTGAGAGAAAGCACAAGAGAAAGCCACAGAAATCATTACAAAGAGGACCTGTCACGGCCATGACTTCACAAAACATTCACATAATGGTCTCAGACAGACAGACGCTTGAGCAAATTAGTTAAAGACCTTAATCCAGCCCACAATCCATATATCATTCCTCCAACTTTTGAATCATGGCTAAAATAGTCCATGCTGCAGCACAGAGATAAACAAGGACCCAGGCCAAGCCCAGCGTGTTGGAATTATCCTGCTCCAATTCAATGGAACTCTCCTGTCACCACCTAACTTGTAATAATTACCATTGTGTCGGTCTACTCTAAACATAATATTACACTTCCAATAATAAACACTGCAACACAATCAGTTCTTATGACTATATATTGTGACAAGAACTGACGGACCGGTTTGAACAAAGAGGAAAAAAAAAAAAAAAGAGCACAAGTTAATCAAATGGAAACCAATCAAAATAAACAAAAAGTTACAGTCACTCTTCCAGGTTCACAGAAATGGGATTAAAAAAAATATGATAAAGAAATGCTGAACAAAATCCTCTGTGAAGGGAGCAGCTCTTTCTAGGCTTTTCAAGTGACGTCTAGCTCTAACAAACTTACTTGTCCAATATGCACTGCACCAGCAAGCTCTCTACATCTGCGACATCAATGTTCAACTCCTAAAGAAAAAGGGGGGAAAAGTTATGGCATCCTCTCAGAATAAGAGTCACTGTAAAGGCTATAAATAACGTATGAAAGAACAGACAAGGTAAAACCTTACCTTTGAAATAAATGGTATGTGTATTCTAGTGTAAGGCTTGATTAACTTGATAAGCACTTGTGTTCTGATGTTCCGCAACAGTTCTGTAAGAGACGGCGTTTAGACATTTAGGCCTCAGACCCAAAATTTACATCTGAATTATATATACCAAAATCCGCTGCATTCAATCAATAGAAGTTTGGAAATCACCAAAACAGTCCAATATTTTTCCCTCTTCCCATTTATAAACAAGTGATAAGAATCATGAAAAGGCTATGTAAACTTACCCTCAATGTGCTCCCTTATAAAGGGGTCATCCATTATGTTACTGTGATTTGTTTTCAGAATTTTCTCAAACTCGGTGATGTCATTATTCTGGTAGGCACTGCGAAGAAGGAAAAAAAATCTCTTCAATACAATCCATACGTTGTCCTGTCATCAACACAATGATATTTTCTCGATTCATCAAAACACAGAAAATATTAGTGTTGTAAAGAATGGATTGTTTAATTTTTTAAATTGCAATGTAATCTTTTAATCAATGTTGAATTCAAACAGATTGGCTATGCATGGAACTAGACAAAGGAGCTAATTATAGACAATACTATGAGGAAGAATATCAAGCATGCAGGAACTTCCAGACACAGAGGGAAAATACTACATGGCTCTGTCCTTTGTACAGCACAGCACTTTTACAAAAGTTATGATTCAATAAAAAGTTTGCTTTGAGGGCCTTTGCAGTGGATTCTCATTACACTGACTGTAAGTACCTCATTTAAAGGAACAAAAGACATATGCTTACCTTACTAAGTTTGTCATTGCAAGGATCTCTGGGTCATTTTTATAGGGCTTAGCCTGAGAGAATAAATATAAATTTAATGAAGTGAATCCACATTACAACTCAACATTTAGACACCTCTAATCATCACTGCCACTTCTTTCCATTAGCTTTTGAAGCAGCTCTACAAGAGGCATTGTTCAGTGGAATGAGTCTGCATACCTCCTGCGAGTCAAACGGGTTTATTCCTGACTTCATCAGCATGTTGGCCAAAACCAGGTACTTCAAACAAGTGGTACGCCGGGGACTTCCTGATTCATCGTAGTTTTTGAAAGCCTCAAAGAAATCCGTGTGAGCCTTCTCAAATTCTCCTTCTCTTAAGTGCATTTTACCTCCACATTCTGCAAAAGACCAAAAAACAAGTCCAAAAAAACCCCCACACAGACAAGGTCAGAAGGTCAGGAGTTATGCAAGTTATGGAGAAAATAGACTACAAAAAGATCATCTGTTTAAGGTTTATTTTTCTGTTTCGCTTGTCTTTTCTCAGGGTCCTGTTAATTACTGGGGCATTAAGAATTGAAAGATCACAGTTACGAGACAGTCCACAGACATGAAACAAATACACAATTACAAAATCCTTCATTTAGTCAGTTTATAATGTTCATAATGTTTCCATCAATGACTATGCACAAACACAAGCTTAATGGCAATGAGAAAGTTTGAGAATACGGCCTTCCCAATGGCAAGCCTGCTTTTGTCATAAGAGAAGGGAAAACCAGGCTACACAGTGCCTTTGCAATGCATCCAATAGGGTTAATAGGTGGAACAAAGGGAGTGTGGTGCAAGAACCTGACACTGTTTTAAAAAACCAAAGTAAGGCCTTTTACATTTCCATTCTTGTATTGACTAAATTGCTTCCTTGGTTGTCTGCTCTTGACACCCCCTCAGAATGTTATGTGGAACTCAGCAATGCCACCTGGTGGTGTGAGGTGGAATTTAACATCAACAGAAATAAGACTAGGTATAGTGCAATTCCCTACAATCTACATTTAGTGATGGGTGGAATGCCTGCAGTACCTCTGATCACACCCATGATAAGTGGGTGGGGGATGGCAGATTTGATGTGGAGTGACTGTTCGTAGAGGGCTTTTAACTTCTTGTTGTTCTTCTGTGCTGTATACATCTGGATTTCCAAAGCATAGATCTCCAGCAGCTGGGTGCCCTTCTTTAAGTCATCTTCCCCATCATCAGTCTGAACAGAATAAGAGCATTTTACAAATGTGAGAGAGCAGTGCAAAATCAAGGGAGACAGAAGACTAATGCACACAGAATGTACATGTTAAAACTGCATCCTTCTCTTACCAAATGCTTGTTTATTATGCTGTGGACCTACTGATCATGTTAAGCCCGGAGACTGAAAATGTACTGAATCTTCATAACACAAGTGCAAGTGTTTGGCAACAATAGACTGGACTCAATTCAGCTTACAATGTTTGACCTCCAATACGCAATCTATATGGTCTGACATGGAAGTCAGTACAGAAAACTTTCCAGCACTTCACAATCACAAAAGTAAAGTTCTTTGCCTCCCTTATTCTGCATACAGGCTGGTCATTTCTGCAAAGACTAATGTTCACCAATTTTGAAATGGATCATTAGTGCATCTTACCTGGCAAGACTGGTGCAACTGTCTGAGTATCTTCTGAAGCTTTCCATACTCTTCCCGCTCTAAATACAGTTTTCCAAGCTAAATCGGACAAATGAACACAATGAAGACAATGAAGACACAAATGATCGACAGACCTTGCTACAATGAATTCAGTTTAGGTCTACCATCTACGCTTGGCTCTAAATTACTGCACATGAGCAAATACAATGCGTGTGTTGTATCAATAACTTACATCAAACTTCACACTGCAACTACCTGTAGTAACCCCTAACTGTACAACATACCTTTGTGTTTGTTTTGAACCACAGCCTGTCATTTTTTGCATCCTTTAATGCCTCCAAGGTGGTTTCATAGAATTCCTGCAGAAGGTCCATCTGTAACCCAGAGATAACCCTTTTAGTGCTGTGGACTACAGCTTGAACAATGTGGCTTTTAATCACTTTTTCATCCACACCCTCAAACTTGGATATCATAAGCACATACAGAGACTGGATTGCAGCGAAACATGAGGAATGAAGATAACAGCAAAGAATTATCCTGACAAGGTTTGAGAGAAGAATGAGAAACTTTTCCTGTTTTTGATGTGGAAAAGTGTGTACAACTGTATCAAACAAGAAAAATGAATCTGAATGAAAACAAAGACTTCAGACAAATGAAATCATCACTCTCTGTCAGTGATTTAGAGAGTCACTGATGGTTTACTGCATCTTCTCTGCCATTTTTCACATCACACTTTTACCTAAGGACACAAAGTAATGATCTTAAGATTCCAACCAAACTCTCACTCGTAAGACTCATAAGTGGTACTTTTCCATAAAGGTGACACTGCAAGCTTTTCACTGGGATTTCCATTTAGGAAAGACACATCTAAATACCAGAGCCCTTAAAAACAATGTACATCCAAGATTCCTTTGGGCTCACTCAACACACATACACCAACAGCTCATATCAGACCATTTTAAACTCTAATGTCACCTTAATCTTTCTTTCAGCAGCATGCCCGATTAGAGTTTGATTTACAGTTTTGAAATTCATGACCTTTTGACTTTGAAAACACATTTTAAAAATAAACTGAGGCCTTTCCCTATGCATTAACTTATTTTCTGAAGCTATAACCCGTACCTGTTTGGAGGTGGAGATGTAGTCAAGAATGGAGTTAATGGATTTCTCTGAATAGTTCCTTGTAACAGCACTCCGGATGTAAGTGAGCAGCTGCTTGTATCTGTTCATCATTTCAGGGAAGTTTGTCTGTATGGAAAAATGATGGAAAAAGTCAGTGTTGCAACTTATAAAATAAAAATGTTTACAGTATTCATCATTGCATTGTTCCAAAGTCATGACTGGACTGATAGCCAGTAATACTGTACTCTGTCAGTATGCTTTTCACACCAACAAATTTGCTTTATAATGTGCTTGTGTGTTAAAGATGTTAAATGCTTGTAGTAAACAAATTTGTCATCTTGTGTGGCTGCAACAAGACACTGAACAAGTGTCGGAAAGAATATAGAACCCATTGCTGGTATTGAGGTGATGGCATGTTGTAGACACAACTGCGTTACTTCCAGTGGACTGAGGGAGGTATAATGCACACACTTCCACTGCATATGCTGAGAGGTGTTAGCACGAGACTGGGAGCTGGGGACATGCAAAGAGGGTTACCTTCTATGCCTTTAAAATACAAGAAATGAACTTTTCCAGTCCAACACTGACAGTAACCTATTCTATCATTGTATGTCATATTAATGCTAGTAATACACTTCCCATTACATGACGCTTTGAAAATGCTCTTTTCCAGATCAACTTACTTATCATACAGTTAAGTTTTTACCATGGTGATGGAATACTGTATGTAATCTCAAAAGTAATCACTTAGTTACACTGCCTCCACACAGTGAAGTCTATTTGGCAGTAGAAAATGAAGCACATTCACAATGAAAACAGCAGGGTATGGATACGGCTAAAGACATCACTAAGCATGCAAGGCACTCCAATAGCTGCTGACTGCTAACACCAGAGGCAGATTGGCCAAAAAAAGCAAACCTCCTCCAAGCAATCCTACCCATGGATGAGACATCTTTCTGGCTAATCTCTGTAAATTTATTTCATGTTAGATTAAGGATTAGAGTTAGGGACATCAAATCCACAGCCAGGGTCATCTTGGACCATAACTGCTTTTTTGGATAAATCTTCCTGTCTGTAGTCAGCCTCCTCCCCTTCCAGCAATGATAAATCTTGGTTAACAATGTTTTTGCACCAGGGTTTAATTAAGTATGAAAATCTGGATCTCGGCAGTTCCCTACCCAATGACATCAATTTTGCCCCTTGTATTACCCCAGAGTTCAATTTAAAAGCATAGAAGGGTAATATAACATGAAATCAGGAGCAGCCACTTTTCCAATTTAAATGTCCTAATAGAACCAAAAACATCTTGAATAGCAAAGCTAGCAAACAGTTAAGTTTCAGTCATTTTGTTGCTTACCAATTTAAAGTTTATTTTTATCATCTGCTTCAGTGCTTTGAATCCCCACTCCCCCTTTTCACCTTCAAGCTCCAACACCTGTCAATCAGGAAGAAAAAATAAATAAATAAACACCCATGCAGGCCTAAGCTGCAAACAAATTGACAAGAAACACACCATGACCACACTATCAATCATATGTTTTTTACTAATGTGTCTGATAAATTACTTCTAGGACCACATTTTGGGATGTTGGGGAAAATGTAGTGATACAGAACCTTCTGGAAGCTGCTAAGCGCTGCTTTCGGGTCATCTTCCTTCAATGCTTTGGAATTGTAGTACTGGTTTTCCAAGTCCACATTGGGCTCGGAATTGCTGTCTTCTGAGTATTCCTCCAGTGAAAGTAAAAAAATTCATAAAGTAATAAATATTAGCTCTTGAGTTACAACATCGATGTCAATAAAAAAAAGGTTTGAGAAGTAAAAAATAAAAGTAAGGTACATGACTTCTACATTTACTGACTGACAATGCATAAGACAGTTTCAAGAGACAAATATAATGAATAATGTAGTCACAGTTGTAATTTTTACACAATTTACACAGTTGTAATTTTTGCACACAAAATCAACAGTACATCCTGGATCAACCTTACCTATGCACATAAGGACAAACAGTCTTAGCTAAATTTCAACAGAAAAAACACACTACTAATAAACTATACTGTCAAATGCTATGTGAGTAAATCTGAACTCTCTCTCGTTACATGTAATTTACTAATATTTCTCAACAATACACAACATCTTAAATTTGAATATTACAAAACATAAGAGCGAATGTGCATATTCTGTGTGCGACATTTGTGAGAGTTTGATGTTACTTTAAGAAGCATCCCCTGTGTACTAAATACGATGCTAACTGTGCAAGTTATCATCGTTATTGTTTTCAGGTGCAAGCCAGTCAGCTACGATTACTGTCCGTTCAGACGTTAGCTTACTGGTGTAAGAACATGGAACAAGAACTTAAATCAATTCGGGGAGGTAATTCATTCAGTGAACTGAAAAAGATACTCCTGCAGCCGGTAGCTAGCTAGCCGTATCTCGCAACGGTTGACTGGCCTGCACCGGTAAGATAAACAAGGCAAATGCTATGCTAACGTTAGCGACGTAGCTAGGCCGCCTCCCGTTATCTTGTATTGGTAGCTATGTTTACTAGTTGGGTAGTTATGTTTATCGAAATGACTTGCTGGATTAGCATTTTCAACTGTACTTCTATATACGTGCAAGATGCGTGGAACATTCTGGAAACTAACAATCAATCCAGCTATCACAGCTAACCAGCAAACCATTATCATCCCCTTGCTAGCTAGTGAGTTAGCATCGTTGCAATGAAACTGATCTGATCGTATTTCTTGACATCATAATATATGCAAAATATGAAAACTTTAGCAGACCTGCATAATTAAAGAGAAATTAGAGTCAGTTCAACTCACTTAGCCCTTACCAGATCATAATCTTCTTCATCGTCGCACATAAAGTCATCCTCCATGTCAGACATCTTGACTGGCGGAGTTGAGAGCTACTGCTTCCCAGAATTCACCGCGGCACAGATTCACCGACTTCCCCTGGAACTAGTCTATATTAACACATTTTTCATTGGGACGACCAGTTGGAGCACAACGACATTGCTAAAAAGAAGTTATTGAAGTGACTTAAATAGCCACTCAGAACACGTTTTACATAATTGCACAACTGTGAATGTAGCTGGCTAGTTATGATGGCATACTGCATATAATCAATGCGGTCCACTGTAGATCACTGTTGTGTTTATGGGGGTTAGTTAGCTAGCTATCTTGCGAAGTAGCTACATCGTTACTGTTATTATTTAGCCTGTAGCCACTGCAATCTCAGAGATTTGCGTTAGTCTGCTAGCCAAGTCAGCACTCAGACCTTTCAAATTCACAAAATTAGCTAGCTAGCTAGCAAACAGGATTTCCCTTCCGTGTGTGGTTACAATTTCCGTAATTGTGGAGTGACAGTCAGCTGATGCAGTGACAGGACGATTTAAGCATTTTCTGTTCTTGTAACATAACTAAAGCAAAGGATAAGCTACTCTTCATTTAGAAATTTTGTTCAGCAAGCAACGCATAATGTCCGTACATCCGCCAAAGTTGCAGGTTCAGCTTAATGAAAGGTGAGTTTAAAATTAGTCTGCCAAAGTTAGTTACTTAGAGACTTATATATATATATATCTAAGCAAGTAGGTGACGCGAATGTACTGCATATGTGGGCAGTATATGCTGTCTGTTCGGAGAAAAACAAAATGAGGTACACCACCTTTGAGAATCTATATTACTTATTTATTTCTTGGTAGTATTGATGGTATAGATGTTGTCCAAAGTGTTAGCAATAGTTTGTTGCTGGAAATGCCTTATTACTGTTAATACTCTCCCAAAACGAGAATGATTTGCGTTTAACTTGTGGTAGAAAAAATGAAAAAACAAGGGTCAGTTGTCAGTTGCTACGGGCATCATTATCACCTTACCACGTTAAAAAAGAATAATGCTTTAACTGAATGTGCCTACTATTCACGTGGCTGGTTTTATGTATCTAATTCTTTTTAGGTTGCAGAAATTGAAAGAAATATTTATGCAGAAGTTCGGCGAAGTACCTCTGTTTTATGCATATGCTCCTGGACGCGTGAATTTAATTGGTAATTTTCACTCAAGTTCCCTCATGTTGGTATTGACTTGTTGCTAACTTTCTTATGCCATATTTTCAGATAATATTTGTTGCATGTCTAAATGTATTCTTTTCCGTTGTAAGTAGCCCATATTATGAAAATCGATTGTCTTTAATTCGTGTCTAACCAATGTCTTTATTCTGTTGTAAGGGGAGCACATTGACTACTGTGGGTATGCTGTTCTTCCAATGGCAATTGAGCAAAATATCCTTGCTGCAGTCTCAGTGAACGAGACTCAAGATATACAGCTGGCAAATACAAATCCCCAATACACGTAAGACTTGTAACTTAAAATTATTTTAAATGTATAATCCACTGGCGCTCTTATTCCCAAAGAAAACTGGTGGCTTCAGCATAAACCATGATTCATGACTAGGGAGTATCAACTCCGTGGTCACTAATAAACATGAAATTACCGATGATGATAACATCAACCAGAAGGTGGCGCTGTTACATCATGTATAAATAATCTTTGCGCTGCTTTGCAGTGATTTCACCGTATCCACCGGAGACATCAGGATTGACAGAGCAAACCCCCAATGGCAATATTATTTTCTTTGTGGAGTTAAAGGAGTGCAGGTGAGAGATACATTTAAAGTGAAACTTTTCTGAGGCAACTCGCAGCTCTACCACAGAATCTGTTGTATTTCAAAATTTAAGAAATTTCTTGCTAACACATTTTCATTCAAAATCATTTTAACAGTATTCTTACAATTTAATTAAATCTATTCTTTCATTTAAATGTGTATATAACTGTTAGTGTGTCAAATAGACATTGTAATCTTACCTTAATATGCTGCGCACTTGTTTTGTCCTTTTGCAGGTAAAGTAACTGCATTAAATGTTTTCTGATACTTTTTTTCTGTGTCAGAGGTGTTTATAATCATATAATTTGTGTTGAAGGAAGAGGGATTAGGAGATAAAAACCAAACAATTTTTCCATTTACTTTGAAATATTATCAAAAGTACTGAAGCAATCTGATGACAATTTGCTGAATATCATTTGGTTGAATATTTCAGGGAACACGCCTGTATTGGTTGTCCCCTGAGTGAATTAGTAGTTTACTTTAGTTCAGTTCACTTCATTTAATACTTCTGACTTTCAATAAAAAGGAAATAAATAATTAATACAATGTCAGCCCTTTTACCTAGAACACTGACTGAACCATAGTCATGTTTACACAATATGCAACACAAATATTGGCAATCAAAAATGCATCTGAAAAAAAACAGTGATAAGATCTTTGATATTAAGAGTTAGTCATTAGATCATCAGAGCCTATTTTAAACAGGGAGGGGAAGGCTGGCTGAAAATATCGTGAAGTACAGCAGACTATAATAATATGTCTAGTTCTGATAGGGTCCAGTGGGATAATCTGTTTATATTAATTTGAACATGTAAGCCTATTGGGATACAACTTGAGCAAAACTTGGCAGAGTTCTTTTTTTTTCTCAGAAACCGGAGTATATTCTTTACAAACATTGCGTGATAAGTCTGAAAGCTCAATTCAGATCTGAGTCAACCCCGTGGATCAGGTTCAGTTTAAATATATTCCTCAAATGTTTTTTAAACAACTTTGGCTGCCACACTGCAAGAAATGGTATTGGCAGCAGCCTCAATTTAGCCCATAATCTGTTTCACTTGCTGGAAAGGCAGTTTTTAGATCATAGTCAGTAAAATATTTTATTGCAGAAGAAGTTAGTTTTCTCAGATTATGGCCTCCAAGGTTTACGCAAGATGCTTGAAACCTGTGCGCTGCTTTTTATTGTAAAAAACAGAGGTATCATAAAATCACACATCAATTATTTTCAGCACGCTTGGTTCAAGTGTTTTTATTATATGTGTGTAAGATTTTTTCATTCCACGGAATTCAACACCTAAGGAGCGGAAAAATGTGATGGAAGGCACATAAAAAGTAATAATCCCATTGTCACGGCATTGCGTGTGTGTGTGTGTGTGTGAGTGAGTGAGTGAGAGTGAAAGAGAGAGAGAGAGATAGGGATAGAAAGGAATTATCCATGAGGTATTAAAACATAAAATACATCAAAGCACAGACACTAATATACTCTCCACATTTTATTACAGTAGTCACATTGGCAGTAATTCTATGTACCAACTCTAGGCCAGTGGTACACAATGCATTGGTGTCCGTCACCTGCCCATTAACAGCATGGTGCTCTGGCCCCCAGGAGCACCTGGGTCTTACTGCCCTGGCCGGGATGCGTTGCGTGGTTGACGGGACGGTGCCTGCCAGCTCCGGCCTGTCCAGCTCCAGCGCTCTGGTGTGCTGCGCGGGTCTCCTCACTGTCGAGGCCAACCGCAAGTCTTTGTCAAAGGTAACACTCTCCTGCAGACACACATATACTTGCAAGCTCGCTCTCTGTCTGTCTGTCTTTCACTTACTAACTCACCCACTCACTCATAGACAGTCACAGTCTCTCTATAACCCCCCAGTCACTTATGCACTCACACATACTCACTCACAGTCTCTCTCTCTCACACACCAATAAAAACCTTGTGGTTGAGGATGACGTCTTGAAGGACACCAGATGGAATGGGTGGTGAGCAGCCAGAATGAGGAAGGTGAAGTTTTGTCTCACAGCTGAGAGTGTAGTTCTAGATGGAAAAACCCAGGCCAGTTGGTGGCTGTCTATTATGGTCTAGTTGGCAATTGCCCAGGCTGGTTTCAGTTTCTTGTCACAACTACTCATGCAGTTCCAAAACAGGCAGGTGAAGGGGTCACAATCTTTGCAAAAACTACCTGGAGGATGTTGTCCCAATTCAGGAAGTGCTGGTTTGTTTTTTTGTTTGTTTTTTTACATGTATATTATTTGTATGCCATCCTATTCTGACAATAGCACACTATGTGCCAAGCACACATCATTCTGTTTTAATTTGGCCAGTTAAAATTACTGGAATAGGACGACGCAGACAATTGCCCAATTGCTGCAGACAGATTGCTCGCGCAATTCACAGTACGCTTTCTGATTAATCACGGTTGCTCTGTAATTTCCATTTACGGCTCCACCTCCACTTTGTCATGGACTGTCATCGCAAGAGCTCGCATGTGATGTCAGCATGTTCGCGGGGAAGAATGCAATTACAGTTTGCAGCGTTTCGACCGCTAGAATATCTGTGGCTCTGCCTTGTTACTGACAAACCGAACCCCTCTGGAGGTCAGGGCTGTAAGGCTCCACCCTGGTTTTGGAAGTAACTGGAGCCATCACCACGACACCAATATTAAGCTGTACCATGCCACGCCAAAGCTATCATCTGCTTGGATTAATCAGCCCGTGTTCTCGAACGTTTGGAGTTTGGTCTTCCGCTGACACGGCCGTGACTGATCACGCTGCTCCCGTACTCATCCGCCATCTGCGAGGACCCGCAGCCCGGCTCCCAACTCCCGACAGCTATGTTTGTGGAGCCGTAAACACCGGCGAGCTGGACTTTCGAGCGTCAGAGGCGGCAGAGCCGTCCGTGATTCATTTCATAAAAAACTTTGCATATTAATATTGCTCCTCTGTCAAAAATGTATACACAAGGATTTATCTGCCGTTTAATTTTGTGTTGCCAAAAACCGTTTTATGCACAACCTAATGACCGTAACACAGTTAATGTAATCTTGTTTTTGACAGTTTCTTAAACATTACCAGAGCCTTTTATAAGTTTCCAGCATGGCATTTAGCGGGGGGTGGGGTTGGGGGGGGCTGTGTACTTTTCACAGCCTGTTACTCGCTTTTTATATTTCTCCAAATGTGTTTTTCACTTAGGCGCTCACGGAAGGCAGCGGCCCCGGCGGCGGGCTCGGCCCCGGGGGCGCGCCCGCCCTCCCCCTCCACCTGCGGAGAATGCGTGACTAAACATTTTTTACAGCGCAGGAGCGTGCTCCACTTTACACACACCAATTTGGGTCCGCCCGGGCTGTTATTGCGCTCCGCGCCGGGCTCCAAGGCCAGGGGAACTCACACGCGCAGCCGAGCATGCACGCACACCCGCACCGTCGCACGCAAGCGCACACACACATTGGCAGGCCTGCCTGTGCGTGCGTGTGTGTGTCTGTGTGTGTGGGGGTGGCTGCTGCGTCGTGTGGGTTTACAGAGGGAAGAGAAGGGGGGAGCTGGGGAGTGAGCCTCCAGCAGGCGCAGATCCACGCCTGCTGCCCCACTGACCCGGGGTTGAGGCCTGTTCCACTCGCACCAGACCGGCGATGCAGCGGTGCGCTGTTGTTCATTAGACCCCCGGGGAGCAGGGGAGGAAGAGTCCTCTCAGTCACAAACCCGTCCCCCTTTTAGGGGCTATTTGGTAAAAAGCCAGCAAGTTTTCTCATGTTTTCTTTCAGCTAAAGGCACCGTTTCAAACTAGGCCTGCTCTGCTGCTGCTGTCCCCTTTATTGGGGGAAATGAATCGGCATTAACAATTGTATCCACATTTGCACATTACTTTTCAGAACAGAATTAAGCAGTGTGCTGAGAGGCAAAGGCAAAGCCACCGCCGAGCTATGTCATTGTTTTGTTTTGCTGAGTTTGGGCGCAATAGTTTTCAAAGACGCAGCTGTGGTAAACACATCGCCGCAATGAGAACTTCAGCTTGCCAAAGTAAACGGCGTATCCAGATAACAGTATGTGACAAAGCCATTGTTTTGATTTTGTGCTGACATTAGGGTGGCTAGTTAACAGCATCAAGCCGTTTTGTTTTCATTTTAGGATTTTTTTTCTTTTCTCTTTTTCTACCCAAGAGCTGGTAAAAATGAAAGCAGATGTTAAGTGCACATCTCAGGTCATAACCCAGATCATGTGATCGAGGGATGGTTTTTATATTTATATAGGTTACTTCCCTATAGTGTAGCTCCAGGCTCTGTCTATCTGCAAGAAGCCTGACATCCTGACAAAACAGTGATTCGACCCGTTATCTGTTTTTGGTGACCTTGGGTGATTCATTGATTCATGCATCAGGTCAAAGTCGCAGAGGCAATCTTTTCCTGGAAAGCAAGGATCGTTCAGCTTACATAACATTTTTCACATTTTTTACCATTAAAAGTATGCATGGAGAAAATAGAAGCACACCAGAGATGCAGCACTGTGTGTCCCATGATGTCAAAACCCATACCGCAGTCCCCAGAATTATCCTGTGAGTAATGTACTGTAACATAAATACCATGCTCTGGAAATGAGATGATATGTTCATAATTAAAACAAAAGAGATAAAGATGTGAATTTCATTGAAAATAATTAGGGCTTACTCTGGATTATCCATAATTATGGCTAATTAACTACAGAGTACAGAGTAGGGTTTTATATCTGCCACAGCCCAATATACCACACGATGCTGCTCTGAGCCTGAGGAAGAGTTCAGTGGCGTCCACAATCAATCAAGTCCTGGGCAGGAAACGGATAGAGGCTGTACCATCCATGGTGGAATTCTTTGTGGTGTCAGGCCGTAACTCTGCTTGAGAGAAACAGGTTGTTGAAGGCTTTCGCTTTGCTTTGCCAGTCTAAAAAGCCCTATACAGGCCGCGCTTCGGAGTGGACTTTGCGCCTCCTCTCGTCAGGTCTGCAGGGGGCCACTTGGGTAGGGGTTAGCACATTAGTGCATTTACGAACCCTCTCTCTCCCCCAACAAAGCCAGCCAAGCAACACACTGCGGACCAGATCGCTGTTAATTTGGATCAGGTTTTTATTGACGTTACCGAGCGCTTTCGCGATTCTCACCTCACGGCAGCAACATCGTGAGGTCAATCTGCAGGGAAGGACGGGGAAGCTGGGCCCTTGCCTCGTTCCTGCACACCGGCACAATGGCGCTGGCTGTTTGACCTCTGCAATTAACGTGCGCGTCCGACCCCCCCCCCTTCCATACAGAGACAAGCGCTCATTACAACCACTCAAGAACAGGAAGAGGGTGGGGGGGTGAGGGTACGGTTTCAGACCAACCGGGCAGCACTCTGAGCTGGAGGAAAACCTGGGGGGGATGGACAGATGCAGTGGAGAAATGGAGTGACTCTGTGATAATGCAGCTAGCGTCTAAACTATGGGTGGGATCGGCGTCCATTAAAGGCCACTGCCGAACCTAAAGTACCACTGTGAACTGTGGGCTCGCCCGGGTGAACGGCGAGCAACAACGGAAAGCTCAGTCCATTACAGCAATGTTTACTCCAGAGGTACCAGAGGAATTCACCAAGCATTGTAGCCTGGTGGTCTGTCTTCAGTGAGGTCTGTGCCCCCCCGTTCCCCTTGCGGGAAGCTGGTTACAAATTGTATTTTTCCATTCCTTGGGAAAAAAGGGTAAAACAAGTAACGTTAATAGGCAGAGGGCTCTAATATCCTTTTATGTCCCTGATCTTGTCTTAGTGAGCTTGAAACCTTAAAGCACTGCGAGGCATTGTGAAAGCTCCGAATGTTTTTGCTGGAGAAAAATATACAGCGCATCAAAGTGCAGACAGATGTATTCATTCACTGTCGTGGTGTATATTGATTTCAGGAAAGCTGCCCTTTTTCCTCTGGGTCATTTAGTTGGAAAAAAAAGTGACAACAGAAACAATGTGAAGGTCCTCTAAAAGCAAGACAGTCCATCTTCATGAAAAGAGGGGGGAGCATTTTCCCCGGCACAGGTTCAAAACAAAAAAACTGGGTATTCCCATAAGCTTGCTTTACGAACTCTATGGACATCTCGGGCTGCAAATAAAATACTGTAACAATCTTAAAAAATGTTTTCAGATATCAACAAAGTGAGCCATCGGACAACAACCACCACCAAAAATGTTGCCCAGACAATACTGCTCTGCATTCCTCCCCATCCACAGTTGTCGTATCCGTTTCAGTGGAAGACATCGCGGTCAGCAGTGCTGCAAAAACAGCTTAGCTGGGCGTCCTATGGCAACAGCATAGGTTTGCCTGTCTGCCTGAGTTTTCTGCATGTGAAGCGCGTTGACTCGGGCAGAGCTGACCTCCGTGTAGACGTGTCCTTTTCAATGTCAGGATTTTTACCCAGTTGGAAAATGTTTGCGAGGGCAAGATTTGTGCAAAATGTAATAAAACAAATATTGTTACACAAATTATAGTCTATTAGCAGCGTAGCTCAAGCATATGGCAGAGATTTGACCATGACTACAGAAAGCAATTATTTGGCTGAGATCCAGCAATGCATCTTAATTGCAGGCTCATTTTTTTAAAAAGTACTGGGGTTTTTTTTTACTGTTTTGAGAGGCAGGTTTCCTGTACAAGGACTGTGAAGTGAATGCATTCACTTAGTGTACACAGATAACTTACAGTAGTTAAAAAACTGAACAGATCCACCCAATGCATAGTAGATTGTATGATAGTTTTGACAGGCCACTGTAATGTATGTACTAACATAGCAAATTGCCAATTACATTTATCATCCAAATATTTATATGTCATGGTCATATCCGAGATAAATTAAATCACACTGAACCACAATTTATTTGATTAGGGATTACTTAAACAAATAGTGGATATATTTTAACATTGATAAGCAATATCTTTATATTTGTATCATTTAATTTATCGACGAAGCGTTGATAGCATTCCGTTTTGACGGAGCAGACAAATATTCAGCAAAGTTCAATAACACTTGCGGTATCCGACCCCTCTGAGCGTCTTTGTTTTTTATGAGCTACCATCACGCTCACAAGTCCAGTAATCTCGGCTTCACGACGGCTTGGCCGATCTCGTTGTTTGTTTTATCCTCGATGGTTTGTTTCTGTTAGGGGTTTATTTTTTCATGAGAAAAGAAATGGCGCACAAGTTTGCGCTGGAACGTTACTCCGGGTTTGTTTCGAGACAAATGTTTGGAAATTCCAACTGAATGATTTGTCAACAGGAGGCCTTGTGTTCGCTCTGCCCTTTATAAGGCTGCACAGTAATGGAGCATGCAGGCAAATCGGGGTCTCGGCTCCCTACCACACGCTCCGGACAGGTTTTTCCTCAAGCAGAAAGAAAATTGACTGTGGAACTCTCGATTTTTAGTACTCGCCTGTGCCCACTGAGGGTTAAAGTTGTGAAACCATCAGCTGCACAAGGGACTGTGATGGGAAGATACTGTAGCATTCTTTTTCAGAGATAACGGTTTATCTCAGTGCTCCGTTAATTATCATAGGGTATTTAGACACAAATTCCCCAAAACGGAGAATGATGATTAGATATACACACAAGTCAGATTATGCTGGGAAAGTAAGAGGCAACACATCGCCAAGGCAAATGAAGTTGCAGAGTATTTGATCATCGTCTTTTACAGCGGTTTTGGGACTCCTGAGTCTGTGTCGCATTTGATGCGCATTCAGATCAGCTGTCTGTTTGAACTGACAATCTCACGTTTTTACGAGGGCGCGCTCCTCAGTGACGGCCTGAGCAAGAAAAAAAAGGGAATCGGGGTCAGAGAGAAACTCCCGTGCAGTAACCTAAAATAGAAATGCAGACTTTTACAATCTGTAAGGATTTATAAAGCGGCTGTGGAGAGGTCTTACCAAAGTTTCTGGGCACATTTCCCGCCCTCGCTGGAATTCCAGCGTGATTAACCGGTTTTTAAGTCGGCTGTGTTTACTCGCCAGCGTGAGCCGGGGGAAAGGAACCGTTGGGCTATTTGTGTGGTCATCAGAGACCTTCATCTGCCGTGCTTCAGACAGGCGGCCCGGGGTTCGAGAGAGTTGAGGGGCTGATAACCATCGGGCCCCGGCTTGCGGTCGCGCTGACATCCAGATAAAGCTCAACAAACGCGTCCCCGCTGCAGCTGCGAGCCGGTGCCACTGCCATATAAAACATATGTGAAACGCAGCAAATTGCAACTTAGCATGCAAACCGTAAGCAGATGGGACTGTTAATTAGCGTTGTGTACAGTGTAATGAGACTGTGTTGCCTTTTCCTCCTCTGCGTGCGTAGGGTGGAGGATTTTTTCAATACCTGAATGCTGAAGTCTGCGTGCGATTCGATTTGGTTCTCTAAATGCCGCAGACAACTATGTGTAGCACGCAGGTGGACGTTTGCTAGAATAAGAAAAAATCCCTCTTAAAAACTTTCCATAGTTATCTCATACTTGCTTCTCCTGATCTGGTACCAAATTGTCAGACCTTATTCCACCCTGCTGGTACAAAGCAGGGAGGCACTTGAACAGCGTTACATTGTGGATCTCAGTTTTGTGTGCAATTTAATGGTTTAAATGGTGCGAAACAAAATAAAGAGCTACAATTATCTGAGTATGAATTGTTTAAAACCTATCGTGATTGTGTGCAAGCAGGGCGGTATTACATCATGGCAACAGCAGGTGAATTGGGTTTAAAATGGCATACAACTGTCTCACTTGAAAAAGACAGATTTCATTAATGTCTGTAGAAAGATCATTTGGAAATGATCCAGCTGAAGGAATTTTATATAAAATGTAACAGCTGCCAAATGTTCTCTTTTTTTCTTCTTCATAAAATACCAATGTGTACTTTTCTATTAAAGGGCACAAAATAGCGCAGCTCTTTACAGTCTATGTTTGTCCCCAGGGATCATAAAAGACCACCATTTCTGAATTGACAACTCCTGATTATTGGGGTTTGGTGCAGGGTGTGTGGCAGGTGGGGTGGGGGTTAAGTGGCAGATACCTGGACGTTTCCCCCAGAGAAGCTCCTCGAAACTGTGAGCACCCCTGCTGTGGGGTCTGCACTGATGGAGAGAGCTGAATGCACACAAGCAGATCTTGGCCATCTGACAGACCGAGGAAGAGAGGTACAGAGAGAGAGAGAGAGAACTGCAGAAACAAGAGGGATGGAAAGAGAAGGTGGGAAAAAGAGTGAGTGAGTAGATAGTGAAAGGGATACAGAATGAGAGACGTGGGGGAGGTGGACACAGAGAGGGAGAGAAAGAGAACTCAGCTATACCCTGTCCTCCTTGCTTCCAGCTGAACCAAGATCACGAGAGAAGGGGCTAACACCCTCCACGCCAGAGCATTCAGCTGTTGTCAAACACAGCTCACAGCATGCTGTGATGTGTGTCTGATACGCCCAGCTTGGAGGAAGGAATGAACAGGAAGAAAGTGAGAGAGAGCTCAGTCATCACAGATTTCTGTTCTGTGCTCATGGCATGTTAGCATATGTGTTTGATAATCACACCTCAGTTGGGTGTCAGTGCATTGTGCTGGGACTGAGTGTTACAGATTCCTTCTGCTGTCAGAATATGGACACAGACTTCCAAACGATTGTTGGAGCTTATTGTCCTCCAAAAATATGTCATACCTGTGCTTCCTATAGTGATAACAAGGATTTACACAAAAATCCCACTTTACACAAGACGTAACTCAACATACTCCCCCAGACACTGAAGTAGTTCATTTGTGTGATTCTGATTCATTTCCAGACCACTTCATAGGTCACCCTCGTATCTGTTGTTTTTTTCTCTCTTTAAGGTGGTACTTGCTGAGATCTGTGCCCGCAGCGAACGCTACATTGGCACTGAAGGAGGTGGCATGGACCAGTCCATCTCCTTCTTGGCAGAGGAAGGAACTGTATGTATTCATCTACATAAGACAGGCTGTTGAATTGGAACAGCAGTGACAGATTCAATCAAAGTAAAGATATCGCATCATAAGAATACTAACTGCAGTGTGCACGCATTATCACCAGTATGCATTGATCTTGCGTCTTTCAGGCAAAGCTTCTCGAGTTCAACCCTCTGCGGGCGACAGACGTGAAACTCCCAGACGAGGCGGTGTTCGTGATCGCCAACTGTTGCGTGGAAATGAACAAGGCGGCCACGTCTCACTTCAACATCAGGGTTGTGGAGTGCCGGATAGCCACAAAGGTACACCGTCTCCCCCACCCCCCGAAAATCTGCTCCCAATTACGTCATTCTAGAAGGATGCCCTTTATTTTCCCTCACAGTTACCAAACATGTCCGTGTGAGTGACATCGAAGCTGTTTGTAATTGAAAGGTTTAAGCAGAAGCCAGGCACGCTGCAGGTCTGTTAGGCTCAGCCTGAGACTCTTGCACGAGATCTTGTCTCTACCCCTTTTTTTCCCCTCCCAGGATCCTCTTTCTTGATGTCAGCCTCTGCTATGCGATATCCTATATTTGCTGCTCTTTTGACCATGAGCAGTGGATAATGATTTTCAGATTCTTCAAGGTGGCCTGAACCTGTGCCAAACTTGCAAATGTAAAGGAAAACAAAGGTTCACCACTCTCTGTTCCCACTTAGTCCAAAAGTAAGCTGATTATACAGATTCTGAATATTTTATGTCACGCTTTTTCATGTTAGATTCATATTATTGTAGTAAACAGCATAAATGTGCGTGCCTTGTGTTGTGGAACAGGCTGTTTTAATGTAAGGCAGTCACAAAGCAGTGATATTTCTAAGATATATTAAACAGGTTTTTAAAAATGACATATTTAATAAAAATCAAAATTTTTCCTTTCTCAATGTATATTCACTTATTTATTGACAAGATGTTAACTTGTCATAATACTTTTTTAGGTATATTCTTAATATGTTTTTTTGCTTGCAGTGTGTAATGTTGTGTTTTTAAACTGGATGATTTTCCACATCCTAGGTTTTTTAAAACGGAACCACTTAGATTTTCAGCTTCAGTGCATGATGCTTAACTGCAATGTATTTGTTCATTTTAGGGCCCTTGTATAACCCTGTATAATCTTTGTGCTGTTGTGCAGTAATGGCATTCCACATTTAAAGTATTATGTTGACATGGAAGACATCAGAATGATTACTAGTTTAGAGCAACATGAGTGATGAGCATGTTGGTGTAAGACTCATCCCTCCCACCCCCCCCCCCCAAGTTTAATGCTTTTGCATTTCATATCGCTCTGGAAACAAAGCCATCAACAGGATATCTGCTGAAACTCTGACTTTAAGGTGTTAATAGGCTAACCTGGTACCAATATTATTAAGCAGCTGTTGTTTGTCTTTTCCACACTGTTTCACATGCAAAAGGTCCTGGTGTTGCGTGCAATCCGCTGACGATCTCTCAAGCCAAAACCAGGGAGGCCATTACAGCTCCAATATTTTAGCATCTTGGGCAGGGTGACCTGTCAGAGAGTCACACACACAAAAGCATTCATGCTCCTCTGCTATCATCCTACAGCCTGTGATTTTATGCACTCGCCTGGGCTGCAGCTGGAGCTCTGTTTTGACTCCCCCCAAGTGTTCAGCAGAAATTCACTGGGGCCAACATGTGCTATCAATTAGTAAACCATAACTAATGTAGCTAACATCCCTGCTAATGCACTTAACATGGTGCAAAGTCTTCACAGAATGTGTACATTGAGAATGTATCACATAAATTTGAAAAGCACCTGTTTCATTAAATCTAAAGTAGAGTGAAGAAAAAGCATTTCTTAGTGATAGACTTGCAACAGTGGTACTAAAAAGGTTAATTTGTATGTTGTATATTGAAATAGTAAGTAGCTGCAACTACCTGTAACTATCCTAAATCCAAAAATTTTATTGTAGGCCTAGTGCTTGTGGTGTGGGTTTGACTTGTAGTTTTTTTCTAACGTGACATTCTTTGCCATTTTCATGCAGTAGAGTGGGCTGAATTTACTCGCGTTAGTCTGGTGTTTGTCATCAGTGTAATAGACAGCAACTGCTGAAAGGACAAAGTCGACTGTGTTTTATCTCCCACGAATGTGCTCTTTTTACTGATTGGGCGGAAAACTCAACTACAGAATTATTCAGAGATTCAGAGAGCTGTTGTAGGAGCTGACATGGCCCAAGACTATGGAAGAAATTAGAAACTGGCCCAAGTAATAGTTAGTTGTCAAGTATCACTCAGGCATATCCAGACATACTGGGTTTTGGATGTCCACACATTTCCTGCAACCAGCACAGAAAAGCTGCAGAAGTCCTCAGGGGTGTTGTGTACCACAGAGTGTTCCCGAAAGTGTGGCTGCGTGTGACACGCTAAGAATGGCTCTGCCGGAAATGAAAACGTTCAGTGGCAGGCAGGGACATTCGTCACAGTTCGTTAGAACAAATGCAAATGGCAGCAAGCGGAATGGAACAAAGTCTAAAGACATGTGCACTCATTCAGCTGCTGGCCAAGAGCAAAGGCCTGGACTGGAGCAGACTGCTGAAGCTGGGGGAGGTGCAGGCAGAGCTAGCGGTCTCGCTGGAGGAAATGGTGCAGATTGTGGAGGAGGTGCTACACCCGGAGCCGTACAGCCGGGAGGAAATCTGCCAGTGCCTGGGCATCACCCTTGAAAGCCTCTGCAGTGACATCCTTAGTCCCAACACACAGCATGGTGAGTGGCCCTCTCCATCTCCCTTCTCAGTTCCATTCCAGCATCACGATCCATCTTTATGTTCTCCACGGCTCCATCCTAGGCCCGCTGGTTATCCGGCAGAGTTCAGTCACAGGGGTTTCTGAATGAGATGTTCATATTTCATGATAACATGTTGCAAGACATTTCAAAACGTCCCGAAAATGCTTTCCTCTTTCATAACCGAGCAAGCACTTTTCTGTTTTTACTTGGAGATGTTTACTATAATTTGTTTCAGGTTGAATAAGTATTTCAGAGTGCATATCCTGCCCCTCCGCTGGCACTGGCCATTTGCAGAGGAGACATGACTGCTGAAGAATGTTTAATAATAAAACCGCATGTCCAATGGCATGCACATCAAAGTGCGGTCACCTTCAGGGTCACGTCATGTGCAGCTTCCACTTTCAAGGTGATTAAAGTATGTGCTGAGAGCAAGATTCCTGAGTTCTCTGTGGCGAAAAGGCAACTTTTCCAGAAAAATACTGGACTGCCAGTCACTCAGATTCAAAGGAACACAGCATGGTCACCTTAGGGTGCTCAGAGTGAGAGACAGGACCACAGGACCCTTATAGTATTCACAGGTTTCTGTGTAATAACCTATTACGCGTTCATGTTCTGATCACAGGTAAATGTTGCTGCAAAAATCATTTTATGCAACCACTGTATAACACTAGCAGGAGCAGGATTTGATTAAGGGTTACACAAACGCTAATGACATCTTCATGTAAAGAACTTTGGAGTCATTTTGCTGAGTGAAGCCAAGATCTTAGTGTCAAGGGGCCATAGATTTTAGTTTGTTTGCATGTAGCATAATTTGTGTTTTCAAAAGTGAATGAATGGATGGCAACATTTACATTCTGTCATTCAACAGAGGGTCTTACCCAGAGCTATTTACAGATTAATGCATTTAATGAGACTACATACACAGTAGCACCGATGCAGAAGTCTTCTACCACGCAGTTGATGTAGTCTCACGATATGAACGAATGCTATAGTCGGTGCCAGTCAAAGAAAAGAATGTTCCATGACAGCAACAAAACATTAAATACCCAACATGTGAACTGCCTAGCACACTAGTCTTAAGCAAAAAAACTGCTTCAATCTGTCATGAGTCAATAGGCTTTAATATAGAGGTTGTCAAACTGAGAAGATGAAAGTGATTTAAATGGCTTGGGAAAAGTAATATTTTCCAGCTTTTAATTTATCTTTTTATTTTCAGTTGTATTCTAAGCGGTGCTATTATTACAAATAGCAGCGCTCTGCAGCAACAATAGCATAAAATTAGCATTTCCTCCCTTTCCCCCTTAAGTAGTTTAGTAAAATGAGCCCGTTGAGTGCTGTATAACTGCTATTAATAAGCACTAAGGATTTAGTTTTATATTAAACAGGAACATCCCTTACCCTTACAACCCGAAATAAATTGTAGTCTATCAATCTAAGGCAGTCTAGAATGGCACAATTGTGGGTTCAGTATGATTGTAAGGTAAAAAAATTTAAATAAAACATTACGAGGCCTGATTTGTGGGAACCAGGCAGAAGTTGCTCATAAGTGCTGATCTAGGAGCAGTTTTGCTGTTTAGCTCTTAATGGTTAAGGTTAGAATTAGGGTTCGGGGATCTGTTCCTAGATCAGCACTTAAAGGCAACCTCTGCCTCGAGCGATTTGTGAAGGCAGGGAGGCAGCAGCTGGAGTCTCAGCCTAGCCGTTAATGTATAATGTGAGGAGGGCAGCCCAGATTCTGGAGTATTCTGAGGTGATCTGGCCAGTAAAGGCTTGCTCTTACCAAAGGGTGGTCTGTGAATCAGTCCCAGTCTTGGCAGGCCGTTCGCACCGAAATTGAAAACAGACGTGTTTTGAGTTCATTCTTTGAGTTACTACTGTTCAATTGTGATTTACAAGAGTGTGTGAGATATGGAAATCTCTCACGCAACTCCAGATATGCCTTGAGTGAAAGCACATTGTGAAGCGGGCCCTGCTCTGTCCCGTTCGGGGTGAACAAGCCATAAACGCATGCTATCCTTCCATTTGGTTTTCGACTGTTTACCCAATTCTCTACCCCTCCACACTGTGATTCTCCTTTAGTGTTGGGCAAAGTCTCACTGTTTCCCCTAACTGAAAAAGCATGCCAACAGTAGAAGACATGCTCTCACAGGTCTACTTTAAAAAAAAGTTTTACTTACTTACTTTTATTTCTCCTTTAAAAAAAGCTTTATCTGTTGGTTTTGAATCTGTTTATTAAGGTTATCAATAGAAATCAGAATGGGTATAAAGTTATTTCTAGTGTATCATCCAATCATTCTACACTATGTAGTAAATGGTAATACTATTTGTTAACTGTATAGAAGTATAGACTGGTTTTGGAGGGTTTTGTAGGGTTTTTGTAGCTTTTAAACTGGCCCTTGAAAATAGTCCCAAAAGGTGGAGAGGTTCAGACTTAAACTGAAACACATGTAATTTCTCTGGTAAAAAATTGTTGTGTTGCTTTTTTACATTTAAACTGCAGTGCACCTTATAGTTATAAAATAGAAAGGCCTTGGACATAATTGATTAAAAAGGCTATTTCCTTTACCCTGCAGCCATTCTTCTTGCGTGCATACACCTCCGCAAGCTTGATCTAGCAGATCTGTTCACCCGTGCTGCCACGGCAACCCCCCTCCCCCACCCCCACACACACACGACATCACCACCTGCTGAACATATTCCCGGTTCTCTCAGTGAAGTTATGCCTACCCAGGTAGGCCATTTCAAGGCTGAGAACTGTTTTAATGAAACACTTAAAGAGTTTAAACTCTGAACCTGACATCAATTGACTACCCCCCTCCCATCTCTTTAGGCTTGATGCCATGTCAGAGATGAAGGCCGTTTCTGAGGCGAAACGCAAGGGGCCTCTCGCAACACGCACGCTCTCACTCCATCTCCCACGGCTGCAGATATATGACCGCCGCCGCGGGGCGGACGGACGCTTGGCAGGGAGGTTCGGGGTCGCCCCGGCCCCTGTCAGACAGAGGCCTCCGTAAAAACAGCATCGTAAATATCTCCGGATCACAGGAGATCCACAGATATATGCAGAGTTGCGTGGATACATGCGGTCAGCTCGTGTGCTACCGAACACATGGAGCTGGGCGTCGTACATAAATTAGACCCAACCGATAAGCTGATTAGCTACAGGGATCTCCCGGATGTGGTCCCATGTCTGATCAAAGGCCCTGTAGTCTTGCAGCAAAGGGCCTTATACGCACAACCAAGCAAAAGTTTACATCCATCGTGTCAGCTTCAGCAGCTTTGACACATCGGCACATCTGGATGCTTTGGGTGTAAAGGTGATCCAGAGGAGGGACACTGCAGTGGGTGCTCTGAGTGCAGGTGACAATACACTACACTAACCTTATGACCTTCAGAAAGGATTGTCACATGTCTTGTATAATCAGTGATATAAGAACGTTTAGTCTCAAGGCCAATGTATGCTTGCACTCTCTCCTTACAGTTGCTTAGCAGATGCTCTCATATAGTGTGAGTTACACAGCTTACAGCTTTTACATGTAATCCATGTATTGAGCTGGATATTGACTGAGGCAGTTCAGGTTAAATGCCCCACCCAAAGGTACAACAGCAGCGACCCTCCATGGGAGGAAAACGGCAACCTTCTGGGTCAGGAGCCCCACTCCTTACCACTGCACTACACTGCCACCCTCCTTAACACGCTGTCTCCTCCGCCGCAGTGACGCACTTCAAGCTGTACCAGCGCGCCAAGCACGTGTACAGCGAGGCGGCGCGGGTGCTGCAGTTCAAGGCGGTGTGCGAGCAGGCGGCGGACGGGGCCGTGCGACGGCTCGGGGAGCTGATGCAGGAGAGCCACGCCAGCTGCAGGGACCTGTACGAGTGCAGCTGCCCGGAGCTGGACCAGCTGGTGGACACGTGCCTGTGAGTCCACCCACGATTAAAAACCGATCCGTCGCCATCGTCCGAGCAAACACGGCGGGCAACGCCAGCGCCTCCGCTCACCAGAGGTGGCGGGAAGTCCAGGAATCCGTTTGTTTTGACAGGCTTCCTCCGCTAGGCCGGCTGAGTCGTTTCCGCGAACCTTCGCTGAAACACTACGAGAGAAGAGCAGAAGATAATGGAAATGGATTTTTAACTGTATGAGTCAGGGCTGTGCATGAGAATGGAAGGAATAAAATAGATTGTAACCAGGTAAACATTTAGATACCGTCATGATAAATTGTCATTCTGTTATCACCGAGGTGTATATGAACCCTCCAAGCTGGCTGTGACGAAAGCTCCTTAAGAAGAAAAGGAAATAAGTCTTTGTCTCAAAAGAAACTCATAAATCTCTGTCCAAACAAGGCAGTCACTTTTTCCAGCATTATGAAGAGTGATTCAAGGAGCTTAACAGCATTCCAGAATCCGTGAGCCAGTTCTAGTGTTTACTGGCATGTGTACTGATATTTCCCAAAGGAAATGGAAGATTACAGAAATCTCTAGTCCTCGAGATATCAGTGCTCACAACGAGGCCTACATGCGGGGTCACTTAAAAGTTGTGATTATGTTCAGGTCTCTCAGGTGTCTGGACTTTGGCTCAGCCCCTTTCAACCAATCCTCTGTAAGTCTCTTTTGTAGGTACAGTGAAATGTCGTGAGGACGTAGAACACAAGAGGGTGCGAGCTCCATTCATACAACGACATGCACATGCCTCTGACAGTCACTAGAAAGCTTCGGGAGTGGCCTTGTTTTTATGAAAGTTACCTTGTGCCTCCCTCATTCCTTGCTGAATGTCTATGACAAAAAACAAGGACTGTCAGATCTCTGAAAATGTGCCATTACCAGAAACAGAAAAATATCAACAAAATAAAGTAATGAATTCATAGCAATTAGCAGGCCCATGTATTTTAAGTGTGCATTAAGTAACATTCTTTGCACTTTGAAATGTATTGTAGTGTTTTTGTGTCCAAGACAGCACCAGCTGACACAGCACTGTGAATTAAAACACGTTCAGATGTCGCGAGTCATCTTCTGTACGTACTGTTTTGTGTATGCCTTTATTAGATGCATTTTTGCATCCCTGCCATGGAAGTGCCTGCCAGATAGTTAACTAAATGTGGCGCATTTCATTCGAGTGCCCCGTTATCACGCCGCCTGACGTGTGTCCCCTCTCTCTCCCCCTCTCTGTGCAGACGGTCGGGTGCCGCGGGCTCTCGGCTGACCGGAGCAGGCTGGGGCGGCTGCGTGGTGTCCATGGTGCCCACGGACAGGCTGGACTCCTTCCTCCTGAAAGTGCGGGAGTCATATTACCGGCCCGACGCTCGCCGCGCAGCTCTGGAAAAACAGAGTTTGTTTGTCACTAAGCCCGGTGGGGGAGCCGCTGTTCTTTTTGAGGCTTAACTCTGTTTGGGGGAGAAATACTTCAGGATCATTTATCAATAAAAAGGCATTTTTGTCGTGGCCTTCAAATTGCAATGCTTATCCAGAGCGACTCGCACAGCTTGCCACTTTTGTATGTTGTTCATTTGTACAGTGGGATATTTACTGGGGCAATTCAGGTTAAGAACCTTGCCCAGCCCTACATCAGAGGTCACACACCTGAGAATCAAACCAGCAACCTTACAGGGCACAGGGCCTGCTCCTTATTACTGCTGACAATTTGTTTAATGTTACACACTAGAAAGGTTCTTGCCGGGTGGCTAGAATTCATTCTAATTACAGGAAATCTAAATGGAAAGTGTTGATTTACCTGTAAATCATTTCAAACAATGTCAGTTGTTTGTAAAGGGAAAAGGAGCTTTTGCTTCTGCTTGACTCTGATTACCAAAAGTAAAACAAGTCCATTCATTTGGCATTTAATGCATTCTCTCTCTTGTTATTGTCTCAACAATCAGAACTGCTGTGGGTGTGGTAGTAAAATAAAGTGAAGTATGGTGTTTATATTTCTGTTTTCATTGTCATGGATATGATTTGTACAAACCTACCTTTCCTTGGCAAAAAAAGCTCCGTGTTAATTAGGAGCTCCATTATGATTTTGAGGCTGTTTTCCCTCTGCCTGGAGACACAAATTAACCATCTGCAGTTTGAGTCTCTTCTGGTTCATTCTTTTCCAACTCAAGAAGGTTCTTAATGAAGTTACAAGCCACATGTACCATGGACAATAAGAGAGAGCATCAGAAACAAATGTCTTTATGCATGGTATTCACTTATCTCTCACTTTCTTGCCCACGCTAATGGACTGAATCAAAGTTGATTTACTGATGTTCTGTTGATGCAAGAATAATAATGCTTATTTAACACACTAGTGATCCATTTGGCAGGGGATGATGGCTTTTATTTTGTGCAATGGTTGATTTTCAACAGATTCATATGACTTGTCTAATTCAACTCATAATTGTATTAATAGAGAATGAATGACTGCTGACATCATGTGCATCCACACTCCTCTCATCTGCAATCCTCAGTTCTGTGGCATACAGATTTCTGTTGTCATCTTCTCAGATTGCAATAAATGTTTTTGTCTCCAACATAGAGTACTGTATATTAAAATATATTACTTATACTGCTGAATATAATTGAAGGCTGATTGTATAATTATATGGCCCATATCAGTGGCATGCAATCTATAAATCCTGATAAAAAACCAGGACATTCTAAGACTAATAGTAAAAAAAATCATAAAGATTTCGAGTGAAGTCAGCTAAAACACAAGCCTCTTAGAACATAAGCATTAAGCAATTCAGCCGCGTTCATACTCTAAGAGGTTAGATGTGACAAAAGGCAGATGTACTGCAAAAACAAATTTGTAGTCATAACAAGGCCCAATCAGGGGGTTTATGACTCCCCATAAGCGCTGTGGCTCCAGGTAGTGATTAAGCGTGGCTCTTCTGGCTCGGACGAGGGGGGAGGGCTGTCCGATCCGCCGGAGGGCATCGTTAATGAAAGCCGTAAAGGCCGCACCGCCCTGATGTGGCGCACCTAAAGTCTGCAGCGTGCGCGCTGCTGCGCAAGAGATTTAATGAGCGCCACTTTTAGAGTGGACGGAAAAGAATACGATATTCTACGGGGAACAGAAACGGGATCGATTTTTTAACGTGTTTTCTGTTTTTACTTTTCATTAATATTTCGACTTCAATGTTTGAAAATGCTTCCTTGATTAACTATTGTATGAATGTTATGATCTTTTATATTTTTTCCATGTAACACAAAGAAAGAATAAACAGTGCAAATCCTGAACATAATAAAGCAAGCTGACAGAATGTACTCTCGGTTGTATTTGTTACAGACCTGTGCAGGCTCATTAATCAAACCCCAGTACATTGTTGTATGTGGCATCCTGTGAATATACTCAAGGAATGTAAATTTGCAGCCTGTATCTTGCCATATTAGGAAGCATACACAAAGGTTTATGTTTCAGATATGCAGGTTACATTCAACATTGATTAGATAATAAACATTGATATGGAAAGGCTTTATAATAACATTGTTGCTTCATAATTACACTATACATGTAATCTCAAAATGTGAGGCAGCCCAGGACTCACTTATTGTGTAGGTAAGGCTTGACTGATTAAGTCAACACTTAAGTGTAGAGAACAGCAGAGTTTGGCCTTGAAGCTGAGGTCTCACTACGTGCATTTGGAAGGAATGTAAAGGAAAGGATAGTAAAGCAACTGAAATCTTTGGTCATGGATTCAGCACGCATTTGATGTTTAAAAAAGCATAAGCAAATATTCCTTTCTTGGGGGTTCCTGAATATCAAGTTCAGAGCATGCTAAACTCGTGATGACCTGAGGTTCATTTGAATGCCTCCCCACCTTTTTGGTCTGCTTTACTAAATTCAAATGCCCCCCACACACACACACACACACACACACACACACACACACACACACATACACACACTTTTATTTAATTCTTACAGTACGTGCAACAACCCATACAACTTTCCTAAACTCATTCACAGTTTGGAGATGGAGCTGCATAGAAACCATATGACCTGCATAGCTGTGGATGTTGAGCTGAAACAGGACACCCCCCGTGGGAATGGGTCATATGCAGTCTGCTGTGCAGGCGACAGAGAGGACCATGGGAGAAACAGAGCAACTGTAAGGCCTTCATGCCAAATTCATTAATTGCATCATTTACTCTACAATGATCTGATATAGGTTGTGTAATGTGCTTTGCGCAGCGTAACCTGCTTACATGCTTAAAGTCCTGCTGTTTGTAATCTGCCTAAACCCTTGAAGTGAGACCTTTTTTGTGGAAAGGTAAAACATGGCCTTGAAATTTTATTAGCATGTTAGTCTGACACGCAACAGGTTAGCAAAATAACAACCTGTAAAACAGTTGCTGAGCAGGGCTCCCCCAGCTCTCATCTGGAAGCACTTGTGCTCACAAAAGAGGACGCACTGCTGTCACGGTGACGACAGCCAAGGATGTCCGTGCAAAGGAAGCCTTTCGCAGAAAAAAAAAAAGATCTTCAGTGTCAGATAATCTTCCAAAACAAGCCTCCTGGAAGCAATTATGCATTAAAGGAAGACCCGCGCAAGCAAGAGGAAGGACTCCCATTCCAAAAGCGATTGGTCTTTCGTGTAAATTATCATTAACGGCCCAATATAATCCCGATGAGATCGGTAAAATTGCTTCCTCTTCGTACATCCCATTACATCCATCTGAGAAATGGCATGCCGGTTCTGAAAACAAGGAAATCCTGCTCTCTGCTTTTCATTTAAACAGCAAACAGCACATCTCGCAAAACATCTGTGAGACATACTGAAATGCAGACATGTCAGTTCATTTTTTGAAAAAAATGACAGGGAATGCCTGAAATGATACTAGAACTCCGGATTCACTGCAATTTGCTCTTTGTGGGACAGCCTGCATTGAGGGAGATGGATACTCCATTGAGATGGAAGCAGCAGGCCACCAAGGAACACTCACTGGCTCCACTCAAACAGCTGCAGCACAAACAGCATAATGTACAATGGACACCCCAGTGAGCTCTGCCTGTGCTAGAACCTTGCCTTATTCTTGTTATATACCAAAAATTGATCCCATACATAACATACAAATCAATATACGTTAATACAGAATAGAAATAGTGGACAATGATCTTTGTCTGATTATTACTGTATTAAACATATGGAAATATATTTTCAGGATTTATTTCCAGTATTCCTTTAAATGGCAACATCAATCCAAAGAAAGTCTTTCATGAAAAATGAATGAATAAAATCACTACAGAGCATAATGGAGTAAAAACAGAAGGTCGCCCAACTTATCAGCTTGGTAATGTGAATCGAAACATCACTTCATGTACTGTAAAAAAGCAGCATTTTTGAGATTATTACAGATGGATGGTGAAGCACTAGGGATTTTATTTGGCTCTGATCTCATGGCAGAAATGCACTCAGGTACCAGTGTTACGTGCTTACTGTATAGCAGCATGATAATTCAAACATGACAGCAGTTTCATGGCCCTGATGTGCTACGCGGCGATATTAAGTCAAATGTATGGAAGAGTGCATGCATGTGCAAAGCATTAAAGCTTTCCCATAATGGAAGCACAGGGAGCCAGGAACGCCCTTTATCACTGGGTAGGCTGTGATTATTTAAAATCGTGCCTGAGCAGAATCAATGAGGTTTTGGGCTTCAGAAAAAAAAATACTGCGGGGTCGGTCAAAAGGCCTCGAGTTGTAGTAAATCATTCTGGAACTGTTACACATGACACACATGGGCAGCAATTCCCAATTGTACGCGGAACATGCAAGTGGCTAATAGCTACAAAATGTGTTGAAAAAGGTATACCTACCTCACGTGTCTCAAAGACTCTCCTGTCTGGATGTCAACAGCAAAGAGGGTTCCTTTCTTGGCAGAAGGACCTTCTGGTTGTGATGTCCTTGTCCAACTTTGTCCTACGTTTACAGCTGGAATGAAAATTTAAAACAGCTCATTACGCTTATTATGCATTTCCTCAGTTCTCATGACAGCTTCACCACAAAGGGGATCATTAAGCCTGAGCTCTCATTTATCTAATTAGGTTGATTTTTATGCTCAGTCAAAACAGGCACTGTGTTTTCAGGTTGTCCCTCTATCCTTATACAGTTTCACCACAAAAATGGATTTTTTGTACTTTTTTATATAAAATTGACACAAAATTATCATGTCTGTACTTCAGATCTTTACTGCAACATCAGCAACTTGCAACATCAAAGGTCAAGTTCACAGAAACATCTGGTAGGTTCGTGCTTTTTCTGGTATCGGTAACTTCAACTGTCTCTGAATTGACTTCAGACAAATGTTCTGCTGTTCTCACCAAACTACTATTGATTTTCATGCCATACTGTGTAAGGTCAAGGCCACAAAGTTTTTTTCAAATTCCAACCTGAATCTCAGCTATCTGTGCATGGATTGTGTACCTTGTCCATAAATATTAGCTCTGGAAACATTTCCAATTGAAAGTTTTTCTTTATGTAATAACTGACTGGACAAGTTGTCCACCACACCAGCACTAGTAAACATATAGGTACACTTGTTAAAACTTCATACAGGAGGGCTTTGGCTCACCCACAAGGACTATTTCATCCCAGAATGGCTGATTTATCCTGCCATTTTTGTTTAAATTACCATTATCATTTAATGGAATTACTGAAATTCTTGTCAAAATGAGACAAACCTGTGGAGAGGTAGCATGTGGCTCAATGCATTTACTGTAGAGAATATCATTGAGCCAGTGTAAATCATGAGTGAAACGTAAGCTATGAAATACGTCTACCTGACTGAAACGGAACAGCAGACCATAGAGAAAACGGTGGGTTTCTATGTCAAGACTTGAAATCTATGACTATACTTAATTCAAATTATGATTTTCTGTTACATATAAGAGTCCTCGTTTCTACTTAATATTCATGAAAACCCTGTTATTTGTTTGTTATGTGTCTGAATGTATTGTGATATTAGCTGGTGAAAGAGGTTTGGGTTGGTTTGGTGCCAAGCCATCTTACAGAAACCCCAACAGAAAATCCCCCAGACGCCGCTGTTTATCAAGGCTCTGACCACTGGAGTCACATAAAGCCCTGACGTGCCCTCTTTAGTGTCTCCACTTTACAAGATTAACACACATGCACGCACACACGCAAAGAGGCATGTACACACATACGCACACACCCACAAACACACACACACGCACGTACACACACGTACACATAACCCACACACACACAGAGGCAGGTACACATCTATGCACATTCCCACACACATGCAAACACACACAGGCACATGGACATACCTGCACACATGCACACACATGGACGCACACACATACACTCACACGCACGCACATACAGATAGAAAAAACAACACTAGAAGCTCAGCTGGCATGGCTTTGTAGAGGCTTATAAAAGTTGTCCAACACAAATCTATGAACAACCAAACCAATTTAGTTGAGCAGTTCCTAAACAGTACAAAGCTGCCCAGGATTAGAATTTTGCTGGTTATTTTAAGATCCCTCTCCTTTTTAATACCACTAAAGCACCCATATGCTTATTCAAGAAAGGCAGTGTTTTTCAAATACATCAGCAGATATTTGATTTTAGTAACAGCAGCTAAGACAATGATCCCCAACAGCTGTCTGCATATTATCTAGGATCTATAAATTCCCAAGTCACTGGGAATGAAAGTGTGCTCATATTTTTTGACTAAGTCCAATTACAACCAACTTACTTTAGATCTGTTTTAAATTTAGCCACTTCTTATGACACCGTTATCAGATAAAATGAGATTTCTGCCTATTTTGCAGTCAGGGGAAAAGGTAAAAAAAAGGAAAGAAAGAAAGAAACAAGCATTATTCCAAGTAAAACAAATGTTTCCTTTTAGGAGACTCGTCAAGTCATGTTTGCAAAACAGAGAGGCCCTATTCCCACCAGTGGGTCAAAACCTAATCCAGTAAAAATATCGCTATTTTGCATTGCTATATCATTTATTCTTTTATTTCTTTATTTGGAGTATTTATTTGACAGGAACAATGTACATTTGTCAACATTTCAGCAGAAGGCTTCAGCAGTCTTGCACCATATTTAGCTGCAGAGCTAAAATTCCATCTGTAGCCCCTGGGCTGGCAGGAACAGCAGGACAAAGAAACCAAGCATATAGAGTTACAAAACTACAAAGGCATAAAACGGAAAGAGCACACACAAACCAGGGTGTAAGATCGTCATGTGTGAGTGTGCATAAGTACACTGTGAAAGAGCTAGGCTATATAAGAAAAGGGAAGTAGCCACACAGACACCTTTTACTTCCCTGTCACTCTTTCTCATTAGACCATTGCAGAAAAACCAGGAGCTTGTTAGACATGGAATTTAACCCAAGTCTCTGACGCTTGACAAATAGCAGTAAATGACATGTAATCTGACTCTATTTAGATGGTTTTGAAATTTTTTTGGAAAATGACATAAATTATTCAGTCAAAATTTTCACAATGGGGGTCTCCATTACAGACATTTCGCACTGTGTGTCCACAGTCAGGATCAACTGCAAGGCTGTATTCAATATTTCAAACAACAGTATTTTTCATGATAGCATAAAATTCCTCACTGTATGTAAGAATGTCAGTAAATCAACACAGATTAAACAGGCTCTGTTTTTCCCTTTGTATCACAGTTGCTTACATGGGAGCTCTTGGATTTTTACAGTCAAAAAAGGAAAATGCCAGTATTTTCTCTTCAAGTGGTCTCCGTAGGTACAACTGAACCATTTTAAGCTTCTTTAGATGCAGTAAGAATTCAGGCCTCATCTTAAAAATGGCAGCACCATAAAAACTTCAATGATGACCCCCACACCTTTCTTTTCCAAACTCACTATTGTTGTCAGATTTGTGAGGTTAACTGCATTCTCCAGGAAGTGGTCAAATACTACTGGTAAAAGATTCCAGAGTTGCGTTCCTCTTGATAACCCTGGTGACAAGTGGGTCAGAATGCAGGGGACACAAGGGGCCCTAATTGGCTTTTCACACTTCACTCTCATTGGTAAGCTGTTACAACCTGTCACCTTTTGTTGCATTAACACATACTTCTGTGTGGGTTCAGGAAGAGCATCTTCAAAGAACAGGTTTCATTAGTCCGCAAGATGCTCTCCCAGGCACCACTGCACTTTAGAGAGAGTAACCAGCTCCAAAGAATTAAGCCAGCTCATTTAGGGCTGCCATTTAAAACAAACCTCAGCACTGAGTCCTTCTGCCTCAAGGTAAGCACATCTTCAATTTCCTTCAATACTACTGCTACCACTTTCCTTTACTGCTTCTCACAGGGAATGGCTACCATGAGGTGTTCAAAGGTGGTCAATATATAACAAATTGAAAAAGAAAACACGGACCATTAATATTTAATTTTTCATGAGAGAGCTCATTAGCACTGTGCTCCTGTACAAAAACATCCTGTCAAAATTTCCTTTCTGGACAAGTTCTCAGAAGTGTAGGATATATCTCATACAGGACTTCAACCTGAGCTGCTCAGTGATTTTATTTGTATTAATGCTTCAGAACATAAGCTGACCTTTTTGCCTTAAACCAGCTGAAATGCATTTGACCAACAGAGAGCACAAAACAGGTTCCTTAAATCAAGGGCAGGATCGAACTGTTGTAAGCAGGAGTGGCCGTTGCGTTATTCTGTCTTTCTTCAGATGAAACCCATCACGTAACCACAGAGGGCTTCAGACAAATAAACGGGGAGGATTTTGTGAGAAACACACACGGCACGTTTCGCCACAGTGCCTTTGAAGCATCTTTCACGTGAATACTTTCCACTTTCACAACTAGTAAACATCGCTTTCCTCACCATGTTTGTTTCTTTTCATTTTTCATGATTCGTACAGTGTCCCGTTACTTTGTTCCCGCTGAAAAAGACAGATATGTATTGCCCTACGAGAGATAAACAGACCTGACGTGTGCTACAGTACGGTTATATATAGACTGTCGTTCACAGGCTTCATCCCCTGTGTAGACCAATTATCATGGAATTCAGAAAGCAAAAGCTTAACCCAAACGCTCAGAGAGCAACTAGATATCCAGTACCCAAAAATAGCCTGACCTTAAACATAATCCATTATTGAAATGAAAGAGCAGTCTCATTGGTAGTTGTCAGTGCAAAGGGGGCAGTTATTAAATAGCAAAGCATTGGACAGGACAATGTCTCCTTCCGGGAATCCATTTCAGAACATTGTGAATTTAGCTAAAACTGGAATGTGGTTGGAGTAAAATATGGAGGAAAATACTGTTTTTTGTCATGCTTTCTTGTGAAATATCAGATAATCAGATGATGACGCTGGAAAACTGTACTGAGCATTAATCATGTACAGTCACCACACCCAAATAATACTTGGAGCCCTTGCTCATTCTTAAGGAATGAATGTTTTCACATGGATGTCACAACTAATGTTTTTACCCATAATTATTATTTACAAAGTTTTTTAATTTCAGCCAAATAGATTTTTTGAACATTTTAAAGACTGTTCCACACCCTCACTCAAACATCTGGCTCCCCTTTTAAAAGTCAAATTGAGCTTTGTCTTGGAGAAAAAACATGTTCTGGAATACAAGGGCAGCCCTAAAACCCCATATTTTCAATACTTTGCACCCCAACCTTGTATTTACTTGTTTACTCGCACGTCACATTGAAAGCATCAGTTTTTATTAAAGGTGGCATGTTTAACAATGGTAGTCAATTAAAAGAAAAAGAGAGGCTTTATTGTTTGAAGCGTGGTTCGAAATGTGCAAATAATTCTGCTGTTCCCAAGCCCTTGTCAATAATCAATTTGCCATAAAAGAGAAAGAATGAGGAGAATTAAAGAGGTCCACTCACGCAGGGCCCTCTGCTTCTGGGCCCAACTCTTCCTTAGCTACTGTAAACTTAAATCACTTCTTATTTGGTTCTCTTGACTAAGTGTTCTTTGATGTTCCTACAGCAGCTACAATTTAAACAATAAACTCAAACAACCTGCAGAACCATTGCCATCTGGTAGCAGAAAAAGCATAAAAATGAAAAATCTTTTTTTTTTTTTTTTTTTTTTTTTTTGTTTCTCTTGAAAGTTGAAAGACGTCACATAGGGAGAGCCTAAACTGTGAGGCGCTCATCACTGAAAGACAGGAAGCGGACACAAGACAAAAAATGGTTTCCTTAGGGACAGGGTTCATCTGCTCCAATATGTGTCACAGGATGACGGTGGAGAGAGTAAGGGCCGTGCATTTACATGCATTTCATCCTGTTTTCTGTGTGCTGTAGTGCTTCAAAGCATTCAGTTTGTGTCTGCATTAGTTCATCAAACAGGCAAAATTTAGGTCATTTTTAATAACATTTTTCTCTTCCTCATGGATAATCCATTGTTCACAAATATTAGCGCCAGTTAATATTTAGTTCCAACATTCCATGGCTAAGTCTAAAATCATCCACACACAGATTAGTCCTAGTTCACTGCATAGGGCAATAGTATTATATGTCATCACTTGAAAGCACCACTACTTGGACATCTACCATATCAGTGCTTTACAGAAGTAACAATTACCTAGCCAATATTTAACATCACATATAAATGATCTCCAGCTAACAACAAGCCAGCTAGTAAACCAGACAGCTATGCTAGACAGCAAACAGTTATTAGTCTTTTACAAAGGTTTGTAATATGTTTCTGTAATATCATTTGCATTGAATTTATCTTTAATGTCTAGTTAAACTGTTCTTTAACTCTTTCCTAATTTCCTCTAACATAACACATTGTGCTGTTTGATGACTGAACTGTAAAATGCATACATTGAGGCCACATGAGTCCATATTAATATTTATGCCCTCTACTAGGTACTAGGGCAGCCCGTAAGATGGCTGATAAATATAGCCGGGGGGCCTTCAATACAACTGTAATGGCCCCTTACCTGAATTTTGAGTTACCAGTTTAACCTAATAACTTTAACCTAATATAATTTTATTTTTATTCTGACACAATGGTATTTGTGGATTTCAGTGCTTGCAGAACATGTGTCAATGTGTAACAAGACGATTCAACACTTAAATTAGAATTAATTAATTAAATTATGACTCAAGGTTCAGAACGATGGAGTCATAGTCATTCAAATGAATGCCCCCTTAGGCCCAGATCAAATCTAACCACATTCCCTGCTTATTTTTGAAAAACAACTAAGCAAATATCACTGTTTCCCATTCTAAAACATCAGTTTCAATAACTTAAGTATCTGCCATACTTGTAACATCATGTAAATACTGAATAAATATAGCCCATTTTTTCAAGATTAAGGACAAAACATTACAGAGGTTAGAATGAATCTGGACCCTTGTCTGCAGGTAGTGAATTGACACACAGCAACCTTACATTCAGTTTGAATTCAATGGATTTGCTCCATGTCAGGATATTAATATCTCTTCCCAAGAGTTTAAAGTGCTCCTCTTGTGCCAGTTTTGTCATTTTCTCAGACAAATTCTGCTACAGACTCAAAATTAATGACTCAGCTGACATTATTGCACAAATATTTACTTAGATGAAAATATCACAAAGTAAGTTATGGTAGTGGATACATGTTCGGACAAGCTTTTATATACAAGCTCAACAGCAGCATATTACTTTATTGGCTTTAATCATAGGAAAAGCGCACACTGCAGACAGGCTAGAACCTTTTGTACTTTATATACATATGGTTTCCACTGCATACACAGAAGCACATAGGCTATGCTCTGATCTGCCCTTCAGATTCATGCCTTTAGTCAGACAGTTTCTGACAATGAAAATATCAATAACATCACAGATAGCTAGCAAATAGCTGCAGGGCACAGAAGAAAAAGCTCCATAAATCACATATTTCCAGGTAACTACAAATGAAAATGAATGATAAGGAACTGTGATTATTTTAAAATATTTGCTTTCATTAACTCAGTAAAATGCTCCTTGAACTTTTTTCCTTAAAGCTGAGGGGGAAAAGGAAGTGGGGATTTTATGTAGGTTTTCTGCAGTTATGAGTAACAACTTAATAGATCAATGTTTATGACCACTCATTTAAGAAATGAAAGGCAGGCCAGTTCAGTCCAGAAGTTTCTCTTCAAGCGGTGCGCTGTGCATTCTCTTCCCCCGGGGGAACAGATCATTAGATACAACGTAAACTTTTGAAGTGTTGAGTGCAAGAAAAGGCCAGGTGTCTAAAACGGTAAATCCTGGGCTTAAATACAAACACAAAAAGTGAAAGACTGGCTGACCTCTCTGCAAAGATTACCACTCTCAGCAGTAATGTCTTCTGTTTTGCTCCTTCTGCAGTCCTCTAGCGTGTTTTATCTGAAATACCACTGCACACGCAGACTTTAATTGAAGTAATTCTTTGATCTTTTGTCTAAATGATAAACTGCTAACAAGTAGTTGAATAAAATATGACTAACTAAATACTACAATTCTAGTATCTCTCTCTAATCTGTTCTGATGTTACTGCTAGTTTTTATCATGCTCAGAATATTTTATTCCCCTCTTCTTTGTTTCAAACATCTTTTAAGACATTGGACAAATGGTTTCACTTTAGACTTTTAGAGTTTTCAAGAGGGAAAGCAGAGAGGAAATTACTTCAGTTGAGTGTGATGGAACGGGACTTTCTCTGTTTGAGACTGGCACAAGTCTGTGAATTACATACTTTGTGCATACCACAGGAATATCAACAATTCCTCTAGTTTATAGCTCCCTCTGATGATCACTGGAAGCTTGACAAAAAGAAACAGCCTCTTTTTTTCCCACCCTGCGTCCAAGTGACAGCTGACTGGCTGGGACCTAATTGCTCTCAAGTGAGGTCAGCAGGAGGCATTTATCTAAGAACACTGAATAACAACAGGGTGAAGATGCACAGACAGATCCTGCCTGGGTTAGCACTTGATCCATGGGAACAATTGCAGGAGCAGAAGAGCCAAACCTCAGCTATTGAGGAGCCTTGCATTCAGACACCTTTTCTAAAATCCAGCATTTCGGGTCAAAAGAATATCGGTGCTCACAGCTGTCATCTTGTTCTTCGGATGTAAGTTTATTTTTTCTCTCAGCTGTATTCAGAAAATGCTCTGTGTTCTCAGTCTGTTTTGCTGTACTGCATGATAGAGAGCTGCCAGATTGTATTGGTTATTTGAAATGTTCTGCCAGTGTGAACATGTGTGAATGAAGCTGCTACTGACAGACAGTGAGGTCTGTATGTGTACAGCAGATAGACAGGAGTTACTTGCTATCCAGCCTGTCCACATGATTAAATCAGAAAAATCCTGGTTAGACACAAACACGTAAGTGATTCTATATACATAATTATGAGGTGAGAATATGACAGGGGATAAAAAAGCTAAAGCAGTAAAAAAAAGTAAAAAAAAGGGGTTGGCAGCTTTTGGGTGATTGTTTGTTTTGTTGCACGAGTGCAATGGCCACTTTCGTGACAACAGTGTGATGCCGCAGTCTTGGTAAAAGCACTGGGGACCTGCTCTGTCTCCCGCAGCTTTGCCGCTCGCCGGACCCCCGTCCCACACAGCAAGGATGCGTCCATCACTGGACAGTCATCTCCCACGCCGCGTGCCGACAGCGTAGACGACAAGCAGGGATTAAAAACAGACTGCGCCTCCAAGCCCAGTCAAGGTTGAGTCACAGGCAGCGCAACAACAAGTTTCACCATTTCGTCCCAGAAGACCTCCCCGGGCAAGACAAAGGCCAGGTCAAGGACCTAGCAGCAAAAGACTGCTCTTTTTTATTTTTTTTTTAAGTTGATTTTTTCAGCATGTTGCTCGTGAACACCCTTTGCATTGCATTATAATGCGCATATGGATGCTGAAATGGAACCTGCCAAATTTGCTCTCTGGACTGTACTTGCACATGATCTTTCTAGTGGGCAGTGTGTGTTTAGCTTGCAGTGATAGGACTCCAGAGCAACTGGCTGCAATTATGAACTGTTCCAAACATGAACGGCACACCAGAAATTATGACTATATGGAGGGAGGGGATGTACGAATCAGACAGCTTTTCAGCAGGACGCAGTGGTTTCTCACCATCGACGAGTACGGCAATATCAACGGGACGCAAGATCCAACAAACTGCTACAGTAAGTGCCCTCATTTTATTCAAATATTCACGAGGAGCTCTTGGAAATGTATATTGGGCTTGAATTGTTCATTTTGGTTTTTCACAGTCTAATACAAATATACTGTCTAAATGTCATCTAAACATTAGCGTTCATTGGAGGTATGAGAAAATGCTCATCTGCAGGTAAACCTGTAAAATCAAACATACGAATATGTAAAAACTGCAGTAACATTTAACGTGATGTATAAATATTGTCCATTTCCCGTGATATGTAAACCTAGAAATTCAAATGATTTCAATTGATATTAAGGGAAAAGCCATTGATCAACTGATATCATGGAAAAACATCAGTCATTCAGCCTTTTGCATGAGTAGTTTTTATGCAGCTTTGTTGCTGTCATGTGTTGAATTGATGAGGCAGTTCAAAGAAAGTATGAGCCCTGACATCATTGGTTACTTTGCTGGCTTTTGAAGTAATCATGACTCCTTGGAATATAACAATAAAAGTAACACATGGGATTTCTTCCCACTGTGTTGTTATTGCACAATGTTCCCGTCAGTGTAATCAGACAGTTAATAAATGGGTCATGCATTTCAGTTAAAGGAGCACAGACGTGCTAAATGACAGCAATAAAAGAAAACAGGTGTCCGGCTTGGCGAGGCAAACTTTCACATTCTAAACAAAGACCCTAATCAAGTAAACAAATATGCTGTCTATTAGAGGCTCCTATTAAATCACGTCTGAGTGTATTTGCTCAGGTTGGCGCAAGTCATTTTGAAGAAAGCTTTGGTGACAGCTTCTCAGTGCTTGAAACATTAAGATTAGTGGTGCCACTCTCCTAGATAGGAACCACATTCGAAGACATAGTACAGTAGTAACTCCATTCAGTTGCTTACCCATGGATTGATTTAGATTGATGTAAGTCTGTGGTGGTCTGGACTGTGTCTTGAACACCTAGTCAGTATAGCACCTGTTATTTCCATAGAGCTACATTCTTCTTGGCTGTGGGAAAGGGCAATCTTAAGGTTGAACTTTCTAACCATATCAAGATGTTGAACATTTGAATCACACGTATATCTGTTGTTGGTTTTGGCAGTATATGTAAAAAATAAGGCAACAATACAAGCCTGTTCCAGTATGTCTGTGTCCCAGCCTACTGTGATGTTCTACTACATAGCAAACCAAGTAAATGAAAAATTATAGTCAGTGAAATACTGTACAACACAGCGTGGAAAGCATGTTCAACCCATAGATTAAACTGAAGCACTACATGGGAGTGGGGGGAGGAGGGGGTTTTCCTGTTTGTCCCTAATTTGTGGAACAAATCTGAGCAAGTTCCAGGCTACAACTTTGTTACTTACACAACAGTACAAGTTGTGCCGTCATGCAAGATAAACAAAAACTGTTGTGTAAAAAAATGAAGAAAAAATGTATTACTAGTCCCTATGGAGCTAGTGTATTTGCCGCCAGCCTATAAAACATATAAAAACACACATATATATATATAAAACACATGTATATGTTTACCCCATAGCCATAATAATACAAGGTAAAGCACTGACCTAATCACTGGCCATTAACCTTTGTAAGACCCCAGTGTATGTGCTTTTCAGTACTAACGTTGAACAGGTTAGTTATACCTGTGGGTTAAATTATAGGGAGGTAAAGTTATATCTATAGGTTAAAATGGTCTTAAAACGAGCCTTAAAACATGCAACAGACCCATGTCTTCTCCATAAATTACTTTCACATTTCCATTGACCTCACCACAGCGCCTTGGGATGGACTACGCTAAGTTTTCTAACCGGTATTACACAATTCAGCTCTATGCTAAGTGGAAACAGCACTGCAATCACACAGCGAGGAATTAAAAACAAAGATAGACAAACCGCACAAAGGACTTAAAGACGGCCATCGTCCTCTTGTATCTCACTAAGTGTCTGCCCTGAAGAATGCTGGCGTGACAAAGAGCGTCTCTTGTGTAGATGGAAAAGACGCTTGCGTAACAAATGGCGTGTGGCGGTGGAGAAGTGGAGCAACTGATACACCCAAATGTGTCTGACAATTGCACGCACAACATACATGGAAATATAGAGAGGGGCCTTTAAAGGGACCAGCGTGGAGTATGAATTCATCTAATAAATCTTCCATTCATATTTTGCTGGCTATGCGCACAAGCCCCAAATAGTCAACTGCACACATAAACATTTGAAAACAAAGGGGACAAACAACATGAGGCAAATACTCAGCAGGGCCTGTTCATGCTGTCATAATGCCATAATGCTGTCGTTCCCCTTTATAAGTAAAAACTAATTCCTTAGCAATGTATTGTGCTTTCCCATCATATTGTTTCAAAATAGTTTTGCTTGCACCATAAAAAATGTTACAAAGGAAATAAAGTCCATCATTCAGAGCACTGTGAGGACATAGGAATGTCTCTATATGCCTCTATATTAAAACTGCTGATAGCGTGTGGCAGTGTTTGTGTGTGCATGCGAATGCGTGTGTGTCATTCATACATGGGTATGTGCATGCGTGTGCGTGCATGCGTGCGCACGGGCATGCGTGGGTCTTTGCACGCGTGTGGGCCCCGCACATGTGGGTGTGCATACATGTGTGCGTGCATGTGGTACCACAGCCACCCCTTTTGTCACCTCTTTGTGGACTTTAGCAGCTGGAGATTCACCTTTAAACCTTATGCCATATGGAACTGGCATGCCTAAAATCCAGCAACAGAACAAGAAGAATTAGTGAGCAGTGCTAACAGCAGAATATATTTACAGGGTAGGTGTCAGCCATACTGGTTGGAAGGTTGTCCAAATTACAATGTTAAAACAATTTGACAATTTTTGGCCATGTAATGCTTTCGCTAATGGATTGTATTTTAATCTCCAGTTAAAAAGTCAGACTTAATAAACATTTCAAACTACTAACACATGCAACTTTATGAGCGGCACGGCTGCGGAGATTGCAGGGTAAATAACCAACACAAAAAGGACGTCTACAACAAACACAGCGCAAGGTAAAGTCAACAGCATCTAACCAAAGCCAGGGGTGGATTCTAGACAGCCATTCATAATTTGGACTCATTCTGTCATTGCCCCCCTAAATATCACATCTCCATATTTACACAAACAGTGCGTTTTCTGTCAAAGTTGATGTATTATCTGGAAAATATCCACACATGCCATGGATTTGATTACAGTCTGTGTAGTCTTCAGTGCATAGGCTTAAACAGGGCTTTGCATGCGAACCTACACTCCGCAGTCGGCTCACTATTCGGCTATTACCAGTGTCCTGTAAACAATGTCTGGGGCCAATAGCTCTCTTCTGATTTTTATCAAAAAGCTGTTTCGTAACTCGTCTATATGTTTCCTCTACATGTTATTTGTTTCTGAAAATAACCACAAATGCCACAAAATAATTTATGCTGAGAGGATCGCAGACAAAATATCTCTGTGAAAATCACAATGGGTCTTGCCCTCACCCAAGGAAATATGTAATGTCCTTGAGCATTATCCATGTTGAATTACACAATCAACTGACAAATATAAGGACAGCTTGTTTCCAACAGGAGTTAAAGAGCACATGAAATAGACCATTAAGAATCCATGTGCAGTGCACAGACATGGAACATTATGTAATGCAATATTCTGTAAATGAAGGAAAATTAACAATTTGTTCCTGTTTGTTGCACGCCAAGCCGCTCGGAAACCCTTAAACTCCCCACAGTCTCAGTCACATGAAATAAAGAGGTTTTCACCGGGACGTGCAAAGTGGATTAGACTTCCGCGGGTGCCGCTCCCCCGTTCCTGGCCGACAAGTATCAGTTGCTCCTCAGAGGTCTTCAACGGACATCCTTAACAAGAGCCAAATCAAAGCAAGGTGGATTCCGACTCTATCCAAGGAGGACAGAATTAAGGATCACCCACAAATTAGTTTGCTTAGCCAGAGGCTGGGCCAAAACGCTGAGGTAAATTTGTTCAAGCTGGGGAAAGCCGTGCGGAGCTGCCCCCACAAAACAGAGCGGAGTTAACATTTGTAACCCACATGTGCGCACCAGTGTCTCCCTATATCCGCTAAACAGTTGCAGTCACTGTAACATGAAACAGTGACAAAGGAGACGTTGTGTGACGCCAGGGAGAAGTGCACCTCAGAGGCATCTATCACCAGCTTTAGCAGCACGCAACCTTGTGAGAAATAATAACAGTTAAAACTCGTAGCCATCCTTCATGTCCTTTAAAGAGTGACTGAATAGCAGCAGGTCGTTGGTGTGAGGAATACACATGGCTAAAGCTAAAACCACAAGAAGGCTCCATTAATGTCATATTTTACATGACCGATTTTAGCGTCATCTTAACGTTAGTTTGAACAGCACATATAGTATACATACTCATATGTATATTTTAGGTAAACTTTGTAATATTTTTTCATTATGTATTCATTGAATAAAATAAATATACACAGCTATTGACACATGACAGATCCTAATTGCTGTTAAAACTTAAAATGGGAATGAAACATGAAAATTCTGATGAGATTGGGGAAACAATCTCCTGAGCTCAGGAGTGCAAAGGAACACATGTCTTTGATAGAGAGATGGAACTGAAACATCTCAATACACAAGTATATCAAACACTGCTGAGACTGTCCAGCGCAGAATTACTTAAGAAGAAATATGAACACATCACGAGAGCCAACAATTAAGCTTAAGTGTAGACATCAAAGACAGCTCCCTCGACCGCCTGTTTAAATGCATCTCTCACCATGCTTCATAAAGAGGTGGCTATTTGGAGGGGAAGGCCTGCGACTAAACAGAGGCAGAGCCAACAGCTTCGGGGTGAGCGAGAGAAAAAAAGCCGGGGGGGCTGGACGGGGCTTGTAAAATGCCACAGACATTAGTCTTCCAGAGAGGCCATTCCACGAACACTCGCAGACCTCTAGCATGCTAAACCAATTTAATCCCCAATACTCTGTAAGCACATGTGCCACTTACCACAAAGCATGATGGGACAAAGCAACGAGTCTCGCACTTTACTGTGCTCACTGACCCAGGACTGCGACAAGGTTGTCCCATTGAGGCATTGTGCCTGGTAAAAGTGCCCTCACGTTACTTGCTTTTTGGGTCAAATAGTGGTGTTTCCAGCTCTGCGGGAACTCAAACGCTGACAGAGGAAAGCCAAATTATGCTGGTCTGTCATACTCCAAATTTAGTGTAATGTGAATTACTGGTTTAATGCAACTGGGCTCAAATGTCTTTTAATCAGATTAATACTGGGATTAGGGTGACACTTGCGCCACAGTGCCAATTCAAGGTCATGCATGTTTGTAGTGTGTGTCTGAGCTAATAAGGTGTTACCTTACCTTGACCTTTGAAGTTCTCAGTGCCTCAAGCCCACCCATCAGGCAAAAGGGCTGTGAGTGCAGTTTTGCATTAAACTGACAGCCCTTCACACACCTGATCAACACATTCTTTGTTCTTTCAATTAAGAGACTAATTTTTTTTTCCTTTTTCAGAGAATGACCCTAGGTGGCCTTTAGCCTCACCAAAGTCTCTCTGAATTGTACACATAAAAAGCAATGTATATTAATCTAAATATATAATCTAAATTCTAGATCAAAACATTCAGAATCACCAGAATGGTGACATGTATGTTGTATTACATATTACAGTATTTTTTAACAGCATTAACAAGGCTCCTTTTCATCTTTTGTAGTCAAAAAAGAAATACAGTTATGCTGTATTGGCATACCATCCCTCCAAAATACAGTTACCTCATACTAGCATTCCAGGGTATCTCTCAGAAATTCAGTTACCACATATTAATGTACTATCTCAAAGAAAAGGTTACCTCATACTGGTATTCCAGGGTATCTCACAGTAATACACCTAGCCCATATGTGACAACCCAGGGCATCTCACAGAAATGATTACCCCATACAGTACTTGCACAACAAACCAGGGAATCACATTGAATGATGTATCAGCATTGATAGATTGTTCATTTTAGCCTGTTGTGTGTATTGTAGTGAGGTTAATATCAGTTTAATTAATCCATTGTGAAGGCAACCATCCCAGAGTTCATTTTGAGAAGGAGGTTGTATCCACAGAGGAATACATCACCTCAGTGAAGAGTAATCAGTTATAGTGGTCCAGATGATTAGTTGGTCAAAGCAAAGGAATATTCAATAGGGTGAACTTCCTTAGCAATTTTAGGGTAAATTGTACAGATTATAGTTCATTTACATCAATAAAAGGGACATGTTCCCTTTGTGACAGGTGATAATGGCTTGTATAATAGATGCTTGTGATAATTAGGCTTGTTTTTTGTTGAAAAGAAAGGTTTCACCATGTATGTAATGCCATACAAATGCATATTTTTGGACAGAATCTTAATATAATGGAATCTTCATTTACATTAAACCATTTTTCATGAAATCAAGTCTTTGATGTCAGAAAATAGGTGAAGACCTTAGATAATCAAACTGTAATTGTGTGATAAGAAGTGTATTATTTGAAGAAAGTATAAATTTTTGTTGAATTACAGGGCTGTAACAATTTTATTAGGATTGTAGTCTTTACTTTTGTTTTGTGAGAATAATACATACCATCTGATATTGTTCATGTACAACAAGCCAGTAAATTACAGAATGATTTGTTTGTCCTTTTCATAAAAAACAAAATTACCCTTTACGCTGGTAATGAAACATGTCTGTATTGCTAAATGCTTTGTTTAAGCTGATTTAATTGCATGGCCCTTGCACTGATCACAAAACAGCTTTACAGAAGTAAAGGAACTGTTTAAGGAAAAGGTAAAGGAAAAATGTTAAAGGTATAAAGACGTCACCTTTGTCAAAATGTCAATCATAAATGTACTGGATTGCTGGATTGACGTGTTTCGCGCCATTTCTTAATTGACAGCATGTGAGCATGAAAAGAACAATCGTTGGGTTTTACTCTAAAATTCATAAACAGTTCATATGAAAGTAATTTCACTCAGACAGCTTGTGGTTTTGTCTAAAATGCTGTGTGTGTGTGTGTGTGCGCGTGTGTGTGTGTGTGTGTGTGTGTGTGTGTGTGTGAGATGTAAGAACAGACGACGAGCATTACTTTTTAAACATGTGAGCCAAAACAGAACAGAAAAAGGCTGAATGCATGCTTTGAGTCTTCAGCACAGACCCACAAGATCTGATTCCTGACGGCTATGCAGTCTTTCTTCCTCAGATGTGACAGCGGGGTAGAGACAGAGACAGACAGTTGGGCAGAGTGTGAGGGATGCCTTTCAGTTTCACAGGATTTCAGGCTAATAGGATCAGAAAGACTAATAGAGCAATGATGCAACACAGTTCCCTGACGCTAAATTCAGCTTGATTTTCTCGAGACCAGGAAGCTGGACTAAAATGACCCACATATTCATGATGATTCATGATGCCTCGCTCAGTATTTCATGAGTTTCGCAAGTTGTGCTTGTATTTCTGAACTCGTATCATGAATGTGCAATGAGTGATCAGTAGAAATGCAGAGTGGTACATTACCAGATGTTTACAGATTAGCCTGACACTGGAATCTTACTTTATAAAAGGCCGAAGAGGAGTAGTAAAAGTTGCATCACTGAGGGTCACCAAAGGTTCTCTATGATAAGTGTCATATATTATTACATTGGGCAATCCGAACAGTGAAGATGATTGGTTTTGATAAACAGAAATAAAATGTACCACATTTTAAACACACTTTTTTCTTACTTTTTCTCAACTTTTCATACTCCAATATGTTTGTATAATTCAATAATACAGTTTAAATAAGCATTCCCTTTAGGGTTTTTTTTATTAGAAAGGCCAAAAGAAAATAGAGCACTGGAGTTTTGGGAAAGTTTTTTCTTTTAATCTCCAGTTTGAAATTCTATCTCCACCGCAAGTCAAAACATCACTGAATGAGTGACTTCGGACTCAAAACTTTGGAGGAAGCCACAAAAAAATGCTCATAAGCAAAATGAATTCATACAAGAGCCACCAAAGAGGGAAATAAAGAACATTTGCTTTGTAAGGAGGGGATGCCTGGTCTGGCCTTGAGAGCAGCAGGACATTTTTTTTTGAAAGATTGAAAAAGGAGATGAGTTCAGAGTGCCAAGCTTTTTATGACTACAAACAATTAGGGGAAGCTTGATGAATCACACAGTTGCACAACTTAATCTCTAACCGCTTCGCCAAAGAACATGACACTAAAGGAAACTTTATGAAAGTAACAGTCATAGCTCATCATTAACGTCTGTGCCTTTGTTGTTGTTACTGTAAATTAATAGTGTCGCGGCTCCGTGTCGCGGGGATGAATTCCCCGAAGGCTAAGCATCCTGGTCTGTCCAAACGATCGCGGTACACGGCACGTCAGGCTGAAAGTGTGCGTGCTTGGAAATAAATTGTCAGGCCGACCCGTGCACCCGGCACCGCTCCGCGTGCGCGCTTGAGGTCCGGCCTGAGATCCGGGACATAGCGTGCAAAGCAGATGGGAAGGGGGCAGCCTTTTTCCTCCACCCTCGGGGAGCGCTCCTTAATCTGCTCCCCATATGTGCAGTCGCATGAGCTGCGGTTTCGGCAGTGGCCACCCAAACCATTTAACAACTTTAGAATGAAACCAGAGGCACCGCAGAAAGATTCACGGCAACAGCCCCATCCTGTTTGGGTTTTCCTTTTTCACCTCTAATGAAGATAGTTGCTAAGCAAGGGCCTGGTGTCTGATATTGTGATTTATTGCAGGTATTCTCGAAATCCGGACAGTCTCTGAAGGGGGTGTGCTGGCCATTAAAGGGGTGAAAAGCCAGTATTACATATCTATGAACAGGACTGGCGTTCTGCAAGGGAAGGTAAATACCACATAGCATGTGACAAACTTCAATTGTGAAATGACTGACACAGACACACCTTCACAGTGTAAAACTATCAAACTGTGACTACTTATAAGGCCAGACAGTGTAACGGTATCTCTGTATTTCATTGCAGAAGACCTACAACGAAAACTGCAACTTCAAGGAGGTTTTCCTAGAAAACTACTTCAACGCTTACTCCTCCGCAAAATGGACTAAACAGAATGGCAAAGAAATGTTCATTGCGCTGTCACAGAAAGGCCGGCCGCTGAGGGGCAGAAAGACCCGGAAGGAGAACATATCATCTCACTTCATACCCATGAAATGCAAAGAGGAAGAGAGGCGCATGGACTGAAGCCATGGGGGTTGCCCAAAACCTTAGTGAATCAGACACATGGCCACGCCTCTTCCAGTTCCTACAACAGGCATAGTTGATACACAGTTCAGTCACACTTAGTTTAAACACTGCCTGTTATCTGCTGTCAAACAGGTACCCAATCTGATCATTCCTTATTGACAATATTTTTGATGGCTTGTAAACAGGTACAAAGCGACCCAATGGCATGAACCATTATTAACGGCGTGAAATTTGTTTAGAAACTATTACTGTAGGATCAGTTCTCGGATTTGTTGTTTTGAATTAATGCTGTATTGAACTCACATAATAATGTCTTGTTAATTACCTCGTTATTACCTTAACAAAACTTTTGATACCTGTTTACTGCCTGCTTACCATCCGTTCATTTATTAATTTCAAAATAACACATACAGTGAATAATTGAAACTAAGTGTGGCCAATCAATCTACATGCAATCTGCCCTCACGTGGAGAAAGGAAACATTTATTTAGAAGCTGAGAGGAAGCTGTTTGTTCTAACATCACATTTAAAATAAAGGACTACAATGAGCTGGGTAATGGTCATAGCCAGAGAACAGTACTGGTATGGGGAAAAGTGGGTCAGTGAATTTAGGAGATTTATAAATATTGTAAATAAATAAATGACAAGTCACACTATTTGGCATAGCCACACTTACAAGGTGGAAATCAAATAGACTTTTCTTCAAACAAATCTAATAAAATGTCATTGTTAAAGCCTGATGTTTTTTGGAAAGTTTTGAAAATATTCTTGTCATTTTTAGTCGTTTTTTATAAAATATTAACAATTGTAACATATGAATGAATGCAAATAATATTTCTATTCAAATACAGAGTGTGTGAGAGCAATATTTAAAATTTGTGATCATATTCCTTCTTGTACTATGGAGCTTTTCATACAGCAGAACACAGTGAGCACCAGAGAGGGGGGTACAGTGAGGCACTGACAATCATTTCTTCTCAATTACACCATCCTCATCATTACTAGGATCACTATTGTATTTAACTGTAAAAACAGACCAAAACATACAACAATCCGCTTTTCAATCAAAAAGGTTTTTACATAAAGACAGGCACCAGGCTTTATAAGGCAGCAGTATGGGATGAGGAAAAAGTGGATAAATCACATTAGTGAAATTCATACATTCAGCAAACACGTTAATGTACGTTTACATACCTTATGAGGAGAACATGAAGTAATATTCCACAAAATCTCAGAAAAAATTGATGCTGGGGGTCAGTACAGCAGTCAGTTTAGAGTAACTACTGAAACATTGAATTTACAAGCTATATTTACTGAGTCACAAATTGTGTTTCTCTTAAGATTATCCACATACATGAAACAAAATACTAAATAAGACCTAATGCTATTCTTGAATGCACAGAACATTTGCCCTCTTGTCCATTTTATATTAGTTATGACTGTGTTCAACACTTGTTTAAATGTCTGCTGAATTAAATAAACATGCCATGTTAAGAAATTTCCATGAAATAGTTTGAAGTTGCTGACATAATTTCCAAATTAAAATGGAGTGTTAACATGGTTTGTCTTGCCTAAACGTTCACCTTTAAACTTGTAAAAGTTTAAACTTTAAAACTTTTTTTTTTACTTTAAACTTTACTTTAAGCAAGTAAACTGTCCAGAATGGTTTCCCTGGATCTCTCTCTGTTGATTACATTCCATAGTAGTACCCATTATAGACTCACAAGAAGGTATCAACATTATATTCACAAGGGCACAACCATGCAAACATTTCTAATAAACTAAACTACAAGAAAAGATTCTCATTCTCAGCAAAACTGTTAATTCTACATGCATGGAAAAAATCTTGTATCAAGCTTTTCACTCTGTGAAACTCCTCAGCTGAGTTCAGTCTGTACATTACATAACTGCCTTTCCTTCCAATTGTGTTAAGACTCATTTGTTATTCATAATTGTTGTATGTTATTTATATTAATTTATATAAAATCCAAGTTGAGTTTTGTGTGTTTGGCATGTCCTTAATTTGGTGTTTTGCTATGGTTATCTGCTGTTGCTCTCCTGCAGGCACTCTCATGCTAAAAAAGAAAAACAGAGAAGGACTAGTAGTACATCATAATTGTGTCACTGTTCTGCATTATGTACTATCAACAACTCCATCAAATACTCCTCTTTGTTATATAACAAAATATGACTTAATATCTTGCTGTCACACAGCAAACAAAAATTAAACATAAACCTTAATGTGATTTATTCTGCAGATGTCCAAAATGTATGGCAATACTAGTGAGTGGTATTGGGAAAAATCTGACAAACCATGCTATATATAACCATGCTATATATATTCAAAGCTTTGATTACTGGTCTACGGTGACATCTTTTACAGCTTTTTTTTTAATCATCTGCTTTGACATGTGAAAGCAGTCATCTTGAGGACAGGTGTGAAGTAGACGATTTACACTCTGAATCCAAGACCCATTTAGCTTCTCAGTTTTATTGCAGCTGTCAAGGAAGCAGTCCAGGAGATTTAGGAATGGAGTAGGTGTTTAGGAAGCAAATTTCTACTCATTAGCATGTTCAAAAGAGTGATCTACAGCACAGTCCTGTTTCATCTGGCAACTCAAAGAATGAACAGCCTTTGACTCGCACCCAGGTGCTAGCAGGAACCTGAAAGCTGTCAAACCTGGTACTCCGAATATCCAACCAGCCAAGTTGCTCCTTGATTCAAGGCTGCCCAGACATCTACAAACACTATAAACTAAACTAAATCACACCATAGTATAAAATGTGATCAACAACTTTTTTCATTGAAAATTAATCCATTAATACTGTTGACTTGTTTAAAAACTGAGAGATGGTCGGATGTTAGGAATGGCTCCATGTACTCATATGTTAATATTTTAGTGACCCAGGGGAAAAGAGATGTACAGATTATTATTGAATCTGCACTGCTTACATCACAAGCATGTCTCAACCATCGCCGCAGTGGTTAACCCTGTGAGAACCCTTTGGCAAGGTAGTACTTGGCCACTGGGAAGTTATGTTAACAACTAATATCTCCAACCACCTGTAAGTAAGCCATCATTGTAATAGTATTTTCCAATTCGTTTCACACCATCAAGCAACACATGAATGACATGATCTCATTTTAATACTTACAGGCTACTAAATGACTCATAGAGATTTGGTCTGCATTTTAAAGATATCTTGTTTTGCCTGTCCCAAAACACCAGTGATGATTGAGTTTTTCAAATATGACAACATAATAGAGATGAAGAATTTGATATGTCTAATTCTGATAAGGTGGGCCAATGATCAGACTGTGGGATAAAGTCCTGCAGTCAACTAAAAAAAAGTCAGTACTTTTGAAATTATACTACTTTGCTCTAAACTTTATATGATATTGGGGGGAAATTTGACACCTGTCATGTTCAGACATGCCACAGCAGAAACACTGGCAGCCCGCCACACACAAGGAGAGAGGGATCCAATGAGGGCTTTACCTTTAGCTGGGGTTCACATCTGGTTCCGAGAAAAATGACAGATAAAGAGACTAAAATTGAGAGCGCAAACCTCTGAATCAGTCTGACCAAAACAACGTCTGAGCAAGGTGAAGGCTATTGCCAAGTCACGCAAAGTTAGTCTTAGCAGATAATTTGTAACATGTCCGAAGTGTAAACACATTACGTTTTTTTTTACTCAAGGCTGAGAGCATAGCCTCTCTGCAGTCTGAAGAGATGCTGCAGCAAGTGGAACACCAACAGAAGCTGGAGCGCTTTGATGAATACCAAGATTGTTTTATTGCCTTACCACAATGCATTCAGTAGCATTCCAGCCATACTGTCTGGCTTGCCAATTAAAATGGACCACTTCTTAGCCCTGTCTCAAATTGCCAGATGAAATGATTTTGAGCATCACACTACATGTACTCACAAGCCAGACCCCTGTGTCACAGCTTTGAAGTGCAACCAACCAGACATGATATAAACAGGCAGCAGCAAAGTATCTACCCCAAATCTAAAAGTTTGCATCCAGTAAGTTGCAGTACTAACAAATGTACTATAAAAACAAAAAGAGACTCATCCAGCAATGAAATATCATTTTCATTTAAAGTGTTCTATCACAGACAGCCAAACTAAATGCGTTGCTTTATCTCATCAAACTGCAGAAGACAAGGCAGGTTGGGCCCAGAGCCGGACACCCCCAGGGTAAACCTGGTAGCTGATGGATGGGACACGAGTGTTGGCGAGTCTGGAGATCATCATCTCCTCCAGAATAAACGTGTCCTTTATCCCGACACAGTAATAGACACAGAGAACGCCATCTTGTGATTGATTCACAGTTCTCAGAAAAACTGTCTGCCTGACACACATCCTAACACGTTTTCATTTACTTAAGTCACCCCATATTGGAAGGGGATCCTCCGCAATCCAAACAATGCCGGAATGCCGGTGTGCTGGGCAATTTTAAAAGAAACAATGTCTACCAGCATGACAGAAATACAGCCGAACACATTTTGATTTTGCATATGAAGTGCTGATGAATTGTTGTGTCTGCATAGCAGCAGTTGTGAAATGTAAACATTATCAATGAACTAGTATTTTGCTATAAGCAGTGTGCAGGAGTTCTTCAAGTTACCTGCGGTCAAATCTGACAAGCGTTTACAAGCACCTCTCCTGTAATGGAAATTAGGAATTTGATATCTCAAAAATGCACACATGGCATTAGATAAGAGTGTATGTATAACACACTAAGCAAACAATTACTAATATAGTTAGGTTGGTGAGAGGTTGGCCACTTCCCTAGTGGTTACCCTGTTTCAAAATTTCAAAGGGAGCGGAACATATTTTAAAACGTAGTGCAGATTCTGAATATGATTAATAGAAAAGCACACATACCATGTTAATTTGCCAGCAGTTTTATCTTGTGTCCTGCAGAGAAAAAGAACCTCTGGTTCAAAACGTACTAAAAACACACGCATTCATGACAGATCTTTGGATCCAAGTAACATAAGTGTTGAGCTTGTAAAACTGAACAGCCCTAACAGTTCTAAAAAAAGCAACAGGTATATTACTAGTAGGTCCATATTTGTGCCAATTGTGGCTTTTAATAACAGCAGTGTGGTAAGTCAGGAACATAGTATACAATATATACCTCTTGTCCTGAGTGTAACTTATGGGATTGACTGACTTCCCCCTTGGAAACACTGTCTTGAGAACACTGCGCAGTTCTTTCACATCACTATGACGGTTTCTGCTCAGAGACGAGAAACAGTGGTCACTGCATATCTTCAACAATTTGTCACCACTATCTCCAAATGAATGGAAAAAAGGAATCCAGGCCAGCTGAAAAGGAACTAGATAGAGCGAGAAATGCTGTGACCTCAAATGTCCGCTGCATGCTATTGACAGCAGGCCCTTCTAACATCACTGTGTGTAATTTCTAAAAGGATAGCCTGCGAGGAAAAAGGAAGAAATAACCGCACACTGGAAAAAGCCCACACACTTAACTCTTCAGTCATGTATCTGTATCTTTTCAACATGTGGCCATCTTCATTATGTAATAACACTTAGAAGATAGTGGGCATAAAGCTACAGAACATTACTACGACAGCTTTTATATGCACTTCACTCAATGTGCTGTTGCATTCTGAGGAGGCCACATGTCGAAATGTGCCAATGCATATACATATTTAAAGAATTAAATGTGCAGGCTGCATGAAGTGTGTGGCTGTTTTGTTGACTGTCTAAGCTCAGTCCTCAACAAACCACACGAGTGCAGCAATCTTGAAAGACAAGACAGGGTGACCGTCAAGAAAAAAGACAATTTAGGAACCAAACCAATGTAAGCTAATGTTCCACATCTTCTGTATCTTGTATCTTCTGTATGTGGCTGAGAACGACTGAGTTTATGGCAGAAATTTACCAATGGATTTTGTAGTCAAGTCACCACACAGGCTTCAAGCTGCAGACACGGCAGTACATCAAAAACAGGGATATTTGGTTCTGATGTTGCCATGGAGATTTGGAACCAGCCTCTCCATATGTATCTGACATATGTTATGCAACACATCAAACCAGAACCTGATCAGATGGGAATTTTCCTTTAAGGGCTGTTGACCCATGTTACAAGTGTGATTTCATTACGATGAAGCTTTTATTTTTCTGTTCCAAAGAGCTGCAACCAAATTAGTGACTCTCAGAGTCAACAAGAGAAGCTTCTAGGATCAAAAAGCAATGAACATGGGCAATACACCATGAGAAAAGGATCTATAATATCATCCATATATCTAAGTTGTGTTTTGGGGGGTTATCAACTTCAGGTACCTTTATTAAATGATTCCATTATAATGCACATTGCCTTGTTACGATTACTGCATTTTGACCCATATTCACTACCTTGTGCTGTAGTGAAAGTAAAAAAATGCACCCCTAATCTTATTATCCTCGGAGAAATACAAACTGTGCAATGGTGGTTGGCTTTGCCCTTTCATGCACAAACAACGAATTACCGCAACTGGGCCTGACTTGACAGCTTACGTTGTGTCCGGTTTATTATAACAACAAAAACGAAATTGGCAGCCCCAGAGATGGACAGGACGAGACGTCCTCCCAAGCCACCGCATGAGCGCAATTGCCCAATACCAGACGTCGGGGAAATTACCAGAGCAACACATCTGGACTGTATCCTGACGGGTCACATCATTCTGCAGTGATCGCATGTTACTCCTGACCACACACGGCAGCCCCGTCCCTGCAGGCATTCCGCAGTGCTCTCCTCTCTCCTCTCAAGGCTCCCCCCCCCCGTCATTACTGACCTTGAACACTCCGCTCCTTGTTTCATTATGAAAACAGAACATTGAGAATAAACCTGAACAAATCTGAACCCTGCGCACGGCAGCTTTTGGCCGTTACGACCGAGGGATCTCTCTTGTGACATCAGATTTACATTGCGCTTTCTCACGACACAGTGTGACCCGGATACACGGTTTAGGTTTGGTGATTTCTGAGCGAGAATGCCACAGTGCGTTTTCTGAATTCAATAAACACAATCCTTACCTTCAAGGTTTCCCATTACCCTTAGCATGTAACACATACAGTATATAATATACTAGAACCAACAAATATGATATTATTTCTACTGGTTGTATAAAAAGAATATGACCATATGCATTGAAGATCATAAAGTTTTTCCAACATTTTAACAGACCTGAAACATTTTTTTTTCCCAATTTCCTGCTTCTTGGTATAGTTTGATCTTCTGTGACCTGTTCTCCTTTTCTCTGAATGGTAAAACTAACTTGGTCAACTGGGAAGTATTTAAAAGATTCTGTAAAAAATGTACAAATGTCAAGTATGGATGTGGAATTTTTTTTAAAATATAGCACTCCATAAAACACAAAAGCATGATATTCATTTGGAAGCTCGGCCTTTATCATTCTAATTACCTTGTTTTTGCACAGAACAAATAAGTACAACAATATCTTAGCTGACCACCTCCTAGCCTTTGGAGATGCAACACATCAGGTATCAACAACAAGGTACTCATGTGAACATTACAGATGCCATATTATTGTGATATAGCATCTATGCATGACACAGACAAAACCATTCTCTACGGTCATCTATAAAATCAGTTTCATATTGTCACCTCGTTAAGAGTGACCTTAATGGAGAGATATTCATGTGCATGTTCTTATACAAAGCCATGTCCCACTAACATCCATAGAAAATGCCTGAATATACTTTAGCATTTGCTCAGTGAGAGAAATGCAAAATAATATCCTGCAATGATGGCAGTTTTGTAACGGTGCTGTTGTTCTCATTAATACTAATATCCTGCAGTGAGCCAATGTGTTTCTCTAATGAGACAAGGTGCCACAGATGTAGGCTAATTAATACCAGATTACTTTACCACCTGGCATAAGGTGTGCTCTGTCTCAAAAGAACAACTGCAGTTAGAGATTTAAAATCACAAATACACGACCTGACACCATTGCAAGATCCAGAAAATGCTTAGCAGAATGCACAGCAAATTGCTGAAGCTAGGCATCTACATCTGAAATGCATATGAGCCATTTCCACGAACTTCATCTCTGCAAAAAGCACACCAGCAGATCCCATTGCAGCTTTCATCTGGATTTTTAGTGTTTGAGAAAATGTGGGGTTAAATATCCTGCAGCCCCCATAATTTCATATCTTTTCCCTTGAGTGTCTGCTGAGGTAAACCAGTCATTGACTCAGTGATGGTTTGACTAGAGTCATCTTTCAATATTTAGATGATATATAAACCATTCTGCATTGAATAATGTTAATGTTAGCCATCAAACTTCAACAAACCCTTCCAGAATGTCAGACTAGTAAAATACAGATCTCACAGACATGGCACCTCTTCAAAATCGTAAGCTTTTTTAATAAAAAAGGAAAACCCTTTGATCACAAGACCTTTGCAAGACCCTGTGGTTCATAAATAAAAAACAAACTGTTGCGAAGATTTGGGAGCCCTTTTCTAAGAAGTTGAGCAGATCTTTACCTAGTACTTCAGTGTCTAGGCCGAATTTGTGCATGTCTTCATTCATGAGAATGACAGAACCTTCAGTAACCTACCTTTCATACCCCCTTGAACATTTGTCAACATTTAACTCCTCTAAGTACATGATCCAATGATCAGATCCTATCTCCTTGATTGGCCTTTGTAAGCAGCATCCCAGAACGACATAAGAAGGATTTTTGACATGTCAGGAAGTCAGGCTCTGGAAAAAGAACATGTGTCTGTCAAGAGTAAGGCTGGTAAGAAACAGACAGCATCAGGTTCTCACAAAATTTCTACATGATTTAAACAGCTGCTTCTGGAAAACCATCAAGTATAAGATTTTACCAATGAAATAATTCAACTTAAACTAAGTTCAATGCAAACTCTGTATTCATAAGGACAAGCTATAAGCAAAAGACATATGTCTTACATATGTATTGCATGTTTGGAATGCAGGATTGCATGCAATGTAAGGACTCATGCAGTACACGTGTGATACACATGCAAGTCTGAATGAATTCATGTTTCTGTATTAAAACAATATATGAATTTAGGTATCTTTGGCACTTAACATAACACAACAGGTCCATTTTACATCACTCTTTCCACATTTGGCTTTCAAAAATATGACTCAATATTAATAATTCTATTTTAGTACATAGCCAACATTGGAAAAATCCTGTATGGAAGTGGATGTTATTTTGAATGGTTAATTCAACAGGGCTTCAATAGCCAGCATTTCCTGAGTTTACTTTAATTAATAAGAGAAACAAATTCATCTGTGATGACAGAAGCCAGTACTGTATAAATATAAATCATTTCTATTTACTGCAAGAATGATTTATTTTTCTTCGTTAAACTGAAGCACGCTAACATTTAAATATCATTATTTCTGCTGTTACAGTGGTACAACAACAAACTGCCAGCAAACATAAATACCTAACAAACAGCAGACATGTCATTTAATAGTCATCAATATATCACAGTACATTCAGGTGGCACTATGATACAGGTTAAATTACTACTGAGATTCACGTGAGAATAAATTTGGGCAAGCAAGAGACACAATTGCTTTTGATTAAATACCTGGAATGTCATTTGAAGATTTGTAAACTACACCAACATTCAAATAACCTTTAAAGTTCAAAGCACGCTAGATCAGAGTGCTCTGATATATGTTCCAATGGAACAGAACTTTGACTGGCAGTGTAGGTGTCTGGGATATGAGTCAAAATAAGGTCTGTTTGGGAGTGATGTACAGATGGAAGCCATAAAATGATTTTATACAAGACAAAGTTTGTATAAATATGATTCTTAATGACAGACTGTTATCATTTTAATCAGGTTTGTTAATACAACCAGTGCTTTGTTTATGTCTCCAGATTCCACCAAAGCATACTATGAAGCTTAATCATTACTTGATCAAACATGTATTTTTCAAGGCGTGCATGCAATATAGTTACAATATAACTTGATCCTATATTATGCCAGTCCTGCAATAAAATGTCTTCAAAACTTACCACTTCCTGGTAATGTAAATTAAAAGTTGGTCAAAGACTAAGATACTGCATATTCCTCACTTTATCTGCAACAAAAAAAATGAAGAAAAGAAAAATATGGGGCCTGATGCTGAGATATTCTGGAGCTGCAGTCATGTATAGGTGGCACCCCTGTGTCATTAAATGCGGATGGGTAAATGTTTCGGTGGAGAAAGAACATGTGATGATCATAAAAATGCACCATGCACACATACTAATGTCAAAGGGTGTGACTGCCTACAAAAATACTTTACATAAATATTTCTGTGAATAATTGCTTTGATCTGCGCAACGCTATTAAAATTAAAATACATAATTTGGGAAAAATTAAGAAGAACAATAATACCCTATACATACTTACATTTTCGGTTAATCAGGGGTATGAATAAATATGAAGAGCATGGTACAGTAGCAGTAAACTAACCTTTAGAAACTTATTGATGTTTCAATTTGTTTGACACTATCCCTGGTTGTGACTCAGATGCTAGCTATATGTCTGGTACTTTATCCTTTGCTATGTTACCTAACAAGCTCTCTTGTTTGGCCACCTCCTTTAATTAAGTTAATTAGCCATTTAATTAATGTAATTCCAAAATATTAAGGCTATAACTAGCAATCAGTAGTTAAAGCTAGTGTCTATCTAGGGACCATTGTCAATTGGACTGCTGTGCGATTATATGAAAAAATTACCGTCAGCTAACTACCTGGGTGCGGGGTTGTCGAAATTCAATCGCTTTATCTCCCTGTAGGAGGAGAATCGCTGTAGGAATTGCTACGCAATTGCTAGGCAACCGAGAAAAAGTATGGTCTTCCGGTTAACATAGGAACTTCTTCAGGACATTTCCGGGATCACTTCTTGAGCTGTGGTGCAGCCGGTCTAGTCTGCTACTTTCAGCACACAGTTTCAAGCGCAGAATATTGGCAATAATATTTTACCCTGTGCTCTGGTAGCTAAAATTAGGTTATATTGTGCATCAAGCCACGTAGTCAGATTTTTGGTGATACCTATCATAATCCGAATTGCACGTGGGCGGCGATTGGTCGTGTCGTTTGACAGTATGCTCTTGACAGACTGCTAGCTTGCCGCTAGTACTGAAGGATTTTTCTGTCTGCTATGTCTACGAATTCAGCTGATTTGTCGAAATCCAACAAGGACGTTGAATGCCTAGAGAAAGCGGAGTGTATCGGCTCCCCTGACAGCCTCGAAACAGCCCCATGTGATTCATCTTCGAAAAATGAGCACGGGAAGCAGCCCCTCCAGGGCTTGAAATTGGCATCACACGAAGTGCTGGAAAGAGCACAGTTGACGGGCAGATTGAAATGTTCAAAATGTAACGGTTCAAGGATGTTCTATTGTTACACGTGTTTCTCTTTAGTAGGTGTGAGCCAACAGGAAATCCCCACAATCAAGGTTAGTATGAAAACGTTTGCTGCATTACCGATGTGTATGCACACAGCCCTAGCTACATTTGTAAAGCAAGAGATTGCATCAGCAGGGTCAACGCATTTCACTTTCCAGAAATAAGACCAGGGTTTCTTGAATGAAATACGTTTTCATGTTTTTATGAGATGAATCTACTTGTCCCCATCAATCCTCATTTGCCAACTTAATGAGAGCCTGTAACTGGTTTTGAAATAATGTAGATCAATGGCGATTCGGAGTCTCATTGGGTGGAGGAAATGGATTTTAATCACGATCGACCCTGTGTTATATCCAGGTAGCAAGTAATAACTCCTAAGATTGCTCTTTGGCACATTTCTTTCAACGTTTCGCACATCCTTGCCCGTAACGACCATTCAACAAAAACACTGTAAAAGTAATTTTCGTGATGATAAACGAATGATAATTCTGCACGATGAGCTATACTAGCCTTTAGTAGCCTAGTTGAACTGAGTATTTACAGTGTAGTGTAGTTGTTTCAAAATATAATGAAATACTGTAGCTAGGTCTGAGGAATGTTTATTGTGTACATGTCTGCATCTCCTTTTTGTGTTTCATGGCACTAAATGAATTCGACACGTTTGCAGCTACCCATTAAAGTAGACATCATCAAGCATCCCAATGAAACTGACGGCAAGAGCACAGCGGTGCACGCCAAACTCATCGCACCGCATGATGTCACCATATACACCTACCCTTGTATCCCTGAGTATGAGGGAGAGAGGCACACAGTAAGTGTAGTTTTATATTAATGCGCAAGTTGAACAACCAGTGCAAGAGCAACACTTAACGCACGCGTACATGTGTTTCAGGCAAAATGAGTTACTTTGCTGATTTCTGCACCCCCCGTTCTTTTCATTTCCCTTGCTTCCCTTTAGGTTGCTTTAGTGTTCCCAGGTCCAGGATCAGTGACGGTGGAAGAAATGTCGAAACGATTGATTGAAATTGACCAGAGGAGGTCTCTCTCTTCCCAAGAGGAGCTGTGCTCGAAGAGGGCAAAGCATGACAACGAGGCGAAGGACACAGGGAGTGCAGAAGGCCGACCAAGAGACTGCCCTCTCCAGAGAGTTGTCTTTATTGACAGCACCTGGAATCAGACTAATAAAATAATCACAGATGAACGGCTACAAGGTAATGACGTCTACTTTTCATAAAAATGCCGAACTCTGCTTTTTGGTTGTGTTCCATTGATGATCTGTAGGCTGTTAGGGTCTTTTTTTTTTTCTAATTAAAGTAAGCATCTGAGCTGTTGAACCTCTGTGACTTAGATTGTATCAGTACTTATTGGAACTAGTACATGGAACATGAATTTACACTTGGCAGACGTTCTTGCCCTGAAACAACTGACAATGCAAAGGTACATAAGTGCATATATAAAGACCACATGAACATCGGTGTTTGAATAAAACTACAGTCAATATCTGAACATGTCACTCTGTGACAGTTCTGTAATAGCCAGTGCATTACTGAATACACAATAAGTGCTACGCTAATCAAGCATTTCAAAATGTAGTGTCAAAGTTCAAGAATACCCTACAGTAACTCATTTCCTCCCAGCCTTGGTCCAGGTTGAGCTGAAAACGAGGAAGACATGTTTCTGGCGTCATCAAAAGGGATCCCCTGATACCTACCTGGCAACGATTGAGGCCATCTACTACTTCTTGAAAGACTATCATGAGCAGTGCCTGGCACAGGAGTACCAGGGCGAATATGATAACTTGCTCTTCTTCTACGCCTACCTGCACCAACTCATCAACAAAGCCAAGCACAGTGCTGGGAAACTGTGAAAGAGTGAACTCGCAATGGCCTTCCAGTCTGTGCCAGATAGAAGAGATTGTCATCTTCATCCATTAAGACCCAGTGATTCTCATGAATGGCTCCAAGAGACCAGGAAATAATTATGACAAAGACTCAATAAAGCAAGAGTAGAGACAGTTGTGAACATGGACAAGATTGTTATCCATAATGAAATTGTTTTATTCTCTGTGATAATCTAATTTTCAGATGGATTATTAAAGTGATTTCCCCTGTCAGGAGATTTGTACTTGTGTGGGAAATGCTATGGACAGAGTACAGAGTGTATCTTGACTCTGTTACAGAGGGTGACATCACCCCCTGGGGTCTTTTTGTGAGTGCTTGTTCAGTCTCACACACTTGTGGACCTGTCCTTTTTACATGAAGGGCTATAACTGTACTGGAAGGTGTGTGTCATGTGTTCAGGCCCAGCTTATGGTGAGTGTAGCATGCTCCACCAGATATGCATTATTCTAGGCCATTCCTTGGACATGGGGTGTTTGAGCATTTTTTTTCTTCTCTGAAAATATTCTGGTAAATTATACATCCATAAAAAGTCAATTTGTCAAACAGTAGGTGTCAAGTCATATGTAGGTATTCAGGCCGCACTGGTTATCAGCTTCATGAGCTTCATAAATGAGATCTGAGTGTTCCTTGATGAATTTGTAACTGACTGCAATAAAAAGAAGTCAATACAGTTCACTCATTTTAAATACTTTTATTTACAAATCAGATCAGTGCATGCAGTTGGACAAATTATGCCATTTCATAAGATTTTGAGGAGATGCTTCAGAGTAATTGGTAATTTTTACAAAACCTTACATTCTCATCCTTTCATTTGATTTTTCCTGGAATAAATTAATTTAATCCGCACCAGGCTACAAGGTGAAAAATTAATGTGTCTGTTTTTATTAAAACTGCATAACTGAACATACAGTCATAAATCAACATTTGATCAGGACACATTGATTTATGCAACATTTGATCAGGACACATTGATTTATGAAGTTATAATTGATATTAAGTCTAGTAATAGGCATCTCTAATTTTACCCTGTAAGGTGTCACATGTTTTCTTGGCATCACCTAGGAGCATGGCTGTGTTTGGCTTGTAGAAAATAGGGTTGTCTACAGCAGCATAGCCCACTCCTAGTGTGCGCTTCATCACAATAACCTTGGGAAAGAGCCAGTCAAATATCCTGATTAATACAGGCTTGATGATCAAACAAAAAAAATATACAGTGCTATACTGACTATAACATAAGAAATCACACTGTTTTTGTTTGTGTTTTTACATTAACACTCATCAATAAAAACTCAGAGAAATGTGTCACTACGTCAGAGTCCTCCCTACAGTGCAGACCATCATCCTAATGTCTAATTAATGAAGAGCATGTTCAAAAGGAATCGTAGTTCAGCGAGGCCACAATTATAGCAATTACATTGGTTATATAATTGTGATTATAAACCCGTCAAATTTTACTTGATCTGTTTAAAAAAACATTGTAAAAGCAACACAAAAATGAATGTGAACAGATGGAACTTGAATTATGGACATTGGAAACTAGATCCAGTACTAGATAATATCATGAAATCAGCAGTAGTATAGATACAGAAACATCCTATTCAAATGAGAGAGAATTTAATGTGAAAAGTAATGAGTTATTGGGGAACAGGGGATAATGGGCTTACCTGTTTGGATTTCCAGACTTCCAGAACTGGCATGCCAGCAATAATGGAATTGGGGTCCTCTTGTGCTGCAGAGTTTACAGTGTCGTTTGCACCAATAACCAGCGCCAAGTCTGTTTCTGTGGGGCAAAATTCACACAAGTACAGAAAGTTACAGAAATATACAAATTTATAAAACTTTGCCCTAAATCAGGTACAACTTTCTGAATGTTGGAAAATCTGTCGTGATGTCTTTGACCATTACTTTAAAATAATGTAAAGGTGGTAAAACACTGTCTAGCTGATTAATTGTACAGTATATAGTAGTCAATGCCATAATTAACACAAGTAGCACCATTGCACCTCCAAATTAACCTCCATAAATATGCAAATTTAGCCTTATTAATCAACTTTAGTTTCCCTACTCAGAGTTTTAAAAGTGTTTTAAATGGGACAGTGAGCTCAGTTTAACCTGGGAAGTCCTCGTTGATCTCGTCCATCTCCAGCACGATATCGTAAGGCACTCCAGCCTCAGCCAGAAGCACATTCAGCTGCCCTGGCATGCGGCCAGCCACGGGGTGGATGCCGAACCTTGGGCCAAAATACACGGGCTTGAGTTTAACTGTACCGGTGCCTTTATTCAGCAAACACACAGTACTGTCTTTACTGCATTGTTGCCTAACACTGCGCTTCTGCTGCTACAGAGAGGCAGGGAGGCAGCAGCAGTCCTACCTGACGGTTTTGCCTTGCTCTCGCAGCATCTTCACCATGTCAGCAATGGGATACTGAGCCTTCGCAGCACACAGACCCCAGCCTGTAACACACAGAGCAGCACTCACACACCTGACAGACACTGTGGCATCACTGAAACACACGACCAGGAGCCTCACACAGACCCCAGCCTGTAACACACAGAGCAGCACTCACACACCTGACAGACACTGTGGCATCACTGAAACACACGACCAGGAGCCTCACACAGACCCCAGCCTGTAACACACAGAGCAGCACTCACACACCTGACAGACACTGTAGCATCACTGAAACACACGACCAGGAGCCTCACACAGACCCCAGCCTGTAACACACAGAGCAGCACTCACACACCTGATAGACACTGTAGCATCACTGAAACACACGACCAGGAGCCTCACACAGACCCCAACCTGTAACACACAGTGCCCCGGTCACAAACCTGATACACACCGCAACACACTGGCAGGAGACTGACACAGTCCCCAGCCTGTAACATACAGAACCCTCCTCAAAAACCTCATTTAAACATACCGCAGGAGCTGCACAAACCCCAGCATGTACTAACACACAAAACACCACTCACATGCATAATGCACATCACAACAACATTTAAACACACAGCAGGAGCTGCACACAGACTGCAGACTGCAGTAACACACATAAAACAGCTCACATACATGACACACTGTAACCCTACCACATGCCAGTCACATATATAATACAGGAATAACACACAGACCACTGCCACTTGCACCTGATAGACATAACATGTGCTACATCTGTTTTTTAAGCACAGTACAGGACTCTTCTTTCCATGTTATTTATAAGCTACTTAGAGATGATCTACAGTCCACAAATGAGCAATCTCTATATACATAGAAATGTCTACATTTTCATCACAATGATAAAACAATAGCATACACCACACAGTGTCAGCTATCACCACCAACACAGATACCATTAAGTGTACTTTTTTTACATTGATCAGTGATACCTGATCATCCTTTACTAGACAAAGCTTGAATTATATGTCAGCTTTCTGCACAATGTATATAGGATATTCTAGAAAGAAAAAACTGCATATTCTCAGAATACCCAGAAGTATTACTGACACTGTATAAATCAGGAACGCTTCTTTAGAAGGCTGGCTACCATTTCCCCTGTGCCTTGATGTGGAGGAATTCTGGTGTTGTGTAAGCGTGCGTGCGAGTCGCCACCTTTTCCCTCTGTCTAGGTGACCTCTGCTGTCAGATTTCTGAGGAGGGTAAAGGGGGTCATTATTCCCTGCTGCGAGGGCGATAGATTAAATGCTTACGGAGATTCCTCTGGGACAGTAAAAACCTCCCAACTTCTGACCTGCAGGCAACCATATCCTTCTCCCTTCTGTTTCTCTATTAGTCTTTATAATTGGCTTCTTGCGGTCGCCTAAGTGCTTTCCGTGATAATGCAGACAAACTGTGGGATTGCCTTTGTGACGCCTTTCCCCTCCCCACCTCCCTCCATTCAATAATTGATTCAACACTTTTGAACCGGCTCTGCTGTTTTTCAGCGCTGCTACAAACAAGAGTAAGAAAAACAAACGTGAGGCCATGTGTTCTGCGCTGTGTCCTCGGGCTTAGCGTAAGCCAGCTGACTTTCCATGTCTCCCGTCTGCACTGCCAGCGCTCTCCGACTCCTGCCTCTTGCTGTAGAGGGGACCGAGAGTCGGCCTTCCTGTGGCAGCAGCTGTCCGAGGCCCAACGCTGCCGAGAAGGATGCGCACTTCTAATTAGCGTGGCGTCATGTGTAAACAACTTCCTGTGTAAACACCCTATCTGGCAGTCTTTGCTATGCCCAGTCCTGTCACTGAAAACAGTGTCTCTGCTTCACTAGTATGTTTCACCTCTCTGGGGTGGGGGGGGTAGGGAAGAGTTTTCCTAGAAAAACACTGCCATCTAGTGGTAGAGAGTGTCATTGTTAGACACTCATATTAATTTGGATAATCAAACTGTCAAGTACAGCTGGAATAAAGATGCCAAGCGCTACAGATTTACTGCAACGGCAGGGTGTTCTGGGGGTCAGGCCACTGTGCCTCATTTAAGCCTTAATATGTAATGATTTTATAATTGTAAAATGACCCAGAAGGCACATGTGGTGTACTGGTTATAAGCACTCGACTGAACACGAGGGCTTCAATTACATCAACTGCTGCTACTGAATGGGCTAAGAGACTGGAGTATCTGCTAATAAAATTATAGTGGTTTCAATTTTTTAAATAAAAATTTTTACAAATTGGTTATCCTAGATCTTGTTTCTGCACTGTTCAGCTTGCTATCTGCCCGCTATACCCAGAATCTCATTGTTATTATCACCAACAAGAATTCAACACCCTTGTACACAATGTTTATAGTTTTCATAATGCTTGTGATAGGAAAGAAAGCTTATTCAGGCATGTGTATAGTAAAATTTTACTGCCTTGGCTCTAGCTGAAGGATAAGTTTAGCACGGTAATTTAGCTAGTTTTAAAGTAATACAGCTTGTTACACAAGACTACGCCATTCAATATCTACAGACAGCATATTCAATTTAAACTGCAAATTATTGAAACATATATAGTGAGCAAGTTGGGATGAGACAAACTGTCTCAAACTATATATATACAGTTATGTATATAGTTATATAGGATTAACCTTAACCTGAATAACCTGCTATATTTGCAAACAGTTTACTTGATATTAATTTTTGTATAATTAAAAAATGCACTGCTAGGTTTCACATATGACAGGCTACACTGAAAGCTCTGAAATATGGTTCCACATGTGCATATTGAGATTGGCCACTTCATGCCTTTTCCCCTGAAGCAAATGGAATGAATAAACGAGTGGAATGAATGCAACCCTCCAATACACTCGCATGCAAGCCAGCTGCTATTTTTCACTCTGCAGGTCACACAGTGTGTCACGGGGAGGGGGATGCTCAGTGGAAGGTAGGTGCTACTCCACTGAAGTCGTGTGAGCAACTCACAGGTGCCTGATGAAGAGTAGCGTGACTGAGAGCAGCGAGAAGAGGACCCTGGCCGGCCAACCCACCCCTATCCCCAGCAGAATGGAAACCGATTATTCAGCTGCTAGCAGCTCCCAGTCATTGTCGTAGTTGATGTGGACCAGACTGAATTTGTAAACTAGACAAAAAAATGTGTGTGATAATGTGTGTGTGTTTTTTCCACGAGTCTCATGACCGTCTTTTCCCAAGGTCGGAGAGTAATTTCTCAGTTTTTCCCCACCTGGCCTGGGTTTTCCTTTTTTTCGATTCCCTCTGGAAAATGCACTATGCTATAGGTACAGTGCTTTGGGACAATTTTCATTATAAAAATTCACTATAACAAATAAAATTTGACTGATTCGACTGATGCAGTGCAGTCTTTCTTACCAGGTGTGATGATAATGCTGTTGGCCTCTTTGATCATCTCAATGGACTGATCCACATTGACCTCTGTGTGGGTTCCCACAATCTCCATGGGCTTCCCGCCTCCTGTGGATGTTGTCCCGTACCCGCCCAGAATCACATTGGGCAGAGACCGGTTCATGGCCTGGTGAAAGCAAAAAGCAGCTGTCACACTCTATTATTATAGCATGATTTATTTGCTTAGCAGACAGCCATATCCAGAGCATCTAATACAGCTTACATGTAATCCATTCATACAGCTGGATATTCAACGATGATCAAAGGGTACAACAGCAGTGGCCTTTCTCTGCTACACAATATGGGTGTGCATGGGACATGAGAACATGTTCCTGTGACTGGAAAGTCCCCACGGCTGCAGGGACGTTCTGAGCGGCGGGACTGACTCACCACACACATGATGTAGGAGAGGATGGCACCAGAGGAGCCAATCAGAGCCCCGACGATGGTCATGAGGTTGTTGTCCAGCAGGAAGCCCTCGGCGCACAGAGCCCAGCCGGAGTAGCTGTTGAGCACCGTGATGACCACGGGCATGTCGGCGCCCCCGATGGCGGCGGTCAGAGTCACGCCCTGCGGACCACACACAGCGCTCACCAGGGTGCCCCCAGGGGGAAGGGGGGGGTTGGAGCTAATTCTGCATACCGGATACCGAGCAGATGCCCGTCCAAACACACAGCACCCTTTCACTGCCTCTAAACGAAGAGCACTGCTTGAAGAAGCGCATAAACCCTGCATATATCTGACAGTACAGTGCAGAGGTCGGGTCACAATGGTGAACAGAAACAAAAACAGAAATACACTAGTATAGCTGAAGTGTTAGTTCCCTTTATGAGCCCACCGTTTCACGCCCTGATTCTAAACTCTTACCATGATTGTGGAGAGACCAGAGACGCCCAGCAGGCAGCCCATGCCGGTGGCGTAGCTGCTGCTCAACATGAAGGGCACCATGCCGCCCACCGAGGCGGCCATGAGGCCAGCGTTCAGCATGTGCCGGCCGGGCAGGAGCAGGGGGGCGGAGTCCAGGATGCCTGGAAGCACGCGAGAGGAACGGAACACATCACAGCAGAGCCAGGGAGGGAATGCAGCCAGAGGTAACCATATGTGCATCACCACGGAGACTGTGCATTCCAAGGAGTTCCAGTAACTACTTAAATGAGCTATGTAGTCACAGATATGAAACACTATTGAACAGACAGTCAGCTCTATGCGCTTCATATTGAAAGTTCCATCTCTACTGTCATTGAATCTTCATGTTAGGATTTGCTGAATATCTATGAACATATTTGAGGTGGCGTGGTCTAAAACAAAACATCCATAGCTAGCACAGCAACACAGACAGCACTGTAACCTCCTGTTACCCACTGGAACCTCAGAGACAAGAACATACAGATAACAGAAGAAACGCAGCAGTACAATATCTGGTTATAATGCAGAATATCTGGGATGCAGTTCTGATTCAAAACTTGATTCAACCATGGAAAGACAGGTCACTAACTACTATACACACTGAGGCTCCCCCATATTCATTTCATAAGTACAATAACTTTGATGCAGCCTTTTGGACACCCTCTGACTCACTTGGACGGGTAGTGAGATACAAGAGATGGGAATATCCATCTGCGGGACGGGGGAAGGAGAGGACTCCCGTGGAGGCATGCGAGCGGCCCCCGAGGACCGCCTTAAAGTGATTGGGGCGAGCCCGTATTGATAGCAGACGATGGTTTTTGGCAGGGAGCGCTGCCACGGGGCCTGTATCGCATTATCGGCCCGGCGTGGAGGGCCAGCGGAGGAGGGCTGCCATCTCACTGCGGTTTCACCCCTCAGTGTCACACCCCCACAAGGCAATTGAAGAGGACACAACAATCCACGGAAAAGGGTGTTTTCTCCCACCAAAACTAACAGAGCCGAATTTGTTAGTTAAACCCAACATCGCGATTATAACAATCAGTGTCAACCGAATGCCGCTGAGACATTCCAGAGATTCCTCCCCTCAGACAGTTTGTTGCTCTTTTTGTTCTAGATTGTCCCTGAATCTACAGGAATGCCCTGTTCAGTCCAGCCTCCTAATCTCATAATATGTGCCTCTCTCTTCGGGGGTTCTGCAAAAACAGCCCTTTCTAGTCAACAAGCCATTCGATTTCCAATTGACTAATAAAGAGTACAGGATTTCCAGGCAAATCCCAGCCATTCCTTTTGTTTGGCAGACCATAGACAGCTCTTGGAGAGTTCAGTCCTCGATTCACATGGGTATTTTTATAGAAGGCAGAAGACGATAAGCTCTGAATAAAATGAAGATGAATGGTAATCAATAGAAGAGGCCTGTGAGTAAAGGGGCAGAAATGTACCTTGCAGCTTGCCGTAGGCCACCAGGGAGCCACTGAAGGTGACACCTCCGATGTAGGTGCCCAGGTAGGCCACGGTCTTCACCACGTTGGCGGCGGGATGCATGTCCAGGTGGGGGTGCTCGATCATGAACTCGGCGATGCAGGTCAGCACAGCCGCCAGCCCCACCAGGCTGTGGAAGGCAGCCACCAGCTGCGGCAGATCGGTGATCTCAATCCGCTTGGCAATGGTCAAGCCTGACCCCGACACAGCAACAACGGCAGGGGAAAGCAATCAAATCAGATCACATCAAACCAAAAGAAACCTTCCACCTGGTTAAGTCTGTGAAAAGAACAGGTAGAGTAAATACCACCCAAAAATGGATGTATTTCAATATAGGTATTTTCACATACTGCCCAATCCAGAAACATACGACCAACATAATGTACCTAATACAAAGAAATGCCTGCATTTAATTACCAGTGAATATGTTTGGGCCTTCACGTCAAAGCCAACATAAAGAGCTCAAGGCACGCTATACAACGTGCAGTTAAAATTGATGCAAATCTAATAAAATCTAAGAAAATGCAATGCAAAGCCACAGGATTAACAATCTGAAGACATCTGTAAACACGTGGTGATTTCTGCCAGCTGCCGGCATTTGAGAGGGAATTAAACCCTCATTCATCATATTAAAACCACATCTACTTAGACGCAATGATTAACGTTAAAATATATTTGAGCAAATTTGAAGTTTTTTTTTCTAGGAATCCAATTGGCGTAAACACCGCAGAATGAACATCAAAGGTCTGAATCCTTATTGGCTGCGTTTTGTTTAACAGCTGAGGGATTCTGCTTTTAAAGGGGACATTAAGGTGGGGACAGATTTAAGTTTATTTACTCCGAAAGGATCTCTTTAGTGATGCTTTTAATTTAATATAACCCCTACGAACATGAGTGTTACATGCAAGTTTACAGTGTGTCTACAGAACATAAAATACCCTGTGTTTGCATAACCATAACTGAGGGCCAGATTAATTACAATCTTCTGCCCCAGCTAATAACAGGATGTATACAGTGGTCCTGACTTTGGGAAGAACATCCCTTTGAAAAATGTCAGCCACCATTACAGCAAAATTTACCATGATCAGTGGGTGGGCCACTCCTAAGGTTGGCTTTTTTTTTTTTTTACATTATCCCGTTTAAAGCTGCCCATTTAAGAATATATGTCCATCATCCCATCAAGTTTTATGCTCTAGTCCTATTGAACTTCAACAACTTGTCACATCAAGGACACTTGGAAGCCCTCCCCCGACAGACACGCAGGTGCATTTGGCTGACTGGCTGTTAAACCCACCTAGCGTGCCTCCAGTGGCCATGGCCAGGGACATCTGAGACAGCAGCTCCGGGGAGGGCTTGAGGGCGCCCAGGGTGGCGGCCAGGCCCCCCGCCACCCCAATCATGCCGAGGGCATTGCCCAGCCTGGAGGTGCCCTGCGCGGAGAGCCCCGCCAGAGCGCCCACACAGCAAAGGCCCGAGCCCAGGTACATCATCTGCAAACACACGACCGGGTGACCACCCGCACCGGCGCCACCAACCACCATAAACTCAAATCAAATCCACACTGCACAGCCTTCAAACCACATTACTGCGTTCTCACCCAATGCCTCACCGCCTTAACTGTTCTTCTTGGCTTAAGTTTTATTATTGGCTGTGTATATTCTATTAAACATCAATATTTCATACTATATTTATATTACATAATATTACATGGGAGTATTTTAGTGTTCACCTGTATTACTATTTCTTTCTAGAAAATCACCAAGGTAAGCAAAGGTAATCAAAACAAGATGTGAGCTAAAACCAGCCTTTTACTGCATGCACCCTGATAATCCAGCCTTATGGCTATAGTTTTTATTACTAGTGTTATGCATTTCTTTACCACTGCCATCATATTCCTTCACACTCATTTAATAGACGTTGTAAAACACCTTGAAACATTTGAACCAGACTGTATGTACATAACTGCTGTTACTTCTAAGACAAACAAAATACCGATTTATTTCCCCACCTGTTCGATGCTGTATCCACTGGCAAGAGAGGCTCCGTAGCCCCCGACAAAGACAACTCCAGGTATGCCGTACAGGTAGTTATACTCTGGTGGGTCCGTGGGACGCTTAAACATGTCAAGCATCCTCTGTGTGATGAGGAAGCCACCTGCAGGGGCACAAACACATGCAGGTTAATCACAGATTGCAGGAAATAAAAATAATAAGAATTTTATGAGGAGCAAATGGAATTATTGAATTATTGAATGTTCTCAGCAGATGGCCTTATCCAGAGAGACTTGCTTATATGTCATCCACTGATACAGATGGATGTTTACTGAAGCAATCTGGGTACTTTAAGCACTGCCCCGTCTAGAAATCAAATCTGCACAAAATCTCCCTTTTATATTACGAGCCCTGCTCCTTACCACTGAGCCACACACCTGCCCATCATAAAATTATATACTGAAATGTCAGATGGAAACTCCATTACTTTAACTATGATAAATGGTACGACACACTTTCTTTAATGAAATCATTTCATAGAGCGTAGACCACTGAGGACAGCAGGGCTCAAGGAACCATGCAGACAGGTTTTTCGGGGGTTGTGGGAGAGGTTACTACCTGCGATGTTGATGGATGACACAAAGGCAGCTAGGAGGGCCAGGGTTTGAGGGAGCGTGGCGGGGGTGAGACCACCCCCCATCAGCACCAAGCCCCCCACCGCAGTCAGACCTGCGTAGAGAAACACAAGGAAACATATAATTTCAATACACACCAACACACACTCAGATACAATGTCTTGCATACATTCAAGATACATACACCCTTAGATTCTCAATACCTTCAAGACACACAAAGATGTACACATAACTTGTTCTTACTTGCTGCAGGCAGACAGAGGGAACATGTCTGTAGGACCATAGACAGAAGGATCCTGACCTGAAATGGCGTTGGTGACGGACATGAGAGGAGAGTGCAGGGCTGGAGTGACTCCCCACACAGTGTGGTATCCCACAATCCCCGCCAGACCAAACGTGGTGACCATCTGGGTGAAGGCGGCGTTGGGGGAGGCGATGCCCAGGCCTAGGACCCCAGAGAGGCCTGAGGAGAGGAAGAGAGGATGATGGCATTCCTTCGGCTGTCACTCACAGTCAGTAATCATGAGAGAGTAGGGAACTGTGCTAAGCCGCGTGGGGGTTCGTTCCCTTACTGTGACAGATCCGTGGGTTGGGGAAAGGGGGGGCATTTAGTCCATGTCTGGCATGTTGATTGCAAGTGGTTTGCATATCTAATGAATTCTTTTCAGATGCAAACATTTAATACTTTTCAAACTCTGTGTGCTGATAGTAGGAGATAAAGCAGAAGGATGTCATGGGTGTTCTGTTTTGCACCATGTTGTTTCTGACCTGCTGTGTAGACACTGGCTGAGGTCATGGTTCGCCTGAAAGGGGAAACCAATGCAAGTTTCTCTGCTTCTATCTCAGCGACTGTCTTCTGTTTGGCTGGGGTAGGGGGTGGGGTGGTCTTTGGGAGGGGAGCAGGGAAAAGGTTCTTCCCTTCCTAAAAAGAAAACAAAAAAACAAAAGAAAATTGCACACCATAAACCTGCATTATTTGACATGTGCTGGACACAACAAATAGCAGCTTCCCATAAAATTGTAGCAATCTTTCCTTCTTTGTCTTTTTATATTTTATGTCAAAGTAAAATATAAGTAACTGTATAATACTGTACATATGAAACAATAAAAAGGAAACTAATTAACACAAATACTTAGCTATACCAATGAGTAGAAACAGCCAGCCTAAACAGACTGGAGAGTGTTAAGAAATACTTCACAAAATGTGCAAAAAATACACTGCTAAATGTCAGAGGGATTTCTTAGTTTGTTGAAGATGTTGAAGAATTAGCTGATCGCTATTTGTCTCCTGCAAGGAATCTCTTCTGTCTCTCGACAAACATGTGACTAACTAAGTCAAAAATTAAAAATATGTATAACTAGAAACAAACCCACACATTCCTTTCACTCATGTGTGGAACCAGCACGCTGCCAGTAACTCCACTGTGTTTGAACAATGTCAGACAAATTTGGCGGTTTGGTCTGACACTGTGGGTGCAATTCATCAGAACCAAAAGAAACCAGTTCAGGTTGTGGAAAGGGCAGCTATGAGAGGAATCTCCACATTACAAACAGAGCTTTGGGGACCAGCAATCAAATCCTACCCTGCACACAGCTGACAATATCACCCTCTCGTGGCAGGAAGCAGAACACCAACCTGCATGACCATGGTGCCCCGAATGACATGGTCGACCGTCCCATAGTCAAACTCGTCTTTGGGCTCGAAGTGGAAGTACTCCTTGTCGGGGCTGATGGCTTTGAGCAGCTTGAGAATGTTGTTAGAGTACAGAGTGCTGGCCTGGGTGGGCATCCTGCTCGGGAGATCGGTGTACCCGATATGTGTCACCCCCTGAGGAAAACGAGGTGACAGGAACAAAAACAGCACTGAGCAAAAGGTCCAAAACAGTGCGGTCCCTCACTACCACCTTTTCACCTTGTCACTCAACATGACAATATCTGCCTTCATTGATGCATCTATCTTTCTCTGCAGGGATACTCAACTCTAGCCCGGGGAGACCTGCCATTCAGCAGGATCTCAGTCTTCATAAACCATTAGCTTTCTTAGAACAGCGCCGGGGGGCTGATCAAGTCCAATAAAGACGGTAATGAACTGAACGGGGTCACGTATTCCCTGGGTGGAAGGAGAGTCAGCAGCATCATTGCTGCGTTCCAGGCAGTTTTGGCACGACCTGCCTCATCTTAAAATGAGACAAATGGCTAAATATCAGCTGTCCTGTAACCCATGAAGCCGGACAGCGCAGGACTGAATTCTCACCTTGTGAACATACAGCTCGTCAGGTTTAGTTGTCTCAATATTGCCCCCTGCTTCGGCTGCCAGGTCCACTACCACAGAGCCATCTCTCATGGACTCCACCATTTCTGTCTTGATGAGGATAGGGGCCCTCTTGCCTGTGAAGGACAGAAGAAGGGACAGCATAGGAGACTTGCTCTCAGCAAAGCGGGAGCAGGAATGGGAGTTGCACATGTGGGTACTGACCTGGGATCAGGGCAGTGCTGATGACGATGTCCACGTCCTTGCACTGCTTGGCGAACAGCGCCATCTCCGCCTCGATGAACTCCTTGGACATCTCCTTGGCGTAACCGCCGACCCCTTCCCCGGACTCCGCCATGTCCACCTCCAACGGTTCCGCCCCGAAGGACTTGAACTGCTCAAGGGCTGCCGGCCTGTCGGGGGGGACACCACCGTGAGCCATCAGAGGACGGGTCATGGGTCACGGGTCACAGCAGAGCATCAGTGAAAGGGTCTTGACTCCACAGCAGTGAAACAGGAGCGTTTCAGGTACCTGGTGTCGAACCCTCTCACTATGGCGCCCATTGACTTTGCTGCCCCAGCAGCGGCCAGGCCCGCCACTCCACCGCCAATCACCAGCACCTGCAAACAATGCACCACAACACGCTCCATGTCACACCCACACAACTGTAGCAAGCACTAAGATTCTATCTACAGTGAAAATCAGTGAGTTTTAGCATCTTGTCACAATCAGACTGGAGAACCCTGAAGTCCCTCTCACACATTTGCTTCACATTTGAGGTTTACACTGCAGCCATTTCAGCTTGCACTCTCACTGTTGTTCTGTGTAGCTGCTGGCACGTGTTTACACACAGCTGTCAGCAGAGAGGGTACTGACAGCGCCCCTTGCAGTTCAGCTGAGGACTAGGACCCGGGCTGCTGGGCAGACAGCGTGCTGTATACCTTGGCTGGCGGAACCTTCCCCGCAGCTGTGATCTGGCCAGTGAAAAATCTTCCAAAGTGATTGGCTGCCAAGACAACAGCCTTGTACCTAAATGACAAGCACACAAATGGAGAGCATCTCATGTACGGGCTAAATCATTTCCACGTGAAACCGCGCAAACAATTTCACAGAGGTCTTCTGATACCACAAAATGACAACGTCCTGACATAATTGTCTTAATTTTCATTCCTCTCACTGATCATTGCTCAAATTAGAGAGGCATTAGAAATTAAGGAGAGGACTTATGGCCAATAAAAAATATCTTTATAAATCACCCCCACTCTGTGAAAACAGCCAAAATCCTGTCACTTCATATGCACCTATCCAACTCTTCTCCAGACATATGAAAATCATTAATGTTGTCGGATCATGTAACCAAGTAGTACTGTCTCTGGCTTTTGTAAACAAAGCTAAAAGTTAAAGTTAGCTTCACATTGTGGTCCTAAGACTAAGTTCACATTCGTGCAGAACATGCATCCTAAGACTAAGTTTCCATTTTTTCCCCAAAAGGTCTACTAAAGGTACATTTTCAACGCAATTTCATATCTGAAAAAGTAAGTAGTCACAGAGGTGGGTATATCTAAACAGAGTGCATTATCAGAGGGACTTCAATAGGCAAAACAGGAATACAGAAGTGTTACAAGGGGAGGATGGGAAGTGAAGTCCATGCAAGATAAGCAGTGTTCATTTTCCAATATTCACGGATTTAGCTGAATTTCTTTTGATATTTGAAGTTAAAAGTGTGTTTTAATTTCTTTCTTTAGTACTGTGCTGTGCAAATTATGCTCAGTGATGCACTCTGTTCAGACCATTCCATTCAGACCTTTTCTTTCAGTGCAGGCTTTTGATATATACAATAAACATTTTCCAATAACATTTTCCCAGATAGTGAAAATCTGAAGGCACGATCACAGTAAGAAGGCACACGGAAGTGCTATTTATCCACAATGGCTACAATAGTGTTTCAAGCAAACGCTCAGCATGCCTAAACACTAAGCATCGCACCCTGCAATGTTGGCCATGGAGCTCAGAGCGTCGTATCCCTGGGCGATGGTGACTCTGGGGACCTGGTCCATGGCCAGGACTGTGCACTGCTGTGTGGACAGCTTCTCCATGAGCTCCGGATTCTGGGCCGGGTAAATGAAGCTCACGAGAGTGGACTTCGGCTTCAGCAGCTCAGCTTCGTGCAGGCCCAGGGCCTCATTGAATGTCGGCGCTCGCACCTGCGAAACACAGGACCGAGGTCAACGCAATTCCGGGCACTTTCTGAAACCGAATCACGGCTAGTTTCTTCAGCAGATTGTCATGAAGGAGGTTGTATGCATTTGACAGGTACTTGCCTTCAGGACTAGGTCCGAAGCAAAAGCGCTCTTTACGTCAGCGATCTTGGCACCCGCCTCCTTGTACTGGTCATCGGAGAACTTGGACTCTTCTCCAGCGCCGCTCTCCACCTGCACGCTGAAGCCCTGCTTGACCAGTGCCTGCACTCCGGCCGGCGAAACGGCCACCCTCCGCTCATTTTTATAGATCTCCTTGGGGATACCAACCACAATGCCTTTATAGGGGACACCTGGGACACAAGCGCAGAGACCACGCCAGTGTCAGCATCACTCGCAGTGATGTGAAGGACAGGACAACAGGGACGGTGTCCCTAGGAAACATGCTCACATTCAGTCGTATCAGAACATTCAGCCAAATGAAAACCAAGTTTGAATTACAGAGGAACTGAACAGAGAAGAGTGCCTGTGTTTAAAAGTCTGTTTTCCTTCCACCTGCTAAGAGGAGCCTCCCGCTTAAGGCAATGAGGGAAAAAAAGGGTATAAAGCAGTTGATTTGTACACTAATGCAAGCAGAACTTTACAGGCCTCAGCCAGCCGGGGCTGAAATGTTCCAGCCAGAGTCCAGTTTCACATATCTCTCCTTAATTGGTGTGGTGACTTCCAAGTACAGCAAGACATTATTAGCAGCTGCTTGGCAGGGTGCCAGTCCCCTATCCCTGCACGGGCCTGCACTGCATGGCTGTTTGGCTCACACGCTCAGCATGAGCGCTACGTCATTAACGCACAAAGTCAGTAAACCACAGGCAAACAGTGGAAACGAAGAGTACGGAGGCTCAGACAGGGCCTGTGACATTGGGAGACCGCTCAGGTGACCTCGCCCAATCAGCTGAAGCGTGGAAAATGCTTTTCACCTTTATCTGACCTCTCCTGGGTTTCACCGCAGGTAAACAGTGATTTAGTGCCATTCGGCTTTACGAGGAGGACAACACCACTGCTTCCCATTAGCCAAAGTCATACCACCCCCCTTCCTTAAACTTCTTTAATGATTTCCAGCCATACACAGAGGTAGATGGCCATGACCTCTTCATAGCGACAGAATGCAAAAAAAAAGTCTCAAATAAACTGCTGTTATTCATATAACTATGTGCCGGCTCAAGAACAGGAATGAAGAACAATCGCAGTTCAAAGCCGCTCAAAGGGAGGCAAAGAGTGAAGTAGCAGAAGGCATGTCACATACCTTTGGAAGCTTGTTGATTCCACAGAACAGGGAAAGTCCTAAAGCACCTTCTCCCGGGCGTCTTTTGCCGTACCCCTTGTTGGAGCAAGGGCACAGAGCAGCTGGAGACGCAGCGGAGGAGGAGAGACATGGCTTGCGAGAGAGCCCGGTCGCTCTAGTCCAGGTGTCCTGAGGGCAGAGTCGCGTCAAAGTGAACACCTCCTGTCAGATGCCAAAGCACATCGTCCCCCCCACACACAAAGAACTACACCGTCTAACCCTGCACACTCTAGGCTGCTGGGCCCAGGGACGACAGTGTGACATTACAGCTCTGTGGGGCAAACCCCCAGCCTGAACAGCGTCGCGAGATCTGGAGATGTGACGATGGCACAGGACTCTGTGCCAAGAAACATTACACGGTTTCAGAATGGAATACTCAGATAAATCATACACACAAATAAAAAAGGTATGTGTGCTGAAAAAAAAATCAACAAGAGTAACAGAACAAATAAAGCAACACCTTTAGGACTAGATTAACCCTTTACTATCACACTTATGTGACCAGAAATGAGCTATGTAGTAACTGTGCCTTAAATATAACATTGCGTTTTACTGCAACGGGTAGACCACTTATTCTGTTCTTGCTGTTTATTCATTACCCCAGTTGAGCGTCCAATTAAAATGTTATTTAATGCACATTTCGTTTATTTTTCGTTACTAAAGACACACTTCTTAAAAGAGCAAGGGTAAAAAGACATTTACAAGAAACTTTAGCGCAGGGCATTGCTTCATGACTTGTCTGCTCCGTGCGCTTTGAAACTGGAAACGCTGAACAGCTCCTTTAAATGTTCTGCACGAGTGCAAGCGTAACGAAGCAACCAGAGAGCGAGACAAACTTTCTTTGTAACTTCACTAACCTGGGTTGCGCTCCTCCTCTGCTTCCGCAAAATATTCTCAGTTAAACGAGACTAATTTCTCATAGTTTTATGGTCACAATGACCTTCAGCGAGTAGAGACGGGCGCCACTTCGGAGTTTCGATATCACAGCTTTATCTGCTATAAATAGACGACCACGTGATTCTTTGGTCATATAATGCTTGGTAAAAAAGGCACATGATACAGTTTAGTTGTGTCGGACGAAACAGTAAGCTTAATTAAATTCTGACAGAAACTAATTTCCAACAGTTTTAAATGGCAAGTAAATAAGAGTGCAAATAATATTCAAAATCTGGAGAAAAAAAAAAAAACAGAAAGACCTGTTCTGAAATGTAAAGTCCGATGATTGGGGTAATGCTGTACCTCCGATGAATAGGCTTGTAGTTATAGAAACAAATCAAAACTTTGACCCACCTGCTTATGCACCTGAACAGTATACCATGACCTACTCGCTGAACTTTATGAAGAGCTGCTAGGTTGTACAGAAAGCTGAAACCTGTAACCTGCTGACAAATTTATTTTAGTCGTTTTTTACTCTGCAGTGAGAGATAGGGTTCAGCGTCTCCAAACAAGACCTGCGCATGGCAACAATGAGCACAATCAACCTTTCCTAATTTGCACCTTGCGCGCCTCTCCTTTTTGACCAATTCTACATTTTTTGTGCGTGTCCCGCTATTGCCATCTCGCGGTCATAATAATTCATGCAATATCTGCAGCTTGTTGCACATGCAAGAGCTGCATTTCTCCATCCTGATCCAACCCAGACCCGCTACGATGGTTTTCCTTTCAAACGAAGTCAATTAATTACTTTTGAGTTATGTATTAAATATGGGTCTGGATATTACATATCTTCATAATTATTAGGTATGAATCCTTTAAAGGGAAGTTTATGCTGCTAAAAAAACGCAGAAATAAGAATAAGTGAGAAATATCATTACTCATTCAGTTCCTCATTCAAACTCATTCATTTATTGCATGGAGAACTTTCAAATGTATCTATCATCCATTCATATATTGATGTGCATGTGTAATCTGTTCCATGGTACATTTGGCATGAGGAGGAGGTAATGGAAATTTGCCAAGCATACACTGCAACTCTGCTGGTTTTGTGCTTTGGCAATGTCTCCCAACAGACAGCTCACAACCTACACTGATCTGTCAAAGAGTTCACAAGGACCCAAAGGAAACATAAAAAGTAGTTCAGTTCCAATATGGTCTGAAGATAAATACCTAGGCTGCTACAGTCACTGTGTTGCTCCTATATATGGCAGATAGCAATTTCCTTCTTTTGTGTCAGTAACTCCTAAAAATGGTGACATGATATAAGCTGAAACCACTGCAGGTTTCCTCTGCATGCGATAGTGAAATCTTTGGTTTCACGTAATGCTCAGGGTTAGGAAACTATTTTTGAAGGAACACATAAAAATATAAGGTTTACCAATGAGACAGACCAGTGTACTAGGTATGCCATTTGTCAACGACAATGGTGAGATAATGGTGCCTTGGTACCATTATCTCACCATTGTCGGAACTGGCATGGATAACCTGAATAGTCCTTGCATGCCCTCATGTTTGTCCACACCATAATAGCACCACATGTACTTCACAGGACTTGTACATCACAGATACCATTAATCTCATTCATAATGAAAGTTTTTTTCTTCCTTCACATGCATTCCAGCGGCCACACAAGAAGGCTGAGGGGACACAAAAGCGAATGAAGAAAGATTTCATTTTTAAATGACTGAGTCAAACGCATTTACATACATTTAGCCATTTTCTCATTTTATAAAAAGTGGCATTTCCTGTATAAATATAAAAACCCATGCAAATATGTACAATCAATGATAAATTTGCAAAATACAAAAGCAGGGCACATCCCTTTTCGCGTATGAAACAGAGCAATTGTGTTTTATACATTCCTTACTTATAACATTCCTGCATGAAATGTTAAATGCTGACGTTCACTATGGGAAATCTACAAGTGATGCACATATTTAGACATTTTTAAAGGCTCATCATGACTGTATAAAACAGATTTTCTATTTTCAATTTTCAAAAATGTCAGATTATGTGATGTTCAGAACACAAAGTGAAGAATTTGTACAGAGCAGTTCCTACTCTAAGGTCACCTTTGATGGTCGTGCCCACTTGGACATTTGTAGGACTTTAAAGGCATCTTGAATGAAAATGCCAGCCTTGAAAGGTCTGTCTTGAAGAGCATACATTTACATTAGTACAAAGAAATAGAGTTTCCTTTAATTGAAGGAAAAAGTAAAAGGCACATTATTTTCCCGCCATTAAGAGTAAAATGAGTCACGAGGCAGTACGCCAGCTAATGTACTCCATAACGTTCTGCGTTTGCCAGTTTCTTAGGAGCACTCAGTGTTGCATTTCATTAAACTGACAGCAACGATGAAGATGCTAATATGTGCAAGTATTACATTGAAGGAAAACTGGCATCACTTACCAAAAAAATAAAACTGGCATGAAATGACAACAGTATTGGTAACGCATTCCTACGTAATTAGCGTACATTGGCAAAAGCTGAGGTAACTGAAAAATGTACCTTTGAACATTAAAATGTTTCTGAGAAGGCAACCTGCTACGATATAACTTGTGCTTGATTGTAGACCTCTCATGAACTGAGTATTTCAAGAGTAAATTGCACAATCCCCTGCTTGCAATGTAAAAAAAGCATTTTAAACAGAAATACAATTGTCTCAAGTAGCATAAAGGAGGCATCATCCTCACAAGTCCAAAGGTAGCACTAAATGTCTTCAAGTGTCCAATATCGACATTCACTTAAAGCTGCAGCAGTGAGTGGGATAAAAACGTTTTTTGCTGATCAGGGGAAGGTGAAAAGTTATGGCATAAAGGACTCCATATACAACCGCAGAGGGCTATAATGTATGAACCAAGCTCTCTTTTGTGGCCAAAAAAAATTAGCCATCCAAGCAGCCTCAGGATAAACATTTCTGGTTGAAATGTTGCCAGAATACATATCTGTGAATCTAACACTACTTGACCCTATTCTAAAGTCATTTGCAAGTAATTAGAAAATGTCTCCAATCAGGTGTATTGTTACTATACTATAATATAGGTATGTCTAAAAGGAACTGACTCAGAGGAGCAATCCTAAAGTGAATTATCTTGCTGCACTGCTGCTCTAATATCTGTTCTGTTCCCTCCCATCCTGTATAAGTGATTGACTGTCCTGATTGACTGTTACTGAAGTCTCTGTGGTGCAGTTTGGTAGTCCCTTCTGGTCCCTCAGTCTCTGTGCTGCTCTGATTGGGATGGCTCTGTTTCCTCAATTGCTGTGACGCCATGTTTGTGTTTGGTTTGAGTCTCTTCCTTCTGTCTGTGTGCTGCCGTGTTTGGCTCTGATCAGCTCTCTCTGTTGTTGCAGCGCTATGTTAGCATTATGTCTGTTCCCCCACATGTTGTGCTGCTGTTTTTTGGGAATGGGTCCACTCCCTCGGTCTCTGTGCTGCTGTATGTGGGTCCGGTCTTTTTCCTCAGGCCCTGTGCTGCCGTGTTTTGGATGGGCCCGTTCCCTCTCAGTCCTTGTGCTGCTGTGTTACTGTTTCCTCAGTGTCTCTGCTGTTGGCCTGGGGCTCAGTGACTGTGGCGCTGGTCATGTCGATCCTCTTCTTCAGCAGGTTTTCAATCCAGCTGGTGCTGTTCTGCATCCTCCCAGCAGGGGGGGCAGCGCCGAGGCCAGCGACCCTCATGTTCTTGCCTGAGGTTATGAGCTCGCCGTAGCCCTCCTGGTGAGCGAAGGCGTACGCCGAGCGGCGGGAGCTGGTCCTGCGCACACGCTTCAGGTTCTGACCCGGGGGTCGCTGCCTCCTGCTGGCTCGCTGTAAGAGGCGCACCTGAGGGGTGGGCATAACAGGACCATGAAACCCCTCACTCCAAATGCCAGAGCGCTCACTGGCACAAAATGACTGCTGTCTATCACCAATGCAGCTGTATGTTTGAGGTAGAACATAATAATTATAATCATGTTTTCCCTCATAATGAAAAAATTAATAGCAATATAATGAGCTAAAACATAAAAATCATAATAATTACAGTACTAATACTTAATAATATGTATGAAACATTGCCTGAAGCATACTAACTACTATATTGCATTTTCCTGTTATAGCTTCTCTATTTACTGTCAAAACTTCACTGTCACAGTGTCACTCAGGCCTCTACTTTTCTGTCCAGACACCTCTCTGTTTGATGATCGGCACATATACACACATTATTGCAATCATTACACAAGTCCAATGATATTGTACTTGTATTCAGGTAAAAGTAGACTGTCTTTGCACTGTCTCACTGACATAATCTTGCTTTCTATATGTGTTGGGACATTTATAGCACTGCTTGCATGTGTATCACATCTGCTCACGTTGTTATCAGCAGGAGGTTTACACCTCTCTGGGTCGTAAATGTGCCAGATATCCTCTCATAGCTGCTTGTCTGAGCTTGTACTAATGTTTTCTTTTTCTAGGCTTTATACTCTCTGTTGCGGTCGCTGTAATTGTGCTGACATTGGGGTCTGATCAGAAAAGCCGCAGGGCGCATCTCTGCAATTAACACGCGCATTTCCCTGTGGGCACGCAGATACATCGGGGCATGTTTCCCACCTTGTCCGTCAGGGTTGGGTAGAGATCCGCCCTCAGGAATCGGACGGCGACCACCGGCACCATACACACCACTGTGGTGAGGAGAATGACCAGCCAAACGCTCTTCTGAGTCAAGCAGTTCCGCGCAGTGCCTGAAATTCCGCAAGACACCTGCTGTTCAGAAGGAACTGGAACCCTGGCTGAAGGATTTGTGTTGAGACCCCCTAAGAGTGTGTTTCTGTGACACACAGACCCTCAACAACAGGTGGGGAATACCAAACAATTCATACTTTTATGATTTGGGATCAGGGAATGGCAAAACTGAGTACAGACTTACCAATGAAAGGGAAATGGCTTGGGAATATGCTGAAAATGCCATCACTGTGCATAGCAAATAGTATGGAGAAGTAGACAGCAAGGCTGCCCCATATATAGAAGTGATTCACAGCTGTCCAGTAATGTGTGTCCAGCCCAATCTGGAAGCAAATCATAGACACATGTTTACAAGGTGTAATTACCCTCCCCACACATCTTTACTACAACCAAGACTTGACTGAAGTACTTACTGTCAGCCACAAGGGGGCGAATGAGCGATAACATCCATATCTTTTGGAATAGAGGGACATACAGTAAAGCATCTTTGATTTTTACAGTATGCCCTTCTAAATATATTCCTATTTTATTCTTCAAAACAAAGAAATATTTGTAGAAATACAAATATTTGTAATTTAGATTTTTACTCTACTGTACTTCTCTCTACCTGCTTTGCAGTGACTCCTAATTTGACTTAGCATTCATAATAATAATAATTCTTAATGTCTGTGCAGTAGTTTTGATATTGGGTCTCATCTGATTAAGAAACACAATTCCAACACAATTCCCATGAAAGCTTTTAGGCGCACATGCACTGTACAATTTGGTGGTCATAAAAGATACAGGCTCCTTACTGATTGTTACTACTTACTGATGTTTTTAAGGAAAAAAGACAGTTTTCCCTTCATATTGTCCATAGAGAGGTCTGTACATATCTTCATAATCCACACCAGCTTTATTTATATGTTCAAATCATCTCACGGACCTGGCTTTAATGTGACTAAATTATTTCAATTGTAGCACAGCTATAATTTTCATAAAAGGTAACGACAGTTTAGTAAGTATACACATCGAAGAGCCTTGAACGTGTTTCACAGGGGTGAGATTTGCATTTTGCTCCAGAAGAATGACAGACTGATGGCAGTTCAGGACATTTACCTTTTCCAAAGCATGAATGATGAATGGGCTCCTAATTAAGAACTCCTTGGAACACATTAGGTTTCTTTTTCAGGCTCCACATGAGCCTTCAAAGCATGTATACACAGCTTTCCTGGAACATGAACCATTTATATATATACGTAAACAATGAAATTACTCTTAAAACGCAGCAGCGTCAGTAAGCAATTGTTGCCACTCTGCCATGGACCGCCTGTCAAGGACAGACAGCAAACCCATGCAGCGAGAATACAAATGCCACCATCACTATGGATACGAGGCCCGCTTCAGCGATCGGAAGCGCGGCCGCGGAATGGGTTCGGAGCGTCAACAATGCGTCACTCCGCCACCACAATAGCAGAGAGACATTGTTCCAGGAGAACGTGATTTATCTCCCCTCGGCCGGCCTGTTTGCCTCGCTCTCCCCGCTCCGCGGAGCCGGGCTCCGGCGCCCTTACCTGAACGCTCACCACGATCACTAAGGACGTTGCTATGGTGACGGCGAAAGACTGCTGGTCGGAGATATGGGACCCGTCGTCCCTCACGGCGTAGGAGAAGGCCCCGTAGGGAATGAAGAAGAGCACGAAGGAGGTGTACATGCCCTGCAGCGTGCACAGGAAGAACTGCCGCTTGTTGAACAGCAGGTTGAGCTGCCCGGGCTCGTACAGCTTCGGGTGCTGGAGGCTGTTCTGCTCGTTGACGTCCTTTTCGGAAGAGACAGGGGTCAGGAGAGGCGGGCGTGAGTGGCATGCGCAATGTCTCAGGACGCCGCAACGCCTCACGCTTGGCTGACTTCGCCCTCACAGACATCGTCAATCAAAACGACCTCACATTACCAGTGCCTACTGGAATTCGAGGAGCTCAGTAAAACTATTGATCTACGCTGGGTACAAAAGATCTGTCAAGCTAGGAACTGGTGCAAGCGCAAAATACTCACGGGGTGGTCAATATCAACTTGAAATGAATCAATAGGAGCTCTTACCTTGTCAAACATGCCCATAGCGAGAACTGGCAGAGAGGTGTAGACTATATTAAAGAGGGTAATAAACCATTGGTCATACACCGTCTGTAAGCAGAAAATCACATATTAGGAGGATTTTGATTATGATTATCAACTCACCAAGAAGACATTCTACCTGATTCATCTATTCAATTCAATAATGCAAGGGACCAGGAGCACAGATACACTTTAACCACATGACACTGTAATTCCTCTATTTTGAAACTCTATGGCTACCTCTTGCACTGTATGTTATGTAATGTCCTCATCTGGGGATGCAGAGTTCAACAAAACAGAATAGACAGTGTAAGCCGGCAGCCCTTCAGTGAGGCCGTGGCAGTAGCCCACCTGAGCTGAGAAGCCGCAGAAGAAGCCAAACCAGAAGTGCACCAGGGTGAAGGCAAAGTTCTTGTAGAAGAAGTAACACAGGAAGTTGCACATGCGGAAGTAGGACCAGCGGCCGTGCACCAGCAGGAGGCGTTGCAGGTAGCGGAACTGGGCGAAGGAGTAGTCCGATGCCAGCACCGCCTGCATGCCCTCCTGACCGCTGATGCCCACGCCAATGTGTGCGGCTGTGGGGGGAGAGAGGACACCACGCTGAAGAACCAAAAACCCACCAAAGTATGCTTAACAAAGAAGGAAACAGACAGAATAGCGCACACACTTGCCATATTGGCTTGATTACAATACGTATTCATTACATAAAAGTTTAATGATCTCAGTGCCTACCTCTAAGCTCTCTTTGATACTAACAGGCCCAGCGCTTGCGCCCAACAGAAATGTAATTTCAATGCAAGTAACTCCAAAAGACGATTACAGTTCACATCACTGGTCACTGTTCATCCCACCGACGCCTGACAGTGAACCCCTGTGGCGATGCAGGAGAGTGTGAAACACTCTGCGAGGTTGCTCTCCGTTTCCCCAGCGAACAAAAGGACATACCGCCAAAGGCGCATAAGCTTCAACAGCAAGCAAGCCGACAGAACACTCCTGCGCATCTGCACCTGCAGAGCGCTAGGAGGGGGAGGGCCCTTCGCTGACTTCTGGGAAGGCAGGAGCCAGACACCAGACGGATATCAACTCTGACTCCACGAGCTCCAGGGGGGCCGTGGGAGAGGGGCTTACTTTTAATCATGCTGACGTCGTTGGCGCCGTCCCCGACGGCCAGGGTCACGGCTCCCCGGTACTTCTTCACCAGCTCCACCACCTGGGCCTTCTGCAGGGGCGTGACCCGGCAGCAGATGACCGTCTTGCACAGGCACGCCACGTCCAGCAGGGTCCGCTCCAGGTCCACCTCCAGGGCGTGGGCCTGCAGAGACCACACAGCCGTCAGCGCCCCCCATAAAGCCCCCTCCACCAATCACCATCCTCACAGGCCTGCCTGAACCAAACAGCTGAACCTGGGGCTTAACCTCCATTGAGAACTGCTGCGCTGGAGCAGAGTTTCGCGTCACCTGAAGTGAACTTCTGTGAGCTGCTGAGACTCACCGCACATCAATTACTGCTATGGTAGCTGGTGTAAGCTGTAATACACCATTTTATCATCATTATTTTTTAGGGGGGTACATTATATCCTCAGCTCAACAATAATAGCAAGCATACAGAAATGAAGGGCAAAAATAATGCTTAGACAATGAGCTATTGTAGTTGTAGCGGATGCAGTCAGGAGCAGCGCAGAGCCCCAAGGGGGTTAGCAGGGCTTTCGAGCCTCAAAAGATGGCCACCTGTGGCATCGAGATCAGACGCCGAAGCTTCAATCAGTAAGCAGACGGAGATCAGGAGGCGTTAGGGGGGATTGAAGGAATTCCAGGCATTCGCATGGTAGTCATTAGCGAGACTCAAATAGCTGTACCTCCTGTCCTACAAGATCCCTGCTGTGCCATCAGATACCTGCGCCTGCTGCTGACACCCCGCCCTGCTGCGCACGGACTGCGTGAGCAGTTTGGAAGAAAGGGCACCCCGTGGGCACCCGCCGCTGCGCCGGGGTGTCACGGGGGTACCTGTGCGAGCACAGCGGGGGAGCGGGCTCTCCAGCAGGGCAGTGCGTTTTAATGACGAGCCTGGAGAACAGGGGACTCCCTGGGCAACAGCCCTGCTTACTCTCTGTCTCCTCATTAGCCACAGGGTCAAGAGAGTTCAAATACACACACACATACGTACGCACATACACACGTACGCAAACGTCCATACATACACACATAGACACACACATGTACACACATTCACACACGAATACACAGACACACCCACACCTGCACACGTACACAAATGTGCACACGTACAAACTAATACACCCACCCATACCTACATCCACATATACTCACACAGACAGACGCATACATTCAGTCAAAAGTCTGTGTCTTGACTACAGTTTTTGAAAAATGGACTTTAGCCTGACACACGGGACAAATTGAAATCAAGCTTTGCGCCATTGGAAAGATAGGTGTTTGAGAGCCCTTACCAAACTGTGCCCGTTAATGATTAATGCATACTCTGCAGTGAAGGTTTCTTCAAACACAGAGTCCCTCCCGTTCATTTCCGACTTCTCCGCGTCTATGCTGCCCCCGGCCGTCTCTCGGCACGGCCCCAGAATCTGCTCCCTCGCCGTTCTGGAGGAGATACAGGGGTCAGAGGTCAACACGTACGCTTGCCATTGTCATCATCTGCTTAGCCTTCACTTTCAGACCGCGATTTTATTAGCCCTGCCATTGCTTGTTACGCGTGTTTTGCGGGCAATCGCTCAATACCCCCTTGGTCTTGAAGCAGCTGTGCAGTTGTTTTAAGGGCTGTGCCCCGGAGATCACGAAAATCCATTAACGGGAAATGACTGTCACAGCAAGTCTGACTTCTGCCCATGCGGGTCAATTTCAATTTTCATGAATAGTGAGCAGGACCAGCTGAACATGGTAATGTGTTTCCTTTGAGATCCATCGGGGAGAGAAAAACACATTTACACCAGTATCAGTGAAGGGACACGAAGAGGCAGAAGAAGGCTCTACGGGTTATTGCTTATGAAATTATATGAGGGGATAGTATGTGATTTAAAATTAGTTCCTTTAAATTGGAATAGAAGTATAAGATTTCAGAATAAGGTTCAATGAATTTGCAGGGAAGGGAATATGAGATCTGAAAAATAAGTTTAAACAAATTAGTAAGGAAGGGAAGCATTACATTTAAAATAGACTTCACTCAATTAGTATGAAGGTGGAGTTGTAGGATTTCAGAGCCTTACCACAAAGCGGAGCTGCAACTATGATTGAAATAGAATCAGAAATGCGAGCAACACAAATTCATGAGACTTCACTGCTCTGGGATTGATAAGAACGTGCTTTCAGTATTTCATAACAGCTCAGACATTCAGTTTATGGACGAATCTAACCTCAGGGATGAAATAAAAATCCAGACCTAAACTGGAAGAAGGACCTCAATAATGACAAGAAAGGGTCTACCTTTAAATTCCTCAGATGTGTTCCATTTTACTGGAATTTTTCTCCACACTTCATAGGAACCCATTCACGCCTTAGTATAAATGCCCAATTGAACAGTGAATCATGCCCCGGGTACTAAAAAAATCCTAGCGTCACATGGCACAATCACTGCTGATATCAGCGTCTGAGGCTACCGCACTGCTGCATTACAGAAGTTGTGGTTTGCACCCATGATGCAACTCTGTATATTGTAATACACCTGCGGCTGTGAATAACCAGTAAAGGTCTATAACCAGTAAAGGTCACATGACCACAGGTCATGTGACCACACCGTACGCCATCAGAGAGTGGAAGAGCTCACCTGAGCTCTTGCTGGACCTCTAGCACCGAATGCCCTGAGATGATAAAGACCTCGTTCATGTCATCCCGCAGCATGTTACAGGAGTATCCAATATTCATGGCCGTCTCTGTAACAAATGAGAAATGGGTTACAAAAAAAGACACCCAATTTAATTTTGAAACCCATTACAATACAAAGCATCACAGTGGACTACACAGTGGGGCAGTTGTGTAACATCGTGGTAAGGAGCAGGGCTTGTAACTGAAAGGTTGCTGGTTTGATTCCCCACTGGGGCACTGCTGCTGTACCTTTGGGCCAAGTACTTAACCCAGAATTTCCTTTGTAAATATCCAGCTGTATAAATGGATAACATGTAAAAATTGTAACCTATGTAAGTCGCTTTGGATAAGAGCGTCTGCTATATGCCAGTAATGTAATATAATGTAATGTAGTGTAATCTAATGTCCAACAGTGTGGTATAGTGGTAAAGAACAAGGCTTGTAACCCAAGGGCTGCTGGTTCAATTCCCCAGTGGGGCACTACATTCCTTGGGCAAGGTAGTTACCTTGCTTCAGTTATAGCCAGCTGTATAAAAGGATAATGCGTGAAAATTGTCAGCTGTGCAAGTCTCCCTGGATGAAAGCATCTCCTAAGCTAATGTGCTGTAATGAGACCATTGTGTTTGGTTTATTTCTTGTCATATATCTGTAGTTACCCAGTTTGTCTCCTGTGAGGACCCAGATCTTAATGTTGGCCAGAGTTAAGCAGGCAATGGTCTCCGCCACTCCTTCCTGCAGCTTGTCCTCTATGGCTGTGGCACCCAACAGCTTGGGAGAGAGCAGGAGAGGGTGTGCAAGTGATAAAAAAAGAGGCGTACAGTTTACAGCTCTGTATCCCTTTTCAAACCCTACCTGCATGTCCCGCTCGATTTCCTCATAAAGCACGGCGAGGCAGTCCTCGCGGTTATCGAGTGTGGTGCTGGCGAAATGAAGCTTCTTCATCCATTCATCGAAGAAGTCCTCGTCAAGGTCTTTGTACGCCAGAGCCAGGGTCCTCAGCCCTTCTCCAGCAAACTCCTGTGGTAGGGAGGCGAAAACATTTACCACAAACAGACAAATGGCCCTTAAACCGTGATCGGAATTCCATGCACAAAATAAACCTGCACATCATCCTCTGTGTCCAACCTTGCTGGCCATCCATCACTCCAGATGCTATCTTAAGCTTTTGAGAAAATGTGCCATGGGTTCATATATTCCATGTATACAGGAAAAGAACGGGGACACCTGCAGAAAAGGCTTTTTTGTTGCTGACAGCAATAAATGGATTTTTTACGGTGTCATGAACGAAATAAGCTTTTTACCCATGCTAGATGCTAGAGGCTCAAGAGAGAGAATTGGAAATGATGGATTACCTGTCAAAATAATAATCAACACATCATGGCTGTCATTAGCGATTGCGTTTCCAGATATGTACGTTGAGCTGTGGGCAGGGTAGAATAATTCCCTTTTCAATGAGTAGAATTATCTAAATATAAAATGAATCCAAAGACGGCACAGTCAGCATGCTCAGATTTATCCTGACTCTGGCGTCAGTGGATATGAGTGTTAGATATTACTATTGTGAATCAATCATTCTCAATGGCTCAATTAAACCCTTCAGTATTCCTAAAAATCAAATGCAGAAATACGATATCTGACACTGCCATTGATCTTAATCTAAATCTGACTGTTGTAACCAATATTTAGCATCTTAACTTCCTCTTTCAGCAATATACAGGGTATCACATTCCCATTCGGTGGGATTCATCCTTCGGGGGGTCAAACAGAAGAAATAAGAGAACTGCAGTAGTGACCTACATTGAGATGTTCTGAGGTAGTGTACATCAGCTCCTCATTGGACGGGTCCAGCCTGTCAAATATAATGGTGTCTGCCCCCTTCGAGTATAGCTTGAGCCGTCCCTCTGGGGTCCTCACTGTGTGAAACAAGACACAAAATGTTTCCTCCCATTTTACAACTTGGGCTGTGAGGCTGGGGCGTTTATATATAAAAAGTAGGCCTGCTGAATTGATTTGCTTTCAATGGTCATTAATCAATCCAAAACTACAGGTGACAACTTAGCCAGGGTTTCACTACAACTTTTGTTAAGGTCGAAAAAATACAGCACAGCACTGACCAATGACACTCATTCTCTTGCGCACGTTGTTGAAATCCAAGATGGCCAGGAGCTGGTAGGTGACGGGCTTCCCCATTTCGTACACAGTTATGGTCTCTGGCGTCCTGGCTCTGAAGACGAACCCAAAGTTGCGCGCGGCCGTGACGAGAGCGCCCTCGTCAGGTGACTGTGCCTGGTACACCAGCTCCCCTGCGACAAAAACAGGAGCAAAGGGCTTACTACAATAACCTAATCGACCTCAGTCACAGACGGTGATATAACAAACACACCAACGCCTCTGCTTCCAAGAACCTTAGACTCACTGTGCTGTATAATTATCACCTTCATACACATCTACCGAGTTATGGTCGAAGGCAGCAATGGCTTAAGAATATGTTCACGGCCCTTTCATTTCTGTTGATCTGCATCATAAATCCTGACGAGCGCGACTATAAATTCTGCACTGCATAAATTACACAGTACTTAAAGAGGAAAGGCATTTGAGTTACTGTAGCGCCTCTGGAAAACCAGGGCCCATCAACAGCTCAAGGGCAGACTGCATTTCCCGTGCTTCAGCTAACCGCAAATTTACCAGTCTGACAATCGCTCAATAAAGGCACAGACTTGTGTATGAAGGAAGTGAAATAACACAGACCATCACAGCAGGCAGCAGTGGACGCTGTGGCCCCTCCAGACGAACTGTAATCCCTTTTTTGTCTATGTTACTGAGAGGTTCCAGGAGCCGGCGGCAGCCGTGTCTCACCTTCGTTCTTCTCCTCGGGCATGACGGTGTGGCAGAGCGCCAGCAGGCGGAAGAACTCGTGCACCGGGGTCTCCTCCAGCTTTATGGCCTCCACCAGGCTGCTGTCGTGGAAGCGGAACTTCCTGTCCCTCAGCGGGTTGAAGGAGAAGTCCACGCAGGGGGTTTTCTGTACAAACGTAGAGAGCTTTTCTCCCGTTTTTCCTTCATCATTCAGTGCTAACAAAGATCACAGCTAACAAAGATTGGATCTAAAAGTTTTTTTTTCTGCAGACCTTGGGAAGACATTTCCCACCCGTCACCAATCACACAGAACAGCTCATAAAGAGAGAATCCAAGCGGTTTCTCGGCAGCCAGTGGGAAGAGGCTTCCCCCTTCACCAATCGGGGGCCACATTTCACGAAGAGTGGATTCGAACCAATCATTCATTCTGCAGCATTGTGTCTGCACATGCTGGTGTTCCCACCTTCTCAATGACATTCTGGGGAACGCTACTCTGGCAGTAGCATCTCAGACACATCATGGTTTAATAATTTGATGAGTCATCGATATGTCTATATATTACTTGAAGGCATATGCATAAGGGATGCCTTTTGAGTGGACTGTTTAAAGCAAGCTGTAGGGAACTGCTGCTTGACATGATATGTAATCACTCACACTCAATTCTTACCTCTGTAATTTCCACTTTATGGCCAAACTCATCATAGACATCACCTTAGAGGAGAGAAAAACTCATTTAGACCTGTTTACAGCTTCAACTATGCAGGTCACACAAACACATTTTCATATTAAATTTTAATCTTTTTAAAAGACTACTCTATTAAAGCTTCAGTTTCCTCTGCGGTTACCATAAGCCTTTGATGGAAAGCCCTTTGCCACGTACCGTACGTCTTGCCATTGATGGAGCATTTGTTGAAGGTCATGATGTTCTGGGTGAGGGTTCCGGTCTTGTCGGAGAAGATGTACTCCACCTGGCCGAGCTCCTCGTTCAGCGTGGTGGTGCGGGCCTCGGCGGGTGTGTCCCTCCGGCTGTAGTACATCCTCCGGTCCCAGTTGATGAAGTAGCTGTGGCCCAGGCGGATCACCTCCACGCTTCCGTCCCAACGGAACATGATGCAGCAGGACACACAGTGCAGATATGAGCCATCACAGCATTCTCTCAATTTACTGTTAATGTACATATAGCGCCCCCAACTGGAGAGTGATACAAATGACTAATACACTAGACATACGATGCATGTTCTGTGATGCATTTGGCTGAAGTGTCGTCCAAGCATACTTCTATGGCTTAATGGTTGGAAGACCTGAAGCTAACAGAGGACTTCCATTTCTGTAGACAAAAAGGATCTAATTTTGTCCTACAAGGCTTTTTGATTGTAGCTGTTCTCACCTGACATAGAGAGAGATGGGGACCACCGTGTTGAGGATGATGATATAAGACCAGAAGGTCAGGAAGCCGGAGAAGACGGAGTCGCTCAGGACCTCGTCCCACTGCAGGTACACCCGGAAGGTTTTGCCCACCCTCTCCTCCCAGATGGAGTTGCCCACAGCCAGGATGATACCCATGCATGTCAGAAATCCAAAGATCTGTCAGCAAAAAACAGATAAAACAATATCACCCACACAGTGCACACACTTCTGGTTTCATTAGGCGTTGGCCCTCATCATTAAACAGAATAGTTTGGAATAAATCATGAGCAGCAAGACACTGCAAACAGTTAAGAGCTGAACGTCCAAAGTAAACTACACAGGACTCAGGCATGACTCTGTACTACACGACTCTGGGTGGGAGCACAGACTGGGCTTTTTACTTTGGGCACAACTCCAGTCCCTTCTCCACCCTGACTCATGAAAACTTACATTGTTCATCACCACCGGTTCCTTCACATGCTCCACTGCTTCACGACCAGTAATTATGGAACACAGTGAGCTTTGAACAAAGCATCAACCTACCCATAAAACTAAAGTGTTCATCAGTCTGTCAATGCTGGTTCTTTTAAACTTTGTTCTCCCACAGTTCTGCATCAGCTTGGTTTGGAGTCCTGATGGAAGGAAGAAACACAGGTCAGAGAATGCAGGTGAGAGCAACCACAAGAGGCATAAATCACAGTCAATTGTTTTCACACTCTTCAGTAAAAGGTTGCACACAAACCAATAGACAGACATTGAAATGCAGAGTTTGAAATTTGAACTTTATGTTCGAGATTCAAATGTGTTCTGTGCAGGCAGAAAAAATAAAATGAGTACAGGTCACTGCTCTAATAGACCAAATTAAAAAAGCAAATATCTACACTTGCCTCCCTTGAGTATAGAAGAACCTGTTAAGAAGGAGGCAGGTTAATTGTACACAGGAAGTAATTTATTGTGCTCGTTAAAAAACTGTCACCACCACATGGTGATAAAAGTACCTGCAAATATGACCAGGCCGAAGCACCACTCTGTGTTTCTGAGCACGCATCCCCGCAGAAGCATCTTCTCGTTGTCCAGAGGATACTTGTTGTCTTTCCAGAAGAGAGTCCCCGTGAACCGGTCCAATTTGTTATTCGGGGGCTCGCAGATGACCTCCCCTGAGGGATGCAATTATGCCAAACAAGGCTTAAGAAAAACCCCTCACCTGCAAGGTGCTCCTCCCCTGACTAACTGTGACATTCAGGCTGGACAAACAGAACAGCACCATGGAAGCGTTTCAATATTTGCCTTCTGCTTGGAAACAGAATACACCGAGAGGCGTACAGCACAGCCTCGGAGTGTCTTCTCCCTCCCTCCCAAAACAAATCAAGATGTCAGTACAGTGAAATGTCAGCGGAGAGCCAGAGCCACAAGGGCGCTGTAGCTCAGCTTGGAGGGAAGAGTGGCAAATGTCAACAGATTCAATCTCCGAATCCAGGCGGACAGGGAGCGCTTTCGCGAGACTGCCATCACAAACGGCCTCTTCATCACAGCTGCTGAGGGAGCTGTTTGCTTGCCACTGAAAAATAGCTCCCACTGCCAGAGACGAGGCACTCTTCAGACACGCTGTGGAGCTGAGGATCGAAATTTCTACATTTTAAATGAAATTGAACGGTCCTCTCGGGCAACACCCTGACAAAAGATGACAAAGGAATCGCTGCTTGATTCTCATTGTCAAGATCACATCGCCATTCACAGCTGAGTCAGGGAAAGAAAATTGGACATTCACTAGGTACTGGAATAGCTACAGGTTTTCAAAATTACTATTGGGTATTGAATTCTGATGAGAAAACTAAAAAGGTAGTTACCGTCAAATTCAGCCAGCTTGGTAATATCTGCTCCCAGCTCTGAAGTCACCGTTAAAGCCTGACGCACCTTAAGATTCGTCTCCCTGTTCAGAGAGATCAAACAATAGCCCCCAGAGTGATATGTTTATGATTTAAAAGATTAAGATTTAAAGATTTTAAGATTAAGATTTAAAAAGAACCACACATCATTCTGTGAGAAAGCATAACCCAGGGAAAGTGTTTGGTTAAGCCAAAAATGTATAAATTTGCCATGTAATGGCCTTGAGCTGGTGTGTGTTCCAACTAACTCCCCAAAGGGTCATTTTCAAATGCATATTGACATCTCCAGACAAACACAGCTGAGAATAAATTTAGGCATACATGAGAAATAAAAACCGAAGGGTAAATATTGCTCTTTTTTTCAGAGAACATATTCAGGCCCCCTTTAAATCATTACATTATAGCAACGTACATAGTTTACATATCATCCATTTACAGAGTTGGATATTTACTGAAGGACTTCATGGTTAAGTAACTTCCTCAAGTGTGCAACAGCAGTGCCACGATCCGGGACTCAAAGCGGTTATAAGGCCGATTGCAGGTGCTTACACAAATGCACAGACATATATACCCAAGTAGGCTTGTTTAGGTTTGCCTCTGCAAATGGTGCAAAAGTGTTTTTACTGTAATTCTCTTACCCATCCAGTTCTGCTGTCTCAATGTAACACAGTCCATAGGGCTCACTGCTGGAGAGGAGCAGGAGATCGGCCTGCAGAGACAACAGAGCCAGTTCACACACAGACATAAGGCATGATTTCAACTTCCTTCAAGTCTGCACTAAGATTTACACCAGAGCTCTCTCAAATGCCACAACACTTCCCCTAAATCTTAAGCAATCTTCAGTTTCCCCTATCTTTAGAATTGACAGAAGACATATTTATTGCAGATTTTTGTGGCAGGAGGTGGCACTTAAGGGTACTGCCTCTCCACCCCCAAACTGCATTACTGCCTCTGTCCCTGGCAGTGCTCTTGAGTGTACCAATCCCATATCTTGTGTCTTTCACTAAAAAGACCACACTGCATACCAGTGCTGGAAGGCTATGAAAAGAAAATTTCCCACAGTACAGTAAATTATTTGTAAAGCTGTAAGCAGACAGCCACCTTTATCCTGGGCAAGCTTGTGTTCTATCATTTTATTCAACTGGATTTATTTTATATAAGCAATTCAGATAAATACCTTGGAACCTTCCAATTACAAGTCCAGTCCTTTAACCGCTACGCCCCACTGTCGCCACAAATTACACAGCTGGCGCTGATGGCATTTTCTGGAGGCTATCATCACCGCAACGTGTAATGTTTTCACTGGCTGTAATTGAGTGGTGGCTCTGCCCACAAGCGCCTCAGCCCCTCACGTTGAGTGTTACTTACAGCGACAAACTGATTGTTCTCCAGCTTAATGACATCTCCCACTCGCACGTTCATCCATTTCTCACTCTCCAGCCTAAGACAAGACACATTCATATCAATCCTGCTGCCGCAATAGCGGTTGTAAATCAGGCTTACAAAATGGCCTGCAAAAGTACTTTCAAGACTCTTCTGAGAGAAATCAGTTCTTCCCCCCACTACAGTTCACATTTTGTTCTGTTCTTTTTTAAAAAATACTGCAGCATATACTAACTTCTGGGGCACCACACTTCAACAGGTAATTCACTAATAACTATATATAAAAAGAACCACACCATATCCACTGCTGCCTGGCCTTTCATTAAAAGGGTTTGTGCCACGTTTTTATATTACTTTAGCTTGGCTGTACACCCCTAGTGCCAGTCATGTTGGTAAATTCACCAGAACCAGTACAATCCATGAGATCTAAATTCTGAACATTCTGATCTACTGGAGTTCAAACATTTACATCACATTATATTTAGTCATTTGAAGGACGCCCTTATTCAGAGCATCTAACAAACAAATAGTACATAAGTGTATATAATAAGGCTACACTAAATGAACAACAGAAACAATAGAAGATGTTGTTTTTAAAAAAAGGTGTCATCGCATCACACAGCACTAAAATTTTGCCACAGTCTGAGTAAGATGTCTCAATAAGCAGTGAGGTATAAATCAGTGCTATAATACCCCTAAAAGTGCTAAGCAAAAAAGCAATACAATCTTGTCAGCAGTTGCAAAGAATACAATAAACAATACACCAAGTCAAGAAGAAAGAGGAAATCTCAGCACACTTACTTTCCCCTGATGAGTACCTGAGACTGACGAGTATTGACTTGCTGATCACTTTTATGACGGAACTGGAATCCAAGACAGTTCATTTAGAATGGGGAATAAGCAATTCATCAGAAGCAGATGGGTGGGTTTAAAAACAAGGCTGCAACACTGTTCAAATGTTCATGGCCTCCAGTCCAAACTGGTATTACTACTGGCTCAGCATCACTTGCATGCGGAATCACAGAATTACCATCACCATTAATCTGTCCTGTTTCATCCATTATTATATTTAGTTCAGTTTCTATCAAAAACTGAATTAAGCAAGAATATTTTTATTTTATGCATTACTGTATAGGTATAGATCATAAGCTAAATATCTAAATGCTTAAAAATCTCTCATTACATTGCATGACACTACATGCACTTAGCAATGCTCTTATCCAGAACCACTTCCAGCGCAAGAGAACAGTGGTGTATCCATTCAAGTTATATGAGCCACAGCGACAATCCAGGTTAACAGCACTCTTAGAGCAGCAACTGCATGCACAGTACCATTCAATCATTGCCAAAACAGACAGTGGGGAAAACAAAATACATTCCTTGAAACCACTGCTTAAATCCACAATTTGTGTATATATTATTACTGAAAACAACTCCTTAAGTGCCTCTACCCCTCCATCCCAAAATACATAAAGGATTAATTACTGGTGGGTTAACTAATGTCTTGTTCTTTCAACCCAAACAGAAAAGCAGCTGAATTAACAACAGGAAAGAAATAAACTGTGCTGCATCAACATGTCTGGGACACGTACGTTATTTCTGGGGTAATTACTGCGCTAACAGCACGACACAATGCACAGGGCGTGAAAAGTCATTTGGCTGACAGGAAACAGAGACAGGCCTCTCTGTGTGAGCGCATGTCTGCTGAACTCACATAGTCGTCTGTGGCATCCTTCACAGCAGTGACTGTGAGCACTAACACCAAGGGCACGATGGTGGTGAACCAGGACAGAGAGGAGATCTCAGGAATCAGCTGCAGCACAAAATCAAGTGGAGGGAGAAAAAGATTAAACGGGAAAGTTAAACGGGAAAATTCAGGCATCTGAGATGCGCGGATCCAAAACCAAATTTATCATAGCAGATCCCGCTGTAGTGTGAGACACGGTCTCAGTGCAGCTCCGGGAGAAATGGCACGTATTCAAGTAAACTGAAATAAACTCCTGCTACCTCTCGAGACTTGGCCTTGCGCTGCGAAAATGAGAGAAGCCAAACAAGCACAGAGCATTCCTTGTCACAGGCATTTCGGAACCACTAGTTTAAATTTGCCATGCCGCAGACTTACCTGTAATATGAGAAGAAATAAGAAGTATGCATTGGCGACGCGCTGGAACTGCTCGAATAAATTAATAGGCAGGAAGGTGAAGATGTTGTATTTTGAGGTTTTGATGTGATTGGCCTGAAACAAGCAAAGCAATAAGGCAGAGCAATATTTACATCAAAGTCTGTACCGTAAAACGTAGGCAGTGTCAAAACAAAGAAAGCACAATGGGATGTAGGCGCTATCAACAAGACACACTCTACAATCTTCCCTGACCTTTAAATTGTTACAGCAATGGCCATTTCTTCAATTCCTTTATGACGAGGACAGGATGATTAAACCTGCACACATTCCCCGTGAAAGATGAATGTCTATGCTTTCACATTATTTATGAATCATTTGATCTCTGAGGCGCTGTGTACCCCAGTGCTATTTGTGGCTGCTATCGGAAAGAGGGAAAAAACTGGCAGCCAAAGTAATACGATGACCTAGAAAGGAAAGCCGAAATCAGGTGAGCGTGTCTCAGAAAGGACAATTAAATGAAATCAGCGGCCTACTTCCTACTTGCGTCAATCTTTTTTGTAGTCAAACATCGTAACAAAAGGTGTGGAAAGGTTCAGAGGTAGGGCTGAGTGCTCTTCTCAGTCCTAATTTAAGTGTTTGCTGATTGATTCTCTGTCCTTGCCATGCTCACATCAACAAATAAGCTTCTCAAAGAGGAGTCAAGTGGACACACATCAGAGGACACCAGAGCAATAGTCTAGATTTTCATTATTTTAACAAAGTTTTTCTTGTATTTTAACCGGTCCTTCAGTGTGCTTTCTAAACACAATGGACAGAGTAACACCTTTTAAAGAGTAAAGATGTTCCTGTAGCCTGTTACTTCATAAAAGCATTATGTGGAGGCAACTAAATCGAGCCCCAGGCGCTGACTGAGTGTAATATTATTAAAATGGATTTATCGAGCTGGCACAACTATTGGAACAGAATTAAAACAAATGTTTGACAACCAACTTGCTGTTACTTGCACTTTCATGAGGGTACAATCTGATTTATACAATATATACTCTGCAAGGTCAATTAGCCCAATGAAAGTCAAACAGAATCCAGTGAAAGAATCCAGATCTTAGTGGCTAACATTACATAGAAGAATTAATGATGGGACTAAAGCCCATATAATCGAGTATCATATTTCTAGATGATTTTCCTCAGGCTCTTCTGAACAATGAGGTGAACAATTTTACCTCCTTTTGCCGATATAGTATTATTCAAACTCTAAATTCTAATTTAATTCAAGACCACATTCAATGGGCAATTGTAATTATATTATTATACTATTCGTCTCTTACAGCAAAATGTAAAAGAAAATCTTTACCATGTGGCATAATATTACGAGACTAATGTGACTAATATTCATTCTCCTTTTGGATACTGACACATTTTCACTTGACCATTTAGTCATTTTGGCAGAAAGTTATTTTGGCAAAAGGCAAAGGTAAGCCAATTTTCACACCAACAATGGTGGCAAAATGCCAGCACTGCAATTTTGCCATTTCTAAGTGACACCTCATTCACACGATCAGCCAGCACTACAAATAGTGAAAATCACTGTCAGTGTCATTATATTTTTCAGTACAACATGTCCATTTTAATTAAGCTGTACTGCTGCCCGTCAATGCGCTTTTAACACAGTCTGCTAGTATGACCTTCACTACTGAGTCTGAAAAACATACACCAAGTCTAGTTCTAGTTAAATATTTGTAATCACAATCTCACACCTAAATGAATGATGTAAAAATTGCAGCCATTTTGCAGATGCTGGGTCTAGCAAGAAAGTGGTTAACAGTTGAATTACATAACCCTTTGAATAATGTGTTCACCGCAGAGCATAAAAACTCTAAATGACTAAATTACTAAGCGTGCAACTCAATTAAATAATTGTCAATATCACATAGCATCCTTCAGCTCAGAGTTTAATTGCACCTATTAGACCATTAGATGCCAGCTGTGTGTTTTGTTGCTGTCAGACAGCAGAGGCCAGTCAGGTAAATGTAGAGCAGAGATGGAGTTATATCACCATGACAACAACACGACTGAAAAAAAAAAAAACAGATTCACATTTATTGTTGTTTTCAAGGCAAATGATCTAAATCAACATGCACAGCGCGACTTCCACCGAGGTGCATCCATTAACATCATATCAACATTGTTTGGTTGATACATTTTGTTGTATTGATATCCACACAGCAAAATATACTCTAATTCTAATATAATTCATCATCTCAATAATGTGCAAGCATCTAACATGCATATAGTGGGCCCAATCGTCAATCTATAAAGACTAGCCAAATAAAGATAAAATCAGTCATTTTATAGCCATTGTTTTCAAACCAATTCTCATAAATCAGAAGAGACAATAATACACATATGCTTTTGGTGTTTAGTTGACTAAGTATTTATTTTGTCAACTGTCAACACTGCCAGTATACAGTTACAATGACATCATGTGTGAGTTTTCCATTCCAGGAATGTTGTCTCCTGCTCAGATATCGGATCATCTATCATTTGGCAACATTAAAATGCAACTGAGGTCCCCATCGTGACCTTCCAGAGAGAATAACACTCTGAACAAGCGGTGGGTTCCTCATCTCCACAGCCAGGCTGGGTCCCGCTCTGGTCTTGTGTACATACAGTATACTGCATGGTGAGCAGTACCCTCTCTTTGCAGTCAGAGATTTGGTTCAAAATGCATGTGCTTAATGACAGCCTTATGTTCAGCAGGTGGCACAACGCTGCCCATATTTCAGCAAGCAAGTCTCAGTTTAGCCATGCCACAATTTGGTTTCAAAATACATCTGCGATACAAAATATGTTAAGCTAAAACAATGTTATTAGATGTGACTGGCTCTGGTAAAAGCTCTATCTGTCCAAGGAGTGCTCTTTGAAAAGGAGTGCAAGCTAACTTCATAAGGAGTTAAACATCTATTTCTTATTGTCACAGCTATTTTTCTTAGAATTGTGCTTAGGAAAGTGCTCTGCCTCAGACCTCAGCTGAGGTAGATTTAGACCAACGGAAAAAATTATTGTGAATGTTCTATTTCGTCACACTTCTGACTGAATAGGTTTAGCTATAAACAGTCAGATTTCCTTAGACTTCCTTTCCTTCAGATGAAAGCATTAAAAAAAAACTACAGTGATAAGCCATGACTTCACAGCATTATGCAACAAGCTAGCATCGTGATATCAAATAGAGGCCACGGAGGGTGCCGTACCTACCATCCACCCTAAGTCACCATTATTACATCAAACAGGAAGTGAGGTGGCATATCGCTAATCATTTCTTGGAATGAAGCCTGACACAGTGTAGTTTACAATGGTGTGTATACTGCATTGTTTTTCACTTTACCAATGCAACTTGCTGTATTCTAACAACAAAAGGCTGTTTTTTCCTTTTATAACAGTCTCACTTCAGGACATGTGAATGCATTTTCATTTTGTAATTGTGCAAAGTTTTCTTCACCTGGCAGGAAAATCTTTCAGCAAACACGCATCACTCTGCACTGTCTTTCACTAGCTCCAGTCACATGTCATTGCACCCATGTGGGCTACGGCGCGGGAAAAGAGCATGCAAACTTACGGCGTATGGAAACTTGTCATTGTAGTCACGGTCGTTAGCTTTCACATGCCGTTCCTCCTCTGAAAGCAAAAGGAAGTTGAATGACCAACTGAGTTTACTGGAAAGGTTTGGAGAAGAAAACAACTCCAAATGCAGAGCACAGAAGCAGCTTCTGTGTGTCAGTTTCCTACTAAACCCCTAAAAAACAACAACATAAAAAGGACAAAAGGTGAAAGAACTGTGACACAGGTTAGCAGTGTGAATGCGCAACATTGACCCCATGCCACATTCTGTCACAACTTTGGCTGCAACAATGAGTACTTGAAGCTATTTCACAACTGGCCACATAATTCATAAGTGCACAAAAAATATCTGAAGAAAAAGATCTTACGGTATCTTGTGAATAATCATATGGTTGCAAAGGACCTTCACCCACTGCAAGGTCAATCCTTCACCCTTCGTTCCAGGTACTACATATAATGTAATGGGCCTTGAATTACAAGCATATATGATACCTTGAAAAGTCAGTTTCATATCGATAATTTTGACCTTAAGTCAAGCTACAGCATGTCTGACAGAATTATACAGTCTAATGAGAAAATAACAACTGGCATCAAAAAAACACTTTCCAGATTTAAAAAATACACGTCTATTGCTACTGGCATATAGTATGACTTCCATTACTAACCTACAGTATTAATTTGCATTCCATTCAGAACTGCAAGCTGAGAGTCAGGATACAACATGAACCAACTCATTGCAAAACATTTCATGTGATCAGGACAGAGATAGTGATGTAAGAAGTCATGCAGTCACAGAGTGTGGATGGTAATTTTCCCCAAAATGCCGCGTCTAACGAATTTTTCTGACACGTCATAGATTTCCCAAAACACACATTGTGATATATGATGGCAATTTGTGAGTCACTGTGAGTTTTATAGTGCCCGTCTCCTGAAGGGTAGCAATAAAAGATTGGCTTTACTGTAGCAAAAAAAAAAAACAGTTGGACAGACAGTGTTTAAGCAGCATTGCACTTTCACACATGCATTGCAGGAGAGATTTAGGGGAATACATTTCAATGTGATGACCTCCAGATGTTTTCTCACAAAAACACCTTCTCTTTAAGTGGAACTGATCGCTCATCAGTTTCCATTCAGAGAAAAAAAAACATCTAACAGCTTCTTCATTGAAATGACTGTAGAATGTAAAAATAGCCAGACATGAGCAGTAACACAGGTGTATGTATCCCCAACAATTAGACAAAAATAACCAATTTGAACAAACTTCACTACACGCTGCACAATGCTAAAAATGGCAAATACATATGTTATACATACATAAAAGCTCTCTAGAGAAGAGCCTTTGTGTGTGTGTATGTGTGTGTGTGTGTGTGTGTGTGTGTGTGTGTGTGTGTGTGTGTATCTAAATTTTGCTGTTGCTGACGTGTGAAATAATCAACAGAATCCGCACATCTGTATAAAGATGTCAACGTCTAAACCCTTCTCCCAGAGGGTTCAACCCTGTAAACCGTAAGAGTACATCTTCCGTACCCTTCACACCACCTCCCACCCCACCCCATCACTGTCCTGCGCCTCCTCCTCCCAGCTCTACCTTGTCCAGGATCCTTACTGCGCGGCGACCAGCGTCCCCTCCAAGGCACTAACATCCACAGCCATTTCTCAGCCATTTCCTTTGGCACGCTCATCCTTGTGCAAGCAAGGTTGGAGGCCAGCTAGTGCCAGCGAAAGCCACAGCCCGGGACGATGCGGTCGTGAACACGGCTTCCCGAGAGAGACGCTCGCGTCGGGAGGAGAACCTGCCCCTTCATCTCCAGCCTCTGCCTGCTGCAGTGTCCCTCTGCAGCCAGGGCTGCATGGGGAAACAGTTGCGAGTGCGCAGCCTGTTCCACTCTCTGAGGCTTCGCGACGTCTGCCGTTTCCGCCGCCCTCAGGCTGCATATTCCAGCAACGGGTGTCAGTGAGTCAGGGAGCTGCTCTGGCATGCGGACAGTGTCTCTACTTGCCCTGTGCAGGACGAGCCGGCCCCTCTTCCACCTCCCAACTGGCGTCTGACTTTGATTCACGCGCATTGTCTGCAGTGTCTCATCAGCTACATGTAAGTGGTGTTCCTGAGAACTGCCAGGTCTCCCTGAGGCTTGATTTCAACTAAATTATTTTCCAAATGCAAGAACATTAAGCACATGAAGGCACACGCGCACAAACATACACACACACAACTTCACTCACAAACACACACAGAAACATGGTGCGCATTCAAACTCACACACAGAAACATGGACACATAAACTCTAACAGACTATCTCACACACACACACACATGCACGCAGACATGCAGATACACACACACATACACACACACACTCAAACACAAATCAGTGTAAAAAATATAACATAGGCCCACATCCAAAAAAGCAAGCACTTTTTCAAAAATTGCTTCACATGGGGTCAAGTCTTTCCATGCCCTGTGAGATAAAGAACTCCCACATTTTCACAGAATTACCACCCCTGTTCTTCAGAAGTCCTCTATACGACCTTGTAAAGTGAGTAGCTGCTGAAACAGCCAGGATTATCACTGTATGACCTTTAAATCTGACAAAACATTCAAAGAGACTGTGACTGCTTTTATTGCACGTATCAACACTGATTAAGTATTCCAAAATATTATTATTATACATTATGGTGAGCGGAGCTTGCCTTACTCATACTTCTGCTTTTTTTCCTTTGCTACATTTACAGTTACACATTTTAACAAATTTCATTTGAGTAATAACAGTAAACTAAACATCAACTGAAAACAAACACTAATAAACTGCATTCACTATGCTGACAGGTGATTTTTTAATTGATGATACCTCCATGGATCACACCAACGTTACTCGCCGAAACCATGTTGAGAACCATATTTACTCATTTCTGAATTAAGCATGCCCTTTCAATGAGCTGCTGCCCTTTCATGCCAGAGTAAAACCTCCAGACTGCGCTTCAATTCCTGGTGCAGCACCGTAACGCAAGCACGTGAGCCCCCCGCAGCTAACCCTGAGTGGGCCCCTTTCCTGCAGCACAGTGCAGGCGAATTTTAACATCTTTCATAGTGAGGATACTTATCATTTCAAACGCACAATGAAATTTAACAGACCACTTTATAACACTGGACACATATGGAATTAATTACATTGAGTACATTTTAAACTGTTGGAGCTTTTTAACATTACAAACTATAAAGTGTCACAACCGCTGTCGAGGTGCTGATCCTGTGATGGGCGTGGGTGACACGCGGGTTCCGTGGCAGGCAAGAGGTGGCACGAAGGTTTGGGTTTTTACGCCCACAAGAACTTTTGTTAAAATCCGATGAGTGCTTATTTATTTCTGTGGTAAGCAGCCGTGGTATAAGCGGAATAAACCAGGACTGGCGGCGCAGTTCTATGGAAATAAAGCACTTCAGGGTGGTTAACGGCCCCTTGGCTTCGCTGCGGGGCCGCATCACACCACCCTGTCGTGGTTTATTTCCATAGAACTGCACCGCCAGTCCTGGTTTATTCCTTACTTAGAAAGTGTCTGGTTATAGTTCCATGGTGTGAATAGTGTCAAAGAACGTTAGCTGACATAGTTCGCTAGCTAGAGATTATCGGCTAATGTTAGCTTTCTGAGCTAGTCTGCTTGCACAGTTGCCAGCTAAGGAGCTAACTGATGCACCTTATTATTTTAGTTAAAGTAGTCACAATGTTTCTTATTCTGATAGAATTGGGTTTTAGGATATATTTACAATACATTTGAACCATTATTATTATACACCACAATAGACCACCCAACTAATTAGGTTGCTTCTGAAGGTAATATTGTGTACCTAATTGAATTGAGGTTTGCTAAAGTGAAAGGGGTTGAATACTTTTGCAAACAGCATGTTCCATTTTTCATTTTCTTAAAAAATATTTTGTGGTGTAAAACTCATGTTACTTACTAGCAATTCATTAAAAGTATTACTGTTGTAAATTAAAATATCATATATAGAAAAATATTAATGTATTAATTGTTATCCAGGGAAATGAGTGATTTAGAAGGGGGGTTGAACACTTTTGCAAGGCACTGTATGCCTGTCACATTCTCATTAGGGGCTGAGCCCCCCTAAAGGTCCGATCCTAGAATCGCCCGTTTCTTACTCTACCTGTGGCTGTCGCAAGCACTGAAAGATCCTTCTCAAAACTGAAACTAATTAAAACATCTCTGAGAAGCACCATGGCACAGGAGAGTTGAGAATGGCACGAACAGTGTGACTACCAATAAACCGCAACACACACACATCTCACATGACTAACAACGGGAAAAGACAACAAGCTACTTCCTCGATTGATAAAAAGTCCAAAACATATGTGACAACGATTAGCTAGTTTGTGTGCACTTTCCCTTTTTGAGTGGCAAATTTCATTGTCAATCTCGATGAGAAGGCGGGTTTCAATGCACACCAAGAACAGATAGCTAGATTTGCTACAGTATTTGCCTAACGCAGGTGACGGGTCAGATAATCGTAGGAATCAGCACTGTGTCACACTCCACTAAAATGGGTAGATTTATTCTCAGTAGCATCATAGTCCGATTTTTTGTGTTTATTTGTGCAGTGCGAGCACTGAACAATGGCCCCGCGCTACCACCGACAATGGGCTGGCTGCACTGGGAGCGATTTATGTGCAATACTGACTGTGACGCGGACCCCCAGAACTGTAAATAGTTGTTGACAAGTGTGGGTGGGGCCCGTTTGGACTGCGGGGGTATACTTTACAGCCATGTCCTGGTGGTTCGTTCATGTGATCACACTTTAATGGCTTCACCCAGAGTGGATGGGGCTGCCAGGTACAGCACTCACACCTTTGGAGAGCCACCTCCACGAAGTCACAAAGATCAACAGAAACGTTAACCAGCACCAAACCCGCATTAGAATTGTAAATTGAGAACAAAAAAAACCCTGGGCGTTCTGTGTTAATCTGTCTGGGTGGGAAATGTTTCAATAGCGGCAATTCATGAATGATTAATCCTGCATTTACCGGGAAAAATGGAAATGAATGTGACCACCTGAACAGCAAAAATCCTGCCCGTCAGTGACAAGCCGTAGCCCTAAACCCCTGAATGCCGTGTTAAGCAACAACATGTGTGCAGCGTTGGCGGGGCACGTTCATCAAAAGTAGGAGTTTGGGTAATGAGAGAGAGCGGTGAGAAACATGGTTGGTGAGTTTTATGGTGCAGTTGTGTTAAAGCGGGGCATAATGAACACTGCCTGCTGGGAAACTCAAACTCTGCTTTAGCGTTCTCCTCCTGCAGTAAGCCCCATGAGGTAAGCCTTTCACAGAGTTAATTGGATCATTTGTTAGACCTGCCTTTTCCTTTTTACAAGATCATACCCCACAGTGAGATACAGTGCAGTTTCCCATGGCTAAAGCACATTGCAAAATAGCAATCGATACAGTTTCATAGCTTCATGACTGCTGTCCATAACGTTACTTATCTGTCGATGACTTATGTAAAAGGTGTAGTTATATACTTCACACAATAAATATGTACTACTTATACATTGAATGTTACTAAAATGCTAAAATACCTCATACAGAAAAATGAGGGAGGGACATATATAGTTTATATATAGTTTAATTTGAAAAATTGGGTCATTTCATTTTAACAAAATTGAAATGTGAGCATTCCTTAAGTTGGAACTGAAGAGATAATTAAGTTCTTAATTTTTAAATGTAAAACTGTGACAATGGTCATGAAAACAGGATTTTGGTGGGAAACATTCCCACACTTTGAATATACAGACAAGATCCTGCAACCTACCCAGGGCCTCAAAGTGACAGCTCCATGTGCCCTGAGGCATGGCTTGATTCTTAATTCCCCTCATCCGTTAAAATGATCACAGAGAGAATTCGACCCTGTGCGAGTATACGCAATAAGTGTCAACTCTTTCTAAATAATGAATGACAGTTAAGCTCACGGAGCAACGCAACAGAAGAATGGCCCTCCATTCAGTACACATCCCCCTTGCTATCAAGTGCTGTAAGATTAATAATTAAAGGACCCTCAGTGTCGGTTTCAAGACTCCTATATTTACGCATTTGGTTACTCTGTACAAACAGAAGTTACACTGAGCATAAACACGCTCACAAGTAAAACCTTATTCATGACAAATTAACAAAATAAGCAGCAGCAGTAGTCCTTCGACCACAGTTTTCGGTTTTATATTTGACGGCACCGTCTGTGTCATTGCTCCCAAAGAGACGCCTGTGTTGCTCCGTGACTAACTCACAACAGAGATGCACTGACAGCAGATGACGGGCTCGCGTTAACGCCAAACTAAGCAAAACAAACGGCGGCCAAGCCAGCAGGTGCTGCGGCGAAACAATAAATGTTTACTGTCACATCTCGGCGGTAATCAGGTACTTCCCCGCGCCGGCAGGCCCCCCTCGCAGCGGTGGGCACGCTTCCCGCTGCGAGCCGCACACTCGGCCGCACGCCTCCCTCTCTGCCTCATCTCCCACCTGCCCGCCATCCCGGGGAGGTGATTAGCGCCTTTCAGGTGCTCGCGCTAAAGAGCACAAAGGCAAGGCGGCCTGTGACTAACCCCACACGGCGGATCCAAACAGAGCACAATCAGGGCGCCCATTCAGGCGCTTCAATGTGCTTTTCCGCTGGGGAGCGGTCGGAGACGGAGAGCCGGGGGCAGCGTTACCTGCTGGTTTCACCTGCATCGCCCCTCCGCGGCATTTAAACAGGCGGGAGAGAGAGAGTCGGTGAAGTCCCACTGCCTTGTGCCGTCGAGCGAAAAAGGAAAAGAAAGGTGGACCGTGAATGCATGCTGCCTCCATACCTGGAGGCTGGTAACAGAATGATCCATGGTGGGGAAAGGGTCACTCAAGTGTCACGCTCTATCATTGGACAGGACCCATTACTGTCCCTGCCCTGAAAAACAATCTCTCACACACACACACACACACACACACACACACACAAACCCTAGTTTCACGGAAGAAAGATCAGTAAAGAAGGTGCACTCGGCTATTACACATTTCATAGAGCTATCACACTGCGATAGAAAGCAGCCCATCTATTCAATAGAAGGTGATCCTGTCTGTCAGAGACTTAGGCATTGGACCGTATTTTTAGCTTTATGCGATTTTTATTTTAGCAACTAAAGAGAAGCATAAGAAAACAAGACTTCTTCCATCAGGTATCTAAGCAACAAGACATTTTATAAAGGACTTTAAAAACTGCTATCAAATTTTGACACGAGGGAAGTAAGCTGCATTTAGGGTGCCTGTCCTAGATTGCATTGCAGAAATATCGATTTCAACATTTTAACATTGTTAAAAGATGCCAGCTTCCAGGAAACCAGTCTGAGAGGAGAAAGGTATCGAAGATGGAACATGATACGATTAGCCAGTGTTCACTACAGTCTATAAGACAGACTCCATAAACCACCTGATATTCATTTGACCTTATCTTAATTGTTGATTTATTTGCTTGTTTCGTGAAGTTTTTTTGCTTTTGCCGTATGCATTCCCTGGGTATGTTCATTTAAGGCTCAGCCTGCATTCTGCAAGACAAAGGCAGCAATTTGTTATCTCTGATGAGGGGTATCCTGCATGAGAGACTGAGCTACTTCCACTTAATTCCAGGCTAGTATTTAAAGACTCATACACTGTGTATGAGGGATCCTATAGGCCATCCCCTTTTAAGACTTACAAAGGTCTGATAGAGAACTAGAGGAGAAAGAGTAACTTTGCCTGCATGACTGACCCCAGCATTCATCATGCAGTTTTCATAAGCAAAATAATAGGTGTACAGTTACATCAGTATTGAAGGTGACTCTATACATCATTCTTCTGCACATGAGTTCCTATTACCATGTTAAGAGTTATCATAAATATTCCCAGGCCCTGTCAGAATTTACTCTGTCTCCTCCCAGGGCCTACCTTACACCTCTGGAAAATAGGGTATGGCAAGTAGATCAGCTGTTCTTACCAATGCAAGTGTCCTTCACACAAATCGTCATAGCATCAGGGGACCTCCGGCGGTGCCCAAGGGCTTGCCTGCACAAAGAAAACAAAAGCATTATAAAGCAAAAAATTTCAATGTAGCTTTTCATTTTTTATGTGTTTCATTTTCCATCTGTTGAGCCCTACAACAAAAAGAGAATTATTCTAAATTCAGAATCTAGCAGTATTCATTTTATAAGGGAAAACAACAATGCATCAGCACCAGATAGCTAAAAAATGCAAATATGCAACATCTTTAATGTACACTCAGAATCATTGTTAGACCTTGTTACAGTGTTAACAGAAACACAGAACTTGCTGTGGTAATTTGAAATACAAGCTTTGTTGTCTTGACTGTATGAACTTGACTTAGAATCTGATAAAGTCCAAAAAAATACAGCGTTACTTAACATGACAGAAAGTATTTGTCTTGGAAACTAGCAGTTCCCATACTGTGGATCAGGACCAAGACATGTTCTGAGAGGGGTTGGGTTCGATCAAGACACACGTGGAAAAGCACACATTATACCCCCTCCACACATCTTTACACTGAAATAACTACTAAACAAACACACTTATACTGACTCATTCTTCAAATATAATTGTATACTGGACCATAGATGAGGCTGCATTTCATGGGGGTGTGTCACAAAAGAGCATTCCCTCATTAACTTAGTCCTAGGCTTGGGAAGTTCAGGAACCCCAGCTGAACACAAAGCCTTCCTACTCTATAGCTGTTAAAACCATAGAAAACCCCCTTTTCTAAAAACAGAGTCTGATGGATCATGTATGAATTAACAAAATCTAACAAGTGGTTTGTCTTCCTAGCCTGTACTGGTCTTCTGCAAGCCCTAATCTTCACCATACATGGAAAACACCTTCAGCAATTTTTTTAACAACGCAGTACTCCAGCATCTAACTCTAACTCAACACCGTAACCCTAATTGTGCAACACTATGGAGATAAGACAAAGTGCAACATTAGATTCATCATGTGCAGTTAATACCTCATTTTACAACATATTCAACAAAGATAAAACAAAAAACAAAACAAAAAAGATTATTATTGTTCGAAGAGGGAGTAAATGCAGCTGTGGTCACCACAAAAATGACACTATCAACCACTACATCGTCTAATGGTTCTTAAGCGATGTGCTGAGCTGAACACTGTTAATGTCTGCCTGCAGTCTACAGCAGGCCTTACAGTTCCCTTCCAAAGCTCTTTAATTAAAACCCAGAGGGCCCAGGAGCATGACTCCTCCAGCAGGGAATAGTGCCGGCCCCGCTGATGTCAGCATCTAGTAAACAGCCCCACAAAATTAGAGTGCTCTCAGTTTTTTTTCCCCCTCCCAAAGACTTACAGTCAGAGCAGGGCCCAAGTGTATTGCACCAATTGCCACTCCCCTTTCATTATCACAGTATAACTCCGGCTCTCTGTATTTGTCTTCATTGGTGGCTTGTTTCTGAATGGAAAATAAAAAACAACCTCCGAGGGCATCTTCAAAGAATAACGTTCTGGTAAAGTAAACACGCGCTCACCTGTCGTCATTTTCCAGCATTATGGCAGATGTACAGCCTGTGGTGTATGTAGCGAAGGGAGAGAGTCTGTCACAGTGTACATGTATGGAGAGAGGGTAAGGTGGCACCATGGCACCAAGCCTTTTGCTTGTGACCATCACGGAGACATCAAACCTCTGGGGGAAAGCTATAACCTCTGCCCACATCCTGGATGCGAGTGCCAAACGCAAAGTTCAAAGCAACGGCGGAGCCACACAAAGCCTAACACTACCTCACACTGTCAATTTGGAACATTAACTGCTAGAACAAGGCTCATTTGTTTTAATGCATCGGAGCCTATAAACCTAATTCATATTTCACTTACACTCTTAAAGACTGTAAGTGAAAGTCTTTCAAGACCATGTCACATCCATTGGTTGTCAGATACCAAGGGTGATACCAGGCATGCTAATACATATTTAAGTGAAATTTGTAACAGTGAAAACAGTCAGCAATTGGGGGAAAGAGAGAATATACTCTTGCATAATTTGTTTGTGCTGGAAATCTTTTCTCTGAAATACATATATTCACTAGTGGTGCAGCAGGCCAATTCGTAAATGACAAATTGTGAGTATTCTCCTCTTCTTAAATGTTTATCTTTAGCATAACAGACATGCTACGCCCTCCATTGAATTCACCCTTGTGCTTTGCAGATGCATAATATATTTCCACCCTTTGTTCTGAGGCTTCATGACTTGACATGCATTGTTTCTGAGTGATAAAAGAAGACTGTTCTTCCACAAAGAACACATACACCTATGAAACAAATGCACTTGCCAATGCACCACCAAACTGCACAGTAACAGCAGTGCATGGCTGGAGGTTCCTATTCCCAGGACACAGGGGGCATTAAATACTCCATATTGATAAGGAGGTGTGCATTATGTATGCCACATCATTTATCTCTGACATGTTTATAGTCTACTGAGTGCCTATACTTTACGCATAGTGCATATTCAGACCTTAAAATGATGATGCAAACAGACAAAAAATAAATGATGTAATACAAGCCCCCTTCGAGTAAAGAACGCTCAGAAGTTTTACACTGCCATGGCTGACAAATAATGTAGTACTCTGTGGCTTTCAAAATAAAAAACAATGTTCAAAAGTACAAAATACAAATAATACGTCATATAATTACACATTTGTGTACACTGCAGTACATCAACATAATCACTTTGCGATAAGGGAAAAATTACTACTGTACTAATGACATTACTCTTTATCTCTGAATACTTTATGTTGTTACGTTTTTGTTCTTGTTCTGTTATTGTTATTATTATTAGTCATAGAAGTATTATTATTATTATTATTATTATTATTATTATTATTATTATTATATAACAGCATGTTTTCCTTTATTTAGTTGAGTAACGTTAGTTGAGAAGGCTTTGTGATCAGTTTTGAGTTGACTGGCTGTGGCAGGTAGCCTGTAACGAATGGAAATAAGTGTCTCAGGCTTATCACGCCAATGCGAACAACATCTGACAAGAGCAGGTCTCTCAGCTTCACTTTTTATAAAAAAAGAGTGATGTGAAAAGACTTCCTTTTAACCAGGTAAGAAAGTTACCAAGGTGTTTTTTTTTTTTTGACTCAAACATCTTAACTATCAAACGAGCTCCTTCTTGCTGCGCTGGCACGATAACTCCATTATCATAAAAATCATTCTAAATAATCAAATAGCATTACATTTAATTAATGACATTCAAGACTATTTGCTTCCATTTAAAAATGTTATTTCTTTCATGGATGTCATTCCATTTGCTAAAGCCGTAGCAGTCCCTTCAGGATAGCATCTAAAACATGAATACAATGTCACTCTCCACAAACTTGGCTTCACTGGTTCATGTATACATCAGTACAATCGATGCTAGCTGAGAAACATATTAGATAGCCTACATCACGGAAATTAGTGGTGAAAACTTACAAGTGTAACTGTAGTTTGCAAAAATTAAAATAGAAATACAATATGTAGAATAAAAATCAATTCATGACACACTGTAGCGTAATACAATTGGTGCAAAATAACAGACAACGTTTGAAAATATTGCGCGTAAAATAGTTTTAATTCCATATACATGGCGTTAATGACGCTTTGTCGGGGCACACCATGAAAGCGATCAATCGTTCTGATCACATTGCAAATATGGACTGATGCTCAAGAAATAAATTTGATGTAGGCTGTTGACAACCGTTCAGACACAACCGTTCACATTTTCAGCATTACGGAGCAATTCGGAGTTGTATATTCTCGACGTGATAATGCAGAGAAATGCCTAGCATAGAACGCATCGACCAGTGTGACTACAGACAGACCAACAATGATAACCTCCGATTAAGGAAACCGAAAATGCGGTTTACTTACCGAAAACATTGCCCATTAAAGAGGGAATTCCATTTTACTGCGCGGGGTGGAACTAAGCACTAGCACACAATGGGGCGCAGCGGCGGCAGGTTGTAGCATGAATCTTCCTTTTATCTCTCGCTAACTCGCTCCATTCAAACCCACTGTCGCAATCAGCTGAGTTTTGAACTGTCGATATCCTAGGTGCAAGCTCAAGATAGCACCTTAAGATCTAAACATTGATTGACTTGATTGTAGGCCTGGTCTGCCATGTGGTCTGCGATTGCAAATGTGCGTTTCTTCTACATTTTTCATGTTTTTGTTGTTTCTCAGGGGAAATATAGTATTGCCTTTGTCGTGAGAAACTAACAAGTAATACTAGCATAAGCATGTAAACACATTGAATACAATCTATTATCTTCTGGGATAAATGTACTGTTTGTTTCAAAATTTCTGTCGCACTTGCAGCAAACAGGGCACTTGGAATATCGTCTTGCAGCAGTATAATTGAGTGTGCTTCTTTATTTTCTTTATTACCTCACATACACATTAGCGTCCCAAAGCCCCAGTTCTGGAAAAGTTAAAGTAGACTGAATTCACCTTTATTTGCTTGAACTGCAGTTTTGCCACACACCAAATAAATATTAGATATAGCCAGCTGGCCATGGCTAACTAAACAATATTGAATCTAACAGTGTTTTCAGCTGGTAGTTAGATACAACACTGGCTACTGCAAAAATGTGACTTAATTTTATATACCAGTCCTACAGCCTGTGTTGATGGGCCAAAGTATTCAAAATTCTGGATATAGCCTTAAGGTGGAAAAAGACTCAAAGCCCCTTAATGTCAGAGAACACCAGATCCAGCCCTTCCCAATGGTGGACTGTTTACTGACATCCCACTGAAATTCACTTTCAAATGCATGTAGCCAGGAAATCATCCACGGTTTCCATGGTAACCATTGCCAGTAGTATGGTCTCATTTGATGAACCTTGAAACATGACAAAGAGCAAGTCTTATTTAGCTGAGTTTATCTGAAATATCAGCATACTGTTTTCTGTTTACATAAGTCACTTGATTTAATATGGAAAAGAGCAGGCTTATCATACAGTGGTTTACTGGGATACTGCTATAACAGACCATCTTCTGAATAATGTCAGGTCTGTGAGGATTACATTCTGTAACAGAAATACTTACTCATATAGCTGCAAGCAGTGATTTGACATGAAAAACAATGACCAAAAGCACCCCCACCCCACCCCCAATAAAACCACATTTTAAAGGGCCTGCATGGTGTGCGTTCTAATTTGGGTAGAATTTTATGAAAATAGAATTATAATAATGCAGAATTAGAACATCATCATCAGAAAAATGTGGCAGAAACATGATAATAGTATGACTTCCAACCATAGGCTCTTGCTCCTCTGAAAACCAACATAATTCATCCTCTGCAACAGAATAAAATTTGATGAAAAGTAAATGAACAGCTCCAGTATGAAACTGTAGATTGATTGTTGTATTTATAGGCTTGTACTAACAGTTAAAGTACAACATAGGAAATCATAACAGCACAGGGGAAATAATGAAACCTTAGATGACACTCACAAGAATTCTGAGATTTCCCGGTTGTCATAGAAACAAAGCTTTTGTATAGCTATTCCCCCAAAGGTATTGAAATGTTGACATTACAGACACTATATTATGTAATATTATAGCTAATATCCAAACGTTTGAGTTTTTTTTGTCATAGTCATCAATCATATTGTCTGCAATTGTATAGGTTCATATTAATCGTTTTCCTTTTTATTGCTAATTGCGATCAATAGTATTGATTATTATTAATTAGCCTACATGTTATCAAAATGTTATTAAGAAATTAAGAAATGTTTCAAAGTTAACACCGTGTAGCTCAATGCCACGATAAACAGTAGGCCTATTATCCGTACAGCTGTAGATGAGATGGAAATCAGCTGCCTTTCACAGTTGAAAGAGTTCCACCTTGAGGGCAACCCCTGTAAGCACACCGCACTCTTATTTTTTAAACCGCAGGGGTAGTGCTAACCATGTATTGTAGCAAATTAACGATGTAACAAATAATTATCAGAAAATGTTCCGGTCGTGCCAATACATCATTGGCACAGTTCCGTAATTGTTACTTATACATATGACAGATGCTCTCACCCAGAGTCACAAGGAGTAGGCTACCATCAGGGCAAGATAAAATTTTACTACGGAGTAAAGTTTGGGAAATGGCCTGTTTGTCCGTTTGTGCTGGAGGTCTGGCGGTGGGGACGGGGGTAGGGGACTGGTGCATAATGTTAAGTGGGAAATTCCATATCTCATACATGTATACCGTTTAATATGTATACTCTGTTGTATAAACTACAGTTTATATGGAATCGAACGCCTTCAAAATTGGCATACAGTGGCGCCTTGGCATATAGGTCTAATTATATCTAACGTTGCATGTCGGTCCCTGTTCTCTTCCAAAAGCACTGAACACTAACGCTCACAAAACACAAGCCCATTAAATTAAATAAACAGCGTCGTTAGACTCTGTCCTTCAGTGTATGTGCCATTTATCTTCACAGAATAACCCTTTATAAATTAATCGTGCTGTAAAATGACGAATGGCGAGAAATGTATCACAAAGAACACACGATGTCGCCAGCGGGTCGCGGATCTGGGATGATCAATTGTTTGAAATTATGTAACAGCTAGCAGTAGCTACTTTGACAGCAAAGGAATAAAGCCAGTCTACATTTTGCTGCTGCAAGGATGCATAATCATATTGTAGCTAACGACGTTCTATAACTAGGTTTTATTTTGTGCACCAAGTTAACTAACAAGCAAGCGCAACTGTTTGATAACAAACTTCATGGTCGCTTACTGTAAACGTTACTTGTTAGCTAACAGCCAATGACAGTAAACACACCATTTCGGAACTGTTACTAATCTGCATATATACACATAGAATATGACACAACCGATAACAATCTAGCCAGAAGTTAGTTAACTAGTCTTTTTAAAAATGTCAATGTCGAATTCCACAGTTTTTCTTAATCGCGTAAAAGAAAACTGCTGGCCAACTATAACAAACTCGTGGTTTAGGGAATCCAAACAATATGATGTCCCACACAGACGGCTCGAACTCACATCGGATTCTGTCAAAAGTAAAACGTATGTCTAAGAACTAGGTTTGAGTCATTTAAAAAAAGCATGAAACAGACGTGTGCGTTGCCCTTCTATTAAACGAGGAGCAAGCTTACAGTTGGCCAACATTATCCGCTCAAAAAACACATGGCGCTCTGGTTTGTTTTGAGCCTATGGCTTATTGCATGTGCTGTCAGAAACAGAGGACCACAATTATTGGACGGACAGAAAGCTGAAACATTTGAATATTTGGTTACATCAATTAAATCTTTATGTTTTATCAAATGACAACTCGTTAATATACAATGTCAGAATAATCAAAGATATTTTGCTGGCTTTCTGACTAGACAACGATGCTAGCTATCTTAGCATGGTAGCAAGCGTTACCAAAAATAGTTTGTCAGTTTGTTCTGTTGCTCAGTTTGCCAGAAACTCTGGCTTTTTGAAAAAAAAAAATGTGATTAGCAAGTCAGATTGCTAAGTAGAAACCACAGATAGCGAGCAGTTAGCTAATTCGAAGCCGTAGCAACTCGCTAGGTAATCGTTGCATTGTAAGTTTGTAGAGTCCGTTCAGCTGGCTAGGTGCATGGATTGGCGTGAATTTAAGTTACTTAATCACTGCAAATGTACTACAAACTTGGATAACAATACTTTGCTAACGAGCTGCCTTTATAGAAAGTATGTCTAGCTAAATTTGTTCTACATTATTTGCAGCTATGAAAAGCGTCTTTCTTAGCCAATTGCAACGACCTTAGCATGGGCTTAAACCTCGACCTAAGATCTCTGAACTCCATATGAACGTATTGAGCAAACTTATTAGATTAGTGTGGTCAACGGGGACAGCTTCTTATTGTCTCATCCATTTTAACATTGTGTAGAGTCTGAATTCGAAGAGAGAATGCACCTGAAAGTCTTGCCATTGGACCTGGCTGACGTGGGAACACAGCGATGCAGACTGGGGCCAGGTTTAATGTCATCTCTGAATCTGAGGATTGGGTCCCCGGTTCTTATCACTGTCTCTGAAGGGGACTGTCTGTGTACAGCATGGCCAAGGAGTGACCTGGCGGAAGGCTTCCTGCAGTTTGACACGAAATGTGCCACAACAGGCATGGAAACAAACACCTTCAAAGACCTGTCGGTCAGCCCAGGTCACATCAAGGCAGTACACTGTCCAAAACTCAAAAGTGTGAGAGTAAATGTAGTTGTTCAAAGTATGGACTTTAAGAAGCATTCATCTGCTAGTTTTATTCATGAGCTTGTGAAGGATATGCTTCGAGGTGTGTATGTGTTGGAGCAACACATAGTCGATGTTAGCTATTTGAAAAATCAAGTGGAACTCATTGTAGTGCAGCATCTAGACTCAGGCGACAGTGTAGCCGGTCTCATAACTGCCAAAACCAGCGTGGACATTGGAGAGATCCAAACACTTAACAGCTACAGAAGTCAACTCCACAAACCCTCCAGCATTTCGTTGGGAGGAATGGAGGATATCTACACATCACTGAAGGAGATCCTTCATTTGCCACTCCTCTACCCAGGAACGCTGCATAAGTTGGGCCTCTCTTGTCCTAAAGGTGTGCTCCTTATCGGCCCCCCTGGGGTTGGCAAGACCATGCTGGTAAGAAGTGTGGTGAAGGAAGTCGGTGCCTCTTTGGTGACTGTTAACGGGCCAGTGATTCTGGGCTCGAGGCCTGGAGAGAGTGAGGAGAACTTGAGGAAGATGTTCCAGCAGGCAAGAGAGGCCTCCCAAGAGGGGCCCTGTGTCCTGTTCATCGATGAAATCGATTCCCTGTGCCCAAAACGTATGGGCTCAACCAGCGCCCCTCAGAACAGGGTGGTGGCACAGCTTTTGACGCTGATGGACGGCATCGGCAGTGAAGGACATTTCGTCATCGTCGGGGCCACCAACCAGCCAGACGTGCTGGATCCTGCCTTGAGAAGGCCAGGCAGATTTGACAGAGAGGTGAAATTGATCATTTTAACCTGTCAACATCAGTACTGTCGCTCTGTGCTGCTGTAACAGCATGAAATCCTAATTCCATGGCTTAGCTTTTTTTTTTAATTATTATTTCTAGGTCATCATCGGTGTTCCAACACTCCGCCAGAGGAAATCCATCTTAGACTTGCTGAGCTCTAATATGTCTCTCTGTGCCAGCGTGGATTTAGTTGCTTTAGCAGAAATGACCACGGGGTATGTGGGAGCTGACCTGAGCGCCCTCTGCCGAGAAGCGGCTTTGCAAGCTATTCTGCACAGCTCCCAGGTAGCGTAGACACAAAGGTAACAGACAAACCGAAGACAGCTGATACTGTCTGAGTGGGCTGTCCCTGGTGCAGTATAGCATGCTACCTGATTCCAGCCTCTAATAGACTGAGCTGTTGACCTGTGGTTTTTCTGGGGGTGTGGTCTGTTTGTTTTGAAGGATTCTCAGGAGCACACAGTGGATATGAAGCATTTTCTTGAGGCTCTGAAGAAGGTTCAGCCCTCCTGCCTTAGAAGCAGTATTGGACTTACTGATTTCAAACCAATCACCTGGGACCAAATAGGCGGTTTGGAGGATGTCAAACAAAAGCTGAAACAGGTACGATATTTGAAGTTGAGTTATTTCAATCCCTCAGGTTGTCAAACCTAAAAAAAATTAAAGATTGGACCGTAATGTTGAGCAAACAGACTCTCATTCAGGTGTACCTCTGTGTTGTAAAAGAGCATTGAGTGGCCCATGAAGTTCCCAGAAGCCTTTGTCCGGCTCGGTCTGCCCCGCCCACGTGGAGTCTTGCTGTATGGCCCCCCTGGCTGTGCCAAGACCACGCTGGTGAAAGCGGCCACCTGCTCCTCGCACTGTGCCTTCCTGTCAGTCAGCGGGGCGGACCTCTTCTCGCCCTTCGTTGGGGACTCCGAAAAGGCGCTGGCTCAGGTAAGCTGCTTTTTTCCTTTCGAGCTTCTTTCACTGTCAGAGCCACCAGATCTCCTCCTCTCAAACCTGAACACCTTAAGTGATGTGAATGGTGTGACAGTACATGCACGTGGGCAAACGCTATTTGAATTTTGATTGGTTAGCTAATATATCACTCTCACTTTAAGGACATGGCAAAGGTCGCTGTTTTGCTGTGATAATCCGAACAGTCACGCAGCGAGTGGTTTGGTTGCTTTCTCCGCAGCTGTTCCGTCAGGCTCGAGCCTGCGCCCCCTCCATCCTCTTCCTGGATGAGATCGACTCGATCCTGGGCTCTCACCCGGACAGCAGAGCTCCCCACAGCGTACAGTCGCGGGTGCTCTCTGTGCTGCTGAACGAGCTGGACGGCGTTGGGCTGAAGACCCTGGAGAGGAGAGGGGCGGAGAGGGCCAGCCGCGAGCCAGAGGGATTCCATGAGTTCCACCAGGAGCAACAGGTGAGTGAACTCAATGTGCATAGTTGTGATCATGTGATACTCAGGCGGCCATGTGGCGTAGCAGATAAGGAGCTAAGTTTATGCTTCAAAAGTTTCTGGTTCAGTTCCAAACAGAGCACTACTGTTGTATGTGTCCTGAATTGCTGGTTTTATATCTATCTGTGTACATGGATGTCAGTCTAAAATTTGAATGATATGTTTCCCTAGGTGTCTCCTTAGCATGTAATTAATGATTTGATAGTAACCTGAATGCCTCTGCCAAATGCTGAAATCCTGCTCCTGCTTACAACTGTTGCATTTCAGATGGAGTACCAGGAAGTATGCAACAAGGATGTGATGATTGTAGCTGCAACAAACAGACCAGATGCTTTAGACAGTGCTCTGCTAAGGCCCGGAAGATTGGACAAGATCATTTATGTGCCACCACCTGACACAGAGGTACACATTCAGGAAGTTTGTAAGAAACCCAGTGCTTCACGCACATATGCCAGCAAATCCAGTTGCCATTGCCAGTACTGGGGTTGTTTTATTGTCTGTTTTGTGTTTAAGTTCCATAGTAAGCATGCATGCTGGAGATGCATGAAGTTCATTTTAAATGGGAGTCACAGCAAAGAGAGGGGGTAGACATTCTGGTATGGATTACATTCTCTCTGATCTGGGTTTTCTCCACAGGCCCGGCTGGCTATTTTGAAGATCTGTACCAAGCGGATGCCTTTGGAGTCTGACGTTTCTCTGGAAGAGCTGGCGCAGCAAACACATCTGTTTTCTGGGGCTGACTTGGAAAATCTCTGCAAAGAGGTAAAAAAATCAATATTTTCCACTCAGCCCAGGGAGTCAAATTAAAATGTCCTGCTTTCTCAGGAACAATCATTCAACGGATGGTAATTACAAAGTACGGTCAGAATAAAACTACTATTGTAGTTTTTGTGTTAGTTGCATTTAAGTAGATGGTAACTGTCATACAGTCCCTGTTTTTAGGGGTAGTAGCATAGTGACCTGGTCCTCATTACTTCTCTCTCACAATCAAGATTGTTATAGCGATACATTATAATGATGTATGCGTAAGATGCAATTTGTGTTGATCAAACAAAATGTCCTTGTCACACTTTTTGTTAAGATTGCAAATTCATGGTTACCTCATATGTAACTGTGCTATCAGTCAGTGAGGTGGTTTTTGCCTATTTCTGAACTCCAGTCCTGATGAATATCCAGGATCAGGCAGCTGACATTGACAGAAATTCCTCCAAAGCCTTGTTCCCAGTTACTTGTTCCCAACATAAACTTCTAACCATCTTGTCTTTCTGGAACTAAGGCGAGCAAAGAGCTTCACAGCTGTGGTCATACTATCCCTATGGCCAGTTTAGAAAACTAATTTTTCAGAACTTAAAGTAAATTTGAATGAAGAGCTTCTGTTTTACCTCTATTTCCATTTTAAGTAGTTAGAAATTTCTCTTAATGGCTTCCCTCTGTTGTTTTGTTGTTTAGGCTGCTCTTCTGACACTACAGGAGGAAAGCATGGATGCCTCCAGCATAAAGCACAAGTATTTTTTGAAGTCACTGCAAAATATGAAACCTTCCCTTAAGGTCCAGCAAATAGAAAGTTATCAACATTTATTAACAAGCTGAAACCTGTCCATGAACTTCCTTCTTAGCTTCCAGGTGTTGTTTTTTCATCATGAAAGTATTTATCTTGATTAGAAATATTGGATTATACAACATGGTTGTATTGTTAGAAATAAATATACTTTACATATTTTTAAATAGATGTAACCTGTTTTAATGAAAGTAAAATATGCTTTCTTAATGTGAAGATGGCTCGGTTTCATCAAAGTAAGACTGAAAGGAAGGAAATTGAAAGATTGATCCTCTCTGTTCCTCCTTATGCAGAAATTATTAGTGCAGGTAGGCATTATCTGCTATTTATCGAGCCCAGTGTTTTGGTGATTTTGGGTGTTTTTCTTTCAGTAGCATGAGACCCAGGAAAATGATATAAGTAATATAAATGTATAGATAATCATTGTTTGACAGTAATGACTGTATTGCATGCTGGTTGTGCATATGTAAATATGGATAATCACATTAGGCTGTGGGAGATGTAAGACCACTGAAAGTTTGCTCAGAAACTGACATTTGGGACAAATGTCACTTCAACACAAAGTAACACCTGAAATGTGTTTGATTTATAGGCTCATGTTTTAGGCTTTGATGATGGTATGCGTATACATCAAGTTTCACTTTTAGGAATACAGGTGCACGAGACACACAGCACCATATCAAATTTTCTCTCACTGTATTGTACATTTAGAGCTGTAGGGCTTTAGATTTTATTACAATTTGACAGCCACAATCCATCAGACACTGGGCCTATTCTCAATGTGTTGTAGTTTGTTCTGTTTGTGACAATAAATATAATTCACTTCCTGAGTATAATGCTTAACCTACCAACAGAATACCGCAGACAACTGAAAAAGGTTCCTTTTCTCATGTTTCAAGGCAAACATCACTTTCTCATTTTGATTACTCACACTACAAGAGGGGTGGTTTCTCAGGTGAACACGGGGAATATTGATCAGGTTTGTTCAGTTCCCTCCTGAGTGGTGTCACATTACATGTTGTTCGCACTACATAGCTATTGTCCTCTGATTTCAAGTGTATCCGTGACATGCTGCCCCAAACTGTTGTAGTCAGAGATATGTACTGAATCTGGCTGAACCAGACGTAACCCAGGTCTAATTCTGGATGCACTTTGAAACGTTAAAGCAGTCTTTACTGCATATGTCTTATGACTGTTGTGTACGTTGGGTCTGTGTATCCAGACGAGAGTTAAATAACACTGATGGACACCAAGCCCGTTGAAACAAAGTACAACATTCACAGTAGACATAAAAGGGTCCAGGACTGAGAGATGCTGCATATGAGTCATTTTGCTGATTGTGATGCATAGTGTGAACAAGATGAAGTATCCTTAGATACGAGTCTTGTTACAACTAGTAAATACTGGGTTTATCTAAAATGGCTGCCAAATCCAGTGTGTCCTGAATGTTTTAGTTAAAATGAAGTCTCTGACTTGAGTATTAGCAAGCAGTCAGATTTGTTTTGCCATTTGTTTTGATAGGCTTGAAGATGTTGAGATATTTGCAGCTGCATTTGCTAGTCAGAACAGTTTAATTCCATTTTAAGAGAAAGTAAATGACCACTGCTACATGAATATTTCAGTTTCCAATACAAACAAATCAACACAGCCAGTGAACCGCAGTGAGCTCGATTTTATCTCTGTGGGTGGTATCCTCGATACTGCACCATGTAATGTCTCAGTACTGTACAGGTTGAAAAAAGTAGCCAGTTGCATGGGTGTTCAAGGACAGTTTATTTCAGAATGTTACATTAGTCACATCATTCACATTTTCAGTGACAATGAATATTCCAGTCGTGAAACAGCCATATTTAGATTAGTATGAGGGCATGGAAGCCCAGTAAAGCAGTCATTATTGTGTCCCTATCAAATAACCTCTGTGGAAGAGTGTTTCACACACAAGTTTTGTTACCAAATGAAGGGTACAGTAATACTACAAAACTGATTTTGCATTGACAAAAAAAAGTAATTCAAGTTGGAGGAATGTGCAAATCAATGTGAATTTTTTTCAAGTCTTGCCTAGCTTACCCAGACAATTAAGGACTTCTCTGCAATTAAAAAACAAAACAGAAACACTATAACTGAAGTTTACGGAAATACTGATCCAATTTTGATTAGTCACACCTCGTCTTTTACTTGACCTTCTGAAAACATGCAACCTTCTGAGACCCAGCCTTACGAATTCACATTGCTCAAATGAAATGCTTGAAAAATAATACTTCTGCACTCTGTCTCCTGCCTCTAAGAGGCAGAACACAATACTGCCACAGGTTAGTAGTTTGTAGCCATCCCTCTAGGATCAAATGAATGACAGTGCTGCATTTTTTTAACCAATGTATTAAGGGTCCAATTAATTTAAAATGTTTTTTTCTTTACAGTGTGCATAATCAGTAATCAGTTACTAGCGACTGTCATTTTAAATGTAGTGCCAAGAGTCACACATTTCTACAGGACTAGTGCCATGTAGAGCCAATCATAGTGTTATGTGTACACACAAAGTATCAGATCAGTAATAATGTCAGTGCAGAAGAGCATGAAAACTTTTTTTTTCCTTTTTATCTTTGTGTTAGTCTAGTTTGGTAAGCCACTGCAAAAGAAGAACATCCACACTTTAACCTGATAGAAAGAAAGGGGGAATTACAATGTGCCAGTTTTTACATAAGATTACATTTTTTTTTATTATTAACTGTTATACTGTCATGATAAAAATAAAACACCGTTCCTTTTAAAAACAAAAAAAAAAAAAAAAAGACAGCCCTGACAGCTGCGGTTCTGAGCTCTGCCCCTTTTCTGACCCATGGAAGTAAGGGCAGAAGATCAGTCCACAGCCTCCTTCCCCATGAAGGCCAATTACGACATGAGAACTAGGGAGCTTGGTGCTCCGAAACACTCTGACCCTCTCTACAGAACGGATATGGTAGGCAATATGCTCAAAGAGTGGCAAAATGCCCACTGCCATATGGGTCCAAGGCAAGATAACACAAAGATCAAAGTACACAGATAAGAAAATACAAGTAAAACTACCATTCGCAGTCTTACCTGACTTACTAGCCCTGCAATAAATGATAAGCGAAAAGGAAATAATAATGCAAAAATACAGGATTAACATTCATATTTCCTATAAGCTTTCAGGATGCGAAGATGTTTATGAAAATATGTCCATGGAAATAAATGCTTATTTCTCTTCAATAAAAGCTTTGCGTATGCAGGGTTTGAGTCACTCGGAAGGATCTCCAAATTACTTTTTTTCAACATGCATTCACCGATGCAAACAAGTTCCATGTCCTTTGGTCATCCTCCGAGTAGGATTTCTGTGACGTTTGCATATAGTGTTCCTCCAGCTTGGCAGCAGCGTGTTAAGGGAACAGCTCGCTTTGCGCAACCTTCATCACCAGCTGTCATTTGTGAGGGGAGGAAGAGTGGGGGGAGTAGGGCTCGCATTCAGGCGCTGGCGAGGGTGCAGTTTGTGCATGTGTTGGGGGACCTCTGTCTGTAGCACTGCAGCTGCACGGTGCACTTGTACAGTCCGTACGTGTTCTGGAGCAGGTGCCGGGCCTTCGCCTGAACGTCCTCCCACTTGCTGGCGCTGGACGGCACTGCACGCCGAAAACGGGAAGAGAGTTTAGCAGCAAAACTGGATTTTCAACACGCTAAACAGTAACTCCTCTCATCAGGAGTACCACAGTGTCTGCTGGTGACTGACTATGGAAATCGTCTCTGAGCTTTGTTTGCTCGACTTGTGCAGTATAGTCATGAGAAGTATTACTGCTGGTGTGGACTAATTGTTTTATGGTCAGACCAAACATTCCAAAGAATCTGATTAGCTGTCACATCTCTCTTCAATCTGTCAAACTAAAATGAATTTATGAGAGGTTCCCAGCATCATGTAGAACCATATTTCCTATCGTTTCTATAGTTTAGATTAGATTAGATTCGATTCAACTTTATTGTCATTACACATGTAACAAGTACAAGGCAACGAAATGCAGTGTTACCTCTGTAGTTTGTTACCTCTGTTGGCTTTCCTGTTTTATCTCTGACTCAAAGTGAAAACGCCGACGCCCAAGTGAAAAAGAAACCCACTCACAGAGCTGAAGATGTACCAGTGCTGCAGTCTTGTCTGTTGTCAAAGCCCACACGTTCAGGTCGTCCACAGAATGCACGTCCTCCAGTTTCAACAGGTCCTCTTTGATACGCTTCACATCCAAGTGTCTTGGAACCCCTAAAGTTGGGGAAAATGATACGCCACTTTCATCAAAGAGCACCTACAGCTGTTCTCTGGAAAAATTCATCAGTGGTTTGCCTTTCGGTTATCATTCATCATTTATAACAGTCTGGTACTTTAGGTTTCTTTTTTGCGGAAGTCTTACAAATGGAAAGTTTTTTTTTTTTTTTAACTGGAGTTTTAAATCTAAAATCTAAATGAACAGAAATGATTCATCCATTAAAGTGTCTTCACCAGTCTGTTGCTGTGACAGTGTCATTTGCCTTGCTGCCATTGGGTAATTCCATGACACCTTTGGGTATTTCCCAATCGGATGGCAGTTTTGCTCAGTTCTGCTCACAGTGATTGCACGCACAAGCAGTTGCAGGCACCATTGGTCAAGCGTATCATTTATGTCACCATCAGAGGATTCATTCAATGAACGCCAAGGTGGGTTGCAATGTCAACTGTACCGTCACACATGTGCGGTAAACTTCCTCTAATTACAGGAAATGCGTAGCCTTTTTGTGCCATCAACTTATTAAGATTAGCATTACAAACTGTTGAAGCAGAGGAAAAAAACCCCTAAACACACCACAATCAAGCTAAACAAAGGCTGGAAATTTCCTAATATTCCAAGCCCAGTATCGTGTAAGCACAACTTAAACTAGTTTACACTACCCTATTAACAAAATTTGTTCAGTTAACATTATTTTCACTTAAAAAAGGACACACTTGATACGCTAGTGTGATTAATAGACGACAGACACAACTAATCATCAAATAATGTTCATACATTCTCCTCTACAGCAAACTATGAGCTCAGTTCTGTAAAAAAAAAAAAAAAAAAAAAAACACACTAAGAATCATTAATGCCTGATCAAGAGAAATTTGTGTGGGGTTAGAGCCCAGCAGAGATGATTTGCATGTAACAGTAGGTTTTGAATTTTATGAAAACATTACGAATCAATGAAGGAAATGGAGAACATACCTGTGGCAAATCAACTGAGTTCTAATGGTTTTAAAGACACTCCATTTCATAAGTGTTCCCTATGGAGCCTTTTCTCCGTGAGGCTGCCATTATTACAAAGGCAAAATATATAATATATCTGTGTACACCTATAACACTGCAGACAATGTACAAACTAAAATTACTATACCTATACAGAGGTATATCAATGTAGGGTCATTTCAAAGGTGTAAAAAAAACTTCAATAATAGTCATCATTCCATACCTTTTATTATCACAAGACACTCAAAAAATGGCTCTTTCTTTCTTGTCTTTTGTATGTTCCCCTCTTCCTCTAACTTCATCACTGTGGCAATTGTCCACTGTTCCTAGAATACCTCTGTCCCACAGCAATGGGGCAAATGCATCCTTACGGGTAATGTGGCTACATTCTGATCATTCTGATCAGACAATACACAGCCACACCTTCCTCACACCTACAATTAACTTAACACTGTCCCATGGCCCGCCTGCTACTTCAGTTTGAGCTGGATTTTTGTGCCGTCACAAATACCACAGCTGAACTGGCACTACCTCTAGCTCTAACTTGTGCTTGACCATTGAGCACCTCATCAGTCTTGCTTTGGTCTGTCCAACTGAACACTTTCCCTGGGTTTTATTTTGTCATGGCCAAACCAAAACTTTCAGTTTTTTAACACCTGGCCCTTCAAGTCATTTAATGCTATACTGGCAAGTCTTATGTGTCTTGTTCTTTCTCAGTGTCTTTTTGCACAAAGAAAAATACCAGAGGGGCAAAATGATATCTTCTGAACCACAGAGAGGATCCTGTAGGGCAAAATTCTTACCTTCAAGGACAATGATTCCTGTGTCCCTTACAATTCTCACTGTTGTGAAAAGTACCAGGATGGAGAAGACATACGTGCATATGGGGTCAGCAATCTTGTATTCGGGCTGTGAAAGCAAAGATTTAAATGCAATTACTTCACAACTCAACTTACCCGGTATAAAAATGTTCTATGTTATCAGGAATGTGCAGCTCTTTATGATATTCCAATGACGCTGGTTGGAATTCTCAGTTCTGACTCCAGCCTAACTAGAGAGCAGGTATACTAAGATTTGGAGGTATTTCTTATCTATATGGCTGAAACCTGACCTCCTACATTCCTATAAGGAATGCTTCATTTTGTAAGCTCAAACTAAAATACTCTAAGTATGCAAAAATAAACAATTTACAATTACAATGTAAAATACACAATTCTCATGTGTTTATCACAGTAATCATATTCCACACACGGGAAGAAAATAAACCTGTTATGAACAGAAAAGAATGACATTAAAAGCATGATAAAACATGAAAAGAATGAAGCAGTGATGCTGTAATATGCAATTCATTTAAAAATATTTTTTAAAGTATATGAATTAAAGACATAAAGGCAAATCACCCATGTTACTTTTTAGCACTACTCAAATGAATTTTAGGTAAACTTTCAATTTGGTAATTTTCTTAAAGTGGGCTTTTCTCAACCCTTCTGTAAACCAGAAAATCAGGCTTCCCTGAGATGTTCTGCAGATCACAGATTAAGCAGAGGTGGGCCGCAGGGTGCAGCTGGTATACCTTGAAGCGGACAATGTAAGCCGCTATGAGCACGCCGACGCTCTGCACCAGATCACCCAGGGCATGGATGAATGCCGCCCGCACCGCCAGGCTCCCGTGGGGCCTCTGGTGGCCGTGGGCCGGCTGGGGAGAGCCGTGCGAGTGGGAGTGGGAGTGGGAGTGGAGGTGCCCTGACTGGTTAAGCAGGAAGCCCATTCTGTTAAAACAAACAGCACAGCCCTTTTAATCCTGTAATCTCCATGCCAGTTTTAATGGTTCTAGAGGAGGCCTGACAACAGGTCAACGCTGAGCGAACGTGATCGAATTTAAAACAGTGAGACACTGCAGGCTTTAAAAATACTGCATGACTAACATGCATCTTTCACCTTGCGCAACTGCCAAAGGTCGCATGGTCAAACATTGCACACAGTATGCATTTGGACATCTCCAGTACTAAAGGAAAGCTGCCCATCTGATTACTTGTTAATGGAAATAAAAATGGAGAATACAAAGGATTAGGACTTAAGACCTTACAGTTATCAAACTTGACCAGCCTGGAACAATCTGTGATCACGCAACATCGAATGACATTTGCACATTCAGGACACTGTGTGTGCGTGTCAATGGGGCTTGACTCACATTAAGTTCACGGCAACGCCCACCGCAGCGGTTATAAGCATGACATCTCCGTTAATGTCAAAGTCCTGGTGGATGGTTCTCTGAACAGCCTCATTCAAGAGCACTCCAGTCAGAATGTAAATCAGCAGCACACTGATGGCTGCAGAGACCACCTCTGCAAATGAACACAGAAAGATGAAGTGGGGGGGCACAAGCACATGACCAAAGAGTACTGCCGACTATCACATTACTGGGCCAAAAGTTTGCTAGCACTTTTTCATTGTCTTAACATGGAAAACAGCTTTAGTCAGCTTGTCTGGATCCATGCAACACTGCTATAGTTTCACTTCCCACACAGATTTGGATAAAAATACTATGAACTGTCAAAAAACAGAAGGACTTCAAAGAAGGGTTTCATTTTTTTAATCTACTGCATTACATCATGGGTCTTTGTATTTTAAAACCAGAAAGTAAATTCGTGTGTGAATAGCTGGAATGTTACACGAAAAGGGAAGTACCATCAGAAATCCCCTTAAACCATTTGCTGAAGAGCAATCATTGTTTACATGAGAGCCTTCCTGAAAATCACACAATATACACAACATACAATGGGAGAAAAACCTACCAAGACGGTGTAATCCGAAGGTGAATCTTTTTGTGGGCGGTTTTGCAGACAGCCACAGCGCAAGCAAGGACACAACAATACCGACGAGATCCGTTAGCATGTGAAGCGCATCAGTCATAATCGCTAGGCTATTAGCGACATAACCACCTTGAGGCGAATTGTTGAAATTAGTTAATATAATACAGATTCAAAAGACATACATGTTCTATAATTACACCAACAGTTCTACACATCTGACTATCAAACACATTTCAAATGTATTTAAACATTGCTGCTCAGGGGTGTCAAGTACCCAGGTGCTCCCGACAGACACTGCACCAGGTCATTCCGGTGCAAGACCGCAGAGTGACCGGCTCAGTTCTGGTTTTAGTGCCCTGGGCGAGTAATACCATTGTGGAAATTTCGTCAAGATTGTACAGAGACTCGGTTTTTTCATTAATTTCATTGAAAAATAATCCAAAATGTAACACTAGTTTCACAGCTGTCACTGTAACAAAGTGCTTCAATAATCAATTATATGAAGGACAACTGAGCCTTGGTTCCAGAGAGCCTCTGTGCCACAGCTTTTAAAGGTCAGTGGATTCCAAACAAATTTTCACATTTCAATGAAATTAGGTTTCTAGAAACATGTTCACATCATACCCTAACACTGTAATCTCCTTCAGAACCTGTTCATGGTTTTCATTATCTTGTAATATCAGGGGTGGCCCATAGATCAGGTGCTCTCATATCTCTCGCACATCTGCCCTTCAGCTAATTTGACAACGTGCCTTGTGACTTGCTACTATGTGACTTCTTCATTGTACAAGAAGACAGTTAGCTCCAGTAGGTCACATTAGTGAACAACTTCGCGCATAGATATAAAGATGTCTTACCTACAAGTTCAGCAATCATAAAAAGGAAATACAAAGCTGCAGCACAGCCGAGCTTTTTCATAACTCTACGTTGCTTCGTGTGTTCCTTTCTCTTTGTGCAACCCTCACAGTTGTCCAAATTGACCCCTGGGCTGCCCAGACTGGAAGACGAGCCCAAAAGCGAGTCGTCGTCATCTACAAGTGTGTTTACCGGTGCTCCATTCGCTTGAGCACCCGCCGAATAATCATCCATTTCTCCAGACACGACAACTTTTAATTTGTTGAATTTAGGGATATCCTCCTCCATCAGTTCGTCGGAGAAATCAAAGGCTGCCGTGTCACTCAGATTCCAGTCAGCAGGCTCCTTCTTGAAGACAGACTTCATCCTCGTCAGAAGATTAGGACCCGACATGGTTAACTAGCTGGTAATACACTCACGATTAACTAGCTAGTTAAGTGATATTATCGATTCCAAGTGGTTAGCTTGACTGAATCCTGTGATGGCTGGTTGACATTAAAAACGTGCATAAAATATTGCTTTGTCTTTAGCTTCAGGAGTCCTCTCTGCTGATACCATCTAAAAAAGCAGAATCCATAATATTAAATTTCGATAGTGCATGATATTTCGATTAACTTCATAGTTGGCTAGTTGTAGTCTGGCTGATAGCTGACGTACTGCCTGAAACCAATCGTACAGTATCTAGCTCACTAACCAAGCTATGTTCGTAAATAAGACGACTAGATAGCTAGACAGTGTGTTGGTGTTTTTTTTTGGCAAAGATAACTAGAAATTATAGCCCATATAATAATTATGAAATATCTCAACGCCACAGTGAACTACAGGTGACTGAGTACGCAAGCTTGCTCACATTCCACTCAAGATATCTACTTGTCTGCCTAACTTAGAGCTAGGCAGTAAGCAATGACATAATTTTATAGCAGACATACGACCTTGCACGTTGCTTACCAGCTATATAGCTACCAAACTACTAACCAGATAGTTCTGCGACTATTGTGCACTCTCAGTTGGGTAACCTAGTTTGTGGTCACTTTACGCCGACACAGGTACGCTATTAGGTAGGTAACGCTAGCTAGCCATCTGCTAGTTACGTCCCAAACAGTGTTGTGTGAACTGGCCGTTAGCTAGCCCAAACATTCAACTAGAAAGGTAGCCGAGTCTGTTAAATGGCATCGCTAGTAAAGTCAATGCTGTTAGCTAGCCAACATTAAACATAATAAATCAGTAAGGAGATCCAGTTCACGATGACAATTGAATTTTTAAGGAAAATTTCTCACCGTGTTGATCTGCCAGAGTCAAGTTCTGTTTCTCACAACCAAACACATCTCGCAGGGAGTGAAATCAGACACAGTGACGTCTTGTTATTGCTGTAGCGATTGTGAATAGCGTTAGTTAATGACAGCTAAAACCATCAGGCCGTATCGGTGCACGGGAACTAGGTACTTAATCTCATAAGAAGTGCTCTCCGAGGAAACAAACCACAAAGAGAAGTGCGGCTATACCACTAGTACTTCTCGGCTATTTAGATAGGCATGCGCATTTGGCAGCAAACTGCTCAGGGGGTAAAATTCAGAGAGAGAGCGCCACACAACTGATCCAGAATCAGCTATCCCAACCTTTGCCCACGATATTACCGTTCTGTGCAAGCACATAAACTCATCCAGAGTCAGCTACATCACGACGATCTTCAAAACAGGAAACCACAGAGCCGACAAGTTTGGTTGTACACACATAGTCACATGAGTGGAATTAAAGTCACATGAGCATATCATCAACGTGTTGTTCTTCCTGGATAGCTAAGGACTGTGAGCGGATGGTATGTGAACCTAGCTGATTTTAAATTCAGTTTGATATTTGCTCACAATGTCATATACGTATGTTGCAAATAGCTATCTAGGTAAATCTATAGGAGATTTAGTTTCTGGAATACATGCCATTTTTATGAGCAGCTATAGCAACAGTATGTAGCTAGCTACCGTTAGACTAGCTGTGATTTTAATATTTACTGGGTTTTGAGATCAAGCAAACGGGATAAGCTTCATGTAATAGTGCTTTAAGCTATAACTGTTGTTACCCGTGTGCAATTCTGTAGCTACCGAAGTTAAAATATTGCGAATTACTTCCATTTCTCTGCAGGAGCTTTCAATATTACTTTGTATGAATTGAGAGAGTAGTCTCCAATGGAGCAAGAGAACAGAGAAGAGGAACAGGCCTCAACGTCGCAGAATAACCCTCTACAGACTGGCAGCCACAGAGGTGCGTTGCCGTGAGTTTTAAAATTATTATCAATGAGTGAAGCATGACTGAACCCGGCGGTGCAATGATACAATTCTCTCTATGTGTGCATATACGATGTTTAGACAAAAGTCATCAGTTTGTAATAAGCAAAATAACGTTTATGTTTGTCCCCTCTCCCTCTGTCTGATCCAGTATCTGCAGAATTAATTCCTCCAGAGGACCTAGTCTTTGTGGATAAGCAGGCTGTTGAGAAGTTAAGTGATGGACTGATCTCTCATTACTTACCTGACCTACAGAACTCGAAGCGGGCCCTTCAGGAACTGACGTGAGCATATTGCCTTTCTCATTAATAAGTTTTTTTTTTTTTTTTAATATTATTAATTCACTGTTTATGTACTTTCTTGATGTTGACTTTTTATGTTCTTTGGTTTGTAACTCTTACCAGGCAAAATCAGGGGATACTGCTTGATACACTGGAGCAAGAAATAACTAAATTCAGAGAGTGCAATTCACTGCTTGATATAAATTCACTGGTAAGTGTATCTGAATGTCTTTTTTTATACCTCTAAACCATAATGCATTCTATAAGAGGTTTTTTTCTAACCACTGTTTTTATTTAAGTTTACAGAGGCCAAGGTGTATCATACTAAACTGGTAAACATACGGAAAGAAATGATAATGCTTCATGAAAAAACAACAAAACTGAAGGTCTGTGATTTTTTAAAAATGTATAGCTTTTGGTGGGTCTCATCAGTGATTGTACTGTGTATTTTCATTGATATAAGTAATGCTGAATGTCCATTTTTGTTGGATTGAGAGATATAAAATGCACTTGTATGGATTTTAAACTAAGTTAAAAAGAAAAATTGTTTTCTCATGGTTCACAGAAAAGGGCTTTAAAACTTCAACAGCAAAGACAAAAAGAAGCCCTGGAAAAAGAGCAGCAACGAGAGAAGGAGCTTGAAAGAGAGAGGCAGCTTATCGCAAAACCAGCCAAAAGGACATAGGCCCACCCTGTGGCTGCTGTGGTAACACTGTCATCCACATCGGTGGTACACATCCTAACAGACTGCCAAGGAACTGCCTGTAGTGTCAAAACTGGTGGTGTGATTACAATTAGCATCATGGGAAGAAGAGCATCACCACTGTCCAAACCTGAGAGTGTTCTTATATACAAGCCTAAAACCAGTGTTGTGGTGACTGACTGGGTGGGGTGTGAAAATGTATGGAAATTTCCTTGATGTCTTACTTTTCTTTCATTGTGAACATCTGAGGTGAGATGTCAGTGCACCCTAAGGAAACTGTAGCCTTGGAAGTCCTTTTCATGTTTCATTAACAAAAAGTATAAAAGTTCTGTTTTGGAAACCAAGGTAAGTGCCATAGATGTGATATTTTAGCAGTTTCTGTAGTGCCAGATATGAAACACACTGAAATATCAGTTATTTATTGATGGTATTTCTTTTTCACTCACATGTTCCTTTAACTTCTTTTAAAATATTTACCTTGATGATCTATGGTTGAAGCTTAGAACAGCTAAGTCCTTGAATGAATCTCTAATTATTACCAGAACTAGTGGTATTTTACTGCCTGTGGTTTTATTTCAACCCATGTTATAGCAAAAGATATTACTGGCTACTGGATATTACTTCATCACAAGATACTTTTCAATGGAAAGTATTTGAAGAAATTGAGAAACTGTTTAAAATTATTCTGGGGTTACCCTTTGTTGTACAAATGTTATGATTTATGTCCATTGACAGAATGTACTAATTGTATGATCTATTATCAAGAATTTTAGTGGGCCCCATATTTTATGATTGATTAGATTGATAACTGGTGTTATTTGAGCACCTGTGTCATCCAATTCTAATTTGTTTGGAATAGTGTTTCCATGTTAATAACATTCCCAAAAATGTAACAGTGGGTATTGCTATTTAGAGAGAATGAAAATGGAATAAAGATTTCTCAAATCAAGATCAGTGATGCTGTGTGCAAATTGTTGAAAGTGTAAATGTGTGTTTATTCATTGAACAAACACTGAAGACATCCTTTATGACAGCAAGGTGTCAAGGATTGCTCCCTGAAAAATCAGATGGTGATACATATTATTTTTGGCATATTTAATTAGATATTGAAATACATTTTAAAGTAAAATGCATTTTCTAAAGTTATGTTTTATGGAAGAAGTTCACAATTATTTGCAAATGAACCAAAATGAGAACAGAATTGAATGTGCAAAGCCAAGTCAATGGTATAGAAAGCTGGTGGTATAGAGATTTATACATGTTACTCTATCTCACCAAACGACTTTGGCTTTATTTTTTAATAGGGCAACATTAAGTGCCCTCAGTGGGACTAAACTTCCATTCTCGATGAGCAAGTGCTTATAAGTAACCCCTGTACTTACAAAGTTTTCGTTTAATTCTGGTCTCTATGTGTGTCTTCTACAGGCCGTTACAATGGAAGATTGCCTTCGATAAATGTCCCTGTTTGCTACAGTAGCATGCACAAACAGAAACAATGCTATGAATGCTGAAAACTTCGTTTTCTGTGTTCTGTGAGGCAGTAGAAAAGTAAATGCAGTCTTTAGTCGTCATCAGTTTCTTATCACAGTTATTTATGACTCGTGTTGCATTACTAGATGTTTAATGGAAGTTGACTTTATGTTTTATGCAAGATTGAAGAACCGCAATCCAGAGCCGTATAGGCAAGTATCTTACTAGTTGGGGGTTTGACTAATTGTGACTTCCAACATTGTAAAAATAGCTGTTGTGCTGTAACTGCTGCGCTTCACGCTCAACAAAATATGGATCCTAAAATTAGTTCTATATTGCAACATCTATTTTATTATCGAACGTATTTTATGACGTCTGTGCTCGTCGTCTATGACAATAAAATTACGAGCGGTTTTGTGCCGGTTTCACAAGAGTGTTAAACACTCAAAAAGTAGGAGTAAATGGTTCGAGTCGTTAACAGGAGGACGGAACAGGGATAAATATTGTCAACCGTCATGCCAGATTGGTCGTGATCCTCTAACTGTGCTTGAAGACTCTCCAGCTTCTCTCAGTAAACAGAATTGAGGATGTTGTTTATCTCCATAGTTAAACGCATGACACCTGTCTCCGTTTAACTCGGTGGACTGTTTTTCCACATCTTTTTGGAATAGACCGACTAGCGACATCTGATGGAGGAAAATTGCCGCTGCAAATCACAAGGCATACAAGTCTGTCACGTTCGTGGAAGTAAAACGTTTCCATGTTACGTTTAGTTTTGATAAATTACAGTTTATGTGGTTCTCGTCATACAGCTGTGCATAGTATCAAATTTGTACATAGGCAGGGTTCATAATGAGAACGCTGAGCTTTTGGATATGAAATGTATTGGGAGTCAAATTTCAATAGATGGCAGCAGAGATCTATAAAAGATTCTTTGACATTTTCACATCCAAAATAATTATCTGTGACATTTACTTTATTTTTTTCTGTTGTTCTTCTCGTCTCCCCAAACACCATTAAACTTGACTTCATTCATGTATTGATATAAAGTTTCAAAAGGACAAAGGAATCGACTAAACATAGTCTGTAAATGGTGCATACGTAATAATGGAGAAAACATTCCATCTGTTTCGAACACCGATGGATTACATGGTGCTGTTACTAGTCTCTGTTATTTGATGTCAAATACAGATGTTTTGATAGAAATATTCTATGACTATTATTAATGATGCTAAAGTGCAATATCTTGTTATCTATTTTAAACAATTTAAATGGGGGGAAAGAGTTGTTTGATATTTTTGTTTTGGTTCCTGTGGTTTTTATCAAACACAGAAATTATCTTTTGTTTGTGTGCTCAAAGGCCCTTCAGAGAAAATAAGTGGCACTTAGCCTACTTACTTGGCACTTGGTGCTTATTTCTATACTTACAAGCACTTATTGGACAAAGCGTTGAAATGGTTACAGAAGTTCAAGGAGGGCAATACTGTTTTCACTTCCCCAGCTCCCCAGCATCCCAGAAGGTCATATCCTTCTTGGGTGTGTGTGGATATGGATTTTGCACAGAAGCAGAATATCTCTGCTAGCATATACTTTCTTCCTTGCAAGGATTTTAAAAGTCTTATTTTCTTAACGTTTCAAAGAATCCTATCTAACATTACGTGTACCGTAATGTCGAAAGTGTGCAACTGAAAGTGCTAAGGTATGCTGTACACATTAGGCATAACAATTATGTAAAGATTTAAAACGAGACTGTTGACAACATGTAGGTCAAATTCCTTTCCCACCCAAAACACCATGTGTCTGCTCTACCTCCTGTTGCAGCTGTTCATAAACTCTCTATTTTGGTCCTTACTACAGACAGGAAAGGGAGCCAAAGCCAACATCGTTTACAACACCTCCCTGGCTGTATTGTTTGGGGCTGCAAAATACGCAGGCTCCCTGTGGAAGGCAATGACGAGGCGGGATCTGAACGTGCGCCTCAGACACAACCTCGCTGAGGTCAGAATGGACGAGCAGGAGACCGTGTTTGAGAGGCTAGACAGCCCTGGGGAAATGGTGGTTTTAGAGGTCGGTGGACTTTCCTCCCCCCCGCTCCCCGGCTTTCGTTTAAACTTGCCTCTTGATTTAGAATTTTGGCTGTCACGGAAAACACACCCCACGTTAAAACCGCGACCGACTCCACAGATATTTAGCTGCAAGCGCTGGAGGAGCGGGTAGCCTTCCTGTCTAAGTAAACAGTGAATCACCGTGGTGAAGCGGAGGAGGACTGCGGCTCCCTCTGGAACAGAAGGGGATCTTTAGAAACTAACCAGTACCCCATCCCACCAAAACAGGATATGGTCTCTGTCCCCAAATTACTAATTGCTGCATTTTTTTCTGAATTTTCTTTCACTTAAACTTTGCCATCTGTTTGCCATAGTAATATTCCATGCAGTCTGTTCGCCCTGAAACACTGAAAAAATAAAAAGTGGAAAATATTTTTAGGGATTTTCACTACAGTGGAACCAAATTAGGTCACAGTCTATTTTCGCTGTTAGAGAACTGTTATATAACTGCTCAAAAACCCTCAGATACATAGAACTTGGTAAGCAAAAGGACGTTATTGTGGAGTTGTTACAAAATATAGATAGCTGTCACAAAATACTCTCCTAATGATACAGTCAAGCAATGAGTGTCCCTAAGAAGAAGGAAGATGCAAGTGACACAAATGACCTCATAGCCTCGAATGGGTGGCTGACATATACTTTGAATAAACAGGACATTACCAAGCATGTTAGGACTGTGTGTTCCATTCTTCCAGCCAGTGTAATTACAGTAATGGTATATCTTACATAATGTTGCATAACATAGAAGAGATATTATGGTAAACCGCAGCAGGTGAAAGTTTGTTTACCATGAACAGTGAGCACTATGTTAACTCCTGGCCTCACAATGCGTTGCGTTGATTGTGTTTATATATATAGACTGATAAATGCACATAAAAATCATAAAATCCAAGCCGTGGTTTAAGAGGGCTCCTTCCAGGCTCTGGTAACACTGTAAATATGGAAATAAACACAACAAAAGAGGAACATGAAAGCTGGTTTGAAGCAGTGAGTACTTGTGGTCAAAGAAAAAAAAAACTTGATTAAACCAGTGCCCAGCCCATGTTATTGCATTATATAATGGAAAGCGGAGGAGAAAGTATCTTGTTGACGCTGAAAGAAAAAGTGCATAGATTTAAGTTTTTTCCGTAAACAGATGTTTTGTCTTCAGATCAACATTTACCTCAGTAGCCATAGAAGTGCTAGCGGTTTCAGTGAATGACTGGCTGTCCTCTCCAGCTGACTTCATGTGTCTCCAGTGGAGGCTCTCCAACACCCGACTGAGCCTTAAACTATATGGGAGAGAAAATGCCCTATATGAGGATTTATTGTGTTGTTTATTCTAGTTGACTGAACCACAAGAGTTCTGAACAAGTTGTAGGCTGTTTAGCTTACTTCCAGGGCTGAAGGGGGGTGGGGAGGTGGAAGAACGCAAGCATAACATTAACAGTTTCACTCTTATAAGTCCTTTTTGTGCTGGTTGGTGGCGCTATTGTCAATAGCCACATGGCAAACCCACAGTGTGTCTTGTTTCGTTGAAGGAATTGAGCTGCAAGTGTCACTATTAGTGCTTTCTCGCATTTTGTGACGATTACTCTGAAGGAGTAGCAATCATGCATTGGACAAGAAGTTTGGCAACTTTAGGTGTCGTATCCTACTTGTTGTGAAAGGCGTCACTATTATGTTGGGTAATTTTTGCTTTACAACAAAATGCTCCTGACAGAAGGCTCTCAAGGTGGACCATCTGAGCGTGAATGAAGATACACCCCAAAAGAAGAAGCACCTCAGTGTGTTTGGTATCTTGGACTGTACTAATCCCCCTACAGTAAGGAGTGCTTCTGCAGTAGCTGAGTTAAGGGAGGTATGGTATGGTAAGAATGGTAAGAAGCAGCTTGCCCAACTCCAGGGCAAACATGGACATGTTTTTTTTTTGAGAGGTGGGAGAAAAGTTACATAACTACTTATCATGGAAATTCATGTGTGGTATTGTTTCATATTGTATGTGCAGTGGTTGTGGAGTTCGTAGGATGATTTATCAACAAGACAACACTATGTCTGAGTTGCCAAACTTAAAATTTTCCACCATAGACATGTACTGTATGTAGACACATCACTATTGTCTCTCAGAGGTTGCAAATATAAGACAAGGTGTCAACAGATCACTTAATTTCTTCAGGGAAGGCTAACATTAGGACGTGACAGTATTATTATTGCCTTTATTCCAAAATGGTGGTCTGCCTTAATTCCATTTGCACAACACGATTAGGTGTAATTAGGTCCTTTGCTTTGTAATTCACTCTGGATAGAAGCATCTATCTGAATAAATAAATGTAACATTTGTAGAAATTTCTTATAAATGTATGTCAGGATGTCTTGTTTTGAGGATAGTGTGTGAGTTTCTGTGTGTGATAAAACAAAGCAAAGCACAGCAATAAACTTTCTCCAAGTTTATCATGCATCTGTTTCACCATTAATAAAATAAAGGAGTCTTATTTTAGATCCACAATACTTGCAGCTCCTGGTATTAGCAGAGGGCACAGCTAAAAAAGGCTAGGGGAAATTCCAGATGTTGATGGAATTGCAATGGGCTCCAAAGTGCACACTGAAGCCCTCTTAGCAATTTCATTGAGTACATTATCTGAGTCTGACCTACAACTGAGGCTGCCTGGCAAATAACTTCACTGTTTGAGTTTAGTCTCCCTCAGCACCTGTGATGAATCTGTCCACTTCAAGTTCAAATGCAATCAAAAGCTAAAATTATTCTGAAATTGAACAGCAGACTTCAAAGCAGGAATATATTTCTAGTGATTTAGTCAATCCTGTGATTCCCTTGGAGTTCAATCATCATCACTTACCACAAATAATGACCCCTAATCACCAGCCTTTGGGGTACAAGCCCTATTCCTTATGATTATGCTACTCTGCTGCCCATAACCGTAAATCAAATTTCAAGCGGCAAACCTGGTAAGCAGACTTGTTTCAAACACTGACTTCACTTAAAAAGCTGTAGGACTGTATTTTGTGAACTTTTCACAAATAAAACATAAAGTGGAAGTGAGGTAGGCATGAAAAACATTAATGTAGAACACTGGCCAATTCGCTATTTGAAAAATAATGCTGTCATGTCCTTTAAAAAAAACTGCATGATGACCACAGTGCAGAGATGGGGCATCCTCAGTTCCATATGGCTGAAGTCCCGCTAGTCAAAGAGCCACCTTTAAATTGTAAAATGGTTTTCACCTGGCACACTAAGAGAACTGTTGTGCCAAACACTTACCTGTTTCAAACACTGATTTCAGTTAAAACGAAGTCCTGAGGTAGCCTTCAAACCCTCCAAGACTGAGGTCACCCATGTCATAAAATGTATAAGAAAGAGTATAAAGTGATATATGTTGATACAGTGCATCAATGAAATTGACAGAGAGCATTACAGTTTTTCTACATGGCAGTGATATGAACATAAGCTCAGAATTTAAGTAATCAGACAGGAAGAAATGCCATATATATTTCATTTACATTTAATTGCTGTTCTGTCAATGTGTATGAACAGCTACAAAAGGACTGTTCAATGCTTGCATTTAATGGCATTATGCATTTTTGAAGCTTTTAGTGAGAGACACTATCTTGCTAGCTTTTAAAGACTAGAGTAAATGAATGCATTTTCAGTTAAACTGATATCCTTCCTTATCTAATGATGTGTACAGGATTTTAAAATTAAAATCTTAAAATCTTTAAAATCTCCAGGCAAAGCTAGTATTTTATTGCATCAACTGAGCAAAGACATTAAATATGTTGAACTTCAAAAATACATGTGATATTTTCATAATGAGGTGTGGACGTGTAATCTTTTTAAAAAATGGGCCCATTTTCAAATTAAATGTATAATGATCTTATTGAATGATCTGAAATTCAGCTGCTGCTTCTAGTGCTTTATACATTCAAAAGAATTTCCACAAATTCAAGCATCAAGTAAATGGGTATGGATAATCAGTTTCCTGCCACAGTTGACTGCAGTTTAGTGTTTAATAGTAAAGTTAATTTAAATATACTATTTAATTATTTTGTACTGTACAAGGGCTGATTACCAACATTTTTGAGTGAATTTAATCAAATGACTGATACCATTAAAAACAAAAAAACTAACACAACTCAAAGTATCACTCCAGCAAAGTTTGAAATTCTGCTTATTTCCGGTTCTAACTGTCCTGAGTCACAAGGTGGTGCATTGAGATTATATGCAGTATCATGATGTGCCGCCTGTTGCCTGGGAGGTCGATAAGCTCAGGGCCTCCTCAGAGTACATACTGAACTGTACAGCATCAGGGTTTCAAAGAGACAGTGACACAAAGGCAAAACATTAAACAGACTATGGATGTAGTCTGCCAGCCACCTGCATGGACCATGCAGTCCCACCAGCTGTTTGGAGCATTCTTGGGAAAACGGATGTATGCATCTTGTTTTAATATGAAGCAGTTTTTATACCACCTTCAAAGTGTGCTTTCAAAGCAAGGATCACTTCAGTTCTTAAACCTTTACAGAAGTTTTTCAGTTAATTGTCAGGGATTAGATGACCAACCACTGACCTTCAAATGTGGAATTTTTCCATGTCAACAATTCATGCACTTTAGAGACTTTTCTAAAAAAAAACATCCATACTTTATTGTATACTGATGCAAACAAAAAGCAGTCAGACCCACATGTTTCAGGAGGTTCATTTTTATTGATAAGGCATCTAGCTAAAACCATCCTCTTAATATTCCATTCTGCTCAATCTAGTGTCAGTTGGTGTCAAAGCAATAAATAATGAGGATATAAAATTAAGCCAGCATAATAATGCCACTGGATAAATAAGTTACATTAAAACTCTTAGCTGACTATGTCTGACAAATTGAGCTGCCACATCAGCACGCAGTAAAAGCGAAGTTGTTTTTCCTCCTGTGTATAAAATGCATGTTCCTCCTCAGCAGATCATCTGATCTGAAAACAAACACAAAAATGAGACATTAGTGAAACATGCTTTTGGGTTTTATGCATCCAAGTAAATAAGACAAAGCCATCACTCCATTACTGGTAGTGCAGAAGTGCAGCTTTTGAGAAGCATTGCTCTCTGTAACCAAAATTTGATTCTGCACATTAATTCATTTAAGAGATTTTACCTAATTAAATCCTTCTCTGACATTAATGTTCAAAGATTTAAGGAAACTGACCATTTTTTCTAACAATAACTTAACAATAAAAACACAAGAAGCACATAAAATAAAATACTGCCTTAAACAGCAGCACAAAATCATGCACAAGCATGTAGCTACAAGGTTAAAGGGTAGCTACAGGAATGTAACATTACTGATCCAGACTTCATTAAGTGATTCCACTGTTAGGGTAGCTGATCAAATTCCACGGCAACATGAAAAATGGTACCATAAAACAGAAGATACAGATCTTTCAACATGAGCTGTTTGCATACATCAACATTCTGACAGGACATTCATTCTAGATACAAGACATTTGTGAACCCTGTTTTCCATGTAGTTTATAGATGCATAGTTGAAAGCAATCCACCAACTAGACTTGAGACCAACCTACATAATCTCATTGATCTTTTTAAAGTTTGTATTCAGACATGTCAGAAGACCCATTTGCAGACACTGGTTTCATTGAAGTTTGGATTCATCATACAGAGTGATATTGTGGGCATTTCACTGCAGTGCCAAATGGGTATTTATTTTTCCACTTCACAAATCACCCTCATACAATATTATGCAACAGCAACCCTCTTGCTTGTGACATGATATCACACATGAGTAAATAACTATAGGTTTGGACTTTTTACATTTAAAAAATTTAAATCTGAGAAACACTGCTGCTAATCTCTAAGTGTATTTGAGTAACCCAAAAAATGAATTCATGTACAGCTGACAAAGTCTTTATTAAAACACCTTTAACTTCAAAATCGATGCAGTGGTAGACAATGTCAGTCACAATCACCTTTGTTTACTGAAGCTGCTTCTGGATGATGTTCTGAACCTCTCCATAGACAGCATTATACAGTTGCTCCTTTGACTTGGTTCCATCTAGCTGCACTGTAAAAGGGAGATGGAAGTTTTTAACCAAACAGTGTTAGAGGTCCAGTATGACAGTGCACACTCCATACGGTCCCAGCCAAGCCACTTACCAACATCAACCCCGCTCTCCTCCATGATCTTCTTGTGTTTCACGTACATTGGCCACACGTGGCCATCAAACAGGCCAGGCGGGTCTGGCACGGCATAGTTCCTTGAGCTGCAAGAGAAAATAGGGCTGCCTAAGATTTCAGGATTCACGAACATCAATCAGAATGTCCTAATATAATTTGATATGTTCTACTGCTTTCAAACATGGGTGGCATCACCAGTGCTTTACACATTAACTGCCAACAAACAAATGTATTCAAACCAAAAAAAAAGGAAACAAAATAACCCTTCACGCTGCAATTACCATGGTGCAATTACCACAAAAGTAGGCTACGTCTACAGGACCTAGTGAATCAAGACAAAATGTTTTCTTACCACCTCCTCTTTTTGCATTCTTCGTATGGGATGGAAATAAAGTACCGTTGGTCCAATATGTCGATCAAAGGCCTACAAAAAAAAAAAAAAAAAGCATATATTCAGCAGTTAGTGATAAAGAGCAAAGTAATTCAGATTTGGAGCCGAGAATGCATGAAAGAAATGGCTTGTTTTCCAGCTGACAGGAGGTCTCTATAAAAAGCACGGACAGTTACCTGTAGGTGTAAAGCAGGAAGCCCTCCACGATAAGGATATGAACGCCCTCATCCTTATGCTCTGGCTCCAGGGCCAGCTCTGTATCCAGGGTGTTGTTGATGCCGTGGGATCTCTCAAACTTAACTGGATTCTCAATCCAAGCGTAGATGGTGCTCATCATAGCGTCCATGTCCAAAGCGGTAATCACTAAAGACCAGAAAAAGGGGGAAAAATTGAACAGCAAGGATGAGAATTTGAAATAAGCAGTGTTCCATCAGGTGTCTCAGTAAAAAAAAAAGAAAAGAAAAAAGGAAAAAAAACATGCAGAACGCATTATGTAAGGTGCCCAAGTCACACACACGCACTCTTTAAAAAGATCCCAGCTTACCATCGTACTGCTTAAAGCCATCTTCACCAACTTCAATCTGATCTTGGGGCTGAAACATACACGGATGAGATATACTCTTGTACAGTCCACAAGGCATGTGCCGTTAGGAGCTAGCTAAGGTTTTAACTCAGCTGACAGTGGACAGGGTGTCTAAACACAATGGTGTGTGGCGTAGAATAGGTACGTAAACCTACATTCTACTATTCGCTCGTTTTATACGCTGCCAATATTCAAAGATTGATTCCACAAGTCAACTCACCTTGAAGAAGTCATCTTGATGAACGACACAGCAGTTCGGCAAATTCTTGATCAGTTTGTTGGTGAGGGTAGTTTTACCCCCGTTTGTCACCCTGGAGCATTTAGAAAACAACGTCAGATATCTGTAGGAAACACTACTTTGCAAGACAGCTGTGCTGTAGCCTGAACGCCAACACAAGAGTTAGCTAGCTACCGTTGAGAAAAATGTCCGCACGTGGCCAGGACGGCTCTCCCGTCGTTGGCTAGATCGCCATTGTATGGGAAGGGAAATTTGAGGAAATTCAACTTTCCATATGTAAATAACTACCAGTTTTATCTGCATCTTGCTAGCAGAGCATCATTAAAAAGTTTCACCGCAAATGAAATCTCAGTTGTTCATGGCTACATAACGGACCCCATTCGATTTGCCACCTGACCAAGAAGAGTGGCAATTCTTTTTGACAACAATACTTGGCCATTCAATGACTTACCCGCCAATGCCGATAATGTACTTCATCTTTACACGAGGACTGCGAAGAAGCTCTTGAGAACTTAGACAAACCCGGATCGGCCGGCTCACTTCGAGAGCGCAATGATCGGACAGAAGAAAGCTTAAAAAGAGAAGGTTACAAGAAATGTCAACTACTTGATTCCTCCATGGCGCAGACTGTAGTGAAAGTTGGACGAGATCACGATGCTGCCTGTCTTCCACCAAAAGAGACTCGCACGCTCGGTCGCACTTCTCCTCATGACTCCTGCTTACTCCCTCATTGGGTATTTAAACAGTGGCCTCCAGCGGAAACGAAATACTTCTATCCAATAGGAATATGGAAAGAGAGTCCAACCTTCTTTTCCTCCCCCAGGTACTCCACCCAGTGCTGTACGCCTCAGGTTTACTTTTTCAGATTCCCTCGCCTGTGCAATACGGCACATTTTCCAGTGTTGGTACAGGCCTACATATTTTCAGCCTCTTGTCAAACGCTGTGGGAAAAAATATTACTTTTAATATTTAAACATTGACATTAGTATTATTATTAGCAAGTGAACGCTCGTTGAAATAAAAGATGGTGTTATAAATAGAATATATACATGTGGACAATGTCTTTCTTTTTTGCATTTTTATAGGCTACCTTATGAAATAGTCAATTACAGGTAATATTTACATAGAGGCTATTAAGCTTAGTTGACAGTAAATCATGGCGTCCATCCAGTTCATAATACAGACTACAGAGTAGACAGATACAGAGCGTCGTTAGGCTGTAAAAGGTATATTATGTCGATCCCGTATGCTGTTTCTGCCTGCATTTATCTTGTCATTCCCTCTTTTCTGTTTTGTTTGTTAGCATTTACTACAAATCCTTGACACAGTTTTGTGAGGTTAAACCAGAATGATAGTTATATCCTATGTTTATATGGCCCCCAAATCCCACAGTTATGAAGACTTAGGAACCCAGAAAGGCAATTATACAGCAAGTGCTTGTAAACCGCTGGCTATAACTTGAAACTGGTTAACTTCCAAAGGAAGCAATTGCAAAAGAACATCAGATGGTTAGCAACAAATTTGTGTTTCTGAGGCATTACAGTCTCGGCAACAGAATCATGGCACAAACCGTGCAGACTTTAAAAATCAGATGTCACTTCCACTCCCGTGTACAGCCAGATGATGGAAATGTACGTGTACGAAACCATGCCTAATAATTCTTAGAACATTATCGCTTTGGCCTATGGGACTCATATGACAGTCAGGAAAATTTCACGTTTCGGCCCTGCGTCACGATTCATACATACAAACACAATCAGCTCTTGGTTCCCCTCGTAGCCTGACTTTTGTGCATAGGTTGTACCGCGTGGGACACGAGATGGTTGATTGTCTCCGCCTTTAGTTTTGTTCAAGTAGTGTATGAAATTTCAACAGACTTTTGAAATATTACGTGGCCACTGATCTCATGCCACAAGTATTCGCGCCACATTACACATAACGTGCTTCGCATCTCGGTAAAAATGATCTGCTTCAGCACGTAGCATGGTCCATTTGATGCCACATCATCTGCGTAGCAACACCACCCTACGCAGTGATTCCGCTAAAAAAAATCCACAGTCTTTTTAATCCATTGTTGAATGCAATCGTTTTGTTTGTTTCAAATCGAGTAATACTGAATTATTTCTGAGGGCAAGAAGATGTCACCTCCGTAGAGCAAAGTTTGCACATGATGCTCCTATGTGGAATATTTACGGGCTGAGATGAATTCACTTATTACTTCTGGAACAGATACTATTAACTGTACCTTGACGAGTCCAGCAGCCTTCATTACAAATGCCGTAGGCACCACCTGCATGTGCTCACGACGTGTGAAACTGAATCAGCTATAACTATGAGGTGATGTTTGTTCTTGTAAGTGTGATAGATATAACATTAAATCGCAAGATATTCTGGGGTCTGAAGACAAGAGAGGAAATAACCACCCCTTGCTCCATTTTGCAATTCGGTTGAGCCCTTCAGACCTCTCTCAAAACTCGTGTTACATTCTACCAAGTTATTATGTGGAACTCTGGTTTTCTTATAATTGTAATGTTGAGGCAAAGTCTTGAAGGAATTTGACTTCAACCAGACCAGAGGGATGCAGGTTCAATTCCCAGGTGGAAAGTACCATTATACCCTGATCAAGGGTACCTGCGTTGGTTCAGTAAATAAATATTTTTTCTGTACAAATTTATTATATGTAAAATGTAAGTCACTGGAGCTGGTTTAGATTAGATTATCTACTGCAAAAAGCAAATAATGCAATGACAAAATATATTAGTCAAAATACAATATTGACCACAATGTTTAACATTACGCAGGTCTTCTCAGCATAAAATGACTAGGAACAGAAATCATTCTGCTTCATGTATGTAGTTGTTGAGCTGTGATGTCTTAGATTGATTTCTCAATAGGGCATGAGCGTGGTATGCTATGAAAGAATTTGTGAATCAGGACTACATTTTATATGCAGTCCGCATTTAAAGTGAACTCATGTTTAGAATATCATATCAATATCATATCACGTCATATAAATATTTATTTATCATAAATTAAACAAACAATGGCGATGAATCCGTGCGTTCACACAGTCTGAAGTTTGTCATTTCACTTACTTTAGTTTACCCACACGTAGAAATGTGTAGTTGCTTAAATACTGTCACCTAGTGGGCAAAACTGAGACCAGAGTATAAATGACAGCAATCTGGGAAATGCGTGTGCATGTTAAACAAGATTGCTGTTGTCATCAAACTTGATAATTTTGGTATCGAGGGGTCAAATAATAATGGACTTACGGAAAGACTTCAGGAACAAATAATCTATTTCCACTCTATACTGTCAAGCTATAACTAGACATGCTAGATGGCTAGGGGTGTTACCGGCAATTATGTAACACCATTTAGAAGAGAATGAATAAGTAATAAGTAAATTGCATTTGTGTGAATGTTTTGGAATACGTCTCAAATAAGTCATATAAAACAAAAATCTGGATGAATATACATTTCAACTCCATACACGGCACAGCGGAAAGGTCACATTTTATGATAAACTGCCACCCATTTTCTCATAATAATACAAGTTTTGGGTAGTTTGCACTCAGTGACGCAAACTCAGATGGCAACACTATCGGAATTTCTTAGAAACTACCGTGTTTTTGCTGCATCAAATCCCATCTGTCACTGCGGCCCGAGTGGGAGGAGCAGTGTTTGACTGTACGTAACTTCGGGGAAGTTGGCAGGTAAGTAGCTCGCCGACTAGCGAGATAACATACAGTTTAATTTAATAGTTTCTCTTAAAACATGCTTGAAAAGTACACAAAACACAACTTAATATTTGGACACAGTTAGTCGAAAATAAAAAAGTCAATGAAAAGAGTCCAACACAACTGTAACTTCTATTTGACAGAGGGATAGTTAGCGCCCGCTACAGAAACAGGTAGCGAACTCGCTCGCAACGTTGCAGTTGTATCTTCCTGTTCAGTCTTGGGTAGTTTCAGATAGCCTATTCGTCTTTTAAATTCTAACAGCTCGGTATACACGCCGATTTGGAACTTGAACAATCCAGAAGTAAGCAAGAGCCAGCTATTCCAGTTCTAATTAGATACAGCTACCCTGGCAATTCTACGCTGAGGTTGGAGGTGATATATGATCGGCGGCGGCAGGTAGCATTTATCTCCTGAAGTGTGACTTTAGACGAGTGGAATAACGATCTCTTGTATTGGTAGTTGCATTTCTACCGGTTGTTTGTTTGGAAATTGTGTGTACGTGGGCTGGAAATAATGACAAGTTATGCGGCATAAAGGGGGAAAAACATACTGATTAGGGAACCTCACGGGCAAGTGAATGAATTATTTGTTGCAGCACTTTTAAAACATCACTTAAAATTTAAAAACATAATAGGAAATTGTGGTCATAGCAATACGTAGTAAAAATATAGTAAAATTAGGTCACTTTATGAAACTTAAGCGCGAGATCAGAGGACAAAAATGTCTGCTGCGAACGATTACTTCTGGCGTGAATAAGTAGCGACAGAAGGTTACACCCTCTCAGCAAATGAGCCAAGATGCAGCAACAGGTTTCATGCATACAGTAACGCTGTTTGTGTTGTTATCTTGTAATACTTTTTTTGTTTCTTTAATTACAAGTCAACTGACTGCTAAACTCCGCAGTGTGTTGTGGCAGTGAACTTCCTCAATTTGGAACCATGAATCTAGATAGCCTTGTAAACGCAGAAAGAACCCATATGCCAGACAAATAACAGCTAGAAATGACAGTGAAATGATATTTTTTAAAATATATTGTTTTAAATGTCAAGGATTAGAACATAAAAACACGATTTAAAATCTTTTTTGATCAGAGTTATCAATCAATGTCTTTAAACGACAGAACACTCAACTGTCAAAACATACCCTCCATTCTTAATGAGATTGGTCATTATAGAATATCCATTGGAAAGTTAAACCAAGAAAAGGTTTTATTTTTGTTCTTGAAACAATTTGATATGCTTTTACTGATACCCCCAACAGAAAGCTCTAGTGTGCTAGTGTGTTGCACAAGCTGAAATCTATGGCCTAGATTTCCTGTTCTTAGGGCCTCTTTTTGTCTTGAAATGACAGACTGGGCTTCTTTTCAAACCACAGCTGCTGAGCTGCATGCCACACAGAGTGGTGGCTGTCTGTAAAGAGTCAGAAATATTTAGGTGTAAATGTTTTTTGTAATTCTGATGGCAAATCTATGTAGTAGAGCTGAATTACCTGGCTAAATGTTTATGTAATCATTGTATTTTAACAAGAAATCTAAAGGACATGTTGGCCAGGGACACAATTCAGTTTTGCTTATTGTAACTTCTTGTAGGAACACAATTTCTCTTCAGACACATTTTGTATGTGCAGAGCAGATCATTTATATTCTGATGATCATTTTATTAGTCTTCACTCAAATATAGTACCGGTGTTCCTTGTAGGTTGTTTTCCTGGACTGGCTGTTCACATTTGTTGCCACTCAGTGGTTATATGCACAGTCAACAGTCAGCTTGCTGCAAAATCATACATCAGGATTTTCTCAGTCTGTGTGGGGAAAAGAAGCTAATGATACTTATTTGTACTCCCTTTTCCAATAAACAAAGTAAGTTCAACAACCTTTAGCAGCTGACATTACGTATAATATTGGTTATTTTTTAGTCTGTTTTATATGCCTAACATACTCCACATTGTTGACTGTATGCACGCAGCTAGATCACCTTAAAGTAGAAGTTTCTTATGCATAATCATCTCAATGAGTTCTACTCTTTCAATTTCATTTCTGTTTCACGGGGAACCTGCAGTGTGTGACAGGTGAAAATACTGTGTCGGCCATTTTGATGAGTGCTCACAGTGTCTTTTGTTCATTCTGATTGTACTTAATGTCTCCTTTACTGAGGAAAATCAAGAATCAACTTTTTTTAGTAACAAGCCACAGTGATGGCCTTCTGAAAGAGAGAAATAATAATTTAATAAATATTTTTCCATTTTTAATGTTTGCTGGATGTGAAATTTGAGTTTTGAGAGAATATCATAATATGGCTACAACAGGTGGTGATTGAGTGATGTTGGCAAAGATCTTGACAGCTATGTGTTCTTTTGTGTAGTATTTCATTATAGGAGAAATTGCTTATTCCCAGAACACAAACTGAGTGCACAGTGGAATATTGCTGAACAACTGTTGAGGGGAGCAATGGATAGAGCTTCAGAATGTAGAGAGAATATTAGGTTTGATTTCTGAGCAGGACACTGCTGTTATATCCCAGAGGAAGGCATGTAGCCTCAGTTGCTCCATTGGAATGTGATATGCATACATAAACATTCAATAATAAATGTGCTGTAGAATAAAATTGAAACTGAAAGAACTGTAGCCCAAACAATGTTTTCTGCTAAGCAAGTAACGTAATGCAGATGTATTGACCTTGTGCTAAGTTGTTCAATCGTCTCGTTGTGTATTATTTTCAGATGAGTATGAGTGAATCAGAGCAACCACTTTTTTTCACCGAGTCTACATATTTGTTTCATATTCCAGGTTGTCGGGAGGCAGCTTGTCAGTGGTACCCCAGCTACACAGCGTTTTGGCTGCCTTTTGGCACAGAGCCATTTGTGAGACAAGAGGACACCAATTTATTTTGTCCCTTGTCTGTAATAAGCCCCCAATATATGTTTGTGCTGTCGCCGTTGAGCCCAACAGGAAGACAAGTGCGGAAGTCTGTTTCGCTGCACGTTCAGCATGACTGAGTTCTGGGTGTGCTTCAGCTGCTGCATTGCAGAACAACCACAGCCTGTGAGTACACGCACAGATCTCGCTGAAACTGTGACAAGTGTTTACGTAATGCAGGCCATCTGTGTCAAGTCTGTACAGTGTTTCACTACATTGATTTGTATCTCGTTTTACAGTACAAAAAAAGTCAGGGATTAAGCTGGTAGATACAGATTTATGTAACAGTTTGATCCTGCTTAATTGCAGAAGAGGCGACGGCGAATAGACCGCTCTATGATTGGGGAGCCGACAAACTTCGTCCACACCACACATGTGGGGTCAGGGGATATGAGCATGGGGTTCTCAGCAGTAAGTACAAGATGCCCATTCATGTTTAAACTATCAACATCTAATCAATTCATTTTCTATAGAATAGCGAATTCGGTTTTGTCAATAGATATTTGCAGAGGTAAATATATATTTGTAATGGTGCTTTACCATTGCCTTTAACTTCATTATTGTGTATAAGAATGTCTGGTAATAATGGTACTTAATTTATACTTATTTGTTACATTGATGTCTTAAACCAGATTTCACATATGGCTACACTCTCAATTGATTACTTTTCACTTTTAATAATGGGGCATATTACCTTCCCCAGAAAAAAAGATGTTAAGGAATATTTTTCTCTTATAGGTGGAATCCATTCAGGCCAACATGAAATCTAAGGGTGGCTATGGGCATGGGGTATCTGACAGTGCTCAGGAATGAAAAGCTTGATTTTGTAAGTATTCACTTTAATTGATACATTCTAATATTTTTAACAGAATATTAGGAAATATTAGCAAAGTGTAAGCTTGCTTAACATTATGTTTAAAGGAAATTGCAATATATCATGGCATGTATAGCTTATCTGTGAAGTATTTTGTCACAAAATAAGCATGTATTTCTTTATTATCTTAAGGGCTACTCCAGTCAGATTGGGTTCCTCCCTTCCTTTTTCATCTCTATAAAGCTTATTATAAATGTAGTTTTGGTGATGGGGAAGTGCCTAGTAAGGCCCCCATCTCTATAAGGACAGATCATTCCTGCTCTGTTCTATTCCTTAACTTAGTAAACCCCCGTACACACTGGAAGAGACAAACGACGAGAGACCATGGAATGTTAATGAAGCAATGTCAGGCGAAATGACAGTTGGCGATGTGAAGTGGGAGGGTTCCGAGTTAAACTAATCTTAACTTTGAGGCGACGCGATTTAGGCGACTACCAATGGGAGCAAAGGATACCGTTGACTGACAGATGACGCCAACACTGAGTTCCCCAAACGTTTACCACAAGGAGACAACGTCCACGACTTTGGTTCCTACCACTATGGCTTTGAAAGAAATTAAATATGGGTGAATTGTCACTGTTGAAGCGTAGCTGTGTCCATATGCATATACTAGCGATATATTTATGGTCTTGTAGAACTAGCCAGCTACTGATTGTTTCACTCTGAAACATTTGGGGTGGGAAATATACAAGAGGGATGCCTAGGCAACCAGAGCCTGGAATGCCCACTAGCACAGCGACGGGCGACAAGCAAATCGCTTTAAATGTGTACGGGGCTTAAGATGTTGTTTTCTGTGAGAGTTGTAAAGCTTAAAGTAGCCAAACTATCTAGCTAACTACTTGCAAGTTGTGTTTAGAGCTGTGTTGTCCTGTGTCTGTTGGTGTTTTTTTTTTTTTTTGTCCTCAAACCTGTAATTGAACTCACAGATTAATGTTTTAGGGCTGATTGTGGAAGACAGGTGGCTGCTGGGACCTGGTATGCCAGGCACCGGGGACAATGTGGCACCAACACCTCAGCAGCTTTGCAGCTCTGGGCCTGACTGTCGAGCACTAATGTTGGATTGATTTTGGTCTTGAGTTGTCTGCCATAGACATTGGTCGGGGGGCTAAAGCTACCTCAGCTCTGTCCGTATAAACGTGTAGATTCAAAGGCCTGGTGTGACGAGCAGGGTGAGCACCCTGAGACATGCAGGCTGTAGTCTGTGGTCCTATTCCTGCAATCACTTATGGACAGTGGTCATGCCTATGACACTATGAAGCTCATTGATGACACCGCTTCTGTATGACATGATGGAGCAGCTAGACATCCTGTAGAACAGAGACTTCTTAAGAGCTTTTGAGAGCTTTGTGTCACTGCACCCAGCCAAAACTGTCATAGGGACTTAAATATGGTGCTGCTGGTGCTTTCAGGGCTGCCTATAACAGCCCAGGCCCAAAACCAGGAGGGTGGAGAGTTCTGTTCGCTGTTGATTAGACTCTGTGTGTGTGTGTGTGTGTGTGTGTAGGGCGGGGGCTGTAGTTTGGGTACTGAGGGTGCGAGTGTCAGCCTTAGGCCTGGTCCTGCCTTTCCTCTAAAGGTGTTGACACCCTGGGACGTGAACCAAGAGCTTAGACTAACTGCATTCTGTCAGCCTTTGTCTCCTTGGCACAATGTGTATCGCAGCATCGTCTGGCCCGAATGCATGTTTAGTGTAAGCACATCTGATGAGTTATTCATCTACTCTGGAGAATAGGCCTGAAGAATGGCTCTGTCCAAAGCTGGAGGCCATTACAACAGCTTATAGTATTGCTTGTTGACCTTTTCCATCTGATGTTAGGGCTGGTTCCACCCAAACTGTGGCAACATACTGGGCCACATAAGAGGCGTTCCACCTGACAGCTGTACAGACTCAGGTCACAAGTCCATTTGTTCCTGCATTGAACAAACATGTCATTGGACATCAGGAACCCTAGTCTGATAAAAAAGTAGCCCTTATAGCACCATAGAGCAGAGTTTATGGATGTGGCCATGGATTTGTTACCTAATGTTTGCTCCGTTCATCTTGCTTTCATTCATGTCACTTCAGAATTCCAGGAGCCAGCAAGAGAATAGATCCTTACGATGAGAAGATGGCCTTACTAGATTTGATATTACTGATTGCTGATATGAACTCGGAAGAGATTAACCTAAAGTCTTCACATCAGAGTGTATTAGAGCAGTCCTCAGCCAGTGGAACCATGTTTATATCTTTATTACATCATAGTAGTTCATATGGGCTGCATTTCTTACATAAGCAACAACAACATATGTATCATGTCAGAAATTATTTTGAAATCTGTTTTATTTTTTTGGAGATGACTGAAAGGAATAGTTGTGACAGTCTTTATACTGACTAATGCATTTTCTCAGTTAGAAATGAATTCTGAGTACCATCTGTCCTTGAACACCTCCTATCTCCAATGTGCTGGAATGAATGAATACACATTTTATTATTCTTTTTTCCCCAGAGCCAATGAAGTTGTTGAAGACCTGTGGATATCGCACTCCAAATGTTGTACAGCATCTTTTTCACCACTTCATTCTGAAAAGCAAAGGAAATTGTTGAGATTTTTTGTGTACAAAATACAATCACAGTTATCAAGATTTAAATAATTATATAGTTATGAATGGATATAAATGGTCCCTGTTTTGCAACTGATGTGTGTATGCTGGTGTTACACTGGAAGAAAGAAAAAAAACTTATTTTTTAAAGTGAGTAATTCAATGAGGTTGACATTCCAGACCTAATGTTACTTGCTGCACAGATGTTGTGTTTGGAAGTGTCTTATTTATTTTGCTTGATCATTGATGAGAGACTATCATGTGGTGGCTGGGCCACTCTTGAGATTTTGAGGCACATTTTCAGTGGAACCTAAACTTGCTTTTTAATGTACATTTATACATTTAAGTAGATGAAAATAGTAATATTGATTTATGTAGACAGGCTCTGTAGAATAAACTTCATTCATAGGTTAAAGGGTCAATTGTTTTACTCCATTTAGACTTACATTCAGGCCTGAAAGTTTTGGAAAACACATTTAAAGCTACTGAAGAACCAATGACTGCATTTCTGTATTTTTCTCAGGAATTAATGAATTATGTTTTTCATGCACAATAAAACTTAATTTTCAAAGAAAAATGCCATTCCAATACCTCATTTACATTCAAAGTTAGTCTTTCATACCAGCTTGATTTCAGATTTGGAAAAGGATGTTTAATAGCAAGTACTGTGAGCCCGTGCCCTAGTGCTGTCTTCAAAAACACCTGTGATTTTTTTCCTAACCAAAACTTGATTTGTATTTAATGATATCTATAAACCAACACACTTACTACTCGGTATGCTAAAAATGAAGTCTAAGTTTGTTTGACGTACTCCTAACAGTTTGCTCAGATACGCCAACATTTCTTTTAAAAAGTATTGAGCGACCCTGCAGAAATATTCATCGTGCTTTAACTTTGGATATCAGCAGTAAACAGCTGGCAAGCGGCCGACCTTTATTAAATCTGTTTACTGAAGTGAAAGCACGTTTGGTACGTGTGATTCACGTGTGTTAGTCTCAATTCCTTTTTCATACGGGGAAAACCTTGCATGTGATTTGAAGCCTCCAATGTCTTGTCAAGGTATAAGTTAACGTAATGGATCTGCTAAACGGAACAGGAAGTATAAAACTTTTTTCGCTTTAATAACAATGAAGCGGTGACGCGAACTGGAATAAATAGAAACTAGCTGTATAGCTAGTTAGCTAGCTAAGTCACTTGGCTAGCTAGGATAAGCATTTCTAGATAGCTGACGGTAACTGATGTTTGTAGACAGCGTTTAACCAGGACGTATACGAAACGGCTGCTGTCCCGGATTTACCGTTGCCATCATGGCGCGAACACTCACCTTTATTTTATGTTTCGTTTACGTCTTTTCATTGGTAAGTTAGCTGGCTAGCTAGCCAGCTGTCCAACAAGAAACGTCTGTTTCAAGTTGATTTATTTCAAAAGTTCCCCATAGAGCAATTCCAGCAATGGTGATCTGTGTATGACAGGTATTTGTGTTGAAGCACACCATGGTTACCATTAATACTGTTTACAAGCAAGCTGTTTTAATTCTCATCCGTGTGTCGGGAAATTCTGTTAGCAGGCTAGTTCTTTACATTGACGGCGTTGTATGACGGCATCAAACCAGTCAGCTGGTACAATACGGCTTTTAAAATCCGTGTTTATGGCCGATTGTTGAAAGCAGTACAACAATGTTTGCCTTTCAAGACAAGCAATGCCTGAGTAAAATATCTCAAACTTTTAAAAATATAATATATGGACGATCACATTTACAATATTCGTCTTTAATTTTGTTATTTTAAAACCATATATATATTCTCTGTTTTAATTTTTATATTTTAACCAAGTATACATTTTTTAAGAACGCAGCGAAAGGTTTTATGTCCCATATTGCCTTGATTGAGAACACGAAGACATGTTCCATCGATCGAAACTATTTTCACTTCCAGGTGATTTCCCAAGAAGCAGTTTTACACGTGTCAGATGGATCATCAAGTAAAGAGTACTGCCTTGTTTACAATTCTTCCTGGACTAATCTTTCAACCTCTCTCAGCAATGCTGTAAGTTGGCACCAATATAAATTTAACTTAACTTATTTAATTTAGCTAATATTATCAGTGTACTGAATATTGAAACTACTGTGCCAAACTCTTTGTGTACACCAATTGATGACATTACCGATCCTAATGACAGTTAAATCACATCAATTAAATACAATTGTTGATGTCACTACCAGCAAGGGAAAACATACCCCTAATTTCTTGTGACTAATAACTTTTACTGAAAGTGAAATTTTCTGGAACCTCACTTTTGTTAAGGAAAGCTTCTCCTGGGGTGAGACTGAGTTGTTGTTCGTGTATGAATGTATGCATCTGAAGTAAAGCATAGTGTCCCGGGAAAATACCTGCTTGCGTTGCATTGGGAAGATAAAAACAGAATCAAATCTCTTTACAGTATGTAATTTAATATTCTTACACCCCCTTTCATTGATCGAATTTTTTTTCCATTGTGCTGTGTTAAAGTTGGTGGATGTGTGCAAGTACACCGCATTGTGTTTCCTCCCAGACTTTTAGAATGCAGGGATCGATTTAAAACTCTAATAGCCGTGATTGTTGGTTCAGAACCCTTAGAAGGCTGTGAGAGGGTGTCTTGCCAAGCTGTTTGTGTGTGGTGCCCTTGCAGGTGGAGTACCAGTTGGTGAACATGACGTCGACCTTCCTCTGCAGTGCATCGGGTGTAGGTCCGACAGCGCTGATGGGGAAGGCTGTGGTGGTGATGAAAGGGGACTGTGATTTCAGCCAGAAAGCATTGATTGCCCAAGACCTCGGTGCCACAGTGATCCTCATTGCCAGCAAAACAACTATGGTAGATGTATAGATTTGTACTGTACTGCGTGTACTGTAGCTTTGGTGTTCATATAGGAAATTGTGTTCTTGGAGTACTTTACTGATGTCTGGCCGATGTCTCTGGACCAAGTTCTTGAGCCGTATGTTATATATTACACAGAATGTAGTGTATACAATGCTGTCTCATACCATATTTGGCATACTCATCTATTGAGCATTTTATTATTATTAAGTGAATTATCATTGTCATATCAATATTTTTCACTAGCACTTGAAGCAAATGGACTTTTCTTAAGAGACAGGAGGTTGACGGTACCTGTATATACAAGGATTATATGCTCTTTGTGTCTTGTGCATAGCTGTTGCACATAATCCACATTAATGCTTTTAATATCCCAAATATCCATGTCAACAAAAGACACAACTATCACCATCATTTTTCTTAAGTCCAAAGAAAATAACTGAAGCTGAAAAGTTTGTGATAAGGAAGCACTGAGTTTGCAGCTATTTCTTGGGCTTTTTAGTTAACCCCATCAGCAAATGAGACCGACTATGGAAAAGTCAAGATTCCGCTGGCGCTCATGAGATACAGGGACTTGCTGGACGCACAACAGGTGACCTCTTTAAAATACAAGTGTGTTCAAGGCTGACATACTGTTATAAATGGGAAGTTTAAAACTATCCAGTTTATGCATCTTCAATTTAGCGGTTACAGTTTGTTCTTACTGTCCTCACAGACGTTTCCGGATGGTATGTCAGTGAGGCTGTACGCTCCCCCAGTGCCTTTATTAGATGTCAGCATCCTCATCATGTTGTTTATCAGTGTCTTCACCGTTGCCATGGGTGCCTACTGGAGCGGGGTCTCTGAAAGGTGAAATAACCATGAGTTAAAATGTACATCAGTGGAAGCTTGATAACATAACTTTGGTTTGATGAAGGAGACATGTTCTTGTTGATCAAAGAGCCAACAAGGATACTTTGCTTCACCTTGTCTTGTAAATCTGTGACTGCAAGGAAGCAGCCTTTTGAAAAGGCAAGGCCTCTCGCTGACTTACTCTCTGACTGACTGGCTCACTGAGCTGCTCTCGCAGTAATGGCATCTTACCACTAGAGGTCGCAGCTGGTGAACAGTGTCTTTTCAGTTGTCAAGGCGGGGAATGTTAATGCTGAGAAGGGGGCATGCTCTGTCTATCTCCAGGGACAGGTTGAGCGCTGGCCCTGCCGTGGTGGATAGCGGAGAGAAAGGGTCCGGCAGTGATTTGTCTCTTTACTCCCCGCTCAAAGTCGTTATCTTCGTGGCCTTGATGAGTGCAATGCTGGTGCTGATGTATTTCTTCTACAAGTGGCTGGGTGAGTATTCCCATAGCTCTGTCGATCAGTTGGCAGTGGAGTTTGGTCATCTGTATGTGGCAGTGTGCTGTGACCTCTTTTGTTTTCAGTGTACGTCATCATTGCCGTGTTCTGTCTCGCCTCCGCGACGGCCCTACACAGCTGCCTGGAGGCAGTCATGGAGAGCATTGGCCTTGCAGCCTGCAAGTATGTGCAACCCTCACGTATACTCCACTAGCATATTCAGCATTCCAATCATGTTGTCTAAATAATGGACTACATTTGATTTAGTCAATTGTTTAATTGATCAATGGGCTAAACAATTAATCGCCAAATAATTCACTTCCCCAGATCAGCAGTGTAAAAGAGAATTGGTTCTCAGTTGGTGTGGCCTGGTAAAATTTACATTTACATTTATTCATTTGGCAGACGCTTTTATCCAAAGCGACGTACAAAAGTGCAAATAGTGGGCAAACAGGCACAAGAGCAAGATGTGTACAGGTCATACAATGCAGATAGTGCTGAAGCTGAGCGCAAGGTCAGTGTCGCGAGCCAACTAATCTGAACTAGGATTACATATCAAACACAATCACAGGGACAATAAAGTACCGCTATACTACCTAGGTAAGAGAGCTACAAGTACAAGACAGGAGTCAGATTTACAAGGTCAATGTTACAAGGTCAAAGTGGCAGAGGTATCGGTCCAGGTAGAGTCTGAAGAGGTGTGTCATTTACATTTATTTACATTGAAGGTTAAATAAATATGTGTATTTCTCAAAAAGTACAATCTGTTCATCATTACTAATTGGTCAGTGTCTGAAGATATTTTTTTCTTTGGGTCTTTTTAAAACTGCTAAAACTACAGATCTGAATCGGACAAGGGGGCATTTACATTCTTTCCCCGTGTGCAGTTCCCTCGCTGATTCACGTTGCGGTCGAGGTGACCTTTCTGTGGCTGTCTTTGGACCCGTGTTCAGTGCAGACGTGTTGTTTTTTTCCAGCTTCTCCTGCCTGGGCAGAGCGTGGTCTGTGAGGTCACTGCTGCTGGCTGCAGTCTCTGTCTCTGTGGCTGTGGTCTGGGGGGTGTACAGGAATGAGGACAGGTACTGTGCCCGACAAACAAACGCAGTCCTGTTTCTCCCGCGTCGAGTGGGAGAGCTGTGGGCGTGTCAGCAGGAAATGAACCTCAGAAATTTTGTCTGGATGAGGTTTTATTTTTTTGGAAATTTGTACAGGTTTGAGAAAATATTATTATATTATGTAGGAGTGTTGATGTTAGCATTTTGTTTCTCTCCGTCTAAACGGTTGCTTACCAGTTCCTTGACTACTGTATTTGTTTTGAGTCCTTAGTCAGTAGGAGCAGCCATACAATGTCTATGGTTTTGCATTATCATGGTGCAATGGGAGTGAAAATATTCCGTTTTGCAATCCTCTTTTCATCTGAATTTAATTTCATTTTAGATGGATCTGGATTTTGCAGGATTTGCTGGGTATTGCATTCTGTTTGAACTTCATGAAGACCATAACTGTGTCCAACTTCAAGGTAAAACCTCACTGTCATGTCACCTCTGCCTCTTCCTTTACTTCTGTGAAACAAATTTTAACAGGTTTTCCATGTAACCTTTCATACACATTTTCATTTGTTTCAGAGGCTGGCAAATTCACACTGCTTTATAAGAAATAAGAAACAAGCACTTGCCTAATTTTACAAATTGTTTATCATAAATAAGTGTGTAACTCGAAGGCCAAACTGCAGCGCAGCTGAATTCTATCTGGAGGCTATCTGTCAGCCTTGACCTTTGACCCCTTGTGTGTCTTTCTGTCTGTCCCACCTGCAGGTGTGCGTCATCCTGCTGAGCCTTCTGGTCCTCTATGATGTGTTCTTCGTCTTCATCACGCCTTTCTTTACTCCAGTGAGTCACGCTCGTTAGTGCGTCAGACATGAGGGTATTCATATTCTGTTTCAGTGCTTTAGTAGTCAAGAGTCCGTCCTTGTCTCTGCGGAGGCTGGCCTGGATTAAAAAATGAATTTTTGCCCTGCTCTCCCCTTTTTTAATCCCTGTGGGAATGTGGGGGCAAAGTGCTTTAGATGGCTGTTGGGTATTTATTTTTTATTAATGTTGTGACGTCCGCTGCAGGACGGGGAGAGCATCATGGTTCAAGTTGCACTCGGCCCGGAGTCCTCGGGGGAGAAGGTAACCACTCAACAGAGAGTTCACGCGTAAAAGCTGCCTTCTTTGTGACGTTGTGTGAGAAATGCAGTGACTTCACTAACAATGCTGACCTGTCTGTCAGGGATTTGCTGTGTTGGTATTGGATTTTTACTGAAAATCGTCTGACTTGGGTTTGATCCTAGAACGGAGGCAACATGGTGGAGGTGCCGGCTGAGCCCACAGCTCCCTATGAGAAAGTAAGACCTGCCTTTGAGCTGTCTTCTCAGGTGGTAGGAGCGGAGGCCGAGCCTCCTTTATGAAATGGGATGGATTTCTCTGCTTTAATATTCATACTCGCACCTCATGTGTCTGTTCGCCCCCCTCCATAGGCTCTTGAGCTGTCACGTGACCCTGCAGAGGGGGTACTGCCGGGGCTGTGGTATTTCCACCGTGGTAGTCATATGATCAGCTCTTATGGTTGTGAGAAAATGGTGACCTTCGCCATCCTTGAGTCGTGATCAAAATGCCAAAGCATTGCATGGTCCTGAATGTAATCCATGCCAGGAAAATGGGTGTCAGTGGATTCTTTTCATAATGTACAAGATTAGCCATGGTATGCTTGTGAGACTTATGTACAATAAGACTCTTAAGCTCTCCTAAAGGTTATTGAATGAAGGGAGACAATAGAAAACGAGGAGTTAGATGAGGTATATTAGTGATGTATTAAAGAGAACTGACATGTCATAAATGAATACAGTAACAAATACTGGGAGACTGAGAAAACAACAACAAAATTATAATTCAAACAAATGCAAGATAATGTGTATTTCTAGTCAGTTAAATTTCCAAAATGTGATTAGGACACGGGTGCTGGAATAATTTAGTTCAATTTAATCGAATCCAATTTACCATGCATTGCGTATTTCTCCTAGGTAGATCTAATATGAGATGGTGCAATACAGATGTAATATGCAACAGAAAGCCTTCCTTTGAAGTGATACATCAAAAATTCCAAACCAGACGTGATGATAGCAAAGAAAATCTCTCCTCAGAGTACCAGGGGAAACCAGACCAGAGTTTAGGCTACTGTGTAAGATTTGTGTCTACACTGACAATATGCTACAGTCAAATTACTACCTTCACAAAGCCAGCTGCAGGGATGCAAATCATACAAAAGCTCACAAGCTGAATTTTTTTATTGAAGTTTTCCGTTCATTTGGTGCCTTAATTATGTGTGCTTTTTTCTCACACCATTAACAAGTATTGTTTGCCTAAAGTCATACTATTTTTTTCTGTTAAATTTCTGTTTATTTCTTTTCTGCGCAGCTGTTTTTTGAATTTCTGGCTTGAAAATGTGTTTCGGTCTCCTCCTGTTTTGACTGCCCTCTCTCAAGCGGAGCCGCACGTCTGTGTGATATTTTGCAGCTGCCTGTGGTTATGCGAGTGCCGAGGTTTTCGGCCTGGGCTCAGAACCTGTGTGGGATGCAGTTCTCCATCCTTGGATACGGGGACATAATTGTGCCAGGTGACTCCGCCTCCCAGCCCTGAGGCCTCGGAGACCAGGGCACCCGCTGCGCTGGAAATCTGACCTCTGTTCTTTTTTTTTCTCTTTTTGTCGCTCCTCTCCACGTTCTGTATGTGCTGTGTGTCGTTGGCTCTGGAGTAACATGTGTGCTGCTGTTGATGACACAGGCTTGCTGGTGGCCTACTGCCACAGGTTTGATGTGTGGACCAACAGCCCCAGGAAGATCTACTTTGTGACCTGCACCATAGGTACAGCACAGCCGAAAAGATGTTTTATCTACGGTCACTTTGTACGGGGATGGGTCATTCCAGGCCAGCAGGGTTGGAGCCCAGCAAATTTTATTTGCATTTCAGTTATAAGCTCGCTTACTCCTAGATTACAAGGTTATTCGAACTTCCTGTTCAGATAGTGACACGTATCAGTTTCAGTGTGCTCCTACTCTGTATTCCTCCGGGACTGGAATAGGCCGTCTTTGGTGTCAGAGATGGTAGATGATGGTAGGCTTTTACCGCAACAAAGCGATCATGGTCAGGCAAAGATGGATCACTTCTGCGCCCTTCCCGCTCTTGTCTCTGCAGCCTATTTCTTTGGTATGGTTGTGACGTTTGTGGTCATGATCTGGTCCAAGATGGGACAGCCCGCTCTGCTCTACCTGGTGCCTTTCACCCTCCTCAGCAGTGCCATGGTCGCGTGGCGGAGAAAGGAGATGAGACAGTTCTGGAACGGGAGCACTTATGAAGTGAGTACGTCCACCAATGCTGGGCTCACATGTTCGATTTCAGCACCTGGGTGAAGGTTTTTGAAGCGGTATTTGAAATCTTGTGTAAGCATGCTGTTTAATATGCGTCTGGCCTTTACTCACAGCATGGCAGACAACGGCTGATCAGCATCCAGTCTGGGTCTTCCAATCAGTGCCAGACATCACTGGGCTTCCAGAAATGATACAGAATAGTTATTTATTCACTCAATGGTCCCAAACATAATATGTTTGGATTAGAACAGCAAGTAGAATTGTAAGTGTCCAAGTGTTTGGATGCAGATGATTATCTCTGCTTTATTGCATAAACTGTTTCCCCTTTAACACAAATTGAATTTTGAAGCATGATTGTAGTGTAGCTTCGTATCTGTTTAGCATTGATTTTTTTTTCCTGTTGTGGTTGGCAGATTGTTTTGAATTTAAGAGTTACTGCTGGTCCCCAACCAGCAGGTGTCAGTTTAGTCAAAGGAGTCGGGAAGGAGGGAAAGTTTTATTGAAGCTTCTCTGCTCCCAAAGGAGGAGGAGGAGCATGTACAGTTAGTCAAGTTATATGTTGTGTTTGATTTTGTGCCAACCAAAAATACTGATTTCTCAATTAATATTAATACATGAGGCTTTAAACTAAAATCTCGCCAAAGGGGAAATGGTATCTGTGAATGAGAGTGGTAATAACCATTCAGAGTTGGTATTATTAATTTGATTTAAACTGTCATTCAAGCCCTTTATATATGTGAAACAAGATTATTATGCCTTTAAATCTAATTTGTCTTCATGTGGGTGTGTGTGTCCTTGTTAAAACGAAGCAAGACCAGACACTTCTCCCTTGATCTGCAATGTTCTGTAGTTAACTGCAGGATTTCAACATGCTTTTCTCACAATGATCATGATTTAACTTCATTTACATTAGGTGTTGGACTCGTCAACAGGACCTTTATTACAAGGTGTGCTATGGCTTTTCATCTGGAAGGGGCTCCTTTTCTTACTACCATTCCATCCTGTGCCATACTTGTGTATTGTTACATTGTGTTTCCTAGAGCCGCCTCATTCCTCATTGTAATTCTTTCCTGGCTGACACGCAAACCTTTCAGCATCTTTCGGACAAAGCTGTGGCTGTCTGCTCTAAATCTGAGCAAAATAAAATGTGAAAATGTACTTTTTTTTCCAAACCTAATTAGATCTTTGTCAGTCTAGCTTCAAACTCAGTAGGTCCATAAATCCCTCTAGATGTCACTATAGCCCCTCGAATGGCTTTTTTTCACAACTACATCTCAGGTTCTTGATCATCCCAAAAATATCTATTTCCATATTTGAGGGGGAAAAACAGAACTGATGCAGTGAATGAACTAAAACAGCCAAACGCACAATGAAAGATGCTTCAGTCAGGGAAAAACACACAATTAACTTCTATCGTTGCTGCAGTCCATTCATTTCCCTGATGTCGTTGCATTTTCTTAAAACCTTTGTTAATTCTTCATCTTTTTGTTTCCAACTGACGCAACACTTTCATTCCTGACAATTTTACCTTGCCTTATTGATGTCACCGTCTCTATGACAACACATCAGAATGCACTACTGCAGTACTACTGACTTTGTTCTGTGGCATGTTAATGTTGTTACAAATATGCTTTCCCAGAAAATGGACAAGGCCTTGTGTAGCACTAACACCGTGACGTCACTTTTCCACAAGCCATTTCACTGCCTTGCATGAAGTCTAGTAAAATAACAGTGCATTTGTTTTCCTTTTGTTATGTTTCATAGACCCAAATCCAACCACCTGGCAATCTGATCTCAGTGTGCAGCATATCTGTCTCTGTATTTCCAGCATCCAGCCCAATGCCTCTTGAGATGTGCAAGCGTTTATGTGGTCTGCACAGAGTGTCAGTGTTTTGACTGCGAGGCTTGTCTTGGCATTTTCTTGCAGTTTGTCAGATCTCCTTGGAGAATGCGGCAGTCGTATCCGATAGAGATATTCATACAGCACAGATTGACAGGCCTCTTGTGGGCCTTGTTTCTTCCACTGAAAATGTGCAAAACTTGGCAGCATATATGAGAGCAGCTCTGTGACTGGGCGCGGTAATGGAGTCTCTGAAGGTTAAAGATACACACACGGATGGAAACGAAAATCATTTTAAGATGAAAATGCAGTAAATGTCCACTTGCAAGTAATCTGCCCATAGACATCAAGCTGATCCTGACAGACTCTGTTTCACATTCTGCTTAGACCACATACATGTCCTGTGTTCTTTAAATCTGGCATAGATACATGTGCTTATTACATGTACTTTTTCATGCAATCAGTGAATGATTGTCCTTTCTCCCTCTCTCATAGATGGAGCACCAGGATATGGCAGTGGAGGAGGAAAATGCTGACTTTCATAAGTAATCTAGGGTGGAGCTGTGTTGTTGGGGTTTATTTTTTTTTTTTTTACATTTTTGAATTTTCCTTCAGCCTTGACATGAGTGAAAATTATGCTGTGCCTTGCACGGTAATGTGTTAATGATGGTCAATGAGTCGACACGTTTAATTACAAGGGGTTTCAAATGTGGTTTTGGGATTAAGACAAATCATTTGGTTCTCCGAGAACAGGGTAAAAATATTATTTAGTGTAGAAAATGGCAGTGGAGTAAATTGTATACTGCCCAGTGGTTTGTCTGATTGTGGAAAGGCTGGATTATGCATCATAAGGAGTGGTGGGGTGGGGTCCGGTTCTGCTCAGCTGCTTGAATCCAGTACAGTGACGCAGTGTCCTGTCCATTTTTATTGCAGTGGATGACTGTTGAGAGCACTTTTAAAGCATGTCTTCAGGACAAATAGCAGAACAGATAGTTCAGAAATGTAACCATCGACTGTTACATCACTGTGATGCGTGTGGTTTGTTAAAAAAAATCTCACTTTGCTTAACTTTGATTAAACAAACACTTTTGTCAACTTGTTGGTTTTGACATTCTCTTCAGCTAATTTTTTTTTTTTTTTCTTTCATCGAAGAATGAAATCTGGTCGTACTCACAGCTCATTCAAAATGGTATGTACTTTAGTGTTTGAGTGTATGTTTTTATGCAAATGATTTTCATTTGGGGAGCAAAGAAAATATCAGTAACAACAAAGAAACAACCATACATCATTAGCATAATTGGTGAATTGCTTTGCCGTGTAGGAGAAGCACAGCGGGCCAGATCAGCACTTGCACTGAGTGTGTGTGGAATTCCTGCCTCCTGCCCCACATGGCCGCTGAGGCTGGTGGGGAGAAGTGGTTTCCCCTAAAAGGATGCGAGCCTCTGCCTGCCGTGCCGCTTTAAACCAAGCGTCTCATCACGTGTGTCACTCTTCATCTCCCAAAGATTATCCTGCCGCGTGGTCACAGTCCTCCGTCAGGATTTCTGCTCTGCGGCCTAACAAAGGTTTCCTGCTTAGTTTTGCATTACAAGCTACCAGTGCTTCATCCATAGTAACCAGCTATTGATTAGACTTGCATGTTTTATTGGGAAGCTGGTTGAAAGGCTTAAGAGGACTCAAGCTGGGGTTGGTCAGCACCCACTGTTCTGCGCCACTGCCACAGGCCGCTGTGCTTCCTCCATCTCGGAGCGCCCGACTACACCCGAGGAAAACCATTTCTCATTTTGATTAAACCTCATGATATTGCTTACCTTTTTCTTTCATCTTTTGTGTCAGTGCAGACAGTATGCCTTCTCTGTTCAAAGACTGCGTTCAGATTATTAAAATCGTATTCCTTTTGAATTGATTCCTGAACGCAGTATCCTTTTTTTTTTGCTTAGTCCAGCATGGGTCCTTAGAATTACCAGTGCTGTTCACCTGTATTGTACTGTATGTTTGGGCTGAAGTAGAATCACCATCACAGAACATAGCAGCAGTACACAGTGTTTCTATGCCTCAGCAGACTCGTGGGTCTCATTTTAGTGGTGATCTGGAAGCTTCCGTCACTGCACACTCAGAGCAGTCAGACACACAATGTGCTTTGTTTAAATAATCTGCGAAGTAGGTCATCTTTTACTCTCACTGATAATCCTATTACTGGTCAGTGAAGTGAAGTGCTGCCTTCTTACCTCTGGTGCCACTGCCAAGGTGTTCCCAAAGCAAAAGTTAATCCAGTTCAAATATGATTGCAATTAGCTGTATATTTATGCATTATATACTCTGCAAGCAATATACTTCATTAACTACATTATATTGACTTGATACACTTGCTCAAATTCAAGTCAGATTTATTACTGGAGGCTACATTTTGTGTCATCCTACAATGTGTTTGTGAATGGAAAAACAGTATTGTTCCAATATCGAGGGGATTAAATATGACGATAAATCAGATGTCTGAGTCATTGAAATATAAGTAACTTCAAAAAGGGCACCTAGTCTTGAACACACACACACACATACAGAGCTGCTGGCAACATAATTTACAAATAAACTCAGCGAAGAATACTTTAGTTAAGTCAGCACTGCAGCGTGATGCTTATAGCCATGTGAAATCTCAGTGCATTCTAATTCGTGGAATATTTTGATGATCATATGCACATTATGGGCATTACCTTAAAATCTTACCAAATCATAATGTTTAATTCTATGCACACTATTCTTTGAGGCTAGGTGCTTGTTTGAGTATTGTTTGGTTTGTGCTGAATCGTAAAAGGGCGGTTCGCTGATGCCCTGATGGCTGCTTCACGTTGCAGTAACCTACAATCAGCACATAAATTACGGTCCTTACGTAACTAGCCAACATAGGAATTGCTCATAGTAGAATTGTAATTAGCAACGTCATCGACCATCTGCCTTTGCATGGCAGTGGGGGAGGACTATTGTATAAAATATGTACCAAATTCTGACTATCGTAAAAATAAAAAACAGGAAGCAGTCTATAAATCAGCTAGACAAAAAAATGTCACAGCTGCAAAAATTACGCAACATTATAAGTAATGTATAAAACTGAGCAAGGGCCCACATCAATTTGGAACATATGAGCGAACTGGCAAGTGTTCATATTCATATTTATCTAATTATAATTGTTCGTGAGGTTTCCATTTCATGGTCTGAAGTTCGAGGCAGACACCTGATTTATAGCCGACACAGGTTGCTACAGCCTCACAGTGTACCTCTCTGTCTTTGACATTAATAAACTCCCTGACCGGTAATATGACTCCCTCGCTCTCCCGGCTCCCTCGCTCCGCCCGGCAGCACGTGACTACCTGCGGGCTGACTCAGCTGACTCGTCACGCAGCGTCAGTCCGGAGTCGCACAATTATGAAAAAGCTACCTTCCGCTGGAGCTGGAGCGGAGGCAGATTTCTCCAACGTCAACCGAGCTTTCCTTCCAAGGCTAACCGATAACACCGCTGATAGATGGCTAAAAGCCACGGAGCAGCTCTTCCTGAGTCTGAACGGTGAAGAGAATGGTACGCGATCTCCCGCGGGACGGGGTTTCTGGGTTTTTTTCGTAGGGTCTGGACCAAGAGATGTGTGGGGCTTAGCTGAGCCCCCGGGGGGTGAGATGAGTGTGCTGCCGGAGTGAGGCAAGTCGATGCGTGCTGTCAAGGCAATGAACGGGCGAGAGTGGTTGTATCATGTGGACTGGGTTGGAATGTTGTAGCCGACGACTGGGTTTTTTTCCAACCATTTGTCCTGACATTTTTGAAGAAGCATTTGCAAACTAGATATTCTCTGTCTGTATGTGCATATAATGTGTTGTGTTGAGTAATAGAAGTGCAATTTAAAAGGCTGTAGAAAGGGTTAACTGTTAGGCGGTTTGACAGGACTGTTCAGCCAACTCGTGCGTGGTCTCGCGCAATGTCGTGCATATAGCTATCTCGCTAGTTGGCTAGCTTTCCAGCTAGTGGCATGTAGCTATATAACTAGCGATCTAGCTAGTCCATGTCGTGCTGTGGACTGAGAGATATTTGCAGTTTTCATGTAAACCGTCTGACCGTTTTAAGGTGCAGTTTTGAAAAGGTACTCTTACTCTTTAGCTAGCCAGCTTGTATAGCCAGTTAGCTCTTTAGCCATCATTTGGTGCAGTGGAAACAGCATGTACTTTCCTATTTAGCTAGACAGCTAATGGCTAGGTAGTCTCAGTCGTGACCTTCTGTCGGAGTGGTCTGTCTTAGACTGCAATTAGCTTGCCAACTACTGTCATTGTGTGGTCTGTAGATAGGTTACCAGCACTTGAGCATTTAGATTCAAGTTCTTTGAATTTATTTCTCGTTAGCTACTAGGCAAGCTGGCTAGCTTCCTTGCCACCTTCTGTGCTATTTCAGGTGTCGCGGGTTTCGATTTTCAGATGGAATTTGTTGTATGTTGCCAGTTAGCGAGCTGGTTAAAATGAAACAAAAATATTTTGCTACGCAGCGAAACAAATAATAAACATCCAACGATGTCAAAACAATGTATCTAGCTGGATATCATTTTTTGTTACAAGCAGGCATTAGTCATACGCCAGTGCATCTCGCCGTCACAGTTGTCGCTAGCCAGCATTATGTGCTAGTGATCCTTGCCAGCTTAACTGCTTGCATGAATTATTATATACATGAGAACTGCAGTGTCTGCACGCATTCTATAAAATAAACATAATGCATACATGAACTGTGTAATGAGGCAATGAGACGGCGAGATGACCCGGACAAGTGTGATTCTAATGTCATGTGGCTAGCTAGGTCACTAGCTAGCTCATTAATTTACGGTGTCTACAAGAATAGTAACTACCGGGCTAGCTAACACTCAATGGAACCGTTGTGCTTGCATGCTGGTAGGATCAGTGTGTTCACAACCTTACTGTTACAATTACGCTGCAGAGAGGTAACTGGCTTCAAATGCTGCCTGCCTTTTTGAGGCTACAACAGTTAAACCTTTTTCATAATTACAACAAAAATTGACTTTAGCTAGCTAGCTTACGCTAGGCACCTCTGAATAACTTGCTACTAAAACCGAGGGCCTTCCATTGTGGGATACAAGTGCTGGTTCGATCCACCTTAGTCCGGTTCATAGTCAGAAAAATGAAGGCATACTGCCCCCCGCAGTCTTACAGATACTATACCAGAAACTTCTGGCAACATAAAACTACTACCACAAATTGCTACCCCAAAGTACCACGCATTCCCACAAACCATTACATACAATCCACCTCAAACTGCTACCCCAAACTATACCGCACCGCCACAAAATACTACAGACTACCCCAAATGCTCTCCTGGTAAAACTGGTGAAGATGTATGACTAGAGAAGCTGTGTGGCATTTTTTCTGTGTTGCAAAGTATAAGAAATTGGCCACATCAGGTTATTTTCTAAGGGAATATCCGTTGTGAAATGTTAACAATGTATTCCTTTAAACTGGATGAACTTGTTTGTACGTTTATGAGTCTTTTTTATGATCAAAGTACTTTCTACTGTCAGTGATAAGACAACAGCTAGTAACATTGTTAATACAATTGCAATATGTAATTGTTATTTTATATGTGTGGTCTCATTGTGAAATATAGACACGGCTGTAAGTGATAGACACCACTGCGCAATCATTACATGCATGCAGGGAAGAGTGTGTTCCCCTTTGAGGCACCAAATATTATATGAAGCGGTGACTAACTGATTAATAACATAAACAAAGGCCTATTTTATCATTTTTCTAACGACCAGATAGCTGTCACATCTTGCACTCACCTTTAGTGATGTATGTCTGTATAGTCCTCTAACTCCTATGTGCAAAAGAGATGAGATGAATCAATGTAGTCTTGCAAGAAGCAGAATGTCCTCGAGTTTGAATGTTAAATTTTCAAAAATGTGGTTTCCATTGCTTTTCATTCGTAACTTCAGAGGCAGCTGAATTCATATCGGTGTGTAGATGTTAAAGTCTTTTTTTATTCATGTGATATGATTGAGACAGATTTCTTTAGTTCTCATCTGTCACACAGGGGTGAAGGAACAGAGATGTGAAAGATGCAGTGTGGATTATGGAGTCTTTCATCATTCTTTGTTGTTTTCGTGTCTGTGGGTAGTTAACATGAAACTTAGAATCAACTGTTCTCATCTCTCTAGGTATATGCCAAAGTGCATATGGAATGTGGGATTCATGTCTAGTGGTTTGTGGTAATCAAGGCCACATTCTGAGGTAGCATGTAGTAGTTTGTGGTAAGAGTGTGACAAATATTAGGATCAGCCTCTGGTTGAGAACCATGCACAGTTGGTCACTTGCCGGGCCACATCCAGAGTGGTTTGGCGTTGGCTCACCAATTTGGTGCAGTGAAATGCATAACCCTTGCTAGCATGTTAGTTAGCATGTTTTGAATTGATAAGATGACTATTTATCAGATAAAGAATGATCCTGTTTGGCTTTGATTTTGTAAGTTAAATAAGCACTAAGTGTTTAGTAAGCTAATATTATTTTGCATTAACAAATATCCAGTAACCAGTTTGCTATGGAAATGTAGCTCTGTGAAGTTGGTGGTCACAATAGGAGCTGTCTAAATCTTACAATTAACATCATAAGATATTGTATTTTGTTTGGCGAACTGCTTAAACACCTGATGAACTTTTACTCTAATTACCATGTTTAGGACAAGATTTTCTAATTTGCAGTAGTAAGAACAGAACACAACTGTGCTTTATTGCTGTTGATGAGTCTATGGTGTATCACTCACTATTTCCTCACTCCAGAAGTTGTCTCTCCAAGGTGCCAATGAATATGAAAGCAGTTCAGACCGAAGAGTTTGGCTACTGGATTAGCTCCAAACGTGTGTTCTGAAGCTTTTGGTCAGAGTGTAAAAATGGTTAAAATCCAAGCTTAACTAGTGGCTTTGAATTTGGATGAACGTATCACGGTGCAATCCAGCACGGATTAGAATGTTTTAGATTACTTGGTTGAAAGGGTTTCTGGAAATACAATATCCTCTTTAAATGCACAAATGCCATTTGTGCCTGCTTTGTTTAAAAAATATCTTAAAATAACAGTGGTTTTGACAGGTAACTCGAGGCTTCTTTAGGTACTCGGAAATTGCATATGTTCCTTAGCAGCATTTCATAATTTCACGGAGGATCTGTACCGTCTTGGTTTTGAATTTATTGCATATTACCCATATGAAGTAAATACATTTTACAGCCGCTGCAGGAATTGCCCTCCTTCAAAAAAAAAAAAAAATCACTGTGTTGTGTCCTCATTGCCACTGTTTATTGCTGTGGGTTTCTAGCTGCAATTACAGTACTTAGACCCAACAGTGGTTCCTCCTTGAAGTGCTCAGATTCTGTAGCAGATCTTATCAGTTGCCAAAGGGTTCATGTTGCATGTCCTGCAGGGAACTTTCCCATGAATGGCTCTACGTAACTGATTGCGGAGGATTTGTCTTCTGAGTGAGAGCTCTGTAACTGGGTCTCCTTTGAGTAAGGCCTATTCAGTAGGTTGTAAAGCTGTCTGAAAAAATGAGTTCTGGACAAAGAAAATGTGTATTTCATTTATGTGTGTATTATGTCTCCTGTGAGATTTGATCTAGTTAAATTTGTATCTGCATTACAGTACACAGCTGGTTTGTAGTGTGAAATATTTTTGTAGCAATACTAGGTGCTGTAATATTAACCCTAGAAAAAAAAATGTACTGTAGACTTATATGTGCAGTTGCTGTCACCTTGAACCCTGTCCTATAAAGGTTAAGTAAAGAACCTTACAACAATTCAGAACCATTGCTGTCCTGTGCCACACTGTCCCATACAAAATAAGACTACAGAATTTTGAAAACACATGTAATGGACTGTAATGCTGAAGTGCAAAACCCTTCAAAGTGCCTTGCAAAGCTATAATGTAATTGGTGATTTATTGGCCTAACTCAATGTTGGCAAAATCTGGTTAAAGCAACCAACTGTGTCATTAAAAAAAAACTCGGTCAGTGACATATTTTGGGCCATACATCCAGCTCTAGCAATGTTTTATGAATAATGTACTTTAGTTATTAATTATCCTACCTCTCATCTGATTGAAATAATATCTTGAAAGTTGCTGCCTGTAGCTATATCTGCCCACTGAGCAATAGCTACCCATGGCCATACGTTTGAGGGTGGCTGTTGGCTAGTGATCTCTCTATCTTTTTCATCATTCCTGAAGGCAAAAAACTGCTAGTGTATTGTGCATGTGTTTATCGCACAGAGACTTTTCAAGGTTTAAAATGTATCAGTTGAATTCAGTTTTCCGTAAAATATGACATCTTAAAAACTTTTGATGTTACAACAGGCATCCCATTTTAGGCTGAAGATTTTAGCACCCAGTTGATGTACCTAGGCCCAGTTACCAAAAAAAGATGAAAAGATGACCAAAGCAGTTTCAAATAGTAGTGGTCTGGACCTTTTTGCAAGTACGTGTGTTATGCATATTTGTCCAGACCTCCATACCCTGAATGTGAAATGTTCTCTCCAACCCCACATGCAACCTACGGGGCTTGAAGGTGATGTCCCACAACGCACTCCCCCTTCCTGCATCCGTTTCTGGTTTATTTGAAAACAGCCCCCTTTTTTTTTTGGTGCTTTCCATCTACAGCGTGCTATAAAAATCACACGGGTGCTTTGGTCCCTGAACCACCTTTGCGCTGAAAGTAAAACAGGGGAATTTGTTTGTAATGTATCTGCAGCATTTCTTCCATGATAATTTGATTTGGTCTTATTAAAAAGGATAACAGCAGGAGCTTGAGGAAGATAATTATATTATGACCATCTGTTGAACACTGCAATAAAATGAAGAGAGTAGAAATGACTACTTTAAATAATATTTACAGCTTATAAAGTAGTTAGTCATAAAAATTGCCCGTGATGTTTTTTTTTTTTTTTTGTTTTGTGGTTTTTTGTTTTTATTTTGCTTAATCAGGTCTAAATTATCTTCAACCTGTTAATTGGTTGCATTGGTAAGCATTGGAAAGGACAGTAAAGGGGTCATTTGGAACTTGGACACTTTTGAAAGTGTGCTGTACATGTAATCTCTGAGGCAAAAATTGTACTTTTAGGTTAATCATAGTTGAGAAAGGACTCATAGTGGCCCCATTTCAGTTCTAAGTGCAGCAAATTGCTTGGTTTACAGTATGTATTTCACCTGTTCATCGTATTAATTTATTTCTCAACATTTATTTAAATATTAGCTGTTCCCATATAATAGTTTGTTTTCTATTATAGCCCCATTATTGGGGCTGCCAAGCTAATAAAGCAAGCTGTTGGTTGATGGGCAGTTAACAGTCACACAGTACAGAGCATATTTCAGTACAGTAATCAATCCATCCAATTTTCAAGAAATTGCTAATCTTATTTGCTGTGTTGTTTCATCTTCTGCACTATTGAATGTCCTAAATAGATTTCTGTATTGTCATATCATGTCATATTTATAGACCTGTGAAACATGCTGTGAATAACATATTTTACTTTTTTCTCTCTCTTATAGTAAGATTAGAGGAAAATTAGAAAAAGGACAAAAATGACAGCAGAGAGGAGAGACAGGTGAGGTTGACATGTGAGCTTCAGACAAATCTCAGGTGGGCCGTTGCTGGTTCCTGCCTTTCAGCAAAGTGGGGTACACCTGAATTATAATCAATGAATGAACTAAGTGTAACCCAGAAAGCTGTAAAAGAGCATCTTGTTACAGGTGGTTTGCATTGAGTCACTCCAAGATAATTAACTCCATAAATATGTTTTCAATCAAAAGGGAAATCAAGGAAATAATAATAATAGTCATCACAAAGGAGTTTACCTCTTCATCTCCCCAGGGGCGCTATTTCCTCCCACTAATGTGTCCCATTTACATCAAAGGGATAAAGTGTCACAAAGGGGACCAAATGGGAAATTACGTGGAGGTGATTTCTCTTTTTTTATGCTGGGCAAAAAGCTCTTGCGATGAGTGGTTAAAAAGCACTTTCTAAGAATTAATCAGGGTTGTTTCGTGTCTGGGCACCGGTAAATGTGTTCCAGAATGTCCGCTGCTGGCCGTCGTGGCAGCTGCTGTTTACCGGCTACAGTGATCTCTAAGACCCATCACATGTTTCAGCTTGTCACAGCTGCTGGTGTGTTACAGTGCGTGGAGAGAAAATCAGAATTTAGATTCCCAGCCATCAGAAAGAGATGTTAGAATGAATGTAAAAGAATTTAGAAAATGCATGCATAGTACTGATGTCATCAAAAAACTGGTCCAAGAGACAAATCTGAATGATTAGAGTGCAGCGCTTGTGCACCATTAGATGTATTTTCTGCACAAACTTTTGGTTCATATTTTAGTGTAGTGCTGCTTTTGTACCAGCAGTTTCATTACTTCAGAATTGTTTGAGGTAAGGAACTTGAGGTCAATGAACCAGCACCCTTGAGCCAGGCTTTTAGCAAATCTAGTCAGTGACCTCCTGTAGTAATATAATGTTACCTTTCCAGCTCCTGAGAAGTTGTGGCTGGCCCATTTCCAGTTATGTATTGATGTGTGCAGGTGCCATATCATAAACCCTTTGGAATTCATGGACTTGGTCCTATGGGAAGTATTTCATGCTAGAATGATCTGTGGAAATGCGCCGTGGATGGTCAGGAAACGTCCAGTTCAGTTTGTTCTTATTTTAGTGAATGGCACACTTCAGTCCTTCTGCTCCGGGGGGTTTCCGTTGTCACTGAGGCTGAGAGAGCAGCATGCTGCTAAGGGCTGAGCGCTCGTTCTCACCCAGCTGCCTGCATCAGTGATATCTGTGTGCATGTTGCGCGTGTAGGCACACTGATGTAACAGGAGTTGTGACATTGTGAATGCATCACTGCATTTTTGTCATGTATCACACGGTATGGAATTTTTTTTAAACACAGGATACTGAATGAACACCCTCACTTGGGCCCAGAATCAATGTAATTGTAATGTATGTTGTCTTTAAGTTGCGCCAGATGAAGTTCAACAGAATCTTCGGACCAGTTTCTTCTGAACTGATTTGTTTGTCTTGTTTTCTTCGTGGTGTTAATGTAATGTTGGTTCATCAACTGGCAAACTCATGATGGTTTGTAATGAACCAGTAAAAGTACTTTATTCAAAGTTAAGAACTAAACACATCATATTTAGATTGATTAATTATGCGTGATTAAGACTTTATACGTCTTTGTCCAGTTTCAGTTTATAGGATTAGCGTATGCAGCCAGAGCCTGTTTTGCTGTGCTCTGGTTTGTATTTGAAATCGAGCTAATTGTTTGGCTGTGAAATCATTCCCTAGTTTGTTAATGAAAATATAATGAGTCAAATTCAGCTTACTGAGTGTCTTTGTCTTAATAAACATACATTTCTGGTGCTCTACGGCGAGTTGTGCAAGTTAATGCAGGGTAAATTTGTATGAGCACAGATAATGAAATCATTGAAGGGCACTTCAAGTTCGAAGCAGGTTAAGATTGCAGTGTGAAAGAACGTGCCATGCTGAACGTGACATGAAAATGGGCAGCACTTATAAGGTTGAACCGTGTTCTCAGGGCGAGAAAGCTGGTGGTAGATCACATTGTGGTCCCGTGACTCATCACATGGCTCTAAGTTAAGTGGGTTCAGAGCAGAATTAAGCTAAAATAACACTGAATTAAACAGAAAAGAAAACCCTGGCGCAGATGTGGTTCCTGGTACCAAGCTGTTGTCTTTAAATCGCGGAAAATTATGGGTAAGGGATGGAAACTTCTAGGAAAGTGTGAATTTCCACTGAGCACCAAGACCATGGAGTACACAGGTACTATAACAACATTTTATTCTCCATGTGATGTGTAAGTGATAAAACCATATTGGACTAAAGTTTCACCATCTGTTGCAAAGTTTTCCGCATTCTGAAAGAACCGCAATTGAAACATTTTCTGTACTTCATGTACATCGAATGACATTAAGTCCTCTAACTTTGTGGATTTGCCTTTAATTTGAATAGCCAGAGAAACTATAACTGTTGTTTGTTACAGGCACAACATGTTGTATATATTTAAGCATGAAAAAAGGAAATTTCATAAATGACAAGAAAAGCCACTGTTCCTTAAATGTTTTATTCATCTTTAAAGTCAACCTTCCAGGCAAAAGGATTGAATTCCATAGATAGTAAGTCATAAAAATTACCAAGCTGTGCTGAACCAATGAAAATTCTTGTTTGGCTGCAATAAAAATAATATTTGAGGTTTTATTAATCACCTGGTCTTTGCAATCATACCCTTACATCGCTGACCTATAATGCGTTTTCCTTGACATATTGATCAGGAATCGGAAATGGGTATAGCACTCCTCTAGGTCTGCCATTTCACTCCTGCAATCTTTGCCCATTTGGGGGGTTTACAAAGGGGGGCTTGGCAATGCGCCAGCTGTAAGAAGGACCACCTACTTCAGTGAAACATGTATGAAATACTACCATTCCTGTTTATCACACTGGCAAAAAAAAAGAAGTGTGTGAATTGGCCTGCCAGATCTTATCTGAGCTGTAATAACATAAGGTGGGAAGAAGAAGTGAGCAAGGTTAATTATTTCTGCAGGGCTTCACAGTCTAGCGGCATGTGGTATTGCGTGGAGCCGTGGTGGGAAAGTGGTTTAAGCAGGCCTGCCGAAGTCTGGACAGCAGCATAATTGAGTCGTTTCAGCGTGTGTTAAAAGCATGCATGAATGCCTACTCCCAGGGCTGATTAGGCAAGATGAAGTGATCAACAAGTGGTGCAGGAGCAGGAAGTGTGTTTTCATTGCAGCACAGAGTGAAATTCAGTCCTTTGTCGTTGCGCAAGTTAGCACATGCACAGCATTAGGTTAGCACATTGATTTGCTTTGCTTTCTGAGAGTTCATTAGAACACATTCAAGGCACAGGGTTATCATGCAAAATACAGTGGCAGCTTTACTCACAGCGCAGTGTGGGATGCCCACACCGTGATAATAAGGCTTAAGGTGTTTTCCTATTGGATGTTGATCTTGTAGTCTAGGCTTGCTGCTGTTTGAATGGCAGGATTCTGGCACGCAGACAACATGTAGAGCTTTTGATGAAGATGTGGGTGATACAATAATCAGCAATGCTGTCGGTTTATTCCAATAAATTATAATTACGTGTGTGTAACACTGTTGTTCAGGTATGGTCTGTCCTTTTTCTGTAAGTGCTGTTGTTCCTGTGGCTGTATTACTTAGGACTTTTCCTGTGGATAAGAGCATTTGCCAAGTGTCTAAATGAAAATGTGAATGTGTAAATTATTCAAAAACACTTCTCATCATTCCCCACATTTTTCTGTAGCTGTGGTGTACTGCCAGGAGAAGATGCATTTCTCGGTCCCACGAGTCTCCACATTGTTATTTCGACAGGAAGTGTGTAGATGTGAGAAATTCGGCAGCATCAGGACCATGCTGAACGTGTGGGGCTGCTGCTTGGGCACATGGTGTACAGTAGCGTGCAGGCAGAGCTTCACACAAAATATCTCTTAAGACTCTTGCTTCTGTACAAGATGAGACGCAGTAAACTCTTGCAGTGTCAAAAAGGATGATCAACCATAACTATGTTGTCAGGGCTCAATTAGAGCTTGTTTGAGAAATGTGTTCTTGTGTTAAGGAGAAACTGCAGGGACAGTGATATAACACCGAGAGGAAAATGCTGTTTTTTGGCAGAGGCCCGCAGGCTTGACATTTTTGTTGCCTGACATTTGCAGGTGCCATGGTTACGTGCCAGCCGGGGAGTACTGTCTCGGTCTTAACTCTTGATTAGCAGACCTGCTGGATGAGGCGGCTTTAGAAGAAAGCGTATTGTATTTCAACCTCATCTTTTGCTATGTAAAGCTTAAAATGAGTCAGTATGCTGCATAGTGGTTAAATAATTGTCCACAGTTCTGTCCCGAATAAACACGTAATGAGCTGTATTAGGGTCTCCCAACAGTAGGCTTCAGGTGGGCTTTGGATTCAAAACGCTTTTCCAGACGTTATCCAAAGACCTCTCAAATGATGGTGCTAGACTTTGCAGAGAGTTTGGTGTGATGATTGTAATGAGACTGCATACCACGGGTGTGGTATCTATGGTGTATATCACTGGCCTTGCCATGCAGCCTCTTTCAGCCATTGTTTTGCTCCTCTCTGCTGCTGAGTTCATGGTCTCTTAGAAACATTTGTCAAGCCCAAATTGCTGACTACTCAGCGCCTTACAAATTCGCCAGCATACGGATACAGTGGAAAAGCTGAAGCATTTTTGGGGTGATTTGCTCATCTTTTCACCGAATAAGGGTTTTTGGAAATACAATTTAGAGCAAAGTTTAGACTAGGTGACTCGTGCACAGAGCTGAATGATATAGATCAAGGCGAAATCTCTTGGATGGTGTAGGAGATGCCTGAAGAACTCTTGTTATGTTCCTGTACTCTGCCTTGTTACATAGCGATGAAGAAGATGAGCTTGAGGTAATGTTGTGTCATGGTGTGTTGAACTTTATTTACTCACTCTAGAATGGTTTGCCTTTTCAACATTAAGTTCATCCATGGACATGTTTTAATGTTTTTACAAAAAATATATATATTTTAGTGTTTTCAACAGTATGAGATGTGTGTTCATGTGGAAGTCATTAATGATACCCTTTTGCTCTGGAGTATCATTTGATACTGTGGGGTTGATGGAATTCAGTTACTTTTAGCTCTATGGAATGCAGGTTTATGTCCAAATAATTTCTAAGGAGCCCTATAAAATTTAGCAGAGGAACAAATAGGCATTAGGGCTTGAACCTTAATTAAATTCTTCAGAGTCAAAACTTTTTTTTTTGCTTGTTTGTAGCGTTGTGCTTCTGCAGTTTGTGGCTGATCGAATTTGTGCCTGTGAACTGCTTCTATTAGCCTAGCTGTGCAAATACAAAGGATTTGCTCTGATTACAGATATTTGTTTATTAAGCTGCTCGCTGATCCTTTAGGATTTTTAAATAAATCCAGGATTAGTAGGTCACTTGGACCTCCTCGTCATTTCAGTTAATTTAGGATTCATCAGCCGAGAGTGGGTACCCTGCCTCAGTACAGACAAAATGTGCTAGTTGTAGATCAAGGACTGGAGGGGCCTTGTTTTATTCACTTGTTAAATATATTTCAGGACACTCTCTTTAGACCAGGTTCTATCCTGTAGAGATACTCTGTGAGTAATGATCTTTTCTTTTTTTACAGTCCCAGAAATCCTGGATAGAAAGCACTTTCACCAAGAGGGAATGTGTGTACATACTTCCAGTTTCGAAAGATCCCCACAGGTATGTGTTTCTGCTCTTGTCTGTCTTGCAGTCAGAAACCAGCAGTGACTGTAAAGTTATTCTCTTGCACAGCTTGAATGTGAATTCATGATTTATGTAATGTTACGCTCTGTTCAAGTGTAAGGTACAGTAAGTCAGTATTAGTGTTCTGATATGCTGTTTTCAGGTCTACTTGTAGGAAAAGTCAAGCCCCTACATAAAATCTGAAAAACTGGAGTACACCAAAAGCATGTGGCTAATGAATGCCCTTGTCTCTGTGCTGAAATGTAATGTTTAAAAGGGTTGACACAGTTCAGAATTAGTTTTCCACTTGGGCGAGCTTTAAAATGATGCTTATTTGCTGGAATTCCTACTGCTGGATACTCTGTAGTGTGTGATTGCCTATACACTCATGCTCAATATTTTTTTATCCATCCTTATCCCAGCAAAGCCAGTGAGTGTGTCCACACGTAAACTGCTTTTGAAATACTCTACACAAGAAAAAAGTGTGGAAAGGTTTGTGCATTGTGTGGGCCAAGCTGCGTATCACTGGTAGACAGTAGAAGTGCTCCCCGTGCTCCATTTTCCCCAGATTACATGTGTAGAGAGACAACACATGTTTTGAGAAATAACGCATCTCTGTGGAATTCAGAATAAGGGGTATGATGTTTGCGGCTCAATGAACCCAACAGCAGCAAAGCAGCACTATAATATGCATAAGCTATTCTTAGTGATACACTTATATAATTTAGTCGTGACTGTTAATGCTGCATTGCAGGCAGTGCTTGCTGAAGCAGACTCCGCTCCATTCTGTCCTGCCATGTTTAATAAGGGTTTCACGTGCCATCTTCACGTTAATGAAAAACCTCCCCCTCTCACTGACGAGGGGGCATCATTTGCTGCGCAGGCTTCCGTCGTTAGCCGTGATGGCCGTCACCTTTGGTTATTCTTCAAAAGCTGCTATTTCTGTACATTTTTTCCCCCCTTTTTTTAATTTTACTGTCTTACATGCTTACTCAGCTTCTGAACTCAGTGTGATTTCACTTTATTTTCAGCAGAAAAGGTTGAGCCTGCTTAGTGTATCAGATATGTTCTCATTGCATGACCACATGACAAGGGAATGTTACAGAACAACATAATTAAATGATACAGCTATCCAGTGACTTAAACACAGGGTGCTTAATTATGTGTGATTGTGGTCTTCCTTAATTTAAGGTTGCAGATACCAATGAAGAAGCCTTAAGGCCTGTTTACCCAGTGCTAGCTTGAAAATGACAGTGATAAATAGTAGGCTAGAATTCTATTTCTTAAACACTAATGTTTGAAAATATTGCAGAATTTGGTAATTATTTGTCCCCAGTGTTTGTGATGCAGATAGCCTAAAACAATGTCACTTTTGCTCTGGTCAGATATGGCCATAGTGTCAGTAGGCCTTGTTTGTTACGAGCAAATTATTTTACAAGTTGATCTCAGTTAAGTGTTAACTGGCCTTAATGGCATACACTTTGTGTGATGAAGTTACTTTGTGTATGAATGCAAAGAGAGTTTTGTTGTACATAATGCAAGTGAAAAACCATGCTGGAAAAGCTGTTTTAGCATCCCTGTTAAAAAAAGATCTCTTGGGGGTGGTTTCGCTTTTCGCTAGCCCTTATTGCCTCTAATTGAAGAAAAAAAATCCCACAGTTGAACCAGGCAATTGGCTCTGTGCTTGTAGTCCTTGGTACATGTAGGTCTGTAAAATTCTTACCAAACAGACCAAATAAAATGTTTTGGGTACAAGTGTCACCTTGAAACAAAGCAGAACTTAAGATTTCCATTAAATTGTGAACTTCAGCAATAATCTCAGTTGTTGTTTCAAATGACTTTGAGCTCTGAGATTGCTTTGGAAACACCTGTATGCAGTGCATTGTAATCACATAGAAATGGCATGGTAGCAAACAGATGAAACTAATGGCATATTTTAGAAAGGCAAATAGTATTTCATGAATATGATAAATACGATGTTTTGAATGCCACCTATAAGCTAGTTTTGGCTAACTCTGCCAACAGCAAACTGGACCTGTTTTCTTTTTATAGCATTTTATATTAAAACATGGTCATTTAAAAAGTTGTAAAATGTGGTGGTGCTAATTCAGTTGTGCATTTTTTGTAAATAAAAAAGATATATATATATATATATATATGTATATGTAAATTAAATATATATTTTATTTTCAGTTTTCAGAGTGAGAATATGTTGAGTATTTTTGTTAGCAGAAGGGAATTAAAGTACACTCACAGCTATACATTTAGATTTTTTGGAGACATTCACATTCATTGGAATCCTACCATGTTGTCTTTAATTATATGGTTCGTGAGTAAAAATGAGCTTGTCAGTAACACTCTGTATTGTGAAAACAGAGTCTAAATTTAAGTTGCATGTAGTTAACTCAACAGAAACTAAAGCAGAAAGCGTGTGGATAAGTAAACTTCTGGCACACGTTGTTGAGCTCCTAATTCTACCACAGAAGTACTGTTCTGTTTTTGTTTATAGTCACACATTACAAGGGATTGTAATTTCTCTTTGCAGATGCCTTCCAGGATGTCAAATTTGCCAGCAGCTGGTGCGGTAAGTTTTTATTTTTTTTTCCCCCAGGATCACCCAGGAGGAAAACTTTTCTCACAGCCTTTGTAAATTAGTGACTCCAGTAGGGATACAAGGCATTTTACAGACCATAATAGTACTTTCATTACGCTCACCCTTTTCTATACTGGAAAGCAGGGTGAAAGAAAGCAAACATTTTTGCACAGAATGTTAAGACTCTGAATTCAGTGTCCCTGTGGCTTTCTCAGCATAGAGGTGGCCAGTAAAAAGAGGTCAGCGTCACTGCTAGATCATTTAAGGTGTCAGCAACATTTTCCCAATGTGGTTTGCAACACTTGAAGAACCTGGTGCACAGAACTGTACACCACCCCTCCACAGGAAGTAATCCGTTTTCCAGGCTTTGTGTATCAGGATGCATTACACTCTGGAGTGTTACCTTGAGGGCATGAGATTTTCTGCTCGGGGTCGCAGCATTCTTGGCGAGCACGTTTTTAAAAGGGGTGTGAGAAAATCCTCCTCTTCCGAATTGGTTTGGAACCAACAGGGACGTGCTCACCAGACCTGAGACATGTTGACCGGCCGCTTGGGAGGGGAGGCCAGAGGAGCCGAGGCAGAAGGTCGGCTTCGGCTCTCTCCCCCCGCAGCTCTCAGAGCTAACCTCCCCCCCGCCTCGCCTGCTCCGAGCGGCAGCCCTGACTCACCGCCTGTTTGTGTTGGCAGGTGCTGCTGCGGGCGACTGGTCCGGCAGCACGCTGGCTTCACCGCCAGCCTGGCCATGAAGTACTCGGATGTGAAGTTGGGTGAGAATGAGATGCCCGAGCTGGAGGAGTGGTCGGTGGAGAAGCACACGGAGGAGAACCCCACTGATGCGTACGGTATCATCAACTTTCAGGGAGGATCCCATTCCTACAGAGCCAAGGTGTGCGGAACACTGCAAAAAACCCACCCTTCCTCTGGCACCGCTGCTGTGCTGGAGACACGTGACGTTGGGAGTGTTGAGTGTCTCAGTACTGAACCATGTATGGCCTTGAATGACTGCTAACATTGATTGACACATTGTGGCAATGTCATAGTAATACTTTACCATTTGTCGGAAAGAACTTTGTCACACATGCTTGGTTGTAGTTCATTTCAGCTGTTAAAAATCAAGCTCTCAGACCTCTTCACTTTGACTTTATGTCAGAATTTACCCTTCGTTCATGCTGGCCAGTCAGAATGTGAACGGAGAGTGATTTCTTTGGTTAAAAACTGTTGGAATGAATCAAGTGAATGGATTATATGGAATTTTTTACCACTTTTAATCATTAATAGTCCTTGACCTAGATCAACATAAGCTTCACATGAAGGTTATAATAACAGCACAAAGCATCATAAATAATAACCCCTTCAGCCTTTTTAGCTGTATGTGGCTGAATAAAAGGCAACCACATATCAGCACATTTAGTGTGTGAACAGAGTGATTTGTTTGTAAATATATAGACACATGGCATTTCAGTTTGATAGCCAGTTTGAAGGGGATTTTTTTTTTTTTTTTTTTTTTTTTTTTTTTTTTTATGAAGTCAACAATGATGATGACTGTTATGATGATGGTGAGTTGTGCTGTAATCTCACCGGCCTTCTCCTCATCCTTTACGGCAGTATGTGCGACTGTCCTACGACTCCAAACCCGAAATGATTCTTCGCCTTATGCTCAAAGAGTGGCAGATGGAGCTTCCAAAGATCGTCATCTCTGTCCACGGCGGGATCCAGAACTTCGACCTTCACCCCCGCATCAAGCAAGTGGTGGGGAAGGGGCTGATAAAGGCCGCGCTGACCACCGGCGCCTGGATCCTGACCGGAGGGGTCAACACAGGCAAGAATGGGCACTAAAGAGGGCCACAAAGCAGCCCCGTTTTTACTGCTGAAACGCTGAACTATAGGAGACTCTCATTGTACAGAGCTGTCTGTGTCTGGCACTCTCAGCAGAGGTCTGCTCTTTGTGCCCTATAATACAGAATCGCTGGGTGCAGGGGCTCAATGATAGTCATTCGGAGAGCTTACTCAGTGGGTCAATTAACCCAGCTGGTGTTTATGGCTAATTACTGATTATTATGGCTTATACTCGTCGTCCAGACGGTGGAGCAGCCAAAACCCTGTTGACTTTCATGATATCATCAGGGGCTATACCATTTCATAAATCCTATTTGGAAATGACTGCTTTTATTGCTACTCATCACTCATCACATAATATATAACTTCGTCTATATTATGTCATAAAGAAAGAAAAAGATGTCCCATATTTTCACCATGAATTATTAATGACTCTTAAAATATCCTTCTGGCTGATAGGAGTGGTGTAGAATTGTTCTGAGTGTCTAAATTCCCCCTTGCATTTGTAAGAGTTTAAGGATGTTAATGTAAATTAAATTTACATTATATATTTAATTTATTTGTTGCCTTTTTTTTCCAGGTGTAGCAAAACATGTCGGTGATGCTCTCAAAGAGCATTCTTCCAGATCCTCCCGGAAAATTTGCACTATTGGAATAGCTCCATGGGGAGTTATTGAAAACAGGAACGACCTCATCGGAAGAGATGTGAGAGACGCTTTCTTAATGAGTGACTTGATGCTGACAGGCCTGTCTGTTCTTTATGAAAGATTCAAAATTCATTACTGACTGGATATCTATTTTTGAAGTAAAATTGTGGCAGCATTGTAATATTTGTTCCCTCTTTTTTTGCTTAAAACCATTGATCTTCAGTGTCTGCACACACATTTCTGTTGTAGTCAGTTCACATTTGCTCTTTGCCCTAAGGTGGTGTTGATATGTAAATTCAGGGAGACAAATTTCCCATTTGAGGACAATGAAAGCTTTTCTAGTACCTTAAAAAGTAGAGAAAATACATTTCATGGAGATACACAGCATAAAAAGTGCTGAAAGGGGATTTTCAGCATGGCCCATGAATAAATATGGTTTTTTGAGAACTGACATAAAGCGTAGCCACATCAGACAGATTTTTATTCGACAGAGAATCTGTGTTTATTAATAATCAGCTTATTACAGTGTTTTCATGTCTGTAAGGATTTGTATTTCAGACCCATTTGAAATTGCACGCATGGATCTGTTCGTGCCGGCATTATGAAATTGGGACTTGTCATTTGTGACTGACAGTGAGCGTGTGTCTGCTCGCAGGTGGTTGCCCCCTACCAGACGCTGCTGAACCCTCTGAGCAAGCTGAACGTGCTGAACAACCTGCATTCGCACTTCATCCTGGTGGATGATGGGACGGTGGGGAAGTACGGGGCCGAGGTCAAGCTGCGGCGGGAGCTGGAGAAGCACATTAACCTGCAGAGGATTCACGCCAGTAAGCCGCCGCTCACAGCCAATCACTGCAGCCTCCCATCAGCCCCTTGGTGTCTTAGCCCTGCCCATATGTTGTCTGGAGAGCTGAAGGCGACTTGTCCAGTCCAGTTTTAGTGGTAGATTCACAGTTCCCATGCCACATGGCCTTTGAAGGCACTTGAAAATATGACACTTACTATCCTGGAAAGTCATGTAAAAATGTACTTAAACTCCAAGTCCCAGGGTCCTTTGAAAGTCATGAAAAATTTTGTCTGAAAGAAAACAATGTGAATACTTACATTTTCTTTTAAAGCAAGTGGAATACATATTTTTGCTGACTCGTTAGTTTGACATCATTTACTGTGAAGTCTAGATTTTTGGCTTGTACAGTAAGCCCGCTGCCAAGAGTCGCTGGTAGCTGCTGTTCTCTGCCAAGCATCTGCAAGCACGCATCACTGCAGAAATAAAATACTCTGAAAGGAATGGTTCTCCCAAAATATTTCCCCAAGCTGTCTTTCAAGTTTCCTAAACTTTTGATCAATTGGTCTATTGCAACAATAAGAAACAAAGAAAAAAGAAAATTCTAAAATGTATATTTAAATGAAGTCACCTAAAGTTTGCAGATATAGATGCTGTAGAAATATAAATCTGATTTCGGTGGGAACCCTGAGTCTCACTAGATTGTTGTGAAACTCGATAGCGCTGCCAATGACCTTGTTTAACAGGCCAGCTCTCAGTTATATCACTTTATTGGAATTTCCAGCTGTACGTATCTTTAGTGTCATGGCTGCTAAACCTCTCGGTTCTCTCTCCACTTCCATTTCTTTATGAGCTTCTCACTCAGACTCGCTAGGTCGCAAAGGTTTAGCCTCAGGATTCTCAAGTGCACCGTGCATTACGGTGCCTCACTCGTGCAGTCACCGTGGTTTTATAAATTACCCACTACAGAAAGCAGATTATAGTGCATGTGCGATTGTCATGAAGACCTAAAGCACAAGGTAATTTGAGCGCTTAAAAAGTGTTGACCTCATGCGGAATGAGAGGTTCACAGCATGCAAATAATAATTTTCATTAAGAGCAGAAAGGTGCGGTGGTTACGTCATGGCAGTCAACAAAGCGAAGAAACCGTAACGTGTGTTTTTGAGCAGGTGCGGCCGGTCGTAATGCGGGCCCGCGTCTGTCTCTCCCCCCCAGGAATCGGGCAGGGGGTGCCGGTGGTGGCGCTAATCCTGGAGGGCGGGCCCAACGTGATCCTCACCGTGCTGGAGTACCTGCAGGAGAGCCCGCCCGTGCCCGTGGTGGTGTGCGAGGGCACCGGCCGCGCCGCCGACATCCTGGCGTACGTCCACAAGCAGACCGAGGAAGGAGGGTGAGACGGGTTCCGCGCCGGTCTACTTAAAGCCGTGGGCGATGCTTAAAAAAACAGCCGACGCCGGCGACAACTCTGCCGGCCTTTTCGCTCTGTAGCGCCTCGGGTGGCAGAGTCGGCCAGTTTCGATTCAAAAAAGAGCAGCTGCTCTTTCTCAGGAAAATTCAATTTGTGTTATATGCAATTTAATTATGTTTTCATTTGCTTTGTAAGAAGAGAATTTATATTAATTCGTTTTTTATTTGGCTTGCTTTTGGTGTCATCCAGGGGTCTACCTGATGGTGTTGAAGCAGACATCATTGCCACTATTAAGAAAACCTTCAACTTCAGCCACAGCGATGCCATACACCTTTTTCAGACACTGATGGAATGCATGAAGAGCAAAGAACTGGTATGCAATTTATAAGAAATAACAACGAATGCAAGCTGCTTCAGCTCAGCCAATGGGTTATTTTAAATTCAATTGAGAATTCGGTTAATTCTGCAAATGAAAGTTCAACAGTGTCTACAGAACATTTGGACAGTAAATATTTGATTGTCCTTTACAGTGCTGATACAATATATAAATATTGGCTTTATTGTCTGATGTGTGTGATATTCAGTGTTATGGGTGGGGATTGTCAGTTAAAGTGTGAAGTGAAGAAAATTTGCAAGATTGCAGTTGTCGCAAGACAAATTTTCATGCTGTTTCCCTTTATGTACTGTGAGCTTGACTGGTCTACCTTTACAGTACCATAGACCTTAAATATTTGCCTGTTTTCTGTCCCTTTCTGAATGCGACAGATCACTGTCTTTCACATTGGGTCAGAGGAGCATCAAGACATTGATGTTGCAATACTGAGAGCGCTGCTAAAAGGTAAATCAAAATCTGCCTGCTCACATCCATTCCAGCTCTCACCCCCTTTTGGAGTGAAACGCCAGAGCCTTGTCTGAGGTGTAAGCTCTGCTTTCTGGGCTTTGGGGTGCAACATGAGAAGGGGCGTCTTTGTTTCATGGATGGTGATTGGAGGCTGTCCCCGCATCATGCTGTGGTTGGGCAGGCAGAAACACAACCTGGAATAGGCAGGCAAGGGGGGTGGGGTTTAGGGAGGGGGAGTCTGTGGAGTTCTGGAACTGTGTGTTTTTATGTATTAATTTATATATATATATATAAAAGATATAGGCAGTGTTTTTGGGAAACTCTTTCCCTTGTGCCAAGTGGATATCCTCAGTGGAATAGCTGCACTCTGCCCAGCCCCGTCACATGTTCTTCCTGTGGGGATTCAGCTATGTGGCAGGAGGGCATCTGGCCAAGCTCAGAGTACAGGGCCCAGTTCTTGACTATGATAAACAGAAATGAATGGAGCCAGATTGCGGCTGTGAGGGGCGGGGGCTGGGGAGAACATTTCCTCGCAGGCATTGCCCCAGATGTTACAGAGGGATTATTTACTAGCGCTGCTGGAGTGACTGAAGGCCTGGGCTGGAATCTTATCTCACGATGCTGCACTGTGTCCCCCTTTATTTTCCTGCAGTTCTCTTTGTACAGCGGGGCTTTGAAAGGAAAGCCCGATAGGTATCCCACCCGTGTTAAGCAAACATCACTTTGTTCTAGTTTTTGTAAAAGTGGTCATGTTTGGGTGTTGTTCCCCCCTCAGTGTTGAAATGTGCCAATGAGAATGGTGAGGAATGTCTTACTGGTTTCCCTAGTCTAAGTCATCTCTCTCGCTCTCTTCTCTTTGTCCCTTTGATGAATATGTGGAGAGTAAGTCGGACTCCGAAATCCAAAGTCTTTCCTATTCAAGAGCTGTTTGCCTTTTTTTTCCCTCTCAGACAGGTCAAATATGTGTTTTGCAAACCACCATTCAGCATCCCTCTTGTATAACCAGTAAGGCATCCTTTGCCTAGCCCAAAGACCATAAAGATTAAAGTTTCACCTCATGTTTTATCTTAGTTTATGCAGAAACCTTCAGTGCTGATTAAAAATTTAAATGTGTTTTGTAATGAGAACATTTAGAAGTAATTATTGCAACCAGAAGTAAGATGTCATGTTGCCCTTGTTTTTGTGTAGACTGGTGCTCTCCCATGTTAAATTGGCAGTGATGTTATTCAGTGCGTTGCTCAGACATTTTGGCACAGACATGTTCTCTCCAGACTTGACACGCATACCATATAAAGAAAAAAGGTATACTACCACCAGGCTCATCTTTTAAATCTAAATAAAAGAAACAAGTTCTGACATGTTACAAGGTCCCCGCACACAGCCAATTTGCATGAGGGGGAACGATAGATTGATGTGTGTGTTAACCATTTGCTGTATGTTGCTTTCTGTTGTCTTTGTTTTACAGAACTTTCTAGCAAAACGGTCCTTTGTACTTAACCCTTAATATCTGTCAGTTCACTTTCCGGGGCTTTAAGAGTTGGCAGGAGTTTTTATTTAGCCTTAAATTCCCTGTGTGGTTACCCCTCCAGGCACTGATGCATCAGCATTTGACCAGCTCGTCCTCACCCTGGCCTGGGACCGGGTCGATATTGCCAAGAACCACGTGTTTGTTTATGGTCAGCAGTTGCTGGTACGTAATCAGGAGGGAACACTATTACTGTCATTGCAATATTGGCAAAAATCCTAAAGCTTCAGTTACACACATGAGTATTGGGGGGGTTATGTCTGGGTTTACTTTTGAGCACAGTTTATTGACTTAACCCGACTCGATACACAAATGGGTTAACCATTACCCCCTATGCTCTAAACAACCCTAGAAACAACAAAACTGAAATTCCTAGAAATGTTGAATGAGACAGTTCCACCGAAGGTAGCCAGATGGCTTTATTGCTTTGTAAAGTTCTGTCTCAAAGCTTTGACGGTAATATGCGTGGCTTTTGTACTGAGCTGTCATTGTGGAGAAAAGAAAAATCACAAGCCATCAGGAGAGATTCAAGAGAACGGCATCCAGTGATGTCATTTTTCCTTTCATGAAAATGAGTGAATGTGGCATGTGTGGGCATGCTCACATATCTGTCTGTCTGTCTGGGCTGTAGGTGGGGTCCCTGGAGCAGGCCATGCTGGATGCCCTGGTGATGGACCGGGTGGAGTTTGTGAAGCTCCTCATCGAGAACGGCGTTAGCATGCACAGGTTCCTCACCATCACGCGCCTGGAGGAGCTCTATAACACGGTACTGCCCCAAAGCTGCCGGCGAGGCCTTCATTTGGCAACAAGACGCCTCAAACCATCAATCTTTATTTTGTTGAAGTCTGCGGTTTTGTGGCCTTTCCCCTGAGCTGTTTTTTCTCCCTTTCTTTCCTTCTAGAAACAATCCCCAACAAATCCAACTCTCTTTCACCTTGTAAGAGATGTTAAACAGGTAAAGCCATTTTTTTCCTAAATCATCTTTAGATTTGGTATGTAACTTGTCTGTAATGTAGTGCTTTTATAGATCTTGCACCCTGAATTTTTTTATTATTGTCTTCTGTAGGGTAACCTTCCACCAAATTACAAAATCACGCTGATTGATGTGGGCCTTGTCATTGAGTATCTCATGGGCGGGACATACAGATGCAACTACACCAGGAAACGCTTCAGAATCATTTACAACAATCTCCATGGGAACAATCGGGTAAAGAATTCCAATATTTTCTGAAACAGTCAGAATACCATTGAGAATCACTGTAGATAATGATATTGGAATGTAAATGTATATTTAATCAAGTTCTTAAATGAATTGAAGAGATTGGTTAATGAAACGACAGATGATCTACATAGTTTGAAACTATCTTAAAATAATATTCATCTTTTAAAATTCCATCAGCGATCTGGACGCCATTCATCAAGCACTGGATCCCACCTGCGCAAAAACCATGAGTCTTTCAGTATCCATGCAGACAAGAAGGAGAAGACCAGGCACAACCACTTCATCAAGACTGCCCAGCCATACAAACCAAAGGTGTGCCACGAAACCCACTGTAACAGAAAAAAACTGAAGCAGTTTTAGTATTTATAGCAAACATTTCAGGTGACAGATGTATCTTTTTACGTTAAAGTGTTATATTTATTTAAAATAAAACTCCCCTGATCACAGAAAGTGATACTAAACTGGGCAAAAAAGTAAACAAATATTGTTTTTGTCTGTTATCAAAAAGCCAACCAGTGAAGAGTTTGCCTTATAAATAAAACTTTAAAATAAATGGTCCCTGTCCCTCTCCCTCTGTCAGTTCTCACAAAAGGCAGTGATTGTGTAATTACATCTGGCATGCTAACCACCATATAATGTGACTGCAGATGGCCATCCTGTTACAAAAGATAATGGAGTCACGCAGGACAAAACACAAATCGGTTTGTCTAGATACTAACTCAAGTTCTGTAGACAAGTTCAATGTTGAACACTGTTTCAAATCAAGCAGCAGTGTAGCATGCTAGTGACATTAGCAGTTGGAGCTAGTGGAGTGGCGAATATAGCTCCAGCTATAACGCACCTCAACTGAACTATGATAAATGTGTTTATTCAATAAATGTGTATTTAATCTTAGTAGTTAACAATATTTTTAATTACTTCCTTTGTCTGAAACCTGAAATTAGAAGTCTGTATCTGCTTTATGTCTATGGGAATGACATTCCTGACAAAGTGACCTCATGGAACTGTTGAAGTGGATATACCTGGACTTCATTTTCATTAGAAGAATGCATATTTTTCTGTAACCATGTCTTTTCGCAACCTGGTCTCACATTGCTGGCCCGTCTCCTTTATCAGCCTGAGTCTACAGTAGAACAGTCCAAGAAGAAGAGCAAGGAGGAGATAGTGGACATCGACGACCCGGAGACCAGGCGATTCCCCTACCCCTTCAACGAGCTGCTGGTGTGGGCGGTGCTGATGAAGAGGCAGAAGATGTCACTCTTCTTCTGGCAGCACGGGGAGGAGTCCATGGCCAAGGCCCTGGTGGCCTGCAAGCTGTGCCGCTCCATGGGCTACGAGGCCAAGAAGAGCGACGTGGTGGACGACACGTCCGAAGAGCTGAAGGAGTACTCAAAGTAAGCCCCATTCCCCAGAAATCCCCTTCAGAAAACATATATATGAACTCAAAATGGCTTATGTTAAAGACATCCAACCTAGTTAGGCTTTTGGACTGTCTGGTTCTCAATGTCCTGTTTCGATTCCAGCGAGTTCGGCACGTTGGCGGTGGACCTGCTGGAGCAGTCCTTCAGGCAGGACGAGACGATGGCCATGAAGCTGCTGACCTACGAGCTGAAGAACTGGAGCAACTCGACGTGCCTTAAGCTGGCAGTGTCGTCCCGGCTGCGGCCGTTCGTGGCCCACACCTGCACACAGATGCTGCTCTCTGACATGTGGATGGGGCGGCTCAACATGAGGAAGAACTCCTGGTACAAGGTGCTGACCCTGCCGTCCTGCCCATCCCAAGCTGCTTGCTTATTCCCCTGCTTGCACTTTTCTAAATTCTGCTTTAGCAGACAGCTGTGTCCTGTCACAACAGGCACGCCACACAAGTGGATGTAGAAATGAGGATTCCACTGAATGGATAGAACATTAGAATTCACCCCCCCCAACCCCCACCCTTTTAATACCATTAATCTCTCCACTGTGCTGAGTGTTGATGTTTTTTCAGTAGTGATGATGGATTGGATATTAGTAATGATAGATTGAAGTCATGTGTTAACCTGCAGTCCAGTGCATTTCTCTCTAGTCATTCGTACTGTATATTGTGTGATGGTGTTTTTGTTTCTGTGATGTGTCATGTTTTTTTTTTTTTGTTTCCTCTCTCAGGTCATTTTGAGTATTCTGGTCCCGCCGGCGATCTTGATGTTGGAGTACAAGACGAAGGCGGAGATGTCCCACATTCCCCAGTCACAGGATGCCCATCAGATGACCATGGAGGACAGCGAGCACAACTTCCAGAACCCCGCTGATGACATCCAAATGGTCAGCCATGTGACACACCCCCACCTCCCCACGGTGCTTGTAAAGAGAGAACAGGAAGTTTCTATAAATTATGGAGCAGTTATTTAAACATTACCCTGTTATCTCAAGGGCAGGTCAGGATATTCAAACCAAAGGGGATCCTGAGAGGGGTGCAGATTGAGACCCATGATATAAATTCACGAAGAGAATTTCGTCCAGTTTAGTAACTTTTCACTGCTGTCATTCTGAGAACTTAGGAATATTTTTTCAACATTTTAGCTAGGTGTCACTCCACTTCCATTTACTAGCTAGCTAGTATATCTTGACACGTATTATGGTAATACAGTAATGATACTGTTATCTTTGTATAAATCAGATAGTGATACCTGAAAAAGAGACTAACTTGCTGGCAAGCTCAGTATCTACTAGTATTTGACAGGGCTAGTGTCATAGCTACATCTTGTTCCCCTGCTCCTGAGCTAATTTAGCTTTTAAAATTATTTGAAAAAGTACCCTGTCTGTACACTCCTGTTCATGAATATAAACGCGGGTGCTAAGAGTTCTGAGCACCTGCTGTTCAGTCTTGTCACTACATAGGAACAAAATACAGAATGATTTAATACAAGTTTTGTTTTTTTTTTTTTCGCTTTTGTTTTAGGATGTTTTCAAGGAAGTGAGATTAAACGACAACATCGGAGCGAAAAGTGAAACGGAGATCCACGTTCGCCCGAGAAGGCTGCCAATCACCACCAAGTTCTACGCCTTCTACCACGCTCCCATCGTCAAGTTCTGGTTCAACACAGTACGTTGGTGGCGGCGATCCTCTCCACCCGGCGCTGACGTGGAAAGCGGGGGCATTAGCGGAACGGGGCCGCTGTGGTCACAGCCGGGTCACGGTTTTCCAGTGGCGTGGCTGGCCGCAGGCGGCTTTCCAGGTGGCCTGCCGTTTTATGTGCGTTTCTCAGCAGGTTGGGGAAGGGGAAGAGCTGATAGAATCGTGGAACGCGCCGCCGTTCAGTCTCAGAGGGCACAGTGTGCCACTAAAGGCTGACGTATTACTCCCCTCCGGGCCCGCGCCTCCGAGCCCCTCTGACCTCCGCCACACTCCATTACACAGGCGAAGTGATAAAATGCTTAAAGTGACAAATTACCGTCTGAATTTCCCCTTCTTAACGGTCAAGCTCCAGCACTCTCAAAAGTACTGGAACCGCTTGACGGACTTGGCCTTACGCTTTGAAGGTGTAGTAACTTTGAGGGGGGCAGGGCTGTTAAAATCAATTTTCCCAGCATGCTGTGACTGTCAGCCATGGGAAAAAGCACCCAGCATGGTGAACAAGAAGATGAGATGAAGGGTGAGGGGTACTGCGTTTTATCACGTCTTCAGACTGATGCTGCGCTGTGTTTTTCAGTGAGAAAATGGTAAGCATGTAACCAAGCCATAAAAATAACAGTGGGGTTTGTCCCCCTGGGAGAAATATGCTGGCAGAGAAAATAATGATTTACTCAGCAACACAAACAGAAATGCCCCTGAAAAAAAGAGAGAGTCAAGGATTCTAATCCCAAAAGTGCTCTGGTGTTGTGCCTTTGAGCAAGGTTCTAAATTTCCCCAGTTTAAAAAAAACAGCTATGCGAGCAGGTAAGAAGTAGAAATGTGAGTCCCCAGGGGTAAATCAATTATGCAATGATGTAATTGTTGTAGTACATCTCATAAGGCCCCTAGCACATATGTTGGTAAGGGTTTACCTGCTGTGCAACATATTTCTGCAGGAGAACTCCAGGAATCGCGCGTAAATAAGCAGTTGCAGAATGATGCGGGTCAGCACCCAGAGCTCGGTCTCAAGTCGGCGTGTTCCTCTTGTGCTCGTGCAGATGGCGTACCTGGCCTTCCTCATGCTCTACTCGTACGTCGTCCTGGTGAAGATGCCCAGCGAGCCCTCTCCGCAGGAGTGGGGCGTCATCCTCTACATTTTCACCTCGGCCATCGAGAAGATCCGCGAGGTAGGGCACACAAAGAGGTTCAGACATACGTCCTTTAAAACCTGCTCTCTCTGGCTGTTCCAGTCTAACTGTCAGCGCCAGGTTTGTGTGCAGTCTGTGATTCACAGGGTGGGTCAAAGAATGGATTTAATCCGTCTTTATTTTTATTTGGTTGTTTTATTGGCTTTGTCTCTTGTATGCAGTGAGGTCTCGATTTGTGTGTCTGTGTGTAAGAGGATGTCCTTTCCATGCCATTCACCTTATTTTTAGTTTTTGTTCTTTTTTTGTAGATGTTTATGTCTGAGGCTGGAAAGATTGGGCAGAAGATCAAAGTCTGGTTCAGCGACTACTTCAATATTTCAGACACCCTTGCAATCGTCATGTTCTTTGTCGGGTTCGGACTGAGATATGGAAAGGAAGATGTCTTTGTTGCTGGAAGAATTGTGTATTGCTTGAACATTATATTTTGGTACGTGCGGCTCTTAGATATTCTGGCGGTTAACCAGCAGGCTGGACCCTACGTCATGATGATCAGTAAAATGGTAAGTGGATTACATTTTAAATGAGTTATTTTCCAAATTCTTCTTTTACATCTTTTGAAAATGGCAATCATGTCATAATTTACCAAGGGCCTGTCTGTGCAGCTGTTAAATGAGTACTGCATGTACTTACTCATAACTCATTATTTTCAAAATAAAAATAAAGCAAGAAAATGTAGTTAGCAAATAGCTAGTTACTTAAATCAGGAAATTTGCATTTTTAATTACATCTTCAAAATCTCTAGCTCTATATCTTCAAAATTTCAACTTGACATAATTTTGCTTATTCACATCTATTAAAAGATGTTGCTAGTTAAATTTTTGAATGTATCGCTCACAATGTGTAATGTATAATTTCTCTGTTTTTAAAGTATATATTATTAATGTTTGCAGTGAGGGAATCCAATGTCACTTTTTTTGTCACCCAACATTTTCCGCTCATTTCAGTGAGTGCTGATCTCCTGATGACAGATAAGAAATAAAAAAAATAATAATAAAAATTAACAGTCCACTCCAAGTTGGATTGTATCATCCCTTTCCTTGAGAACGCTGTGGGGACTAAACAGGAGGCTGTAGTACTGTGCAATACCATGCATGTTGAGTAAAACCTCGTCTGTGGTTGTGATTGTAGGTGGCCAACATGTTTTACATAGTTGTGATAATGATCGTGGTGCTCCTGAGTTACGGCGTTCCGAGGCAAGCTATCCTGTACCCAAATGAGGAGCCATCATGGAAACTTGCTAAAGACGTTGTGTTCCAGCCCTACTGGATGATGTATGGTGAAGTGTATGCATATGAGATTGACGGTAAATATATTTTCAATGGTAAGAGAACATTTTCTTACATGTTTTCAGTGTGGCCTGTAAGCTATTTTCATCATTACCGGAAGTCAGACCTCCCCCAACTCACTAGTAAGACAATGATTCTTGTCAAAGTGTATTCCACTCCCCACAGGTTGGTGAGGGTCTAATGTTTATGCAATATCTCCAGGTAGATTTTTAAATTTTTTTTGTGGGGCCTACAGTGCTGCTAAGTACTGTTTTGCTTGCTTTTTAGTAATTGCACATTCATTTGACATAAATTTCATCATTACAGTTTGTGTTTGGTAACTTGTCTTTTGTGTCTCGTTTTTTTCCCCTCAGTGTGTGCAAATAACACTGAAGAGAATTTGAGGGATCTCTGTCGGCCTGGAGTGTGGCTGACACCCCTCCTGCAAGCAGTCTACCTCTTTGTTCAGTATATTCTCATGGTCAACCTCCTCATCGCTTTCTTCAAGTACGCTCAAACTCTATGCCCTTACTACACGTTTGATCAGGTTATCTTTACTGTCTTAGGAGACTTTTTTTTTTTTTTTTTTGTTAAACCTTAAAGTAGATGGTTGTTTGACAAGCTCTTATGCATTTCCAAATGTAATGGCATGTGGTAGTGCTTACTTTGCTGTTTCAGAGAATGGTGTGTGTCTGTTTGTGTTTGTGTGTTTTGACAGTGATTTAATTTGTCCTCCTGCAGCAATGTGTACATACAGGTGAAATCCATGTCCAACCTGGTGTGGAAATACCAGCGATATCACTTCATCATGGCCTACCATGAGAAACCAGTCCTCCCCCCTCCGCTCATCCTGCTCAGCCACCTGGTCTCCCTGTTCTCCTGCATCTGCAGGAAGAGGAAGAAGGGAAGCGGGACGTACGGACCAAGTATGGGCAGCCAGCTCCTCCGGTTCACCTCTCAACTGCACCTTGTGTGTGTGTGTCTGAGCTTCTTCCAAACAATTAACGTGTTTTCTCCCCGTCTTTCATTCCAGAACTCTTCCTGACAGAGGAAGACCAAAAGAAGCTCCATGACTTTGAGGAGCAGTGTGTAGAGACGTACTTCCATGAAAAGGACGACCAGTTCCACTCTAGAAGCGAGGAGAGGATCCGGGTCACCTCTGAAAGGTGCACAGCCCTTCACATTAAACAGAGCCCAGCACAGTGCAGCTCCCTCCACTGTGAACAGGGAAAAGACATTACAGTACACTACAAAAGGAAAAAAAAATTACCAAAAGAAAAGAATTATTAGAAGATTGATTATTATCAGTATGTATGAGATTTATAATGTATAAGATGTGTAAAATCATAGGTGTATAAAATGCTTTCATGCTTTTGAAAAGTAATCTTGCACATTCTTAGCTCAAGAATCTTTTTAAATTTTATTTTCCAGCTCAGAATTTGATTATAGTTCGGATGATACGGCTCACTTGAATCTTGACTTGATGTGGTGAAGGAATGCATCAACAGCATTAATGAGGAACCTTTTGTCCCCCCCCGCCTCCCCCACATCCTGCTCAGGGTCGAGACCATGTGCATACAGCTGAAGGAGGTGGGCAACAGGGTGAACTTCATAAAGCGCTCCCTTCATACCCTCGACTCTCAGATCGGGCACCTGCAGGACCTGTCGGCACTGACAGTGGACACGCTGAAAGCCCTGACGGCCCAGCGGGCGTCCGAGGCCAGCAAGGTCCACAACGAGATCACGCGCGAGCTCAGCATCTCCAAGAACCTGGGGCCTGGCGCCAACCTGGTGGACATCGGCTCCCAGTCCAAGTCGTCCGTGCTCGTCAAGCACAGCATCGGGGCGTACTTCGGGTCCTCTTTCCCGCAGGGCGGAGGCAACATCGCGGACTCCTTGTTCGGCAGCGGGGCGCAGGACGCGGTCAGCCGGAGGTTCGCGCCCGACCACGCCCTGAGCCCCGAGAGGAGAGCCGCAAACATTCCAGAGGCTGGTTCCTCAGGTAGTGCCTTACCCCCAAGTGCCATTTCCCCCGCCGACGTCCGGCTGAGGGGCCACTCCTTCGCGGAGAGACAGCTGTCCCGTCCAGAAGACTCCAAGTTCGCCGAGTCGCCGAGCAGCCTACCGAACGTTCCCTCCGCGGGCGCGAAGTTTTTCGTCAGCACCCCTTCCCAGCCCAGCGGCTCGAGCCCCCGCCAGCCCTCCCCCAGAGGGACCCAGGACGTCCTGCCCGAGAGTGCCACTGTAGAATTCGGGGCATTCGTGGGTAAGTACGAGGATGCGCAGTGCATTTACCCCACCGTCGTGGTGGTGTCGCCCGAGAGCTCCGCCCCCCCGCGCCTGGTGTTCTCGCCCGCCCCCTCCGAGGACGGGTATGTCAATCAGGCGTTTTGCGATGACGAAGTTAGCGCTGAGGTCACCGCTGACTGCGGCGAGAGCAGCGGAGCTGTCCGGCCAGACCCAGACCCGGAGAGCGGGTCGCAGAGAAACGACCCCCTCCGGGGGCGCGACTCGGCCGTGGCGGCCAGACCTGGGGACACCCGCAGCTGCCAGAGCGGAGAGGGACATGCAGAGGATGCCACCCAGGGAGGGCCCTCACAGCCTGGGCAGAGCTCTAGAGGAGCCAGGCCCCGAGGTTTGAGCTCCAGCTTAAAGAACAGGGTGTCTAGGTGAAGGTGACCTCATTCTATGCAGCGGTGAACAGATCACATCTCGAAATCAATCTTCCCCCAACACAGACTCCCCTCCCTGCCACCGGCTGTTTGATTGTGCACACGACCCGATGATACTTGGTGTGGTGGTTTTCTGTTAGTGTAGTTGTCACTTTGAGTCATATTACAATGGACAAAATTGGCAGACTTCTATCCAGGATAACTGAAATTGCACTTAACTACATGACCGCAATTATTAACTGACAAATGTTCATATAAAAACACACACAGTTAAACCTGCCAAAATAAATTTCCTTCATAACTGTCCAAAGCATACAGCAATCACTAAGTAAAACACAGTATAATCACAATTAAAGTCAACTTAAATCTCCTTTATCCACCTTCGTTCTTTCTACTGTAGCTCTTTTAAAAAGTTTTTTTTTTTCTCTTATGTTGAAAGCAGTACACTATATTGTGCTATATTTTTGAATCACAAAGCAACATGTACTGAAAATTATCTACTCTACATTGTAATAATGTGGTCTAAATTCAGACTGTCTGCTCTTTCTCATGTCACGTGTACTTTTTTTATTACCTTTAAGTGGAAATTTTAAGGACCACAGGCATGTCTGTTCATACTGTCCCTAAAGGAGAGCCAGTTTTGTTTTTCAAAGGATGGTCTCACTCTTCTTTTATACTCACTTAAGCCTATACATTAAAATGTAAAAAATGCGGTCCCTTCAACAATGAACTCTAGAGTTGTGTGGATTAGCAGCAGTATCTCTCACTAACTGCCCATTGCTTGTTGTTGTTTTTCATTACAAATAACTGGTGAAAAGGTGTGATAGGGTTTTGTGATTAACTACAAGATGTTTGCAGTGTGTTCTGGGTGGTGGATTTCACATGTAAAAGGTGGAGGCATTGTCATTCCTGTCTCATGACTGTACAGAACACCTGATCTGGGATCTGACAAGTGATTACCAGACACTGTTTTGCCTAATGTGTGTCTTAACATTTGAATACACCAACGTTTGAGTGCACCGCTGTCTTTTGCAATGTGTCTAATCCCATGTACTGACTCACTGTTCTTCACACTGAAGGTCACAAAGACGACTCTGAGCTCCAGCGATCCTTCCCAAAAGATGTCATTGCTGGAGGGCTTAGTCCAACCAGGAAGGACAAAGAAATGGTCAGCCTCAGTCATTACACTAAAATATTCTGTGCATTTTTAAGAATGTAATTGAAATGACCAGGACTGGAAATGACATTACATGCATTTAGCAGACGCTCTTATCCAGAGTGACTTCCAGCACAATAGAACATAAGTGTATCCATTCAAGTAAAATGAGCTACAGTGCTAGACCAGGCTAAAAACACTCCCAGACCAGTGAGTGTGAGCATAACACCATTCAAGCCCTACCACAAGTTAACTTGTGCAACCTGACTAGACACCTGAATACAGGTGTTATAGAGAAGGCCTGACTGTATGCGCCACATAAAGTGTGGCTGTAGTATGTGTAGCTGGCCTTTCTACTCTTCTTGTGTGTTAAACAAAGCTGCATGTAAGCTATACCGTAAAGAAACCTCTCAAAGGGCTATACAGAACAGGCCAGAAAATCACAATGGCTTGGCAGGACAAAGAGCAGACAGAACTGTGGGTAAATTGCTTTTTTATGTTGTCTCTGTTCTTTTTTTTTGTCCCCAAGGCTCACCCTGAAGGTCATTTGAGGACAGTCAATTCATACGCTGGCTTTACTGAGTTCGACAGGAACCCAGCCATGCTCCATCCTGAAACAAGTGAGTCCACTTTACCTCAGTAGCCTTCTTACAGAACTGCAAGAGACCATTCTGCAGTAATGCCTGGGACAAGTGCATCTTTATTAAAGTTCAAAAAGTTGTTTTTTTGTATTTTTTGTATGATGGACCTGCTGCTTTTTCATGCTGGTTTTGATTGGGTGTCGTCTATCGTTTGTGCCTCTCCTGCATGGATGAAGCACTAAGTAAACGAGAGCGGAGTCTGGTTTCGGCCGAGGACATCCGCTTCCACGAGGACCTGCGGGCTGCGCAGATGCTGGTGAGTCTGCGCACACAGCTACAGCTGCGCTGCACCGTCTGCGAGAGCCGCATCATCAGTCCCAGGCCATAGACAGACACCCCAATGACCCCGTGCCCGTGCCCTCGACAAACACTGTGCGCCAGTTCCCATCATGCACCACGTAGTTAGCCTGCTCTGTTTGGAATTAACTACCCGGTTAAACTGAAATTGACTGTTGTTTTTTTTTCTCCCCCTTTTTCCTAATGCACAGGAAAGGGTACAGGGCAAGTTGTCACAAGCCAGCAGTCTGTAAGTATTCCAAAGACATCATCAAAGACAGACCTTGTGTTAATGATTCACCGGGGTCAGGTGAAGCCAGTTTGGGGTTTTATTGTTTGACAATTACCTTGTCTGGAGTCGGAGCAAGAGGCCTGATAAAGTCTTTTCTGCTGCTGGAGCTCTCTGTGTACGCAAGCAGTTCCTGTCACCTGGCCCCCAACCAGGGTTCACATTCCCCTCTCAGGATCGCGCTGCTTTCTTTCTTCCTTTTTTTCCCTCCCTTTCTTTTCTCAAATCAAAGAATTTACACAAGGCAGCCGGGGACCCTTGCCAAGCCTATATTAGGGTTTCCATGGTGATGGAAAACAATCGGCCATTCAGTGCAAAGCCATCAAAGCATTTGGCTTGATGTGCGGCCTCTTGATATTTTCAAATCGGAGGGATCTTTGATTTCCAGCTTTCTCCTCTCTAGGAAGATGTGAATTTTGTCTCTTGCCACTGCTTCAGGGTCATAAAGGCATTTGAGATGCAAGGCAAGCCGTGTCTTTGAAAGGCCTTTGAGGCCTAATTTGTGAATTAGCAGTCACAAGATGTGCTCCAGTGTCTGCCCTGCTGTAAAATAGCCATGGCAAATAGACTCTGACATTGATTTTCTATAATAAACATTTGATTTGTTCTTAAATGTAGCTTAATTGCTTATCACAATTCTTTTTTATTCTTTGGTAGGTAAATGCAATGAAGTGTGCTTATTTGCGTAAATGTTTTAAGGTGGTTTAATTGTAAACGTTCTCTTCTGTCTGCAGAAACCCGGGAGAAGATGCCTTAAACGGTAGGCTGTTTCATCGCTGTTGAAACTGTATTTAGATGATGCTTCGGCTAAGTGCGTATGAGCCGGGAGCGGGTGTTGCGGCTGTCTGTTTGACAGAGAAATCAAGGGGAGTGCGTTCCTCTTACATAATGAGCCCTGGAGACAGCTCTGCTCTCACTGTTTCCTGGTGATGGGCCTGTCCCCTGTGAGCTGCTGAACACAACAACAAGCCTGTCACATTTCACTCGAAAGGCTCGCCTGTCTACCTTTTAGTCTCATTTATTTTCTTAAATCATAGACTGCACTTAAGCGCCGTATTTCTGAGTTCCCGCTGACACACTGTTTGAAGGGCGCATTTATTTAAAATGGGCTGCAAATCTTTGGGGTTTTTTGTCAAACCTCAGATGTGCTGAAACACGTCATATTGTTGCCGTTTGGGCGTTTCTCTTGACTACCGTTCGCTGGAATCAGAATTATTCCCCACTTTTTTCCTGTTGGCTCAGGGTTTTGTTTTTTTTAGATTTTCCCTCAGGGAGGTGTTCTCCGTGCAGTGCTTGAACAGCTGTAAAAATGCATGATTGGTCGTTATTATGCTGTGTTTAGCCTTTGATTCTGTCCTAATCAGGACCTGAGGGTCAGGTGGCTGTGACCAACCCTGCCTCTAGCCATGGTGAAAACAAGTCCAGGGTAGATGCTGTGTCTCAGTCAGTCTTTGCTGCAAGAGTGATGATCACCCAATCAGGACACACCGAGCTTATACTGAGCGGTGTAATTTACTCACTGTTTGTTGATCCACTCTTAACAGCTGCAGCATGCCTGTACACGTCCAGACACGCACACCTGGGGGCCAGGAAAGACTGTGAGTCAGCCCGTCTTGTGTTTTCTCCATGTGTCCCGAGGCAGTGTAATTCTTTGTTTAAAGCTAGGTGTCCTGAGGCAAAGTGCGCCCCCCTGTGGGTACACACAGTCATGATCTTAGGTGGTGTGGCACATTGCTCTGAACAGGTAAGGAAAAGAGGACCCAGCCCAAGAAATAATGTTACTTTTTCTTTCCCTGCAGCCATTGGTTCACCATTCAAGCCTATGGATACAAGCTATCAATATTCAGGTGAGTTGAGTGCTGCTCAGCTCATGGAGGAACAACACAGCATTTGAGACTCGTTTGTTCTTGTTAACTTTTCCTAGAAATATTATTTGTAAGAAAAAAAGTCTGCTGTTGCTATGAAAGAATTTAAACAGGTTCACTCTTGTTATCCTTTCTTGGAAGTGCTTAAAAAAAAAACCCTCTTCTGTTCCTCTGTGCTCTAGCTGTGGAGCGTAATAATCTGATGCGGTTGTCCCAGAGCATTCCATTCACCCCAGTGCCCCCGAGAGGTAAGACGCTCCACCCACCTTCCTCCTCTCTGTTCCCAGCTTGGGTTGCTCGTGTGTCCACACCCACCCCTTGCTCTCTGGCTCCCCCTGCAGGAGAGCCGGTCACCGTGTACCGCCTGGAGGAGAGCTCTCCCAACACCATCAACAACAGCATGTCCTCCTGGTCCCAGCGGGGGCTGTGCGCCAAGATCGAGTTCCTCAGCAAGGAGGAGATGGGCGGGGGCCTGCGCCGGGCGCTCAAGGTCCTCTGCACCTGGTCCGAGTACGACATCCTCAAGCCGGGACACCTGTACATCGTCAAGTCCTTCCTGCCGGAGGTGGTCAACACCTGGCAGAGCATCTACAAAGAAGACACTGTGCTGCATCTCTGTCTCAGGGTAGGGAGCGAGGCGGCCCCGGACTGCCTGACATCACAGGAGTGTGGGTCACAGAGGAGGGGGAAGTGTGTGTGTGTGTGTGTGTGTGTGTGTGTGTGTGTGTGTGGCTGAACATGATACCACCACGTCCATGGTAACAGAGATCTCCCTGCACCTTACTTTGTTCTGGTGCATGGTGAGCTATGTGTCCTCCTCATAAGTTTAATGTTTCCTACCAGTGATGTAATTAGTGTTATAATTTCCTTATTTTTTCCCCATTTCCCAACAGTTTTGTTACTGTATACAGTAAAAATCAATGGATTTGCCATGTGTTTCCTTTTAGAGGGGGGAAAAATTGGTTTCCATAATTCCATAAATACCATCTAATTCCTCCCTTCCTTCCCTTTCCTATATTTATTCACGGAATATCCTTTCCAGTTTGTGTTTTTTTTTTCTTTCCACATTTAGTGATCCGTAATTGTCCATATTGGTATCATCCTGGGCAATCTACAAATAATCTAAAAATCAAAGCGTCCAGTTTATCTGGAACAGAACCACAAGAGATTTTTCTCATGTGTGGGTGTGCAGTTGATACTGATCACCCAAACAGTGCAGGCAGTGGCAGGCGGCCACAGTGCCCGCCCTACACACAGCATACAGTGGGCATGCAGCCTTATCAGGGTGCAGTGAGGAGACCAGTCTGGGACGCATAACTGGACTGCTGCAGGGAGGGAAGGCAAGCAAGTAACATACAAACGCCATTCAGCAGCAAGCAGGCCGTGAGAGAAAGCATACTCAGTGCATTTAGTTACCAGACACTTTTATCCAGAGCAGCTTAGGTTTTTTTAAATGGACGTTATCCATTTATACAGCTGGGTCTTTGCTGAGGCTAGTACCGTGGCCAAGGGACAAGAGCAGGCCCCCACCTGGGAATTGAATCATTGGGTTACAAGCCCTGCTCCCTTCCACTGTGTCATACATGTTCCCCAAAAAAACAGTGCAAATCAGATCACATCAAAGCACAGTCTCCTCATATTCAAGTTTGATTTCCTTGTGTCAGACATGTGACTTGCACAGCATTAGTAATGTTGTGTAACCCTGTGAATGTTTCCCCCCCCACAGGAAATTCAGCAGCAAAGGGCTGCTCAGAAGCTGACTTTTGCCTTCAACCAGATGAGGCCGAAGACAATTCCTTATTCGCCCAGGTAACGTGTGGTGCAGTCTGCTGTTCCTTGTGCTTCTTAAGCATGCTCATGGACCCAGCTGATTTCACCTAACGTCGCTCGTCTGAAAATACATCTTTTTTTAAATGGACTTCTTTTCCGTTTGAAGGTTTCTTGAGGTGTTTCTGCTCTATTGCCACTCGGCTGGTCAGTGGTTCGCCATTGAGGAGTGCATCACTGGGGAGTTCAGGAAGTTCAACAACAACAACGGAGATGAAATTGTACCCACAAACCTGCTGGAGGAAACCATGCTGGCCTTCAGCCACTGGTCCTACGAGTACACGAGAGGGGAGCTTCTGGTGCTGGACTTGCAAGGTATTCTGGCATTTCTATGAAGCAAAATCAAAACACATTTCTAAACGCTTTACATCGACTGCAGGACCATATGACACTACTGAAACCCTGCTCTTTTGTCTGTAGGCGTTGGAGAGATTCTGACAGATCCGTCTGTGATAAAAAGTGGTGAAAAGGGGTGAGTACTCTTGCCTCAGAGTGTAGAAGTGATATTTCTGTTTCAGTCTCCAGAGGGACTCCTGGCTGCACGGGCTCTCCTCATATTCTGCTTGCTGGACAGTTTGCCTCCGTGTTCACAGGCCTGTACTTGTGTTTTGTTCCACTGTGAATGAGAGAAATGCATCTGACAACTTGCCCCAACTACTGCCAACTAACTGGCTGTTTCTTTTTGCAGATCGTATGACATGATTTTTGGGCCAGCTAACCTGGGAGACGATGCAATAAGAAACTTCCGCGCTAAACACCACTGTAATTCCTGCTGCCGGAAGCTCAAACTTCCTGGTATGAGCTTTTGTTTTGTTTTTCTCTTGGTTTCACAGATACGCCAGGTCTTACTGGGGGGAATTCAGGAGGGCAGTGCTTTTTTGTTTTTGATGTGCGATGTATTATGCAATGTAACTGACAAATGTAGAACTTTCCATGTTGTCATTTGGGACTTCCTTTGTAACAGATGAAGACATAGCTGGAAACTTTATTGCATACAGTCCTGTTGCTTGCTGCATGCAAGCAAGCAAGCAAGAAGCAAACAGGTGCAATTATGAAGCACCAGCTTAAAGCATCTAAATATACAATCCCTGATTTTTGTTTTGTGTTTGAAATAATTTCCAAAGTTTCGTTGCTGTCAGTGGCCCTGTTCAGTAAAACATTTTCTCATGTGCCCCTTTTTTTCCAGATCTAAAGCGGAATGATTACACACCTGACAAAGTAACACTACCCCAAGATGACCCCCCCGAGGGTTCAGTGCAGCCTGGAGGCAGTACCAAAGAACAGAGGCATTCTATGCGCTTGATGCTGTGAGCCCAGTGGCTAGGGTGCAAACAGGGCAAACAGGGCGGGGGGAGGAGCAGGAGGAAGCACATCCATTGCCACTGGAAGATCATCTCAGTTCCCGTCGCGGCTAATTCATGTGGATATTTTGTCTGTGCGTGCATTTTTTTTAATTATCATTTGTTTGTGTTGTCATGCACTGCATGATCAAATAGAAAACATAGGACACTGAGCTCAGTCCCCTGGACTCCATAACAGGCAAAGGAAGTTACAGTAAACTGTTTTCATGGAATACAGTCCTGAAATGAGCAGGTGCAATCATGAAGAACCACAGTGATTTTAACACCTTTTTCTTTTTTTTCCTCCCTTTTTTTACAAGTTTATATGTTCATATTAGTATACACAGTGGCTATCAACTTGTACAATCACTGTATAGAGGGGTATAGTATTTATTATGAATTATGAAAGTTGCCTTGTATAAAATAAGCAATTTTAAGTGCATTGTCTACATGTTTTTGTTGTGACAGGTTTGTAAGGGAAAACCTGTTCAGATTCAAACTGCAAGAATTTATCTAGAGCAGAATGTAATCCAGATTCTTTTTTATATAAATGTAAAAAACCATGTAGAAATATCTGTATTATGGCATTTGTGGTACATACTTTATTAATAAATACATATGGATTGAAAATCTTGTAAAATATGGGCAGATTGCAATGCAACTTTTACAGTAAAATATATGTAATTTTAATGTGTTGAACTCTTTATCTGAAACCGTGTCCACCAAAAATTAATAGACTTTTTAATGTTACAAAGGTACTATTGTCTTTTTTTGTCATTCAAGTATTGTATGAGCAAATTTTAATCTAGTGTATCTTATAGATACAGTTATCTGGCACGAGCTAAATAGATTAAAATTAGAATTATTTTATGCAGGGGGAATTGTGAAACATATTAAGGGTATAATACTGTATACATTTTGTACTGTATATCATTTAATCTAATAAAATATAAAATGCTCATGGCCTGCTCTACCATTTCTTTCTTGGGGGCCAGCGGAAGGCGTTGGCGCTCTCCCTTTCTCATAAAGTTAACCGTTGCATAAAGGCACAGAGGGAGAAACTGGATAAGTGCTCTGTGCTCTATACGGCAGCATTATTACTTGGAGAGGATGGCTGACCCCTCGGAGACTGACGTCAGCACTGCCTCAATCCTACAGCGGAGGGCGGGGGAGCCCTCCAATACCACACTGATACTGTGCCCAAGGGAGAGGGTCTCCATTATCTCCTGCAGCCTGCACGCTTCCAGCAGTTGCATAAAGGCACCAAGAAAACATAGAGAAAGCAACAAATATGATACCTAGCCATGAATGCATACAGATATTTAGGTATCATATTGTTTTCACTATGCCATTTTATACATGTGATTTTTGTATATAAAGCACATGTATACAAATATGCATGTAGCAGAAGAACTTATTTGAATGATCCTTTGTGGATCTGCATCTGCCTGTTGTTTGCCCACTATTTGCACTTTTGTACGTCGCTTTGGATAAAAGCATCTGCCAAATGAATAAATGTAAATGTAAATCTGTGAGTAAATGAACTGAGGAGGAAAAGCTGCACCTATGCCAACGGTTTCATTACAGAGAAGAAAAGTGATTCATTTTACTCCGCCGCCCCCGAGAGCTGGAGCAGGGGCGGGAGCTCAGGCTGGCATTTGGAAAGGCTCCTAGTGTGGCCCGGGCACTCCACTTCCTCTCGCTGTGGTATTTGCACGGAGGAGGCCCGCGCATTCCGCCAGAGCCAAACCACTGCCACAGGCCCTGCACAAGAATGCGATCTGTGTTCCACAGAGGATCTTCGCCATCGGCGGGGTCGCGGGCACGCCGTCCCTCCAGACCGGCTAATAACTAGTTTCGTTGCGGACGTGAGGTCGCACCCCAAAATCCGCGAGAATTCCTCGCTGTGTTTTACATATAAATACCATTCAAATGATAATCCAAAAGTAAGCTGCACATTTTGATGTAAATCATCGTATGTGCTTATTTCCTTGTGTCCTTTGATCAGTTCCGTCTGAATGTCATTTTTATTATTCCTTTATCATGGTTTGCTTGGAGATATGTCTCGTATCATAAGTGAGTTTAAACCGGTTTATTCAGTTTTGGCTGGAACCTCCCGAGGCTCTTGGATAGTGCCTCCAGTTACATTCTACCCAGTGGACTGTGGCTCCACTAGAAATTTGTTGGCAAGTGGGAACACCTGAAACTACATGAAACCACTTTATTCTGTTCCAGCACTGCTTGGCACCACTTGGCACTGCTTTGTTGCTCTGGTAGCACTGGTTTGGAAATACAGCAAAGTCAAATGTAACTCCCCAGAGTGCAAAGAAGCATGGCACCAATTAAAAGAAATAAAGAATTATCTAAACCAGTGATAAAAGATGTGCGTTTGAGAAGTGCTCCCTTGTCTCTTCTCAGCTGCTTATCGAGGTGAGCCTTAACTGTAAATGAGCCAAACTGAGCACCCATCCTAAGAGAGGAATCATGTCAGTGACAGCACAAAAAATCTTGGTAAGCATTTCCAAGTTTTATTACGTTTGATCACTGTGGCTCGAAGTGATGGAAGCGGTACAATGAACCTGCGGAGATATCGCTCTGATATCACTCTGTATCTGCGTGCTGTAAAAACATCACACAGGCTTTCACCTGGAGTGGGAAATTTGTATTGCGGAGTTCCAGGAAAAGATGATGCGTTCTGGTGACTTTTTACTGCATGGAAACAGCAGCTACTCATTAACACACCACATGTCCTGAAGTCCTCCCTTTGTCCCAATGCAAGCTTTGAGTGAGATCACTATCAATCACATGCATTTCCTCTCTAGGTTGAAGGCTAAGGGCTTGAACCAGGGGGTTTCAATGACCACTTCATGTCATTTCAAATGTTTGAATTGTATTTCAATTGACGTGTGCCACACAATTCATTTTCTTTACAGATATTGACTGGGCATTTGAAAATACCTGACATTAATTTGTCCAGTGCTGCATCAGTAAGGGACAGGGACACACAATTACAATCATAAAGCAAGAGTGCAGTGAAGATGCCAACCCTTAAAATGGCTTAAACTATGACATTAAGGCAATGACTACTCAAACAAGGGAATGAACCATACCTTAATACTAAACCAGACAAGCTGAGGCAGGTTAGCCCCACAGATCTGTTTGTGAGCACAACCAGCAGGGATTTTGATTCAGTGTTCAACCACAGAAAATGTACTAACCACTGGGATTTTGGGATCCAGTGAAGACTGTGATGTCATCATATGTTCAAAAGGTGCAATATTCCAGCTGGTGGATGCAGCTGTATTAGATAGCAATGTGAGTATAATCAAATATTGCTTTCCTGCTCTCATTCATAGAAATAAGTCGTGTGTGCATGATCACAATGGTCTTTTCAGCACTGAATTTTGATTCCCCCTCAGTGTGTGTAATCCTCATATTTCTGTTTGGGTCCGGAAATTCAGAGGGATAAAATCCAGAGAGCTTTATTTAATCAAGGCCACAACACACTGCCTGGCTCTGGCTTCAGGGGGAAGCCTTCTTTGGCACAGGCGTCCGTGCACGGGTAACTGAGAATGGATAAAAAGGGCCAGGATGTGACACTCAAAGCGAGATTCCTCACTCTCTCAGTGGCCTCTCGTATCTGTATGAATGAAAAAGAGGAGAAGCATTGGGAATCTTTGTAATATTGACTACCAATTTTAGGACATGTTATCAGCCTGTAAATTAAAGGCGATGAAAGAATTCAGGATTTAATTTGCATCTTATATCAGGGCCTCTTGCATGATGTTCTTTATTCCAGTTTTGACAAATTTTAGAGGCGATTAGATGTGGACCTTATAAGACTGAGAGTGACCTCCAGTGGCAGAGAATGGAACAATCGCAAATCTGGGAAGGCTCTTCTTTGGTTTGTCTCAATATATTTGTAATTGACTGTGCTTTTTATTTTAAATGACACAGAATTAGCCCTTTCACTGGAATGTGGTGTGAGTTAGTGAAGGAGCATAATCGCAAAGCCATAACACGAGAGCTAGGTTTGAGACACCTTGCAAAGAGACCTTTTCATTCTCTCAGCTCAGAAACTGGGGGGTTGAGATGTATCTACTGTGTCTGTGTCACTACTGAATGGAAACCTGTCTTTGTCCCACCTGAGTATGGGTGCTGGGTGGCTGATGAAGCAGACAGTACTGTCTGGGACATAGGGGTTTAGTGTCTGGCCTTGGTTTAAACAGCTCATTGGAGCTCATGAAACAACATGGCCTCACTTCTACTAATATAGTGTATCAAAACTAATATGAAATAATTATATCAGACCATCAGACACTGGACCCTTCTCCACAGCCTAGAGGTTTAACAGTTTTGGCACATTTTTAAAATTTAAGATTTGTTAAGTTTGACTCTATTCATGCCTTTCAAATGCTTACAGAATATTTGTGAACAAATATTATTTTATTTATTAGTGTTTCTCTGAGTAAAAGTGGAAACCTATTGTTTTGCTTTTAAACGGTTACTCACTTGAAAATGCCCCCCATAATTCCTTTTTATGTTTTTGCAGTCATGTGACAGTATGCATAAAATTTCTTAATGGTTTGTTATATGCACTCCCTCAACTGAAGCATATCAAAAGAATTACAAATTCAGTAAAACAGCAGCTTCTTTCAAATGGCAGAACATATATCCCTAATGTATATGTAAGAGCTTGACCGGGTTGTGAACTATATGGTGCCACTGTTTATTAATTAAATGGTGTCACTGTTGGTAGGTTGCTAAGACACAGTTGTTAAGAAGCTGCCTCTCTCCCTCACACACACACACATGCACAGAAACCCACACCCTCCTCCCCCCTTGCAAAAGCAAACCTAAGGGAGCCGGGGAAACTGTGAACATTACGCCAGTATTGCACATGACTTGACACAAACACTGTAGGTCTGTGTATGTCTTTGCCAGTGAAAGGACATGCTGGCAGTAATGGTTTTTCAGCAGGATATGATCAGTTGACCATGCTACACAATTTTTTATGTGGCAGGATAGGACCTGACAGTTTGCAGGTCATTTTTTCAGTGCAATTGTTGAGGAGAAGGTGTGGCTGGAGAGACGCCTCTTTTTGCTTGCACTTCAAAGGGACAACCATGGTTTCCTAACCCATGAGAGGTCAGAGGAGTTATTTCATCCGGTCCATGGGGCCCTAAAAAGATTAAGGCTGTTTGGGAGCAGCTGGTGTCACCTGTGCCGGGGAGGGCATCTCTCTCTGTACTGAGCTGCCGCTCCCCGAAAATGACATGGCCATGGACACGTGGGCAGTGGATGTCACCGAGTGCCAGTGGGCCCCGGAGGAGTGTCCCCCAGGTCAGCCGGTCAGCGTGACCTCGGATCGGGACAGCCTCTGCGCGCCAGGCCTCTTCTGGTCCAGGAGGCTGAAGTCGTTCTCCAAAATTAGAGCCGGCCTGGCCGGCCCACGTCGCGGGCAGTCGGCCAGAGAGCTCTTTGTGGAGCTACTGGACAAAGGAGCGATCGAGGAGCTGTGCAAACGGGTCAACGCCCACGCCACGGAGGCCGTCCCTTCCGCCAGCCCAAACGGAGAGAGGCCGAGGCCGGTCCAGGGCTCGGACTTCCTGGCCTGGATAGCGGTGGCCCTGCAGGGTGGACTCTCCGCGGGGGACGGGGGAGGGGGCGTCTCCGGCATGATCGCCACGGCGGAGAGGTGGCGGGGAAAATTCGAGAGGACTCTGTCCAGGAAGGCGCTGCTGAATCTGAATGGACTGGAAGAGAACGGGGAGGGGCACTGGGATAGCTTTTACGCCCTCCAGGGACACATCTCCAGGCGTTTCCGGGCGGTGTACACGCCGAGGCAGCGGCTGTGTGTGAAAAAGTATGCCCTGTTGTACAGAGGCCACCCGGGCAGGTGCCGGTTGAAAATAGCACTCCTCACTGAGGTGGAGTCTGGCTACGTGTGCAATTTTTTCCTGTATTCCCCAGAGGTGCTTCAGCAAAGCTCCAAGGCCCCCGTCACAGAGCAGGTCCTTCACCGGCTTCTGAGGCCCTACTACAACAAGGGCTACCAGGTACAGCTGGACACATCCGCCCAAATGGAGGGCAGGCTGAGGCAGATCTTCTCTGGCCTGGGCGTGCACCTTCAGTTTGTAAACCTGTCGGCACCGGAGGATAATGCAGTTCGGCCGTACTCTCCCCCTCCCTCTCCCCCTCAGCGGCAGAGGGATTCTGGGACTGAGGAGGACCCCGCGGCCCTGCTGAGAGCGCACCTCCGGGGCTGGGTGGGCCCCGTCGTCCTCCCGAGGCCGCCGGACTCCTGGGAGCACCAGTCGGCCGTGTTCCTGCAGGGCTTCTGGCTGCTGGTGCACCTGGGCTGCATCAACGCCTTCGTGCTGCACTCCCTGCAGTCGCAGGGGCCTGGTGGCCACACCAGCCTGAGCGACTTCACTAACGCACTGGCCGCACAGCTGGCCGCGGAGTACCTGCCGGCTAATCCGCTAATGCCCGGGTCACTCCCCGGTCTGCCCGATGACCCAAAAACAGCTGCTCAAAGGTTTGTTTTTTTTTTGAATTTTGCTAAATCTCTAAATCTTTAAAGAGCTCCCTCTCAAACGCTTATCTGTCATGCCATGTGAGTATGATGTCTCTCATACAGGAGATGTTTTTTTTATATTTCTCATCTGATCTCACCTGCAGCATGTAATATAAAGAGACCTAGAGCTTTTCCCCCACATTAAATTTTTACACTTTTTAATAATAATTTTTTGCAGATGGCACATTCCAATGTTTTTTAATGTTCCTGTCCTGCAGTGTAGAACACAACTCATCAGATGCTGGTATCACCCGGGAGGGGGAGAGGGACACCAGCAGTGGGGCCAGCGTAGGAAGGCGCCCAGGCCTGTGTGGCCTGATGAATTCTGGGAACTCCTGCTACATGAACGCTGTCCTGCAGTGCCTCCTCAACACGCCGCCCCTGGTCGAGCATTTCCTAGACCGGCAGAACAAGAGCGAGATATCCAAGTGAGATGCATGTTCACCTGCATGCCGTCCCATTTGTTTTGTCCTTTGTTTTATTGCCAGTGCACAGGAACAGTGTAGCCATAAGCCTGAGCCTCTGCAACCTCCAAAACTCATTATTATTACGCTCCAGTCTGTTCCCATTCCATCCTCTGCCCCCAGACTCAAAGGTGCGCCGGTTGCCGGCCCGTTCCTGAGGCTGGTGGAGGAGGTGTGGTCCGGTCGACGGGACGTTTGGAACCCGTCGGAGATGAGGGCCGTGCTGTGCACCCTCCACCCGCAGTTCGACACCAGCCTTCAGCAGGATGCCCAGGAGCTGCTGCTCTTCCTCCTCAACGCCCTCCACGATGACCTCACCAAGGTACGCAGTGACACCGCCATTCTGTACCACATTCTAAGCCATGCCCTGGTAATATCCCATAGATTCTGTTTCTTTCTGGTGGATTATGGAGAGTTAATGGTCAAATTTCAGGTGGGTTTTACTGCATCATTAGTGAAACCTGGCACTGGTTCACAGAGAATGAAGCTTTGTTATGGCCGAAATGGGTGGAGCCACCAGGTGCTATCAGTTACTCAGTGATTTGGTATTCAGCCAAAGTGCTTTGCTATGGAGGGTAAAGTCTTTCAATAAGTTCATACTAGACAGTGATTAACTGCACATGGGTTAACCCATTTCAAGGTTCAAGAAGCCACCCTCTTCCATGACTACTGGTCATGGTCTAAACATGTTTTAAGTGACTTGTGTCACTTAAATTCTCTCCAATTCTCTCTCTGTGCTGCAGCATTGCTGCCAAGCTGGAATGCATCCTATAGCCTGTCCTGAGTAAAATCTCACACCATACTGTCAGTTGTTATTTGTGAAATTTTCAAATCAGCATAGAATTACTGAGGTGTAAGTTCCAGACAGGTTTCACTGCTTATTAAAACCACTGCATCCTGTAGCCACAGTTTAACCTTGTTGGAACCGGCCCAGCAGAGGGGGTCTGTGCTCAGAGCTGCCTCCCACTTTACTCTCAGTTTCCCTCTCTCCACACTGCAGAAAAAGGACCGGAGGATAAGGAGGGTGCCCCTCGCCCCGCGAGAGGACCGCAAGTCCCCCAGCCTGCCGGTCGGGGGGGCCTCCGTCGTCACCCGGCTGTTCGAGGGCCAGCTCAGCTACATCACGCTCTGCATGCACTGCGGCCACCGCATCGAGCGCACCCAGGCCTTCACCACCCTGTCCCTGCCCGTCCCCGCCCACGTCATCAAGTGCTCCCTCCAGGTGACGACGCCTGGCGGCCGGCCGAGGGCCGGGATCGATACCCCATCCGCGCGGTGGCAAGCGATTAGCATTGGTTACAGCGGTGGCGTGGGTTACAAACACAGAGACACCCTCAACAATGAAGTATCCGGTGTCACACACCGGGCTCACATTCAATGACTGATTTCCCTTTCACCTTCTTTTAATGCCTTCACTTGCAACTGGTTCAGAAAATTGTTTATGGCGTAAAAAACAATAATCAAAATCAATATTACGTGAAGATGAGAATTTATTTGAGAAGCTGCCTCAGTGTTTTTTCCCCTGCTGGGAAACTCCTGGCCTACTACACTAGACAAAGGAAAACCCTCCCGAGTGTCATAACAGCATGTCATATGGTCCCTAATACATATCTCAATTTACTTTCAAAACATTCAGCTGTGCCAATGGTTATGCACTCTCAACAAACGTTGCCAGGAGGAAGCAGTGAAATGTGGAAACCAGCAAATGGTCCCATAACATAAGGCTTTCATCAAATCAATCATAAAAAGGAAGCACTCGAAATAGCTATTTTGTGTAGTATTTCCATGCAATTCAAAAACTTGGTCACCGTTTAGGCTAAATTCATTAAGTAGCCTACCCAACCACAGATTTGAAATGCCATACGTGTTTAGTCAGCGCAGCAGTAAGAAGCGGAAGGCGTGTCTCATGCGTTTGAATGTGTTTGCAGGACTGCCTGGATCTTTTCTTCCAGCAGAGCACTCTGACGCACAGTGACCGCATGCTGTGTCCGGAGTGCGGGATCAGGCAGGACGCTACTGTACTCACCACTCTGGTCAAGGCCCCCGAGGTCCTGGTGCTGCACCTCAAGCGGTGAGAACATGACAATTCACACTGCGCTGTCTCTCTTTCTATATACTGTGACACATCAGTCTGACTGTGTGTACACCGTCCTCTATCACAGCTCTGTCTGTCTCTCCACCACCATAGGTCACAGCTCTGTCTCTGTACCATCCTACATCAGACCTGTCTGACTTGATGCCACAGCTTGTCTATCCATCTTCACACTGTGACGTTGCATTGTTTCACAACTCTTAAAAGGATCATTCTTTGGGCTGGTCTGTGGTCTAAGAAACATGCCAACCAATCAGGAAAAAATAGGCCAAGAAATAGGGAATTTCCAGATTTCCTGAAAAATTAGCTTTCCTTTTTTTTTTTTGCTCCTTTAGAGCAAAAACAATTCAGTGAAGACATTCAGACAAACCTTTGGTGGATTTGTTTTCTTTGCTTATGAGGGGGGATTCTGCATTTGTCAAGCTACACAGAAATATTTAAGGATGCACCTTGACTGAAAAAATGTCAAAAATTGCAGTTTTGATTGCCGAGGAAAGCACAAAAGGAAGCTAAAGACCAACGTGGTCTTCCCTCTGGAGGGCCTGGACCTGAGCCCGTTTCTACCCAGCCCCTCACCTCCGTGTGCCCAGTACTCTCTGAACGGCGTGGTGGTGAGTAGCCCGACGTCCAAACCGCCACACTCAGCCGCCCGTGTCTGCTTAAATAACAGCCTTGGTTCTGATGTGTGCGTGTGTGTGTGTGTGTCTGCCTCCGCGCCCCGCAGGACCACACGGGCAACCTGGACATGGGCCACTACACGGCGTGCTGCCGGAGCCCGCGCGCCTGCGGCTGGCACAGGTTCGACGACGCAGCGGTCAGCGAGGTCTGGGACGGTCACGTGCAGTCCCCCGGCGCCTACATCCTGCTGTACGGCCGCCAGAAGCTGCGCCCGCCTGGCATCCTCCCGGAGTGACTCAGCCGTCCCGTCCCCTTCCGTCCCGGGGCACGCGGGCACCGCCAGAAACAAAAACACCGCGGGGTCACGACCTGGCCGAAAAACGTCATGCGATCCTCAAGCGAGGGGAGGCATTGCTACACAAGCCAGTATGTAAATATGTCACAGTACATATACACAGTGTATATACCATCTGTATGAAACTGTCTAAAATAAACGGCATCTGCCTATACATGTGTCATAAACTAATAATAGTATTGTGGTACTTCCACATTTGTGTGGAAAGCACAGCTGGAGAGAGTGAACTTTTCCTGTGTGGGTGCAGTATGATGTAAAAGGAGATCATTCTGCACCCCACTTCCCCTCCCTCGCCTTCCTGACTGGTGATCTCAGGGGCACAGACAGGAAGTTGGGGGGGTGGGGCCCAACAGATTCACCTTTCATTTCAAAGAGGAAAATCGACGTATCACTCCTTTCACATTTCTGCATACTCAGCCAAAGGCCAGGCTGAGGCATTCATCCAATATTGATCATGTGTCAGAGGCTCTGTGTGTGAATGGGAGAGCGTGGCTTCATGAACACCAAAATGGGTGGAGTTACCATGCACTATCAATGATTTGCTGTTTTGAACCAATCATAGCGCTTTGCTAAGATGAGACAAGTTTTATTTCTTCACAAGAGTGACTGACAGAACAATGTAACTCCACCCATAATGGGTTTCATGTAGCCTCATATCCAAATCACTTGCTCTACAACCCTGTACTCTGCAGCGTGATCCTACTGATAGGAACAAGCACTCCATCTAGTGGTCATGAGATGAAAACAAAGTCACATTTGACTCATTACTTTTATTTTTTGCATGTAACTGGTTGATACATTTTTTAATCTTTAAATATTTTACGTGTAATGTTAGGATATGAGAAGGGAAACAAAAAAACTTCACAGCATTTAAAGAAGCAGATTCAACACACAAAAATATATAAAACATGACTGACATCATGAGAATTACTTAAGACATAGATGATTCATAGTATGTCACCTCATGTTTCTGTGATTTCTGCCCCAGAGGGTTTCATATCAATAATTTGTGCTTCCTCACTGGTGGAACAGGTCATACTCTGGTGGAATCTGGCTCATAGGCACCTTATGAGCCTGGCACCTTGCTGACATGTATAGATGTGTGTGTGACAGTTCCACCCTTCCCACCATGTGCCTTTCTGTAATGCACATCCTTTTATGAATCCAGCACTTATAGCTACTATATAGGAACCAGACCTCATAATATTACCTTAAAACAATTAGCTACAAATGGTTTCATATAATGAAAGAATTAAACAGGTGTTGTTCAGGATCCGCCTTCTGGGCCTTTCACTCTTTCATTGTGAAGCAACATGCTGCCCTTTACTGTCCAAGGAGATAGTAAGTTATGCAACCAGTCATTCAGATAACCAGTCTGTCTGTCAGCCAGCCAGTCATCCAGTCAGTCAGTACCATTTCTAGAGTGGTGCTCTTCAGCTGCAGCCATTATTAAATATTCTTGCCTGAATTTTGTTTCTTCAGTTTTTTTTCTTAGTATGAGGATTATATTCATACAGAAAAAAAGGGGAAAAGGAGCCATATACAGAAAAAAAAAATTCACAAGACCAAAAATATCTTATATTTTAAGCTAATATTATAGGACAGTGTTTATTTTGCAGTGTACTTAATAGTGTATATGAAGAATTGTCTGATAAATGTACAATCTGTGGATGACCAGAGTTCCTGCATGTTGGGGAGGCAGGGGAGTAAGACATTATGTCTAGCAATCACTAACTTGAAGCAGTCTGGAGCATTTAGTTTCAGAAAACAAGATGATATCCAACTATGAAAAATGAACTATGAACTTGAGCGTCACCAACCATCAGACTGGCAGAACTTCAAAAGTGGTCCCCAAAGTTCTTTCTTAAACAAATACTGCAGAAAAACAAAAAAATGATAATATGGTGTCCGCAAGACCGCATGCGACCACCTCTTTCACAGGCCAAACCTCTCCACTTCTCAAACAAACCAAAATTCCTTCTCGCCAGTATGGACACAGCTTTTAATGTGCTTGATCTATGTCCTGAATGTACATATAGATTCCCGTTGCTTGATTCTAATATATTCACAGTACAAGAAAGCTTTAAGGTCAGTAATGTGAAAAGGCCATCACACTGAAACCAAGAGAAAAGAACAGCCAGAATGCTTTGAGGGGTTCCAGAGCTGCAGTAAAACCGAGACATTGTTAAAGACTGGTGATATAATTAGTCTCTGTAGGCATCCTACGCTCCCAAACCAGTCCTACACCAGTCATGGTGACAAAATAAAGTACGCACAACCTTGCTACCGTCAAAAATAATGACAGAGGAAGTGTTAAACTTCTATATAATCTTATAGGAAGTGAGGTGCTGTCATGTGACACGGTTTCCTCAGCGGCCTCGTTCCTTGGAGGTGGGCGGAACGTGCGCTCCAGCCCTGAACATTCTTTAACTAAGCCCTCAGTGCAAAACCGGCTTAAACCGGTTTGCCTCCGTCGGCAGCAGCATTGCAGACATGCAGTATGGATTTGCGTCACAGCCATTCTCCCCCAGCGCTTTTCACAGAGACGAGTAGAAGAAGATGTAGGCGGCCGAGGACTTGACCGAGGACGTGGACATGTCCGTCACCTCGTGGTCGTCGAACTTGAACCAGCGCTGCTTTATGGTGTTCTTGCAGTACGCAGTGTAGTGCCCTCCGTCCAGACCTCCGTAGTGGTTCTGTTTGGAGGTAAATTAGGGAGCGGTTACCACTGCTTAATCCTGCATGCGGGCATTTTACACATAGTGAAAATGTTTCACATTCCCTGCAGCTTCTGCATCAGCGCATACTTACAGACACTCCGTAGAGGTTGTATCGCTTCAAGTTGTGCTTCGGCCCAATCACATACTGACTCAGGTCCAGGTTTTCCAGAGGGAAGTCAACCGATGTCTGAAGTTTCTGCTTCCACCTTCCCTCGTAGGAGAATCTGGAAGGCCACATGTAATCACATCAATTCTGAAACACTGATGTCAGCTCAGATCAGTCACACCATGCAGGCCCACAGTCCTGTCACTGCAGTGGAAAAGGCAACACTGAGAGGCACTCATACCGTTTTAGATGCACCAGCAGAATCGGGGGGACTTTCCAGATCTCCAGCTTCTTGGTGGAATCTCTGTGGGTCTTGCAGTGCCTGCAGAACACTTTGTTGTTGTCCGTCAGCCTCTCCTCTTTGGAGAACATCTTCAGGCAGTCCTGTGGGAAGAGAGCCGACCCTCGTGAGACTGAGCTGCCATGTTTTACATTACTTTACATTCATTTAGCAGACACTCTTATCCAGAGTGACTTCCAGAACAAAAGAGTATCCGTTTGAGTGTCAGACCAGGCTAACAACACTCCCTGACCAGTGAGTGTGAACATAATTTGTGGTAGGGCTTGCATAGTGTTAACTTGGTCTAACCTGACTAGGCAGCCTAGAAACTAAGGGAAGCCAAGTACACACACTACCATACATCACAGTCAGTACATCAGAGAATTGAAAATACATTGTGATACTACTTGTATTACTTGCTGTTCATTTTACATGTAACACAAGTAGCAGGTGTTAGGGGGTGGGCACTGAAGTTGGAACCGAAATGCAATCTGAAGAGGTGGGTCTTCAGCCTGCATCGGAAGATGGCCAGTGATTCTGCTGTCCTGACCCCTGTGGGGAGTTCATTTCCCCACTGGGGGACTAGTACAGACAGGCACTGTGTCTGAGAGGACTGACCCCATCAGTTGCCTCATGGTTGCAGAGTGTAGTGATCTGGGCAGTACATACGGTTGAAGACCGATTGTAGATATGAGGGGGCTGTCCCATTCACTGTCCTGGATGACAGCACCAAGGTTTTGAACTTGACGCGAGCAATAACAGGAAGCCAGTGCAGTGAGGCGAGGAGGGGCGTAACTTAACCACATTTAGGACGGTTGTAGACAAGTCCTGCAGTTGCATTCTGAATTAGGTAAAGGTTTTAACCATTTAAAGTGAGCTAGACAAGGCCTATCCCCCGCTGGCATGCTGCTCACCTGCAGGGTGCACTTGGTGGAGGAGGCCAGCGACAGGGACAGGTACATGAAGGTCTCGAAGGTGCGGGACTTCATGCGGCACGTCAGGCACTGCACCGTGGACTTGAACTGGCCCTGGAACAGCGCCACGATGACGGACTCGTTCAGCAGCTTGTGCTTGCTCCAGGCCATCTCGGCCGCTTTTAAGTCGTCCAGGTGGTCGTTCTCCTCCTCTTTGTACCTCTTGCGGTTGTCGGCCTGGCGGGGGGGACACGGAAGAGGATGTTTGAATGGAAAGGAAAACGAGCTCGCCGCTGTGTCAAATTCTGTCGGCTGTTAGTGCTTCTAGCGTCTCTGCGCTGTCCTCGACTCAACTGCTTGGCAAAGCAAGATCTAAGTTATGACTCAAGCCACTACATCAAGCACACAAAAACCAATCCTTGCACGTGTGCAACTAGTCTCCCGTGACTGATACGTCTGCATCACACATTTAAAAACTCCTTTAGTGTGACAAAAGCTTCCGTACAATTCTTCAAAATGAATACAAAAGGAATGATTCCAAGGCATAAATTGGATGAACCAAATGATGTGATCAATGTACCAAATGATGTGATCAAATGCACATCAGTCTTCACCTATTTTGTATCAAACTGAAAAAATAACCAGGCTTGACCTTGCGCCACTCTGATTCTGACAAAAAATGTCCACAGATGCTTGCCTGTGTGAGAAACCGCCACAGTGTGAATACCACTGCAGCCGTCTGTCCCACAGGGGAGGAAAAATGTGGATATTTTCATTAGAATGAGAAGTGACCGACTGCCCCCCTAGGGGAACGCAGCGGTCTGGCCTGATGCATAAAGGTTAGATTTCAGATGGCAGGGGGGTGGTGGCGGTGGTGGTGGCGGTTTCTATGAGATGGAAGGCAGACGGCATCACAGACACCAGACCGGTCGGGCCGGCCCACAGTGACAAACACGTCGAGCGCATTTCATTCAGCGGGGTGATGGATGACCGGCCTCCGTCTGCCTCCGCGCCGCACGGACCGCATCTCAAGCAGGCTCTAATTATAGCTCTGGTTTCTGCGATGATGAATGCTCTGGGTTTCACATGCAAGAGAGGTTTGCGATGTTGTTTTCTGACAGGACAGACGCACACCGCACTCAGCACAGAAAACTCCGGAGAGGGGGGGGAAAAAAAAGCATGTGGCGAATTTACTTACTCTCTAATTGTGCCGTCAAAATGAAAACCAAAAAAAAAGGGAGAAATTCATAATAAAAGGAGTCAATAAGCACATGAGTACAATAACACCTGCAATACCCAATATCCTGGATTACATCTCAGAATGACCATACTCCACATAATGTGTTAGCAAAGGTACTGCCCAATGCCTTGCTAAAGAACATTTATGGCAATAAAACTCATCTGAAATGGTCAAAACTAACATGGTAAATCATTTTGGCGGTATGTTTTTTAAATGACTACTGAACACACTGTGATCAATGGGGATAAAACATATAAGATAAAAGCATTGCAAAAAACAAACATCTCCCTTTGTCCAATCACAGAGGTTCCTGTTGAGCCCACCAATGAGGGGCTCCATACGCACGCTGCCAAGGGCCAGCCCTGGGTCTTACTTTGTTGAGGTCTTCGTGGAGCCCGTCCATGAGGAAGAGCAGCAGCTCCTGGGAGTCCTGCTGCTCGTAGCCGTAGAACTGCTCATTGATCTTGCCGATGGTGATCTTGAAGTCGCGCGGGCTGATGCACTTGTACTGCCCTGACCACAGCGCCTTCATGATCACGCCGAACTCCTCCGCCACCTCGCCCTTGTGCCCCAGGATGTTGGCCCTGTCACCGCACCGGGGGAAATGAACACATTCGAACGTCAGCTCATCTCACTCACCGAAACAATGAGGAAACAGAGGGTTCTGAAAGCAAGACTGCGTGGAGCCACTATGTGCTGTCAGTCCTTTACATGTGTGACCCTATCACATGATTTTGTGCTTCTTAGCAAAACATTAGTTATTGGAGAATAAGGCCGCATGAATCCCCAAATGGTTGGAGCTATTCCATGCTGTCAATGACCTACTGCTGTAAACCAATCACACTGCCTTACTAGGAAGCGCAGATACTTGTGATTGGTTGAGACAACCACTGACAGCTAATAATAGCTCCACTCACCTTAGGGTACAAACAGTCTCATCGCTACAAATCAATACGTTCCAACAGGAGAGGCCCTGATCACAGATCTCAGCATGGGAGCTGCCCCTCACCGGTTGATGTCCTCCTGGTAATAGTTCTTATTGAAGTACTCGGCCAGGGCGGGTGTGTTGCACAGGCACTGCAGGATGGAGTTCATGTAGCAGGTGTTCCCCAGGTTGCGCAGGCCCGTCAGAGACGCCCCCAGGCCCCCGAACACGGGGTTCAGGTTGCGGATCTTGGCTGCAGATGGCCTGGTGATCTCAGCTTTAGTGTAGGCTGTGACACTGGCCGGCCTGGGGAAAAATAAGGGAACATTAGGGCTGTGTACTGTCTGGAAGCAAAACATTACCTCACTTGTTCTGGATTATATTATAAATACAAGATCTGTCACTATCCTAGCCTTAAACTATCCTTGTCATACTTTACGAGACACGTTAACGCAACAGGAGTTGCAGCTGTTGTGCCGTGTATGACAAATATCACACTTGTGACTGAGGCCTGACATACTCCTGAGGTCCAAATGGTACACCGCGTAGGCCAAAATGTCTATTACACATCTCTGAATGCAGTGAGGGTCGAGGGTTGCGGCACGCACTTGGTGTCCCTGTTGATGGTGGGCGTGGCCGTGAGCTTCCTCTGGCCCTCCTCCCGCAGGTCCTGCGTGATGTCGGGCGAGGAGTAGGAGCGCTTCAGCTTGGAGTGCTCGCGGTCTGCCTCCGCCGCACTCGCCGCCTTCGGCTTGGCGGGAGGGGGCGTGGCCGGGGGCGTCTGGGACACGCTCACCTCCGGCGGGTACAGGTGCACCTGGTTGGTCGGCGAGTGGTAGTAACGGTACGTGCCCGTCACCGTGTCCAGGAACTGCAAAGGAAAATAAATGTCAGTCAGAGGCACTTGAAGTGAATCCCACAAATAGACACCTTTGATGTATAAAAAGTAGAATTAATGCCATAGCCGTATCTCTGGTGTAGGTACAAGTGTTTGATAGTTCCAGTAGTCCTGTCAGTACCTTCATCCAGCCGTCTGGCAGTCCCGGCACAGTTCTTCCCATCTCTTCACTCCTTGCCCTTGTCAATGGGTCACGCTGGAACATCAGAGCACACAGTTTATATGCCTGACTAACACAGCTTGAATGTGTGTCTTAATATGAATGGTGCCATATATGCAGTTACATACACTTGCTTACACTGGCCATCCCAATAAAAGGAATATGATTAAGCTCACTGTTACAAAAGAAAAACAACTGCGTACCAGCAAACCTTTCTTTGTGCATTAATTCATTGAGATGAATTCTACATACAAGAGAATGTTACAGCCAGAATTTCAGTCTTCTTATTTCGACTTCTTTCATACCTGTAAGCCTTGCATTCCCACTGATCTCATCGCAATCATCATCATCACCATCACCATCACTTTCCTGCGTTAACTACATGCAACACCAAACCAGGGCGGTTTGCTGGAAAATGCCACGACTGAAGCGAAAGGCATGCCATGCTCAACACTGTTTCACATAGTGTTGATATACCTTCATTCTCTCAATGTCATCTGCTGCTCTATTTTTTAAAATCCTGGCCTTTTGGTTCCCGCTCTTTAGGTCATTACTATGCTTCTGAGGAGCCTGAGTTGAGACAGAAGAGAGCCTTAAACACGAGTTTTTCTGACAGGGTGATGACTGGATGAGTGAGCGGTATATTTGCATATATATGGGGATGCATAAGTGACACGATAAACTGCTGGATTTGGGTTCTTTTGTATGGCACCTACATGGTGAAGGAGTACAGGGTGACATCATTCAGAGTTACAGGAAGTGGGCACGTGTTTCCGCAGCTGGACAAACCTTGATATCACTGATGACGCTGTTGGGCGCAGCCGTGTTCTTGGCCTGCGCACCGGCGCTCGGAGCCCCCTGCTCACTCTTCTTTTTCTCCTCCGCCGCTTTTCTCTCCTGCTCCTCCTTCTCCGCCTCCTGTCGCTTCCTCTCCCTCTCCCTCTCCCGCTCCCTCTCCTTCTCCTTCTCCCTCTCTGCCTCCTCCTCCTCCTCCTTCCTCTTCCTCTCGCTCTCCTCCTTCTGCTGCCTCTCCTCCTCGGCGCGCTGCTCCTGCCTCTCCCTCTCCTTCCTCTCCTCCTCCTCCTCCTGGGCCTGCCGCTCCCGCTCCCTCCTCCTCAGCTCCTGCTCCCGCTTGGCCCGCTCCATCAGGTGGCCCGCCTCGGCGTGGATCTGGCTCCGCTCCTCCTCCGTCAGCGAGCCCTTGGGGTCGAAGTGGGGCTTGACGGAGCGGTCGGGCACCAGCGGCCCGTTCTGGACCGGGGGCTGGTCCTTCGCCTCCTCAGGCATTTTGACGGAGGGCTTTTTGGTGCGATCGATCTGGGATAGAAAAGGACAGAGGGTAAATAAGCGTACTGCGCACATGAAAGGACCTTCATCCAATTGACTTGATCTGAGATTACATAAAAAGGAATTGAGGATATTGAGATTAGCTAAAATGGATCTCCGTAACAAAAAACAAGCGAACAAATTAAAAAGCCACCTGGCTCTAGCCTGCATGCCTGCAAGCCCAGACCCTCACCTGTGGAATGGCCTTGACCGTGACTCCTGGCTGGCTGGCAGGGCCCTTGTTTGCTTTATCCGAGGGGACCAGATAGGAGGTGGGCGGTGCTGCAGATATCTCCGGCACCTTCTCAGGGACCTCTGGCTCCAGTTGGGTAGCCCCCAGCTCTGACAGGTTCCCATTCACCTCCGCGGGGGGCTCTGGCTCTGGCTCTGGTTTCGGCTCTGGCTCCAGTGGGGGAGGTGGTTTGGGCTCCTCCAGTGACGGGTAGCTGAAGTTCACTGTTTTCAACACACATTACTGGTGTGTCAGTCAAAACTTTATAACCAACCCCAGTCTGAGATAAACCACACTCAGTTACAATCTGCTTCAACTTCTCACTATTCTATTCTACTGTAAACTGCTTAGCCCTCAGGTACCATAGCAACATCTTAGCACAAAGTAATAACAACAACTTGGACAATGTTTACACAGCTCAAGATTCTGATTCCAAAGGAAAAACCACATGTTTGGATAGATGTACTTTGCACCCTTACACTGTGGGATGGTGTTGATGGTGTCTTGCCTCGGCGGTTTCACTTTGGAATTGGTCGTGTACATGGGGTAGAACAGCAGCCAGTTCTCGTAACCGCCCTCCAACACCAATGGCTCGCTGCGGAGGATGGTCTTGCTGTCCCACTGGGAGAACACAGACGCTTTTCTCACTGACACGTCACACGTCTGCACTGTACACGACTACGCATACCAGTGAGACTTTCTGTGAAAACCAGAGGAGCACACTTCAGTCGTGACTGTTCACCTTATACAGGGCGTCCTTGAGGCTCTGAAGGGTGGTGCCGAGCTTGAGGTCCGTCACAGAGCTGAACCAGTCCAGCAGGACGATGTAATCGACAAACCCCCTGCGCTGCCACTGGTCCATCGACTCTGCCGGAAGCTTGGCCTCAATCTGATTGACGGTTATTCTGAAGAAGAAAAAGACAACTGGCCGCTAACGCAAATCCAAAATAGCCACGGCAGCACAGTGTGAACAGCATCATTTACTGCTTGTTTGGAAATGGAACTTTCTCAAAACTATTATAAAAAAATCTTAAGGTTCACGTGTGATGTGAGTATTGTAGTCTTATTTTTAAAGTCACATGTCCAGAACTATTGTACCGCTTCAACTGACTGAGCAAGGCAAAAAAAAGGAGGTTACAGACTGTTTTTTTTTTCCACATGTACTCGTCTATTCATGGTCGCAGCTTGGTTAAAGCTCAGCAAACTCAATAAGTAATCATTTCAATGACTATCCACTATGTAATACATGACAATATGGCCCCTTACAAATACTCCTAATTTTTGTAATCCAAATCATCTGCCTTTTTATGAGCTATTCCCCCACACCCCACCCCACCCCACCCCCCAGGACCCGAATCTCCTACCCCGGGCTGATGGCCTCCTCTGGGACGCTGATGCAGTTCTGCAGGGGCACGTGCATCCGGGACTCCTCGAAATCCCTCCCGCTCCTGGCGTCCATGATAAGGACGCTCATGCTCTCGTCCCTCATCATCTTAAAGAGCTTTTCGGCGGTGACCCCCCCGGGAGGGCCGGCGGCTGCATGGGGGGAGGCGGGGTGAGTAACGTCTCCGGCGGGGGTGTCGCATGCAGGGGCACGAAGTCTGACAGCAGCGCCCGCAGTGCCGCCCCACAGTGCTGATTACCGCGATCTCTCACAGCCTGAGTGAGCTATTTACTCCGTTTATAAGCATCTTACTCATTCGCCTCATTTACATTTCTCTACTTCCTTCCTAATTTGAGCTGGCTTACCTTTGGGAACCTCACTCTTCACATCCTGCTCCCCTTTTATCTGTGGTAGAGAGTGCGTATGAGTGTAAGGATCATAGCATTATTTTCACAGGTGATAAAGGAAATTAACCATTAAATTCACCACACAGCATTAACTCCCACATTAACTCCCTGCCCATCACTGGGGACAGACAGGTAATTGGTAACTTGACAACTCTGACAATAAGTGATGTTTACTACTAGTACAAAACAATGGCTTACTATGTCCCCACATAAAGTAAGCAACAGATCATTGATCTGGATCATGAACAGGAATACATAAAGCGCTGTATTACCAGTCCTATTTATTTCAAATAGCAGGCTTAGAATGTTAATGACATCAATTCAAAGCATCCATTTACTGTTATTTTACAGCCCCATAAAGCCCGACCTTCAGCATATCACTTGGCTTTTAAGATGTGTATTTTCATTTGCTGCCCCCTGTGATTTGCTGAATATATTTAGCTTTCAGTGGTCACATCCCTTACAGTTTCTGCCAACCAACAAAAGATACAGGTGTGCCTCTCAGCTTTAGGGATGGGGTGCCTAACCACAAATCCTCAGTAATCTAAATACTTCCTTTACCCATTACCCATCTGTGCAAGGAAAAGGTACAGTACTACCAAACAATGTGGCCTAAATGGACACAAACCTCTATACATGAAACTCATCATTTTGTTTGGAAAGCAGTTTATTTGGCAACCATTTCAAGAGCAGCCTGCAGAGTCAGAGTTTTTTTTGCCTTGAAAGCTTGCCTCTCCAGGCCCTGAAGGCCATGTTCCAGCCTAAATGCACCTACGTGACCCAACAAGCTTTTTGGGTGAGGGAAGTGTGTACATTTCGGATAATCTCTCTCATTTCTAAAAGTTTAAATCTCCGTGGACAACACAGTACCTTGTTGTTCTCTTTCTTGGCTCCTGCCACCTCTCTGAAGGAACTTCTCCCCAGGTCCTTCTCTGATTTCTCCTCCCTCTTCTTCTTTTCTTCAAGCCTTTCCCTCTCTTCCAGCTTTTTGCGTACTTCCGCTTCCTCGTACCTGTCCGGAGAAAAGATTTGGGGGAAGGAAAAAAAAAATCACATAGTCTTGACAACTTGTTTAAGTATACCAAGGATTAGCAGAAAGCTGTAGATTTTGAATGCTGGGTGCTTATGTGCTTAAAGTGCTTTGACAGACATAATGAAATGTTTTTTGAGGCTTTCATTTTGTAACGCACTTCAGTCAGCATCACTTGGCGGAGGTCAGAGCAAAAAGAACAGTATATAAAACAGACCTGAGCTTCAGGCTTTCTGACAGTTTTTCGGCTTCCTCTATGGCTTTTTTGAAGCTGGCTGGCCCAAGCATAGACAGAAAAAAGTCCTTTGAAGAGAAAGAATTCATAGTTAATTGGAAAACTCATCTGCAAATTCAGAAATGTTAAATACTAGACCAATTTACACATGAGATTATAGTAGAAGTGATCTGTTTATGTGTGCATCAAGATTAGTGTCTTGGTAGCCATAACATTAAAATACATGTCACATTGTTTATTTTTATAGTACCCATGAGAGTGAATCACAAATTTTTACTTTTACTCAAGTAATCGACAAATGATAAACTCCCATGGAGATGTGCTCTGCAACATCTTTTCTGAAATTAAGGATAACAAAGGCCTACTGACCACTGTTATACTGACTTGACAGAGACAGATTCAGGAAGATTCAGATCCTGCAGAAGTCTACTGTACACCTTGTTGTTCTCTCTCTATATACTGGGGGAAGGCAACCCTGGTTCTACAATGTAAGAGATGTTTCTTTTTTCCACCCCAGCTCTTAACCACTCAATATGATCAATGATTATGGTAAATTAATGCATGTAAAGCATGTCTGAATTATGAAATGCCAGCTACCCTGGTCGCACGGTCACATGGTCATTATTTTTGTTGAGTAATGAATCCAATTATGTGATTAAGAATTGGAAAGGAACAAAAACCAGAAACATCTCTCAGGCCAGGACCAGGACTGCATACTACTGCCCTATAAACTATGGCAATAGTAGTGGGTATTTAGGTAATGGACGGTTGTGCACCTGGTGTTGCTTGAAATCATGCCTCTTTTTGATGAGGTCATAGACTGTAAGGTATTTCATGTACAGGACATAGGCCTTTTCTTCGTCGCGGTCAAGACGACACTCCTCTGCAGCTTTAAAGATTTTACAGGCACTCTGCACATAGCTGAGGACAAACACAAGTGTGCAAAAAACATGTTACAATGTATCAGTAACGTTCACTTGTAATTTGCCATTTAAGTTCACAACAACACAATTACTGCTGTTGTTAATCGTCACTAAGCGAAGGATGAGCAATATATGACATTGACAATGAAATTTCACTTGATCAATTATGACTTTGGACTTTTTTTAGCAGTTTTGAAATGAAATACAAGCAACGTAGTTTCGCCCTTATTTCTAAAAAGGGGGAGTGTGAAAAAACGTACCTTCTAGTACTTATTTTATCGGGCTTTATTTCGGCCTTCTTGTTGAGATCACCCAACGATGTGGAGAGATAAAGATCCTTTACTCCAGCTGTAACCGCGGGCATCGTTGTAGCTGTTTTGGCTCAAATGTCCGCGAGAATACAATTGTTTCTACATGCTCGACATCAAACGAAGCGCTTATTTATCTGTAAAATAAAAACAATCCGAGTTGCTTTATTATGCAATTATCAGGTGAACATATACCAAGGCACCACATTTTCCCTCATTCCCTAGCCTTGCTTTGGTGCAGTTTAGTGGTACAAACTTGTGAGCTGACTTGTTCAACAAACCCTTGTTGCTTTCGAAGGTAAGCAGTATAGTTACGGGTGATTATTACTCGCTATCATTCAGAGGTACATTTAGTTGACAACATCATCCATATATCTTTATATGCGAGTCAGAGTAGACTGTCAGGTTATAAATTCAAATCAAATGCTGGAATGAAATCAGCATTTCCATTTAAATGTCAAGAGACATCGGCGTCATTTCATTATGTATCTAACGTTAGCCGGGTATGATTAACAGTGTTAGCTACATAGCTAGTTAACAAGCCAGAAAAATTACATAATTATTCCTCTGGAAAATCCCCCATTATACTAGTGGGCCAGAAAATCTCGCTAACTAACTATAAAAAGATCAAGCCAGCTAGCAAGCTAGCAATACATATTGATCCAGGAAGTAGCTAGCTGGTCTAGCTAGCTAGTTCCATTTAATTGCGCTAGGAAGCAGCTCACAAAACATTGCTGCTTGCGAATCACAATTTCACATGATACAGACTAATCCTGCATAAAATACGCTGAAGACCAAGAATAGGTGATGGTGCCACGATCTGTCTCACCACCGCGAAGTTATCCAGTTGTTTTGGTTTGTCGGACAGCTGATTCCGGAACAGACGCCTCTAAATTCAACCAAGGGGACACTAGACGGACAACTCACACGTTGTCATGTGACTTCTCCTCCTATCACCCACCCCTCCCGACCGTCAACGGAGTTAAAACACTTTCAGATTCACCTCTGATACTGTATATGGTTTCAGTATGTTTTTCTGTGGTAGCCTTTACCTCGAATTAACTTAAAATAAATTGAAGGCTAATATATCCCGTAATCATAGCCCATTCTATTTAAAACACAGCACAAATGCTTACATTTATTATATACCACCTTGGTTGTTTTCTTACAGATACTATGATCAGTCAAACTCGTCTGTTCATAACATAGTTTGTCATTAGTATAAATCCTGCTAAATATGTTCATTTGGCCACTTAAATAGAAATAAGTACCTCGAATGGTCAACAATGCTTCTGTGACCGTACACTACCAAAACTTGACTTACCGATCCCGATAAAGCAGGCTGATGAAGGAAGAGAATATGCACATATTTGCAATTAATAGTACATACAAACAAGACAGGACGCCTCTGGTTTTGATTTGAATGTGACGTCATGTACCCTTTGACTTCTTCACAAACCGCGTGACGACGTACGAGTTGTCCGTCTAGTGTCCCGCTTTAAACCACTTAGGGGCGCCAGAGGTTCAAAGTGTAATCGCTTTATAAGATCATTTGAAACTGGTGCTTCTGCTGCAGAATCGGTGAAAACACCAGTTTCACGTCTGTGATTATGTTACCCTCAGCCTGTACGATGTTTTTGTGAACGCAATTAAGTGCCAATTGTTATGCGTCTTGGGAGCAATAATTATTAACAACATTTTGGGTGTCGCAACTCGAGAATGTTTATTTCTCCAAAATAATGGAGTTAGTTGGCAAAATCCAAAACACTGGGTTTAATACTATGTCTACGCTCAATGGACATACCCTGCAACTTCTGTTTCTTAGATCCCGTTATCGCCCTCTTCACGCCTGCGCACCACAGCGCATGTACAATAGCAACGGTATGAATGTATCAATCCGCATGCCAATGTGTTTTAAAGATGTCTTATCACACCACCACTTTGAAACACATTCAATAACCTATTTAGGATTAATCGAACATGATACAAATGTAATACGACAAAGAAAACTGATTACAGAGCAGTCGTTGTGTTGACATTTTTGGCTAGCTGGCAATTTTCACTCATATGAAAATGGTTAAACTGGATGCACTGTGCACATCCGCGCAAAATACGGGGACTTTTCTTTGAGTAAAATTTGGGCGCCGAAGAGACACCATTAGTAGAAAACACCCCCGAATCCCCAACATCATCCATCGGTCCGTAATACAACAGTTTCGCTCACTAAAGTGACAAGGTAAGACGCAGAAACGCCCGATATCGCTATATCGGGCATTAACGAATCTTTTCCAGGTCAGTGTCGGGGTATTTTGTCTGGCCCCACCGGATGTGGAAGTTGATCTCTTTGCTGGTAAAAAATAATTCCACTTCCCCCGGAACCCCGATCATCCTACCGATTTCCTGTTTATTGCGTTAACTTGCCAGATTTCCGGAGTTACTGTTGTTTTATGTTTTGGGGGAAATTTCAATTATAGATGTGGCGTGGAGTGTTGTGTTGCACAGATAGTAAAGGGGGCTCATGTTGTTGTCACAGAGCAGAAAATGGTGGCCTAGTGGTAGGCGAGCGGCGTGCGTAACTGGTTAGCTAGCGTGCTGCCTGCGCTCGGCGTGTGGTTTGCTAGCTAGCTCGTATTCATGTATTGCAGGGCAGTATCGTCCGATGGGATGTCAGCTAGCTCGCCGCCTAGAGCAGTTACAGTACTAAATATTTACAAGCAAGAATTTTTATCTTTCACTGTCTACTAGTACAGGCCACCTAGCTCACTAGCGTACCTGTATAACCATCTTTTTTCCTCCGATAGTGTAAAGCTGTCTAGCGGTCCTGCTAACTGTAATGTTAGCTGATTACGCTAAACAGTCAGAGGCCACATTAACATTTTATGTTGGACTCGCAGTTAACTATATTACTTATTTGCTGTGACCACACTGTGGTTATATTTAGCTCGATGGCTTTATAAACTGACATACTCATTAAATTCCTTAATTTGGATTGCATGGATAGCACTGTACCCATGCAGAGTGGTTTCCATGGTTTCTCTGGATGCAAGGTGTTAGACTGATGGGAATATTTTCAACGGGCGTCTGTTAACGGCAGGCGCCGAGCAGATGAGCTAAGCTAAGCCTTATTATATGTGGGTGCAATCATCAGTAACTACTGACAGCCAATTCAGAGGCTACAAAGAGATCTGCTCATGGCCTACACCGAATTGGTGCTCCTGGCATGCAGACTGTGTGATTGTGGGATCAGTAAATGCTTGTGCTGTGCAGCTGAATCTTATGTCCATGTAGCAAAGGGCGAGAGCAGTCACCCCACCCGGCCTTGAACCCGGGTCTACAGGGTACCAAACATGCGACTTTGACCACGACGCCAAAGAGCCTGGCTTGTTGGTATGGCAGTCAAAGCACATACTCAACTGTATTGACGGCACTCCGTCACAGTCCAGTACAGTTAATATCTTACTGGGGATACTGCTGCACACCCAGCTGCCGACAATAACAATAAAGAAATTGAGTACTGCAATTAATAGTCCATGTTTTGCTGCATGTGTAACTCAGCCGGTTAAACAGCTTAATAAAATTCAGCCTAAAGGTATTCCAAACACCCCTCCTTTGTTACATTGTCTCTGTCTAATGAAGTAACCCTTCAATGTGTGCTGTGTAACGTCTGATAAATTGGTCTGTTTACTATCTTAGAATCTCCATGGCTTACAGTCATCACACTGTGGTTGAAGTGCATCCTTTACAGCTCTTAAATACCTATTAGAACTGAAGAAAATACCTCTTTGGTACATAATCTTTAGGCTGCATAGAGAGCACTGACGGTTGCTTTTGGAGTTTGAGGATGACCGTAGTCTGGCATTAGGTTCACATTTGTCTCATTGGCGCATTTCAGTTTCATACATTAAATGCCAAAAGATCCATTGTGGTTGGTGAGGGTCTTCTGTATTTCAGAACTGTGTTAAAAGAAATGATGAGTTTTCCCAGATCCCTCTCCTCATCAATTGTGAATTCATGTTAGAAACAAATAAATGTTTTGAAAGCTGCAATGGGCCACATGATGTGGAGACCATTTAGAATTCTTTGTGAAACACTGAAATTTTATTTGAGCCACTGGTCTTGTGTGCACAAAATGAAGTATACATGATTCTTGCAGTGACATAGGCCAATCAGTTTGCAGTATTTATGCATTTTATGTAAACAAGGCCTCATCTGAGAAATATTTGTGCTATTATATGTAAACTGTTATTTATGACATTTCATATAAACATACACAACAAATTCAAACTTTTAATTTCATGTCACTGTTTCTAAAAAATATGGCTGCTACAGGCCATCAGACTAACTTTTTTGTTATTAAATTCCAAACAAAGATTTGGGAGAGACAATCTGTATAAAGTTAACCAAACCTAGAAAAATTGGTCCTGTCCATGACTATAAATATCCCACTCACTACTTCCTTTCTGCATCTGCTGTTCACAGCATCCCTCCTCCACCCCATCTCCCTCCTTTCTTTTCCCTGGTTATGGTGTCCACTGGGGGGTCCACAACCTGTTGCGAGTGCAGTCAACAAGTGCGTTTCCTTTGGAAGCCTCCTTGTCAAATAAACGTACTGCTGTACCCACACTATTCACAATTATTTGTATTGACATTAATGTCTACTGAATTATTAAAATTTGTGTAGCTCTTAATGTTCTCATGAGCTGATGTGTAAATTGACACAATGTGAGTTATCTTTGTATGGCTCTACATAATGCAAGGAAATATTGATGCAACCACACAAAAACCCAGGGACTACCAGGTTTGCAGCTGTTTTATTGATGAATATATCAAAACCATGTTTGAATATGGTTAAACTTGGCATATTTACAATATAGGATTATGGGATGTGCTACCACATTAAATTAGGGATTAATTAGCGAAGTAGGTGCCACATTGGATTTCCCCCCCATCAATAAAAACTACTTTAGAAATAGGTAACAACATACTTGTGTCGTGAGTCATGGCTAAGAGTATATTTTTATTAACTTACCTTTTACAAACATGTAACATGACCTTTTTGTGCATGACCTCTGTAACATCTCAATAACAGCTCACTCACTGCTTTGCCCTTAATTATTGTGGAGTCCACTTTAACTGGCTTAAGTAGATTTTTTGTTAGTCCAAAGCAGAACTGAATAGAAACATATTCTAATATATTCTTGTAATATCGTTTTGAAAATGATTTTTTTTGCAGACTAATCTCTTGCCAATCCCTATTTAATCCCTATAAACACAGTGTGCAGTGTGTCCACTTTCTAATATCGTGTACCCCCTCAGAAAATTGATGTGAGGGTGTTTTACCTGCATCGGAATAGAGTGACAATAATCTGGAGGGAAAAAAAGTGTAAGATCTGCCTCTCAACACTAGATGTCACTGGTGGATCTGGGCAAAAAGCTGCTGGAGGCGGCGCGATCGGGACAGGACGACGAGGTGCGGATCCTGATGGCCAACGGAGCGCCGTTCACCACAGACTGGGTGGGTAAACTCGCGACTCCTGGGGTTCCAAATAGCCAGTGAATTAATCGGTTCTGAGTCTTGAGAAAGAGGCCCCACTTTAAACGCTTTACTACACTTTAATACTATTTGCATTGTATGACCTGTACACATCTTGCTCTTGTGCCTGTTGTTTGCTCACTATTTGCACTTTTGTACGTCGCTTTGGATAAAAGCGTCTGCCAAATGAATAAATGTAAATGTAAATGTAAATGTAAACGCATCCGTTGTTACCGGGGGGCAGCTCAGGTTCCATTGGCATGGTGTGCGTGGTGTTGTGTGCCGAGCGGTCTGTGACACTCGTGAACTCACTGTCGAGACGCTCGGCCTTGCCCCGCAGCTCGGAACGTCCCCCCTGCACCTCTCGGCCCAGTACGGGCATTACTCCACCACGGAGGTCCTGCTGAGGGCAGGCGTGAGTCGGGACGCCAGGACCAAAGTGGACAGGACCCCTCTACACATGGCGGCTTCAGAGGGCCACGCCCGCATCGTGGAGGTGCTGTTGAAGGTGAGGCGAGCCGAAAAGCTGTGGGTGATCCCTTTAAATGCTGCTGCTGATACAAAATATGAGATTCCCGGTCCCATTTGGAATTTCAGTCCTCTTCCTTCTGTACAGATTGCTGGGTTCTACCTATTACACCAAATAGAGCAACAAATAAGAATGCAATGATATGCCTTTGCTCTTTTAAAAGTACAGTTTTTTCAGGGTGGTGTGATTGTTTAAACAATGGACAAAATATTTAAGATACACCAATCTCTTCTATTAATGGAGAAATATGTACCCTTCCCTTTTATACCGTCATTTCCATGTCACACGTATGATTAAACATCAGGACCATGATATTGCAACCGCACACACTATTTGTCTTCCATTACTGAGCAGTAGCTAAGTGGAATGTCAGTTTAAAGGCAATAGTACAGTTTGGGCCCCCACAAATTTCATGCTATGGGGATCTTTGAAGCCGGTACAGATTGCAACGTCTTCCCCTGTTTTTAGCATGGAGCTGATGTCAATGCGAAAGACATGCTGAAAATGACAGCTCTCCACTGGGCTACAGAACACGGCCATCGGGAAGTCGTTGAGCTCCTCATCAAGTACGGCGCTGATGTTCACGTCCAGAGCAAATTTTGCAAAAACGCCTTGGACATTGCGATCGACAATGCCAATGAAGAGCTTGCTGAGATCCTTCAGGTATATTATTTTACGTGGCGAGGCCTTTTCTCTGAGCTGAAGTTTGGTTTTTAAGTTCAAGGTTTTAAGTTACATCTTTTTAAAGTCTAAGTCACTGCTGCTCATGCAACATGGATGGATGGATTGATGGATACGCATCTGTTGTCTTGTGCTGGAAGTCACTCTGGATAAGATGTATGTAACTGCATATAATTTAATGTGAAAGACTGTTTTCTGTGATATATACATTGTGTGTGTGTGTGTGTGTGTGTGTCCTTCAGGTGTCCATGCAAAACCAAATAAACACAAACCCGGAGAGTCCCGACACAGTGACGATACATACGGCAACGCCGCAGTTTATCATCGGGCCTGGAGGCGTGGTGAACTTAGCAGGCCTGGTTTCTGGAAATTCCTCCAAATCAGCAGGTACCTCAGCAGGGTTTCACATCAAAGCCGTAGCACGCACTGCATGGGTGTGCACTCACAACTGCTACAAAGACGGTGCAGAGTTTTAAATGAATGAATGCTCTTGTTGTTACTGACAAATTCTTTTTTTTACTGTATTTACTTTTGATGTATCTGAATTTACTATCATTATGTTATAAATATGTAAAGTGATGATGACCAGAGACAGGTGGTAATTGAGTGTTCTCTTTAAAAGCACATGGATTGTATAGTTTCTAAATAACGTCAGTGGAATTGGTATGCATTGGCATGTGTTTGTGGTAACACTACTCTTGAATTGGTAAGCATTGGCATGTGTTTGTGATAGCACTACTCTTATGTACTCTAAGATCCTGAACTCGAACCTGCAAGGTTCCAAGATCCTTTCGAGTTCCTTCTGTGTATGTTTCACATGTTGTGTGAGGTCATAGGACACTGGACGTGCTTACTAATGTATGTCAAATCTCTTCTTAGATGAGGCGGGTCTGTCAGCATTACAGTTTGGCAACTCCTCAACATCAGTTTTAGCTACATTAGCCGCTATAGCAGAAGCATCTGCCCCTTTAACCAATTCATCTGAGACACCAGGTACTACATGTTAAGTTGTTAAGAGCATCATTTAGATTCTTTTATGGTGATAGAGCATTTAATATGCAGCCTTAGCTTAAATTTGCAGCTGCTGCAAAACCACCAAACCAAATTGATAAAGGTGAACTGCTCACACTCTGTTGACAGTATTTCGGAGCAGAGTGTGCAGTAGGAATGTAGGCTATCGCGAAGCTACAACCTTAAAGAGATGCATGACGATTTTTACAATGCATGTGAACCTTTGGTTGGAGGAGTGAAACGATGTATGTTGTTTTCAGTTACAACCTAAGAGTTGGCACTGCTGCACAATAGTGACAATGTAAATCAAAATGGGGATTAAAGCATTTCATGTAAGGTAAGGAAGCAGGGAGGCGCAGGGTGCTCTGGGAAGGAGGGAATGATTGATGTGCTGTGATGTCACGCCTGAACCATTGTGCCATTGCCTTGCTTTGTCTGCTCCATGTCCCTCCATGCTCCCATGTCCACTGTGATCTGAAGACAGGCTCTGTTGTACAGCAACCACAGCATGACAGAATACTTAGATTGTTTTTATCTTACATTAGCAGGAACAGCTGTTCACGCTTCAACTTTGAATGATGATTAACAGATGCTCCAAAATAATGTTCCTAAAATCTCAAGGACTAAATTCTGTGGTCCTTGAGCAATTTTGCAGTCCTTTCCAATGATGGAATTCGGAAACGAACACCTTTAATCGGATGAAAGTGGCTTTGTTTCCACAATCCTTGTGGACAAAACTACTGGCTGCCTGAGTGCCTTACCAAAATAATGCATGTCTAATATTACAGAGCTATTATAGCAAATAGAGCTCCCTCCTGAAGGGTTTCAGTGCCTCAGGTTACGCTGATGCCTTGCACTCCAAAGCAGAACACAGAATGGAAGAATGATTACACTCATGGACATGGCATTTATGTAGACTCACAGAAGTAATAGCTGGTAACAGGAACTGATACAGAGAAAGAGAAAATGAGGCCAGGCAATACAGCTTTATTGCTTTTATTTCCTTTTTTCTGTTGTGATTGATAGACTGCATTAACATAAAGTGTAACAATACAATAAAGGATAAACTATATATGAGTGTGTATTGCTGTATCTCTCTACCTATGTAAAACATGTCTGCTCAGTTACACGCAGAGAGGTGCATTGTGGTATGGAATGTGTGGTAGTGTGACATCCTCCTTGTTCTTCTTTGTTTCCTCAGTTGTAGCCACAGAAGAAGTGGTAACAGCAGACTCAGTGGATGGTGCCATTCAGCAGGTAGTCAGCTCAGGAGGTCAGCAGGTCATCACTATAGTTACAGATGGCATTCAGCTGGGCAACCTACAAACCGCCGGCGGCATCGGCCAGCCCATCATTGTCACCATGCCAGACGGCCAGCAAGGCAAGTCAAGCGTTACAGTTATCACAAGCAACCTTTCTCTAGGTTTGGCAAACGTACCAGAGAATCACGCCTTCTCTAAAAGGCTCTGAGGCAGGGAATTGTTATGAATAATTTTTATCATAGGTTTTACATTGCACTGTTGTTGTCTTTTACAGGTCTTCCTGCTCAACTTCAAAAACTTTTCCATTCACATTGATCGTTAACAACAAACCAATAAACTTGTATCCCCTGATACATTTTTAAATGAACGCTCATTTGATTATTTCTAACATGTTTTTTTTGAAAATGTTTTTTACTCATGTTTTATTATTCCCTCTCAACGGAATTGAACATACAGATAATTTAACTTTAATTCACCCTGAACTGCATTAGTGTGTGTAATACAATGCAATGTGTCTAATTCAGGCTGAATGTGTCCAGTTTTAACAGTGCCAGCCACAGATATTGCAGAGGAAACTGTGATCAGTGAAGAGCCAACGGTGAAGAGGCAACGTATAGAGATTATAGAAAATCATGTAGACAGTGCAGAAATTGAGGTAAGTCAAACATATGAATATGTGGTTTTGGAACCCTTGTAAAATCTCAGCTTCTTAGTGATCAGTTTAAAGGCCCTGAAGTGTCTGGCCATGATATGCACTTTTCACTTGTGCTTGATTGGTGTGATTGATGACTTGAAATCTTCAGTGTTGTTAAAGGAAGTGGGAAAAGGGACTTGTGCCGGAAAATTCAGTGTTGCCCTAAATGCTGAACGGTTTCAAAACCCTCTTGGATCCACACATTGTTACGACCTTAACTTCTTTTGTAGTGACGGGAAAGTTTGGCTTCAAGAACCTCATAATGTGTGGAGCTAGCATCAGTTTTTGACCTATATGAGCCAATCAAAAGGCTTTGATCTCTACAACAATACAAGTGGTTCAATTTGCCTGCATGTGGTGGATCCACTCATTTTGCCACAAAACTGAAGCCTCAATCTCACATCACTGGTCATGTGTGTTTATTGCTGGCAAATCAATGACATGAAATTTGTGCACAGAACTGACTCGAGTATTGGTGTGTGTCAAAGCCAGACAGATTTGGAAGCGGCTGTGAGACAGTGAGGCCGATTGTAATCCATGGTCTTGTCATTTTAGGTACAGTGTGATCACTCCAGGTGATCTAGTGGAGAGAGTGGTTGAATGAGAGAAGAGAGAATGGAGATAATTAAAGACAAGCATGCCTGTGGAAAGTGCCTGGCAGACTGTGTGAAAATGAATATTTTCTTACTTTTCTATCAGTGTCCAAATGAAGTCTATGCAAAAATGCCAGAAAGCTTTCCTACATGTTAAAAAGCTGAAAAAGCACTGTTGTGTTTTTTTTTTTTTTGCAATGATCAATTCTGACATGTCTGTAAATAAAATACATCCATCTCAATATTCTCATTTTCGGGTGTTTTCCCCTTCTTTCCATTTTAACTGTTTCTTTTGTCTGAAAAGGTTAACCGAATCTGTCTGACTTTTTGACTTTGAATAGATTACACCTCTTTTGTGTTTGAAGGCTATCAGTCTAGTTTCAAGATTTAAATGTGGATCACTGTCAGCTGCAACAAGTAAAATCACTCTTTTCACCATATGCCTGAATGCACCCGTAATGGACACAAAATGATTTTATAAGATTTGAGAATGATCTGAGGTCTCTTTAGAAAAAATACATTATTGCTTAAATACACCTTTTTATAAAATACAAAAACAACATTTTATTTAAACAATTCTATTTTAACTGACAAAACCTTTATTGTGATGCGTTGTGATGCCAGAAACTGCAATGCATTCATAAGCAGCTTAACTTGGAATGTAAGACACACAATATAAGATCATGATGAAGTTCGTATAAACAGGATATTCATCATTAGTATTAGAGGGGAAAGGAAAGGGGCAACCGAAGCCCACATTTTGGCTTACACAGTGAGTTTTAAAAATGTTTGCATCGAAAACCTATGTAAATATGTAGTGCTGTACAGGGCTGTGCCTGAAGACAGAGCCTGCCTGAGTGTGTGGTTCAGACCTCTGTCCACACTAATGTGCAGTATTGTGTGTAGTCTGAGCCATGATTGTGTAGGAGGTCTTTTGTGAAAAAGTGTATATTGGCTAATGGTGTTAACATCCATCATGGGTTACCACAGATCTTGATTTTAAATGTGACTGATTGCAAAATGGTTTGAGTAAATACAGCGCATGACAAAGGGCCCAAAGAAAAACCATGCATGCACTTGCAGGAATGAATGTGCCACCCTCTACTGAATTGCAGAAAGCCTGATTCCGTTTGCTATTGGAAACGTATCCCTCTCCAAAACAACACCCATCAATCTAACAGATGACAGAAATATGCACGTTACAGTATAATATGAGTTACAGTAATTGTTTAAGATTGTGAGCAATTATATTTAAAAAATGTCTTTTGCAGGAGAAGGAGACCCTACAGAAACAGTTAGAGGAGGCCAACCGGGAAGCCCAGAAATACAGACAGCAGCTGCTGAAGAAGGAGCAGGAAGCAGAGGCTTATAGACAGAAGCTGGAGGCCATCACCCGTCACCAGAGCAGCAAAAAAACTGCGTGAGCCCTCTGTCCTAAAGAACGTCACTCAAGAGGGGTTCTCATGGATGGACGTCCTCCAAAATATGTCAGAGAGAGGGAGAGAGACCCCTGCTGTAGCAGCTTACCAGCGTGCTTGATATCTGCAGTCGGGCATCATGGTCTCTCTGAGGAAAGTAGAATGGACTGGCTTTTTATCATGAAAGCTTAAAAAAACTGTTGCCTGAAGACGGACATACTTCCGTCCAGTTTGTAAACACTTCTTACGGATGCTCCTCTGTACGTAGTTTCAGGCTAGTTGAAGGCCTCCGCTTCCTTTTACATTTTACAGTATTTTGTTTTTGACACACGGTACGAAACAAAGCCTGGCTTTAGCACTGCACTTCAACTTCAGTGAAGCTGAGATTTTCTTGCATTTAACGTTTTTTTACATGGGAAAAAGCAAGACATCGTCTTCAAATTGTGGCATTAAAAAAAAAAAAACATTTTTACATGTACTGATTATGAAAGGGAATTATGTAGCTAGTAGAAGGGAGGGAAGATGCAGCTAGTAGTTTATGATGTACTCTAAACACTACCTAAAGAGGCTGTGATTCTTTTTTGTCTTTATCTGATGAAGATATCTGGCCCTTTTATCATGAGCAGTGTGAATAACAGCCGATTCCTCCAAGCGAATGCAAAGTCTCTCATGGCAATTGATGCCATAGTAACTCTGTTGCCCTCTGTGGGAGGGTTTCACCTACCAAGAAAACCCCATGACTATTAGGTTTATGAGAGGATATAAACAAAGATTTGTTTCTGTGCTGTCAGGTTCGCACTCTTTTCTCCGTATGTCACACGTTACTGTCTTGTCTTTTCTTACAGTTTGAGTGTATTTTGAAGGATGAATATAGACATGTATGTATTTTATTCATGTATTCATGTTTTGACTCCAAAAAAGGGCACATTTATTACAATTAACACACTTTAATCCTATCCAAGAGGATGTTTTTATATGTGTATATATTTAGTTATTCTGATGCAGTGCAACAGCATAAATTGTAGTACAGTTATTTTACCATCAGTTCTAACTATCACCTCTGTACTGCATGAAAAAAAAATCTGATGGCTGAAATTTTTTCCCTCATGTATTTTGGTTTAATATGAACATGTAACCACTATAGTAGTAATTCTAGGAATGTTTTCTTTGTATATAGGTCTGCTTTTGTTTCACTGCATGTGATTGGTGGTATTTTAATCACCCGCCCTTGTGAAAACCGCCATTTTTACTCTTCAAATCAATGTTTTTTAATGCTGTCTACAGTCAAAACTGGCATTCATTTGTAATCAGTTCAAATATGACAATGATTATTTCCATTTGGAAAAACTTTAAAAAGGAAGGTCGACACTGTAACTGTATGTTCTGTCTTCTATTTTAAGATTTCATTATCAAACACTACAAGCATTTATTTAATAATATTTAAACTGATGAAAATGGTTTATAACACCAGCACCTTGGGTAGTCTTTTTGAACCGGAATGTATTTGTGCTTATGTTGACACTCATACAGCATTTCTTTAAATGACCGTGTCAGATTGGTCATTTATAGAGAACGCAGACAGTGAAGCAATGATCAATGGAGATTCACAATATGCAGTCTGAACAGACACACCAATGGCCATTCTTTGTATTTTACGAGGGTGAGTGTTGCTTTCCGTTTTTGTACTTTGTATTGACTTTTTCGTGAGTGACGTTGGACTTTGTTTCTCATTGTTTCTTTTTTTCCAGCTCAGGCTGCCTGCACGGATATGGATATAAATTCAGTATTGCCGGTGAGCAATCATCCTTATATGTTAACTCACTGTCTTGTTTGTCAAGTCATGTACTATAATTTTCCCTCTTCAAGCTCACCCATATTTGCAAGTCAAATTTTAAGTCAAATGTGAAAATATTTGAGAGCTTGAAAATACTTACTGCCTGATTAATATACAGATCAAAAACAGGTCTAGAAACTGGAAAAAAAAAAGACTGTAAATGGTAAATGTAAGGTTATTCTTAGGGGCACTGTGACGGACTGCTGTCACTACGGTTGAGTATGCACTATGACTGCCATATCAACGAGCTCTTTGGCGTTGCGGTCAAGCTGCAGGTTTGGCACCCCGTAGACCCGGGTTCAAGGCCGAGTGGGGTGACTGCTCTCTGCCTTAGCTACATAGCGAACTGCAGCTTTGACCGCAATGCCAAAGAGCCAGGCTCGTTGGTATGGCAGTCAGAGCGCATACTCAACCGTATTGACGGCACTCTGTCACACTGCCCTCCCCTTTGGGAAGCGTGCCCACGCGCTTCACGCACAGAAGCATCCCTCGCGCATTCCCCCACTGTGCATCCCACTTCAGACACCATATGTAGCGAAGGGCGAGAGCAGTCACCCCACCTGGCCTCAAACCCAGGTCTACAGGGTACCATCCTGCAGCTTTGACCGCAACGCCAAAGAGCCAGGCTCGTTGGTATGGCAGTCAGAGCGCATACTCAACCGTGATGACGGCACGCCATCACAGGCACGCTTGGATATTCAAAAAGAAAAACATACAAAATTGCTATGCTACAAGTAAAAGCAAGGATTCGGGAATAGCTGAGTCATTTGAGCCCTGGGATGCTTCTATTGTCTGTTTCCTTCTGGAAACAAAACAAAACAATGAAGTGTTTTGTATGACATCATCTCTCTCTGGCCATGGAGCTTGATGCATACAGTGCTCATCTTCTGGGTGGCTGCCATGGTAGCTCACAATAGCACATTTCTGGACTGGATTTTTCAGTGCTATATACAGCAGGCCTGATCCCACTGGTGAAAATTTACTGAGGCATCCATGGAGATGATGTAGACCTTGCTTGGAGAAACACTACAGACTGCTATTGAAGAAGACTGAAAGAAAGACTATCTGTGCTAATTACAAGAGCACTACAGCAGCAGACATCAGCATGTGCACTTTACCACAGTTCCACTCTCAGCCAGTGCCGTACTCAGGCAGGCCTCAGTCGGTCCCATTCAACATTGAATTAATTTGCACAGAGTAACGTTTATCCAAACACAAAGGAATGCTCAGAAAGAGACCTGTGTGAGAGTGCATGTCACAGTGAAACCTCAGGTCACTACAAGCACAAAAGCATGACTCTCCTCCCTGCTGTTTATGAGCTAGCCCCGCTGCCCTCTGTCTTGGGCCAGCGTGGTTCTTTGCCAGCATTGAGTTTTCCAGGTCCTTTGTGTTCCAGTCCCCGCTGGCACCTTCCCCAGTGCCTAGAGCATTTCTCATTTGGGCCAGAGAAAATGGTAATAGAACAGTGAAGTGGACTAGTCTCTGCATTGTAAGGTAAATAATACATACAAGCCGTATCTTTCATGTAGCTGGTCTCCTGGTTAATAATCCAACAACTGGTCACAACAAAAGAGTTGGTACAAGCTTCAAAAAATCTTGTTTTCTCAGTCTGCCACAGACATAAACACTCAGAGCTTTCCACTTTAATTAATAAAGCAACCTAATATTTTTTGTTGGTTGCATAAATTAGCCATTTATTAAAAAGTCACATTCATTTTCTTTTGTTCAGTGTGAGTGGATTCACCTGGGGGCGCACAACAACAGAAGTAACTATAGCACAAAAGTACCCAGTAGGTGCCTCCGCTGGCAAAGACGACTGCACCGCATGCAGCCATATGAACATGTCTGAGGCAAAGTTGAAAAGGCATTGCTCTAGCGACTGCACTGAACAGGTCAATGACAGCTGAGTGACCTTTATTGCTTAAATAAAGTTATAAAGTTGAATGACTCTGCATGGACTCCAGTGACAGGGAATCAGTGAAACAGACATGGAGGGAGAGTTGTACAGGCTGCTTTCAAGGGGCGATGCTCTAGAGAAAGCAATCCTGTCGGACAAACGCAGCCAGAAAATGCTCTGCTGAAAGAGCTTCGGAGGGCGCTGACAAAAGGGGTGGTGTCCACCTCATTCCAGCATTCCACCTCTTGGTCACACAAAGGCTAGCGCCAACTCACCACCACCCCCACTATCTCAGAATCAGACTCTCTCTCATCCTTGCAAATCATTATTTAAATAAAGTAATACATTTGACTTATGACTCATTGAGTTTATATGGTATACACACCTTCTCTGAAACAAGTAATTCCTGCCTGATTTTGGGATAAAGGATACTATCAAAACTTTGCTACAAATCAAAATGTTTTATTTATCAAATGTATATTTACATTTAAAAATGCATGAATACTTAAAAAGTCACATCTGCAGATATTCATTGATCTTCATTTTCACATTACCACTCTGCTGAGCAAGTTGCAGAGCAATTTGTTCAAATATAACAATTTCTCTCTGTTTCTATGCACTATAGGTTCAGTTTTCCATTTCATTACAAATACATTTGTATTTGAAATTCACATGCACTGCTTTAATATCCTATGATGATACCCAAGATTTATGTAAACATTTTTAAAAATTCCGTACATTTTAAAATTAGACAGAAATGCTAATCTAATCAGAATCTAATCTTTAAAACCACCAAAGATTTTTTTTTTAACAAGCTGCATGACTGTACAAACATCCAGTCCGAGAAATGAGCATTTCATAATCGGATACTGCCACCAATGATTGCATCATAGAAATCCTGTGTCATTGGAATGTAGCCCTTGCTTTCATCCAGGAAATATAATGGATCCTGTACCACTGCTGGGTTGAAGCCCTCCTCCGCCAACTTCACTTTCATCTGCTTGTATGTCCCAGTGACGACCAGAGAATCCTACATATGAAAAACGCAGGGAGGCATGAAAATGACATTACTATCTTCCCCTTCACTTCACTCACCCACATCAACATCAGAGAGGTGATCAAAAAGAAAGAGAAAAGTACTGCCATACCGCTATGCGAATATATGTCGTTCAGCATTTTATAGTCATACCTGAATTCGAATAAAGCGGGGTCTTGCATAGCTGGGTAGGTAGGTCTGGAGGTGCTGGTATGTGCCAACCCCATCAAACTGACAGCCGTCTTTCAGCTTGAGCGAGGCCATTCCTATCCTTCCCTCATGTCCTGTCAGAGGTAAAAAAGACAGTGTAAAACACTGCTAACAAAAAAATCTGACAAAGCAGATTGTCGCTAATCAAACACCAGTTTTCCACGTTTCTTTGTTCCATGCAGTGATAATGTTACAAATAAATTCTTTTCCAACTTGGTGTTGAAATCTGTAGTTTTTTAAAATGGCTTGCTGATTACCTGGCACCTTGACTCCATAGACATTTGCCTCTTCAATGCAATCCACCATGATCAAAATATCCGCAACTTCAGTGGTGGCAACATTCTCTCCCTTCCACCTAATACAAAAAAGACCACATTATCACTTAATGTTTATACTTGTTGAGAGTATGTTCATCGGATTTAGCACCACTGCATGCTAGATCCTATTGGCCACATGAACATCTAATTCGCCGAAGCTCAATCAAGTAAAAGAAAACCAATTGTTGTTCACCCTATCTGAAACACCTCCAGAGACTGACAGCTTGATGGAAAAGTGGTTTTGTTGGTAAGTTTACAGTACAGCTCAAAATAAGGATCATAATAAATGATCAGAGACAACATGTTTTAAGTGCAATATCCAGATACTGTACACACTTCCTGCAGTGCATCAGCCGCTGACCTGAACGTGTCTCCAATGCGATCTTGAAAGTAGACAAATCCCTCCTGGTCGATCTTCAGCAGGTCGCCGCTGTTGAAATAGAGGTCACCTTTCTCAAACACATCTCTCAGCTTCTTCTTCTCTGTCTGCTGGCTGTTTCTGGCATATCCAGTGAAAGGAGCAGTTTTGGTGATCTTTGCCACTAAAAGGCCAGTCTCTCCTGCAGGACAAAAAAAAAAAAACAAACACACACACACAAAAAGGATGGTATGTCCTGCAGCTAGTGTGACTCCACCCAGTTTCCACACAACATATTTGCTGTTGGCCTGGTTACAAGAAAGGATTAGCTTACTGTATTGTTTCTGTCAGTGTTAAAGTTGAGGAGCAAAGCCGATGTTAGCAGAAGAGATGTAAAAGTAGCCTTGGTTTATGTTCAGTGATGTGTAGCTTTAAGTTTAGCTACTGAAAAATTGTGAATCCCAACTGTCCTGCAACATTTTCTTGTTCTAATCACATGTTCCTTCAAGTATCTACTGCATAATATAGGTATGCAGTACCTCTACATTGTTTGTGAAAGGAATGAAAGGACATTGTTCATGAAGCTTGGAAAGCTTGGAAATTTAGAAGTCCTACTTATATGTCTGTGATGGTACATGTTGCTCTTTCAATTCAACTCTGACCGTCACGCTACAGGGCCAAAGACTGGACCAGAATGCCCTGTGAGCCTTGTGAGCCAGGTCCGGCTGGGCACAGTCCTATCAATGGAACTGGGGACAAGGACCACCACGACTGTGCTCTACAACAACTCTGACAGCTGTCCCTGCAATTCTGAGGTATTCAGTACTGCACCTTTCGGAACTTCCGCACAGAATCCTCTCGAGTCCCTCACCGGCTCCTCTCTCTCCGTGTCATACTTAATCAAGGCGTAAGGGGAGAATTTCTGCAGTCAACAAAAACACCACATTAATGCAAGATGCATTTGTTTTGAGTAGGTAAAACAGCATGTAATGTAACCATTAAAAATGTTTTGTCATGTTTTACAGCCAGTCGTTCTCAACAGTCATGGACATAGGACAAAGGATTTCTCATATTTCAAGTCTATCTTTAGCTTTGACATGTGCTTGGCAGTCCAATACATGCTTTACCTTATGGATGAAAACCTCCCTCCCGATTGCACCAACTTTTCCAACGTAGTTGACGAAGCCAATATTGCCCTCTGTGGCGCCATAACATTCACAGATCCGTATGTCCCCATATCGCTGGAGAAACTCTGACCATGTGTCGGCTCGTATGCCGTTGCCAAGGGCTACACGGACATTGTGATCCCTGTCATTGTCTTTCTGAAAAGAGAGCAAATAATCATGTTAACTCACAGCCTTCACACTTTAAGAAAAAACATTACTCCAACACCTGTGTAACTAATATTCAATTTTAAATAGGTGTTTGACATATGATGCAGTAAATTCTGAGTAAAATTAGTAAAACTGAATTCATGAAACAACATTGAGCATGATGACTTTGGCCCAAAAACACATTTTAAAATGTAAGGGCCACTACTAATTTACACAATAAATAATCTGAAATGTCACAGTATATTACCTTGGTCCCAACTAGTATGTTAATGGTCATAGCTTCATAAATTAACGAATTGGGAAATAATTCCTTTTTGGATTCAGGAATTACCTTTGGTCTGTTGCAGAGATAGCGCATTATTTCCCCAATATATTGTATCACTGTAATATTGTATTTTCTGCAGTCCTCCCAGAACTGAGAGGCGGAAAATTTGCGCCTCAAAGCAACTGTATTCCCTGAAAGCAAGACAGAAAAAGGTGGTGTAGATGCAGGAAAGCACAGGATTTGGCAATGTGACACATCCATCTTCTTAATTAAGGGAAACATCTATATCTCTCTGACCAGCTTATACCATTTAATTTTATAAATATTAGAAGCTCAAAGTAACAAAATCACTGTAATATCAGCGATCTTCACAATCACTCTGCTGCAGCATTCGAGGTGACAGGTGTCCGACTAAGAGGAACACTGCATGCAAAGACAGCACAGAAATTTTGCAGGCTGTACATTTTGTCAAAACAGAGCGGGCTGGTTTGCGGCACAGGGCCCCTCGGATTTCTTAAATTTACATCGCTGTAAACACATTAATTCTTTCCTCTGTCTTTTATGGAGTTGTCACCTGGATAGTGACTTGATTGTGCAATGACTTGACTTGATTGTATAGGAACTTGAGTTTGACAGCAATCAATGCCTCTATTGTGTCTGAAGTGCTTAGTAAAACATTTTAGCGTCCTTATAAAACATTGGTCCCTTTAAATAAAAAAACAACTAGTTAAAATTAAACAGCTTGAACTTTGATTGGCAATACAATGAAAAAAAGATAAAATCAAGAATCAAAGCCAAAATAACTACGCCAACACCCTCCTAGTATGTCCAAGAGTAACTTTAACGTTTGTATAGATTACCCAGGGTCACCTTTCTAAGAATGACATGTATGAAGAAAATTGGCAAAACAGCAGTGACATTAAGAATATAAAGATGTTATCTCCATTATGACAATGACGAAACTAAAAGCTTTCAATACCACGGCTACTCAACGTGGTTGTATATCAAGCCACAGCATACCTGTAACTCAGTTATCATAAGTAACCTAACGTTATAGCGACAATATTGCTACAAAATTATACACTACTGTACAATACTGTGTCTTTGTCTTACTATTAAATGTAATTCGTTCCATTCAGTTTGTTTGGACAAAACTCGCAGTGAATGTTAATTACCCCTTTCGATTGCGCCGGTGAGTCCCATAAGGAATCCTGCGCTATGGTACAGAGGAAGGTAAATGTAAATCACATCGTCCGAGGCCACCCCAGCCAAAGTCTGAAGAAATGATGCCATCCAAACCCTTTCATGGTTTATCACCGCTGCCTTAGGAAGACCTCGGAGTAAATAAAAACTGCACGTAAGTCCAAAAAGAGCAGAGACGGTGTACTTCACATGGGTCAACAAAGGTTAATACAGATCATAAGGGTAAGTGTTTGGTCAGAACAGCAACTGTCGTTTATAAATAGATCATTTCACTTCATTAAATTACCTGTAGTGCCAGAGGTGTAGATATACAACGCAGCACTTTTCATTGTCACATTAAACCTTAGGTCAGGCGATAGAGGTTCGTCGGACGCCTCTTCGATCTTGTCTGCGAGGCTTTCGATGCCAAGCGTGTCACAGTTTTTACTGAGGATGTAGACAGAGACGTTCTGCTCTCTCAGCGTCGGCAGCACCTCTTCAACGGCATCTTTCAACTCTGATGAAAAGACTTTCGTTACAGGTTTCAGGTTTATTGTAAAATGTACATTGTTTCTTTTCTAAAAAGACACTCATATAGACAGAATCAACAACAGAGACAATGTGTTCTCCAAAAACATACACTATATATATATATATACACATCACCGGTTGCATACACCCAAATGTACCCCTTGTTTCATGTACCTGCAGCTGCGATTAGCACGTTTGCTCCGCAGCACGAAAAGCAGTGCAGTAGAGACTTCGATCTAATGTTGTAATTTAACAGCGAGGCTGTGCAGCCCAGTTTAGCCAGAGCGAGCCAGATCCAGACAAAGAATGGCTCATTCCCAAGGAAGACTCCAACAGTATCCCCTTCTTTCACACGTGCGTGTTTAGACAAAGCTCTTGCAACTTTGTTACTGCGTTTGTCGGCGTCCAAATAGGAGTAAGATTCGTTCTCAAAAAGGATAAATGGTTTGTTCGGATGTTTCTTCACATCATCCAAAAAGCAGTCCAAAATAGTGTAGCAAGGCTTTCTCTTCTTGTATTTTGCTATCCGTATTCCGATCCCAACGGACTTTAGACTGTACTGTAAATCTTGCAATAAGTAAGGAAAGCGAATAAACAAGAAGAATGGCAAAATAGCCAATCCAGCCAAAATGCTATAAAACACGTACATTTTGTGTATGTGTCGCTCAGGCCACCAAGTGAACCTAAAGGTCAAAGTAGTGTATACCTCCAACTTCCATGGGATAAAAGTATTCCGACTCGCCCCACCTCTTCATGGAGGCGGAGTTAATTCTCACCTCACTCCGTACAGGGAGACTGGATATGCTAAAAGACATACAGTATGACCAGAAAATCTGTTTTGAGACGTGCTGTGCTGAAATTGCCATTTGCCGACATTCTGATACTTTTAATCAATTAAGCTATGGTAGTCTATGCAAGGAAACACTCCCCAGTGTACTTATAATACAGAACGTAGCCCTTTGCCCTTCTGATTTACAAGGACAATCTCTGAAAACAAACATTTATAAATTTTTACCATAGCTAAATCCCTTGCTGGTAGTGCAATGTCTGTTTTCTTACAGTATTGGTTTAAAACGGGCATCATTGTTCTCTGATCACAGTAGCAATACTTCCAATATGGAATCCTAGATCACTATAGCTCGTAATTTATAATCATGAGTTCATAATTAGACTTGGGCACATGTTAGTATATTGGCTTGATCACTCTGGAAGCAATGGAATTTTACATAAAGGTACATACAGACACCAGAGTATGTTACTGTAATAAATTATTCATTTATTCATATCTAGATTTTTTGATGTATCACCCAAAGAGAAATTCTGTAGCCTAAATTCTTGGGAAAGACTTCGGAATTACACTGTGAAATGATGCCAATAAAGATTTCTTACCTTGAACTTTAGACCCCTACCTGTTTGCTTTATGAATTCAGTCAACCTTTGTTAGGAAGTCTAAAGATTGTGAGAGAGGTAGCATGGAATGTTTCACCTCACCGATAGTTTGAAATACATGGTCTAAGAATTCTCAGTGAGAGCACATTCTTAGTGTACATTCAGCTCTGACCAGGGAAATCATCCTAAAATGGAAAAGATTAGCCAGCTAATAGTGTCATTTATGAATAAATCACTATGGCCCTTATTGATTTGAATTAGCTGGAAAACTAGCTGTAATACTCAGCAGTGTGATATGGTGTTAAGTAACAGGGCTTGCAACCCACATGTTGCAGGTTCAGTTCCCTGGCACAGAATTTCTGTTTTACCCTTGGGCAAGGCACTTAACCTGAATTGCCTTTGTCAATACCCAGCTGTATAAATGGATAACATACAAGCTGTGAAATACGGAAGTCGCTCTGGAGGACAGTTGTAAAATAAATAGTACATCGCTAGCTAGCAATTGTACTGCTAGTTCACAGTAGTAGATAGAAAATAACTAGCTGTTAGGCAGTCTCAGAATTGTCTGTTTCCATTATTACTGTGGAGGTTGGAAAATAACCAGCTCCAGAGTCCTTCAAACCAACTCCAGTATCTCTTATCTCCTACAAAATCAAATGATGGGTTTAGGCAAAGGTATTCCTTTGTTTCAGGCCATTTGTTGATGAACACAAAATCTCCCCCCAGTCTGCACCCATCAGATAAATGGCTGAAAGGACAATCCAGCTTTAAAACGGTATCATCAGAATGTAAATTCCTGTTCAGTACCAAGATATCAAGCGGGATCAGAAGAATTTTCATTGTGTGTTAAACAATTCATGTCAGCCTTATGCATAGAAATTATGCATATTCTGCAATTTCATATAGGTGCATTTGATGCGTACTGGGTAAAAATAAACTCAAGTTACTGACAGAGCTAATGTCTTGTGCTACACCACTGTTCAGACAGTCAAAATGGGCAAAGGCCAAAATCCTTGGCACTATTGTTTTTCAATTGTGTCAGTGTATGTAAAGCTGATAACTGTCAGATGAAACAAACCCAGATCAGTAGTATGTGTTTTACATTACCTTACAGTTGGGATAAAAACCACCAAAAGGAATGCACCCCAGGACAAACACAGCACAGCCATGAATCTGTATTTATGGGATCTTAGAGGTTTATTTATTTTTAGACTTTTTCAGCTGCTAAATTAAAAAGATAGATTCTTCTACAAAACAGGAATGCAAGGAAAAGTATAAATACATAATAGTTGAGAAACTGCCTGTTAATGTTAAAATATGATTTTAAGAGTACTACTTAAACCATTGGTTTCATCTTTGAAGTTTGCAAAACAGACTGCAATAGACAGATTCTAAAAGCATCTGATGCATCACCCAGTGCTTCAGTGTTCTGATCAATAAATCAACTTATTTAAATACAAAAAATGAGTAAAATGAAATTGTCTAAGTGCAGCATTCACAATATGATTCTTCTGATGAAAGGAAAACTGAATTTTTCCTTATTCTCTTTTTGATATAGTCTGTAAAATGTTTCACAAGAATTCATTCTGCTTGTATGCAAATAAAGATAATGAAAAAAAAATCACAGGCATTTATTTCCATTGTTACCTGTGGTGCTCATTGACTTGTGCGTATTAGGCTTTCAGAGAGTATTTGATGATATATGAATTCATAGCTTTTTGCTCCCAGAAACAATAGAATCGTAGATCTCCTGTGTCACTGGTATGCAGCTCCGTTGTTTGTCATCCAGAAAATACAGAGGATCCTGAATTTCAGATGGACTGAAGCCCTCTGCTATTAGCTTCCCTTTGACTTGCTTGAAGGTTCCAGTTTTAAGTAAACAACTCTTAAATAACAATAAAAAGATGAAAAGAAGCGGAAGAGAATGCTTGAGATGGAAGAAGTATAGAACACTACTGTACTGTTAAGGTAGCTGGGGCAGAATCAATCAATATCGGCTCCTCAGATATGCATATATACCTGTAGCTGTACAGATAATCCTTTAGTGAACTTATTTAAATTTGTTTTTTAATTCTTTCAAGAATCAATTTTGAGTTGTCTTCTCTTCAACTTATTAAAATAAAATGAATAATCTTTATTAATTATAGTACTTAGATATTAATGATCAGTTGAAATCAGACAGTTTTTAACAGCTGGCCCACAGTGAAGCTGTGATGCCTTTGATCACTAGAGACACTCCTTTTAAATGTCCACACTCATTTAAGTCCTGTAGTTCTGTCTGCCACAGTAACATAGTGCTTTTAAATGAACAAAGTCATGAAAGTAAATCTGTAACCTTTGAATCACTACTCATTCACAATGTAGTTCAAGTCAGATGGAAATAACATCACAGCAGGTCCAATAACTCCAGTTTTACCTGAATCCTTATGAAACGTGGCCAGGCATAAGATGGCAGGTAGCTGGCAACATGGCTGTATGTGTTGGTGCAGTCAAACTCTTTGCCTTCTTTCAGTTTTACAGCAGCCATTCCTATCCTCCCTTCATGACCTTGGAAGAAACAAAGGCACATCATGGCATAAGCATTAGAACAAGAACCATGAAGTTCAGTTTGATATTCTGCAACAATAGTGATATTGTCCTTTATCAGTAAGGACATTGCGATGGTGATGATGTTAGCAGCTAAAAATGAAAAGGATTTCTTTTACCTGGCACGTGAACACCATACACATTTGCTTCCTCAATACAGTCCATCATTGTGAGGATGTCCGACACTTCAGTTGTGGCAACATTCTCCCCTTTCCACCTGTGAGTGAGAGCAGAGCACAGGTATTCAGAGCTGGTCATATTCGGCTGAGTTGAAGTCCTTGGGATGATGCATGTGATTGTCTATTAACAAATGCCGTCTGGAAAGTTAAATTGTGGCTAATCAACATTTCTTGTTGGATCACTCTAGAAAACCTTGTGGTTTCAACACAACTGAACATGGCTGAATGAGATAAAAAGTTAAAGCTTGTGAGAGTTGACACTATGTCTGAGACGTACCGGAAAGTGTCTCCAACACGGTCCTGGAAGTAGATGAAATTTTCCTGATCAATCCTCAGCAGGTCTCCGCTGTTGAAGTACAGGTCTCCTTTCTGAAAGACATTCCTCAGTAGCTTCTTTTCCGATTGCTGAGGATCGTTCACATATCCAGTAAAAGGGGCAAAATTGGTGATCTTTGATATAAACAGCCCTGTTTCACCTGAGAAAGAATAAACCATGTCACGTTACTCAGGGTATTTCTTGAACATTATTTGCACCCTTCAGTTTTATATAAAGTGTATATGGGACTGAACCTAAAATGTTAGACTTAAATATGAAGATGAACTCACCTTTAGGAACTTCAATACACAGACCCCTGGAGTCCCTGACTGGTTCATCTCTCTCTACATCGTATTTAATCAGTGCATAGGGGAAGACTCTCTAAAGCACAGCATTTAAACCAGGTTAATGAAGAGCAATAAAGGCAAGCCATTTTCATTATACAGTTTTTTATGAGCGGTGTGCAGTCTCACCCTGTGATAGAAATTGACTCGTCCAACTGCTCCAATTTTCCCTACATAGTTCATAAAACTCATGTTTCCCTCTGTAGCCGCGTACAGTTCTTTAATGCCAATGTTACCGAATCGATTCACAAACTCTCTCCAGACACTGGGTCTGATGCCATTGCCGATCGCCAGTCTTACTTTGTGGTTTCGGTCATTGTCTGTCTGTGCAGAAAAAAACACACCATTAATTTGAGGAAGGTGGAAAAAAATCAACTTACACGTCATTATATTGCATTTTTAAATTTTTAGAGTGGTTTTAGAGTGCGGGTGTCTGACTCTCAAAGAGCAACACTTAATTTTTCTTGGTTTTATCTGGTGAATTTGGGTCTGTTCAAATCCTACATATTATAGAGAGGAAATATTATTTTTAATAGTACAGAATGCATTCAATTGATCCACTGACTGTACATCTCTATATACATAAGTCTGACACCTCCAGTCTTGAGCAAACTAGTGTAATTCTGTATACTTATATTCTTTAAAATACACACAGACACGCACACACTTACACACACAGAAAGCCTTCATAACAAACTGTGCTCATGCAATGCTTCAAGATTACTTTATCAGTTACCCGATTACAGTGCAGTTACCACTCAAAATGATACAAAACCTTTGGACTGTTGCAGAGATAGCGCATTAGCTCCCCGATGTACAGTATCACTGTAACGTTGTGTTTTCTGCAGTCCTCCCAGAACTGAGAGACTGAAAATTTCCGCCTCAAAATGACTGTTATACCTGAAAGTGAAGAAGCATTAGTCATTATTTTGAGGTCATGTTTTTATACCAATTTGGAATGCCCAAATATGTCATTAGACTGCTGCTGATTGCTGCGACCACCACTCATAATCTGAGAGCACAAACACGTGCTCTCCTCTCAAACACACGATGCCAGCGGTAGCTTCCACAGTCCACAAACTGTGTTGGAAGATGGCAATTCATGTGCAGCTGTATATAGGCAGACTGTGAGTGCCTGACTGACCAGCAGGGGCACTGGTGTGCAACATGACAGACCATCCCTGGCTGCCCTGCCCTCCCCTAAACACGGTGGAACGAAAACCAATTTGTCCCGCTGTTATGGGCTCCCAGCCATCGTAAGCTGGTGACACGGCTGGGACCCAGCTCAGGCTATAGAGTTTTAGGGAATGAAGACAGATGCAATGTAGATACTATGCTGCACAGACCCTCCAAACCTATGTCACCACATGTAAAACTCTAGAACTGACTGCTACATCTGACCCCACTGTTAGGATCTACATTGTATTACTCATTTATCTAATTGCCCAAAATCATTTCAAATTTAATCAGGGCTAGACAATGTGTCTAGATCACACCCAGTTGCCCACAGGAACTGTCCCAGAGCAGCATCATCACCATGTCAATGCAGAATCACACCAAATCGTCTGCAGGAACTGTCCCAGAACAAGGCATAAGCACCAGACCAATGCAGATCACACCAAATTGCCTGTGGGAACTGGCAAAGCGTCACCACCATATCAAGGCAGATCACATCAAATTGACTGCGGGAACTGTCTTAGAACAAAGGGTCATCACCATATCAATGCTTGCAGTTCACTGTCATGTGACTCTGTCTAAGTGCAATCAACAGCTCTTGAGGTGTGGCCTAATTACACCTGGGTATTTATGTAAGTGCTCGTCTGAACCTAGGCAGTCTTAGTTCGGGCGCTGTTTGCGTAATTTTGGCTCCTGGGGAATAAACCTCGCCTCTGCAAGACTGGTCTCATCTCATTCATCTGACTGTCTATTCCACATAGCAGTACCTTACACCAGCAACATTATCACATGACAATGGGGCAATGTATTGTTGGGGTTGGATACGGCATTCATTTCAACATAATACATGTTATGACGTGATGAATTCTGCCATATATCTTGTGCAATGTGTCATGAATGTTTAAATCACCTGTCATGTCACGCTTGACATTGTATGCTTTACGTTATTGCACTTCATGTAACCAGACTAACTATTGGCAGCAATGTTATGGTAGCAGGGAGTCACATTATATGTAGAAGCAGCTGGTCTGTAAACATAAGGGTTTAGTTCATCAAAAGAATAGAATACACCTGTATTTGACTGAGAGAATTAATCGTGCAGTTTTAACGGGAAACTGAATAATTCCCGACGAGCCAGAGTCCTGCATTTATAGCACCTGCAAATGTTTTCCAAAATCTGCATAACGTGTTGGTTAACTCGTGGTAATCATGGTAATCATATTTTAATAATTCTCATAAGTCCAAGAAGTGAACTTTGTATGGTTTGCCCACATTATGAAGTCCACGGCAATCTTGTATCTCCACTTTAGTCATCAAATCAGTTTTATATTAACTAGAATAGTAAGAAGGTTATGCTCTTAAAACACTCTCTTGTAATAAATACCACAAACTATGTTAAGAAATGAGCAAGATAAAACAAAACTTAAATTTAATATTTGCTGAGATTTGTTAAAAAATGCTTTGACATCTCACCCCTTTCAATTGCACCGGTTAGCCCTATCATCAGTGCAGAAGAGTGATACAGGGGAAGACTGACGTAGATCACATCTGTAGAGGTGGCTCCTCCAAACGTTAGCAGGAAAGTCGCTCCCCAAACCTTCTGCTGAGGCACCATAGCAGCTTTGGGAAGCCCTGGGCGAGAGTATGCTCAGGTTAAATCCTCCAGCATTTTTCGGGCATTTCAGAGAACAAGCAAGGCCTGTTACAGACAAGTCTCCTGCTCACAGTAGTGTTTCAAGCTTAATCAAGCAGTATAGTGTGTTTTTCCGTTTCATAGCGCCACCTGCAGTGCTATCAGCACCCCCAGAGACTGTCCCTGAAGTAACACCAGAGTGAATTTTTTAAAGCCCTTTTGGAATTCTATATGCTGCACTACCTGTTGTGCCAGATGTGTAGACGTAGACTGCTGGGCTTCTCATTGTGACATTTGACCTGAGGTGTGGCGACAGTGCTTCGTCGGACGCCTCTTCGATCTTATCAGCGAGGCTTTCCATGCCGAGTGTGTCACAGTCTTTAGCGAGGATGAAGACAGAGATGTTCTGCTCTCTCAGCGTCGGCAGCACCTCTTCAACTGCCTCTTTGAACTCTGAGGCAGAAGATCAGTGTGGAATATTTAGTATTTGGTTATATCCAAGGGATAGTTGTATATGTGAAGAGCTCCTACTGATTGGTATAAATCATAACAATCTGTTATTTCAAAAAACATAACAAAGTAATGGACCTTTGACACTAGTCTCAGTGTTCAGAAGTATGCTTTGCCTTCAAAATTATTCCTGCATTTATTTTTTTTCTCTGTTCAGGTCAACTTCAACTTATTATTATTTTTTTTTTTTTACATTTGTCTACATATTCTGTTCTTTGTGAAACTCTGACAATAACCATCTTATATATTGCCTTACACCATTTAATGTTCACTTTAATTACATATGAGCATAATCTATACATATATAAAGCAGACATTGTGACATTTTGCAGCCATATTGGGTGTATATTAACTTAACTTTATACTCTACTGAGTAACTATATACGGGCTCTACGCCCGACCTATGACAATAGTGTAATAATGTTTCTACTTACCTGAAGCAACTATGAGAACTTTCGCACCACAGCAGGAGAAGCAATGCAGTAAAGATTTTGACCTGATACTGCAATTCAGCAGCGCAGCAGCACAGCCTAACTTGAAAAGGCCGAGCCAGACCCACACAAAACAAGGTTCATTTCCTATCAAAAGGGCCACAGTGTCCCCCTCTGTCAGGCACCCCTGGGTCTTCAGCGCTCTTGCAACTTTATTGCTCTGTCTGTCCGCATCCAAAAAAGTGTATCCTTTTCTCTCAAAAACAATGAATGGTTTGTCTGGTTGAGTCTTCACTCTGTCGAGAAAACAGTCCAGGATAGTATAGTTTTTCTCTGTGATTTTCAGCCTCTTTGACCTAATGCCGAGAACTGTCCAGATGTAGCGGCAATCGTGCAGAAAATAAGGAAACCGGACATGCAGAAACATGAGCAGAGCAGCTAACCCTGCAAAAACTGTGAACAGCGTCTCCATGCTGGAAAACTGGAATTCACCACACCTTTGAGAAACTGTCATGCAGTATTGCCAAAGCACATAACGAAATGCAGCCTACTCCCACAGCGCAAGGACACTGAATACGTTTCTCTCTTCTGCAACCTTTGTACAGCTGAACAGACAGTGTAGCTTCAAGGCTGATGAAATAAAACAGCAAGTTCACGGTGCGATTTAATAGTACACCATACTCCTGATAGTAACAGAGGTTCTTGTGCTGCCCCCTGGCACAACCCAGGGCTTTAAGCCAAATCAGGTTCCATGCACTTGCATTTAAATATGTGAAATAATACTGTCAGGTGTATATCGCTGAACTTACTATATAACTGAAATGGATTTTTACTATTAGTCTTGTTTCTCCTGGATAAATCTGAGTTTTTGCACAGCTTGTCTGACCTTGGCAGCTTAAATGCGTAGAATAACATTTCATTTGTCTGTCAATGTAATTTGATATGGACACTTTTTCTTCAGAATTTAAGGTCACAACGGTCAGGCTCATGGTTTGAACGAAGATTGTTAAGGGTTTTGCACAGCATATTATATGTTGAAATGTTTTCTGACATGTCACATGCAAATCTGGCAAATTGTCATGATGTGGCCTGCATTCCCAATAAACCAAAAACCAATGCTGACCTTTCCAAGTGTGAATGATGTGCTCATTTACATTACCCACCAATGCTGACAATTAATTGGCTTATGGCAGTCATACTCTTTCACCAAAGAAGCCTGCAAACTGGCATACAAGACTTGATTAGGTCATGTCTCTGCAGACACTAATAAGAGGAAGTTGAGTGCGGCACACCAGTTTCAATGTTAACAAGTGCTCTATATATTCTGTCTGTCCTCTGCGCAGGACAGAGTTGACAGATACTATGTTTGTGTATGTGTTGACTCTCCTCCAGAGTACAGGAATAAAGCTTTGCTCTCCTGAACCAGCCCAAAGACTCCGCATGAGTTCATCTTCAACAACCTAACATGTGGATAGCAAAGGTGAAAACACGGCAAATGTTCATGAGGAGGTGAGTAAGTGTGCCAAATGTAGTGACTCCACTGTGCATAACCTGCATGTTAAAAGAATACTAACAATTAAAATAAGTTGTATACTGTATAAATTTAAAAATGAAAAATCATTTGAAAGTCAAATGAGATAACAGGGTAGGCATGTTAACTTAGCACTTAGCAAAAAGGAGCGTTGGTGCATGTTTTTTTTTCCTTGAATTTTAATGTTTTACAAAGTTCAGGTTTAAGTGTGCGAATGTGTACGCGTACATACGCACGTTGACAGTACATACAGCATGTGTACACAAAAAGTATTTTCAGGGTCAACCAGTGGCTACACATTGAGGATGAGGAAACCAAATAAGGCTGGGTCAAATGTGACAGACACAGACAACAACATGCCAGTTGTTCTGTGGCTAAGTGACAGTATAATTAGTGCAAATGTGTGTAAAATGGCACTGTGATTAGTGCAACAGCGAAGAAGCTCCGTTGTCAATGAATTTCACTGATGCCACTGAAAAAAACAGCCCAGTTTAACAAGGTCACCGAGATTCCCACGGTGGATAAAATACAGAGTGATACAATATTAGACTTGTATTCCGAAGCAGTGGTGAAACAAAGTGGGACTTTAGTAAAATGATACATCAACCATCCCACTCCCCAATACACACACACACACACACGCGCACACACACACACACACACACACGCACACACACACACACACACACAGTCCTTAGAAATAAACAGGCTCTACTCTTTTTCCGAAAAAAAGCACAGAAAACTGCTCTTCCTCCCACAGCAAAATATTTAACCATACCTCTACAGCTTGTAGCTAACTATCCCAACATCTAATTTACTTTAATACTTACAACCTCCATCATTCCCTTTGTAACAAAGTAATAAAAGTTTGCCAGAATATTTATTATTTTTGTGATTGGCCATATGAAAAACCGAACATTAAACATTTTGTTCTGTATGTTTAATTAAAAAAAAAACATGTCCCTGAAGGAAATTAAATTCTGCTAAATCACTGTAAAAATGCACAAGTCTAGAAATGGTTTGTACAGACTGGATTCTACATTCCACAACCTGATTTCATTAGAAGCATGTAAATTCATCTAAGAATATCTCCATATTCACACTAAGGGAATCATACTTTAAACAATAATATTTGAAAAGGATCATTGTTTCATAGCTTAATTTTTGTGACACAACTGAATTGTATGTTTCTTGCAACATTGGCACATATCTCCTTTCTTTTTCACTGAGAATATAAACAGCATCGTTGATCACAGCTGGGTTGAAGCCCTCTTCTACTAACTCCCTTTTCATCTGTTTGAATGTTGCAGTTACCTCTAATGAATTCTGAAATGGGAATGAATCAGGTTATTAGGGCAAAAGGGTCATTGTGGCAGCATCAAAGTTATTATGGTTCTTTACTTGAAATTATAACTGCTATGATCTTATTGTCCACTAGGTGGCCATCTTATCGTGCACCAAAAATAATTTTGTCTGCAACATTATCCTCTACTCATGTGTTCATCAAATCCTAATTACAATAAAAACTAAGTATATAATTAATCATGTTACATATTTATCAAAAAGGTTCACAATTAAAGGTTTACCTGAATTCTTATGGCATAAGCTGGCAAGTAACTGGCAACATGGCTGTATGTGTTGGTGCAGTCAAACTCTTTGCCTTCTTTCAGTGTTACAGCAGCCATTCCTATCCTCCCGTCATGACCTTGGAAGAAAACATCAGACTAGCATTAGAACAAGAACCATGAGGTTCAGTTTGATATTCTGCAACAATATTGTCTTTTATCAGTGAGGACTCTGCGTTAGCAGCAAAAAAAAAAAAAAAAAAAAAAGCGTCAGGCAAAGTATTTATTTTACCTGGCACTTGAACACCATACACATTTCCTTCCTCAAAAAAGTCCATCATTGTGAGAATGTCTGACGCTTCAGTTGTGGCAACATTCTCCCCTTTCCACCTGTGAGTGAGAGCAAAGCACAGATATTCAGAGCTGGTGATATTTGGCTGTGAGCTGAAGCCCATGGGATGATGTATGCGACGGTCTGTTAACGAATATTGTCTGAAAAGTTGAATTGTGGCTAATCAACATTTCTTGTTGGATCACTCGAGTACACCTTGTGGTTTTAACATAAGTGAACGCAGCTGAATCAGATAAACAGTTAAAGCTTGTGAGAGAGTTGATGCTATGTCTGAGACAGGTACCTGAATGTGTCTCATTATTATTATATTATTAGCATTTACACCCTTCAGTTTTATATAAAGTGTATATGGGACTGAACCTAAAATGTTAGATTTAAATATAAAGATGAACTCACCTTTAGGAACATCAATACACAGACCTCTGAAGTCCCTGACTGGTTCATCTCTCTCTACATCGTATTTAATCAGTGCATAGGGGAAGACTCTCTAAAGCACAGCATTTAAACCAGGTTAGTGAAGAGCAATAAAGGCAAGCCATTTTCATTATACAGTTTTTTTATGAGCGGTGTGCAGTCTCACCCTGTGATAGAAATTAACTCGTCCAACTGCTCCATTCTTCCCTACATAGTTCATAAAACTCATGTTTCCCTCTGTAGCCGCATACAGTTCTTTAATGCCAACGTTAGTGAATCGATTCACAAACTCTCTCCAGACTTTGGCTCTGATGCCATTGCCGATCGCCAATCTTACTTTGTGGTTTCGGTCATTGTCTGTCTGTGCAAAAAAAAAAAAAAAAAAAACACCATCAGTTTGAGGAAGGTGGAAAAAATCAGCTTACAAAAATGCAATATAGTGCAGTATATTTTTAGAGTGGTAATAGAGTTTGAGTGTCAGACTCTCAAAGAGAAACACAATTTTCCTTGGTCTTATCTGGTGAATTTGGGTCTGTTCAATTCCTACGTATTATACAGAGGAAATATTATTTCAAAATATTATTATTTTTAATAGTACAGAATGCATTCAATTGATCCACTGACTGTACATCTCTATATACATAAGTCTGACACCTCCAGTCTTGAGCAAACTAGTGTAATTCTGTATACTTATATTCTTTAAAATACACACAGACACACACACACTTACACACACACAGAAAGCCTTCATAACAAACTGTGCTCATGCAATGCTTCAAGATTACTTTATCAGTTACCTGATTACAGTGCAGTTACCACTCAAAATGATACAAAACCTTTGGACTGTTGCAGAGATAGCGCATTAGCTCCCCGATGTACAGTATCACTGTAACGTTGTGTTTTCTGCAGTCCTCCCAGAACTGAGAGACTGAAAATTTCCGCCTCAAAATGACTGTTATACCTGAAAGTGAAGAAGCATTAGTCATTATTTTGAGGTCATGTTTTTATACCAATTTGGAATGCCCAAATATGTCATTAGACTGCTACTGATTGCTGCGACCACCACTCATAATCTGAGAGCACAAACACGTGCTCTCCTCTCAAACACACGATGCCAGCGGTAGCTTCCACAGTCCACAAACTGTGTTGGAAGATGGCAATTCATGTGCAGCTGTATATAGGCAGACTGTGAGTGCCTGACTGACCAGCAGGGGCACTGGTGTGCAACATGACAGACCATCCCTGGCTGCCCTGCCCTCCCCTAAACACGGTGGAACGAAAACCAATTTGTCCCGCTGTTATGGGCTCCCAGCCATCGTAAGCTGGTGACACGGCTGGGACCCAGCTCAGGCTATAGAGTTTTAGGGAATGAAGACAGATGCAATGTAGATACTATGCTGCACAGACCCTCCAAACCTATGACAACACATGCAAAACTCTAGAACTGATTGTTACATCCACACTTTATGTGGAAGCAGCTGGTCTGTAAACATCAGGGTTTAGCAAATCAAAATAATAAAATATACCCGTATTTGACTGAGAGAATTAACCTTAATTAATTAAGTTTTAAATGGAAAATGAATAATTCCAAACTAGCCAGAGTCCTGCAAGTTTCCCAAAATCTGCATAATGTGTTGGTTAACTATAATCATATGCTAATATTTTTCAGAAGTTCAAAAACTGAACTTTGCATTGCATCTTTGCATCTCACCCCTTTCAATTGCACCGGTTAGCCCTATCATCAGTGCAGAAGAGTGATACAGGGGAAGACTGACGTAGATCACATCTGTAGAGGTGGCTCCTCCAAACGTTAGCAGGAAAGTCGCTCCCCAAACCTTCTGCTGAGGCACCATAGCAGCTTTGGGAAGCCCTGGGCGAGAGTATGCTCAGGTTAAATCCTCCAGCATTTTTCGGGCATTTCAGAGAACAAGCAAGGCCTGTTGCAGACAAGTCTCCTGCTCACAGTAGTGTTTCAAGCTTAATCAAGCAGTATAGTGTGTTTTTCCGTTTCATAGCGCCACCTGCAGTGCTATCAGCACCCACAGAGACTGTCCCTGAAGTAACACCAGAGTGAATTTTTTAAAGCCCTTTTGGAATTCTATATGCTGCATTACCTGTTGTGCCAGATGTGTAGACGTAGACTGCTGGGCTTCTCATTGTGACATTTGACCTGAGGTGTGGCGACAGCGCTTCGTCGGACGCCTCTTCGATCTTATCAGCGAGGCTTTCCATGCCGAGTGTGTCACAGTCTTTAGCGAGGATGAAGACAGAGATGTTCTGCTCTCTCAGCGTCGGCAGCACCTCTTCAACTGCCTCTTTGAAATCTGAGGCAGAAGATCAGTGTGGAATATTTAGTATTTGGTTATATCCAAATGTGTATGTGAAGAGCTCCTACTGATTGGCATTAATCACAAGTTCTTATTTCAAAAGAAACATCAGTATTTCATGACAACAAAGAAAGCAAAGACCTTTCACTAGACTCAGTGTTCAGAAATATACTTTGCCTTCAAAATTATTCCTCTATTATTTTTTAATCTCTGTTCAGGTCAACTTCAATTTAATTTTTTGCATTTGTTTACATATTCTGTTCTTTGTGAAACTCTGACAATAACCGTCTTATATATTGCCTTACACCATTTAATGTTCACTTTAATTACATATGAGCATAATCTATACATATATAAAGCAGACATTGTGACATTTTGCAGCCATATTGGGTGTATATTAACTTAACTTTATACTCTACTGAGTAACTATATACGGGCTCTATGCTAAACCTATGATAATAGTGTAATAATGTTTCTACTTACCTGAAGCAACTATGAGAACTTTCGCACCACTGCAGGAGAAGCAATGCAGTAAAGATTTTGACCTGATATTGCAATTAAATGTTTGTTTTGCCACTTTCCACTGTAAATATTAATTCAGGGTTTACAGTTTACACATATTTCTGAATCTCAGTACAGAATGAAACAAAGGCACCTCATGGCATAAGCCTGTTTGCTTGTCACTGTGCATCTCCGCCAGTGAAGGCCTGTTCTGTCAAGGCCTCCAAAAGACAAAGTCACGTACGGTCTCACCGCCATCATGTGTCTGAGCTGGGCCTCTCCCTTTAGGACTTACATCCATTCCAAACCTGACAGAAAGCTGCAGGATAATGTATAAAGTGTATTAAGGTTTGTTACTCAAAGTACGTTACAAATTTCCTTTACTGTGATTTGAAACCAATCAACCAACCTTGGCTGGAAATACACAAGTAGCTTAAACCGAATAAATGAATTAAAAATGCTTTTTTAAAATGAAACATCATTTGAAAGTAGAATGAGATAACAGGGTAGGCATATTAAGCACTTAGCAATAAGGAGGTTAAAGTGTGTGAATGTGTTCGCATACAGTGTGAGTACACAAAAATTATTTTCAGGGTCAACCAGTGGCTTCACATTGAAGATGAGGAAACCAAATGAAAGGCGTGACAGTATGTGTGTAAAACAGCACTGTGATTAGTGCAACAGTGAAGAAGCTGTGTTTCAATGAATTTCATTGATGCCATTGGAAAAAAAAACAGCCCAGTTAAACAAGGTCAGAAGGGGCCTCTAGTTTTGATTCCCACGGTGGATAAAATACAGAGTGATACAATATTAGACTCAGTAGATTTTGTCATTTGGAAAAATTTTGTACTCCAAAGCAGTGGTGAAACAAACAATGATACAAACAATGAAGTGAAACAATGATACATCAACCATCCCACTCCCCAATACACACACACACACACACACACACACACACACACACACAGACACGCACACACACAGACACGCACACACACAGACACGCACAGGAACACTTTTGAAAGTGAAATTTTTACAACTTCCATATTATAAAAATCCTTTATTTCTGTTATTTTTCCCACAAAATTTTGACATTAATAAATGTATGGGAATGTTTATTAAGTTGTTCCCTTTGTACAACTGTAATTTAGGGTTAGGGTTTAGGGTTGGCACTAGAAATAAACAGGCTCTACTCTTTTTCAGGAAAAAAATACTGAAAAGTGTTCTTCTTCCCATGGCAAAATACTTAGATATGCTCAGAGGAAATAAATTATTTTCATGAGAATGTTTCTTTTTTTTTTGCTGACTTAACGGGTGTCTTATTTCAAGTGAGAACTAAATTGAAACTGTTTAAACACGTGTTCCACATAGTCCATATTTTTAATAAATATTGACTGTGCCAAAGACAAAGAACTGAGACCAAGCAAATAAAATACATTATGTACTGCACATTCAAGGACAGATAGAAACATTTCAAGCACCATTCACTGCACTGTAGATGGGAACAACCTGTATGTGAGTTAAGCTGAAACTCCTATACTACTTCAAAATACGAGCCCTGTTCTTACTTTAATAACAACACCTCTATAGCTTGTAACTAACTATAACAAAATTATAAGAAATGTCATTAATTTACTTTAATACTTGCAACTTGGTTCATTCTGTTTGTAACAAATTAATAAAATTATTGCCATAATACTTACTATTTATCTCAATCTTTGTGATTGTAATTTAAAAACTGAACATTAAAAATTTTGTTCTGTATGGCAAATAAAAAACTCCATGTCCCTGAAAGAAACTACATTCTGGTAATTCATTGTAAAAATGGACACATCTAAAAATAGACTGATTTCTACAGACTAATTTCATTACAAGTATGTAATTCCATACAAAATATCTGTATTCACACTAAGAGATCCATGCTTTAAACAATAATATTTGAAAAGGATCATTATTTCATAGCTTAATTTTTTGTGACACAATTGAATTGTATGTTTCTTGCAACATTGGCACATATGTCCTTTCTCTTTCACTGAGAATATAAACAGCATCGTTGATCACAGCTGGGTTGAAGCCCTCTTCTACTAACTTTCTTTTCATCTGTTTGAATGTTGCAGTTACCTCTAATGAATTCTGAAATGGGAATGAATCAGGTTATTAGGGCAAAAGGGTCATTGTGGCAACATCAAAGTTATTATGGTTCTTTACTTGAAATTATAACTACTATGATGTTATTGTCCACTATCATGCACCAAAAATAATTTTGTCTGCAACATTATCCTCTACTCATGAGTTCATAAAATTCTAATTACAATAAAAAATCAGTATATAATTAATCATGTTACATATTTATCAAAAAGATTCACAGTTAAAGGTTTACCTGAATCCTTATGAAACGTGGCCAGGCATAAGATGGCAGGTAGCTGGCAACATGGCTGTATGTGTTGGTGCAGTCAAACTCTTTGCCTTCTTTCAGTTTTACAGCAGCCATTCCTATCCTCCCTTCATGACCTTGGAAGAAACAAAGGCACATCATGGCATAAGCATTAGAACAAGAACCATGAAGTTCAGTTTGATACTCTGCAACAATAGTGATATTGTCCTTTATCAGTAAGGACATTGCGATGGTGATGATGTTAGCAGCTAAAAAGGATTTCTTTTACCTGGCACGTGAACACCATACACATTTGCTTCCTCAATACAGTCCATCATTGTGAGGATGTCCGACACTTCAGTTGTGGCAACATTCTCCCCTTTCCACCTGTGAGTGAGAGCAGAGCACAGGTATTCAGAGCTGGTGATATTCGGCTGAGTTGAAGTCCTTGGGATGATGCATGTGATTGTCTGTTAAAAAATGTCATCTGCAAAGTTGAATTGTGGCTAATCAACATTTCTTGTTGGATCACTCAAAGCCTTGTGGTTTTAACATAACTGAACGCAGCTGAATCAGCTAAAACAGTTAAAGCTTGTGAGAGTTGACACTATGTCTGAGACAGGTACCGGAAAGTGTCTCCAACACGGTCCTGGAAGTAGATGAAATTTTCCTGATCTATCCTCAGCAGGTCTCCGCTGTTGAAGTACAGGTCTCCTTTCTGAAAGACATCCCGAAGTATCTTCTTCTCTGTTTGCTGTGCATTTCTTGCATATCCGATGAAGGGAGCAACTTTTGTTATCCTGGCTACCAAAAGTCCTGTTTCTCCTTGAAAAGTGAATGCATTTCAGTCACATGCTTCGCTACATTTACCCATCATATCATTTTTTCAAGCCATAAATATGGATTAACTCACCTTTAGGTACCTCAATACAGAGACCCCTGGAGTCCCTGACTGGCTCGTCTCTCTCTGTGTCATATTTAATCAGCGCATAGTGGAAGACTTTCTAAAGGACACAGTTAAGAACCTGATTAAGTCAAAAGTCTTCACTGAAATAATGTATGTAATTTACATTTTACATGAATATGAGCGTGCCTGGCATTCAGCCTTACCCTGTGTAAAAAGTTGACCCTTCCAACTGCTCCAATCTTTCCCGTATAGTTCACAAAGCCGATATTTCCTTCCGTGGAAGCGTAGAATTCTCTGATTTCAATATTGCCGAATCGAGTCAAAAACTCTTTCCATATATCTGCTCTGAGACCATTGCCAATGGCAAGCCTCACTTTGTGGTCCTTATCATTCTCTCTCTATTTAGGGAAAAAAATGTATAGAGGTTTCAGACAACTGCAAGGCCTTCAAGCTGAGCAGCTGGTGAGTGGTACAAGAATGTATCAAGATGCAATGTTACAGAAAGGTAGCAGCCAGAAGTAAAGTTTGTAAAAGCTGATAAAATTTATGCAAAAAACTAAATTTACAATAGAATTTTGGCATGACCAAGGATCCTGAGCTGTAACCAGCAGTTTACACACATGTACATGCCTGGACCCTACATGCGTGTTGAATGTGGGATTAATGAGCGTATGGTCTCAAAAGTTACTGACATGAGGAAAAAAAGCACATTAGCTGTCCGTAGTGGGCATAGCTTAGGGTCTATGGCTATGCAAAACATTTTATGCACATTGGAATAATCAACAAGTGAGCTGAAAAATTCAGGCATTGCAATAAATAAATATGCATGGATGACAAACAGCACGCAGTAATGAGAGAAAGAGGAAAAACAGGGTTTCGGCCTGTGCATAAGTCCATGCAGCAGGAATCAAATATAACATGGTAAATCTGTGACACCAATTGCATTTGCACCGGGGATATGACGTTTGAGATTCATAAATGAATCCCTACGAAAGTGTGACCTGCAAGACACTCCAGCATTCCACAACATTCGGATATATGGTTTCACGCTCACTGTAGATGGTATTTCCAAGTAAAGGCCACTGGCTATTCCGAGAGGAGAACAGATCTGAGCCACTAAACTCAACTTTCTTTGGCGAAGGGTCACTCACATGACCATCAGAGATCTGATGCCTCGTGATACACGTAGATACTGTTTCAATGGCCAAAGAAAGAGTGTTTACATTGCTCCAAGCCCCGCCCCACAGACTCCAAAAATATTACAGTCATAAAATTTGGAGTAAGAAATCTATATCACATATTGCCTTGTATGAGGTGGTACAGTATGTAGATATGCAAGACACATTTCCCTTAGCATTTTCTTGAAAAACCTAGTTACTCTATTAAATGTATTCAAATAAAGCCAATTTTAAATGCTTAAACTATAACATTAATGACAGTCAGGAAATTTAAGTTAATTCAAATGTAAATAGAAGCATTACAGTTTTCATTCAAGGTAATTTTTTTTTTTCGACTGGTGACATGTGACACTGATATTGAGGTCATTCAGAAAAAAAGGCATCAGGAAGCTTAATGATTATTTCTATTTTTGGAAACCAGCTGTTTCAGCTGGACAGATTTGGAAGTCGTCTTGGAGGATTCAATGTGCGCAGGCGCACCGAAAAGAAGCAATGACAGCTGTCCAGTCATCTGGCAACGCCACTTGGGCTGTCAATTCATGCAAACGAGTCTGGGCTAACTGAGGCCAGAGAGGGACAGTAAGTGCATGAACTTCAGGCAAAGCAGCTGCCAGGAGACCTGCTAAAAGCATTTGGCATTTTGAGACAGGGTGCCCAGTGCTCGAATGTCAATGCAACCATATCAACCTCAGACTGTTGCTTTATTAATCAGCCACGATGAACCGATCGCTATCAATAGACGGAACTTACTTGTGCGGTTTACGTGGACGTCTGCATGCATTTCACAGGACGCCCTGCACTTTCCTTGTACAGCGTATCACAAGCAGAATGAAGTGGCACAGCGCCATTTGACAGGCAAGGTTTCACCCACACCCTCTCCCAGGACAGAAAACCCTGTGGTAAAACGGCAGAGGTACCTTTGGGGTGTTGCAGAGATAGCGCATCACCTCTCCTATGTACTGGATTACAGTCACGCTGTGCTTCCTGCAGTCATCCCAGAACTGAGAGGCTGAGAATTTACGTCGCAAAATGATAGTTGAGCCTGATGAAAGATAATAACATACATTAAAGATATATAAAGCAATGATATTTTATCTACTTACCCGGCATATGACCCCTTAATAAACTTTCCAATATTTGCCAACAGTGCTTAGACATACTGTATCTGTATGATTTATGAAATAGGGTCCAGTGCCCTGTTTTCAACAGAGACGGTATCACTGCAAGATTTTCTGCTTTGATTTTCATCATCATTTTCATCAACTTTCACAGCCTTTAAGCTGCATTAACATGTAACCTCAGGAAGGGATTTTATGAGCAACGGCCGTCCAGGCCTTTGAGATTCGGGATGAACTTTGCCCTACTTAGAGAAATCTCTAACGAGAGGCCACTCAGTTTTGTTTTTGTTTGTGCGCATTTTTTTTCCCCTCACCATGGCGGGCACTGCCGTGAAGCTTTGCTTGTTAAAAAAGGTCCCGGTTCACAAAGAGCCCTTTCATTTGCACTCTGGGAGGAAAGCTAATGCTGCTGAAGCTTTGGAGGTGAGAGTGCGCTGACACATAACACCGGCAGGAAGCGAGACGAGTGCCGACCTTCTATGGCCTAATCCCTCCTCAGAAGAAATGCATTTAAGCACATAATCATGATCAGAAGGTCTCGGGGACACAATGCAACCTGATCGAGCTCCTTGCAGAAAAGTGGACCCTGGACCACACGTTTGTATAACAGCTTGTGGGTAAAAGCTCATGGAATGATAAAACAAGAGAATGAGGGTCAAAGAAAGGAGCACAGTGTTAACAGCAAAGCTACAGCTGTTACAATATAGTAGTCCTCCCCCACTCTAAACATCATCCAAAATTGGGTGTGCACTTTCTAGGGTTGGCCACACACTACTCTACACTCTGTTGGAGGACAAAAAGGTGGGGTAAGAAGCCAAGGGAACTGCACCTGTTTCAATGGACCCAATGAAGCCTATGACGAAGCCAGCTGTGTGGTACAGGGGCAGGTTGAGGTAAATAACATCTCCCGGAGAGACTCCATTGGACGCTAGAACCGCCATGGCAGCCAGGAGGCGGTCCTGATTGACCACGGCAGCTTTGGGCATACCTTCACCGACAGCAAGCATGGGAACAGTCTGTTAGTGCAAAACGCATTTCATTGTCTTCATGCAACCAGATGCTGCATACAGCACAACAGACACGCCACTCAGGGGTAATATCTCAAGCGGACCCCTCGCATACCTGTTGTCCCAGAAGTGTAGATATACACTGCAGGGCTCTGGAGGGTTCTGCCTGACCTCAGTGCTGGTGATATGGGCTCATCTGAGGCCTCCTCTGTCTTGTCATCCAGGCTGTCCATGCCAGGAGTGTTGCACATTCTCGTCATGATGAACACAGTCACTCCCTGCTCTCTGAGAGAGGGTAGAACGTCCTCAACTGCATCCTTCAGCTCTGGGTGAGGTACAAACCACAAAGAGCCAAGGTGCAGTGAGAAACACAGATGCCTACTGTCATTGAAGGCATTGTGACTTTCCTGTCAAATTCATGTCTCATTACAAATATGTAGCACAGGCAAGGTCCTCAGGCAGTCGTTTCTCCTGAATATGCAAAAAATGCATTCCATTCCCAAATAATTAACAACACCATGCACAGACACGCCAAGGTAGATTCGTGCGTTGACTTGAACTTACGTTGTTGAGCCGGGAGAGCAAAGTGCACCGGCATTTGGAAAAAAACAACCAGTATTGATTACTTGGAGTCGGGCAAGATGAAACAGCTCAAAATATGCGATTCTAAGGCTTAGAGGAAGAAAGCATTACACCACGAGGCTTGAATAAACATGACTTTTTCTGAGATAAAATTCGAGAATGCGCTTATTCTGAACAATTCACAGTGTCTAATGTGAGGATGCGACGGACATAATCCTGTCTGTTTCGATCTTGTGTTAAACATTAACTTATAAACCTTTCCTTTTATTGCGTATGTATCACCCAGTAAATAAATAAACGCAATTACTCACCAGCAGCTGCAATTAAAACCTTTGCGCCAGAACAACTAAAGCAGTGCAGTAGTGATTTGGATCTTACGTTGTGATTCAGTAGAGCTGCGGGGCAGCCCAATTTTGCCAGCGCAAGCCAGGTAAAAATGAATGCAGGTTCGTTTCCCATGTATAGCACCACCGCGTCCCCTTCTTTTAAATTCGCGTGCGTGTGTATAGCCCTGGCGACTTTGTTGCTCTGTTGGTCTGCATCTCGATAAGTAAACACTTTGTTTTCAAACACAATGAACGGTCTATCGGGATGTGCCGTTGTCTGCTCCAAAAATCTATCCAAAACAAAGAACAAGGGCTTTCTTCTTCGACGTTTCGCAAATGTAACCAGGACGCTTATCAAATCCACAAGATAGAGGCAATCTTTCCAAAAGTAAGGAAAAAACAGTTTCAAAACTAGCGGCAAAACAGCCACAGTGGCTAAAAGTGCAGATAAAATGTACATGTTGATTTAACAAAATGGCTCTCCAGATTGATGATATATATATATATATCTACACTGACAAAGATTTAGATCAGATAAAAGCAAACACGCAAAACGCAGTGATTCTGCGAAAATGGCGCTACAACTGCTCAAAGTTTCCCAATAACCTGCAGCGCGCCTCGGTTTGACTCCAAAATTCGTCACGTGAGGGCAGCGCACTCTTGCCCATTTTTCAGCCTACTCTTTGCTTTCCTAAAGATCGAGTTCTCCCCTAACACCCCAAATGACTAAATGCTCTAAATTATACAGTCATTTGAATGTCTGTGAACTGGTACTGTCAGTTCCATTGATCCCTCAGTTGTCAGTGGTGAATGGTAGCGTTTCCTTTTGTTTCTTTTTGAACGAATCCTCGCATATGACAAAACACTGTGGAAATATTGTCCTACACCAAATTTGTCAATATAGTTTAGAAGCCAGGAACTATTTCATTTTGATACACTAAAACATGTTTAAATTAACATCTTTATTCATTACTTGAGTTGATGGCATAGAATGTCTTGATGCTTAGGTTCATCACAATGCCTTAATTATCACTAAGGAAAAAGCAGACTGCTGTTGGAAGGATGTTATTTAAGCAGTCTGTGCTTGGACCCACATTTGTAGTGTTAAAGGCTGATGCAGGCAGTCTATTTTTACATTCCAAGGAACTGTCTCGCTGACAAGGCAATAAAATTAAGACCAATCATATGGTCAGTCTTGCCACTGGAGATATTTTGTCTGACAATAATCTGGATCAGCCAATACGACTGTGGTCAAAAGGAAATTGGCAGCAGTGTAGTATGGTGACCAAAAATAGGTCTTGTAACCCAAAGGGTTCTGGTTTGGTTCCCTGGTAGAACACTGCTGTTGTACACTTAGCAAGATAATCTGGCAATACCCAGATTGTCTATCCAGCACTATGCAGAAATTCAAAGCTAAGTAAATTTGCTCTAGGTAAGAGTGATCAGATCGTTTTGAAACTAGTGTGATACAACCCCTGAAAGCACTAACAGAGCCATACTTATTCACAAATGTTCTAATTCAACCCAGTCATGGACATTTGTGTCATAGCTGCATTTCTGCCTGGGCACTGGATTGTCCAATTATAGTCTCACTAGAAGGTATGTTGAAATAAAAAACCCATACTGCTAATGTGTGTGTTGGACAGGAAAATATGACTGCTGTTTGTCAGTTACTGTCTACCAGTAAACTAGCAAAGCATTATCACCAGGTGACAATATTGTACTGTAGTGAAATGTTACATAATGTTAAATAACTTCTTGTAGCCAATATCTCCCCTCTTTTTCAGTTGGTGAGAGTTTGTACAGCTTACCAATAATGACCAAGAATGTGTGGATGATGATGTAGTAGCACCCTGCTTCCATGTTTTCCATCCCCTGGTCCCACCTCCTGTAGATAGTCTTCTCTGAGGTAATCATCCTTTCCTTAGCTGTGGCACCTGTCTTTATGTCTTTTTTCTAAGGCAGTTGTATGTTGTATTTCATGGTGGTCTCTGTTCCTCAGATTCTCCCTCTTTTACCCAACAGTATTTTTAACTAAGGCCGAATTAGCTACTTTTGTGGGCTTTATGAAATTCAGATTTTCTTGCTAGTACTACTCAGAAACACTTTGTCTGCATTCCAGATGTTATGAATTTTAGGAATCCAACGATTCAATTTTTCAACCTTCACTGTAGAAGGGAAAATACCCCAAAACTCTGCAAACTATGTGTAATCACAGGTCTATGATGATTGACTCAAAAATCAAGATCAAAGAGACTGGTTGACTTGATCACTTTCCTCTCACAAAACAGTAGTAACTGTTAATTCATAGACGAAGTGATTGTCTGTAACTTTAATATCCGGGGAGATCTAAATGAGCATTCCTGAGACACCAGACTCCACTCTCTATAAATCCATTCAAATTACATTAACATTCAGACTCAAAAATTTGTGTGGTCATTATTCCTTATAATATGTATCAACTGAAGTAAAGGCTACTTAAACAGGATGACAATGTAAATACTGCAAATGTAGGGATTTCTTCTAGCTTTTTTCCTTGAGTTAGTGCACCTCAGATGCAACATAGATTATCTGATCATTATAGTATATTGATCAGCTCCTGTAGCTGAGTACTGCGAATAGATCTTATGAAGGTCAGTGAATCTGCACCATCTGCATGGCAAAAATAACAAAGACTGCTCAGTCCAAACTTCAACCAGTGCAATGCAAGCTGGGAAATGAAGTGCAACTATATACACAACACTCAGAAAGCATTTTTGTGTCAGTAGCAACACATCAGGTGCATTTCATTGAAAGTAACAATACAATGTGTTTCAATAAAAGTTTCAATAAAATAGGATTGTTACACATTACATTACAAGACATTTAGTCTTTAAACAGACGATCATATCCAGAGAAGCTTACAAAAGTTCTTACAAAGAGGTTAGACTAGTTGATCAGTGGCGTTAGACTTAGATTGAAAATGACCCATGACTTTAACATGTTATAGTTATGTTAAGAAAATCCATCAGTGCTAAAAGATCATAACTCCTAAAACTGGTAAAAGAAGTGACTACTAAGCAAGTTAAAACACACCAAATTAATGCACTCGCACCACAGGTGCAAACTCAGGTGCTGTAGACTAGATTGGGTACATGATTTCACGTAAAACATTCTGTTGAAAAAAATTTACTTAATGGAATGATGAACAGGTATTCTTTCACATTCCCATACACACTTATGCACTGCACACCTCTAAATGCACTGACCAAGGGGGGACCCTTTGCATGCCTTTATTGCCTTATTACAGAGCATGTCTGATAGTACACTTTGTGTGATGTATGGACTTTGCTGTCTACGTCAATCTGGTATACTGTAATGCATACGTGACAAGTATCTTGTGCTCCCTCAACAGCACTCTTCTATCGACAGCCACATATGCTGCGCTTATATCAAATCGTTCCCCCTTGAAGATTACACATTTGTTTGCATTTCTATCAAGGCTGTTACATTAACCTTGACTGCTCGTATTTTGCCAGGGGTATCTTTAAATGTGAGGTTACATCATCCACTAAAAGTAGACCAGAAAGCTATGAGGCAGCGTACACAATCAGTACTGTATCTGTGATCTTGCCAATTCATCACGGGCTCCATAGATGCGGATTTGCATATCTTAGACAACCCAGTGTCAGTTCAGGTTAAACAGCCAATGGGTAGGACAATGATAACCTGCCCATTATGTGATCATTTTTACAATTCTGAAAGTGCTGTTTCTCATTCATATATCGAGGAAAAATATGTCTACAGTGATTTTGCATGACCCAGATACTGCAGCATGTTTGTTAAAAATTAACACTGATACATTTATGATGACTTCATTGTACTGACTTCCAGAATGTTTAATGATTCATGATAGCAGGAACAGCTGTTGCAGTGCAGTGCATTTTGAAGAAAATCTGCATTAAACGGTTTAATGTGATATGGAAGAGATAATATAATCAATCAAAATAGATAAAAAATACCATGCCATCCCAATTCTTCTTGAAATGACATTCCCTGGAAACTGGGCATGTTTGATACAATTCTACATGTAGAATAAATTGTTGTCTGGTCATAACCCCCTTGGCTTCTTTTGTGCAATTTCAACATAAATATTGAAATGATGTTTTCCTTTGGATTTTACTTGAAAGTCTTGCACCAGGAACATTTTAAAGCAAATTTACAATAATGGGAATTCATGTCCAGGATTTGCCTGGCTGTAATTTTATATGTAAAAGGTGGGGTTAGAAGACCTCGATGTGCACATATGGTGGATTCTACACTGTTATTTGTCGCTGCACAAGTACTGTGGAGATTTAAATGCAAACAGTTCTTATCAAAAAGGTTACGTGAAAAACACGGATAGTTCAGCAGTTTATGGGCTAGATTCCGTTCCAGGTTAAATGTGGTACAACAATTATTATTTAATAATTTCCTCACACATTTTTAACTACTTAAAATATCTGATTTTTGGTAATGCAGACACGAAGATTTGCCATTTTTGGTTCTCTGACAAGGGCGTTGCGGCACCTTTTTTTCCATTTCATTAGATTGAGGGTGCGACTGATAAGAATGTGCTGCCACAAGGTGTCCTCTTTCATGGGTCATTTTTTTTTACAAGTCACGTTGCTCTCCACTCTTTATAGCGGCCAATACCAAGTGTCGCTGGAGTATAAATGAGCTCGCAGAAGCGACTCTGGCCTCAAATTCTCTGACTTGATAGTCTAGGTTTCGTCCGCCGCGAGAACTATTCCGTTCAATATCGGTTCCGAGGACAATGCTGCGAGTAAGGTGTCTGAGAGGAGGTAGCAGGGGAGCTGAGGCAGCTCACCTTATTGGAGCTATGGTTAGTATGCAAATAATTAGTTATTATTTGGGCTACTACTCACCAATTTATGATACATTTTTATTTTGAAATAAATAAAAACCTAAATGCCAATTCATCAGTCATTTCGCATCGTAGAATCTTGTTTTTTTTTTCTTTACAGCTGAATCATTGGTGATAGATGTGAAATGTATTGTCATATTTAATATTTGTCTCATATGGGATTTTAACAGGAGCAAAATCTATGCATTCCAAGGAAATGGCTCATTTAAAGGGCGCCGACGAGACATTTTTCTCACCCTGCTCCTTTTACAATTCTGAGTGACAGAAAACAGCTGTCTCTGGCAGCTGGCCCTTGTGAACTCATGGAGTACCACTCCCGGCAAAAACCTTGAAATCGGCCAAATCTGAGATATCGCCTCTTAGTGAATCTTGGCTCAAAACCAACGTCTTTATCCTAGCAAGGTTTTATTGAATAAAAGTATGTTTCTGTTTCATTTTGTGTTATAAGATCGAATAAAGTTACTGATTGATTATTTTCATCAGCACTAGCAAATAACTTACTACATTCCACAGGGAAGCGTTGTACAGTAAGTATTCTAAAAGTTACAAATTGTAGAATGACATACAACATAATAATGTATATTATAGGCCTATATTATTAATAGTGATTAGCTTTTGTTTCCTGTTTATGTGTGTGATTATCCACTGATTTCCTTTATGGTGCTGTGCAGGCGAACATTTTCGAAAGACGTGATATTTCAAACGTCCCTGTCTATCTGTCTGTCCTCTCGTCAGCTCGGCCGGGCAGTGACTGGGTGGGTGCAGAGGGCATTCCAGAGCACCTCCAGTTCAGCGGCTGCCGTTAAGTCGCAGTTAGAAGTGGAGGACACTGTTACTGATCCCGTTTCCCAGGAATGCCCGGTCTGCGCCTACAACGAATGGGACCCGCTCGAAGAAGTCATTGTTGGCAGAGCGGAGAACGCTCGCGTGCCTCCATTTACAGTGGAGGTCAAGGTAAACTTTAAAGAAAAATCGAGGCGTTTTGCGGTCTAATTTTAAGTTAAGGAATAAACCCTGTTGTGAATTAAGACAGTAACATGCTGTATTTCCGATGATATATGTCGTTCAGTTGGAGTTAGCTGACAGAGATGTCGTGTCTCTAGGCTAACACCTATGAGAAGTATTGGCCCTTCTATCAAAAGTATGGGGGCCAGACGTTTCCTGAGGACCACTTGAAAAAGGCTGTTGCAGAAATCGAGGAACTGTGCAATATTCTGCGTTTGGAGGGGGTTACTGTGAGGAGACCAGAACCTATTGACTGGTCTGTTCAGTACAAGACACCAGATTTCACATCTACAGGTAATGTTTTGATGTCCCTTTGTGTAGTGATCTTAGCAGAGGGGCCATATGTTTATTATTGAGCTACACACAAGTGCACCCTTTTTGTGAGGATATATTAGCCAATTGTGTTTTTGCTAACCTTTATAACCCCCCACCTCTCCTCCTTACCCTCTCTACAGGAATCCATGTGTGTAAATCCAGTATGTTCACTGGAGACATGTTGCCATTTTTGCTTTTTGTTTCCAGGCATGTATGCAGCTATGCCTCGAGACATCCTACTCGTTGTTGGGAATGAGATTATTGAGGCGCCTATGGCATGGAGAGCTCGTTTCTTTGAGTACCGAGCTTACCGGCCTCTCATCAAGGAGTACTTCAGAAAAGGTGCAAAATGGACCACAGCTCCAAAACCCACCATGGCCGATGAACTGTACGACCAGGTAAGAACACACTTAGCAAGATCAGCTGCTCACCATGGAATGAATGAGGTCACTTAAGTGTACACTGAAAAGCACTGTCCTCCCACTAAGTTACTGGATCAATCCTAAAACACTACAAGTGCTCAGTTATAAAAGATAAAAAGCAGCAACTTTGCAAATTTTGAGTTATTGTCAACAATTAATTCACTGAACAGGCTGTGCAGGTAAGTGGTCAGTTAGTACTGATAAAAACTCACCTTTTGATTACTCATTTAGAACTGGGGCCAGTTTCATTCTAATTCACAGTGCACTTCATCCTCAGCCTTCATTTAAGTAATATTTAATGAACGCTGAAAGAAGCGGTCAGTTTCTCCATTTCTTATTCAACACCACAAGCTCAGCAGTCTCTGCTAATGTAACAAAAAAGGTTGTGCGAAAAGATAAAAGGTAACGTTTGCTTCAGGACAGAATGTACCGTGGGGTTGAATCTGGGTTCTCGGGCTTCAGAAATGAGGCTGCCTCTGAATGCAGCCGCATGCCTGTGCTTATTGAATGGAGTCACAGTAATTGATTTAAAATCTGAGGCTGCTTGCTTCATCTAAAATCCCCTACAATCCCCGCCTCTAGGACTACCCCATTCGAACTGTGGAGGACAGACACAAGCTGGCTGCGCAGGGCAAGTTTGTGACCACCGAATATGAGCCCTGCTTCGATGCTGCTGACTTCATACGCGCTGGAAGGGATATTTTTGTCCAGAGGAGCCAGGTAAGTCATTTCCTCAGCTGGCTGGATGTTGCACTCTGAACAAATCTCTTGAAGAATCCTGACAAATGTTGAAACACATTTTTTAGAGGATCCTTCTGTCTTAGTAACAAGACAATTGCATGTGGATTAGCACATCTCTCAATACTGTAATATACTTACAGTTAGCAGCTCTGAGTGCACCTTCAGGTTAGATTAAGCAGTAAAAGAAAGCTGAAGAGGATGTCCTGAATGAACAGACACCACCTTTAGGCACTGCAACAATCGAATCAGTTACTAATGGCAAAAAGCTATGGGAGAAAGCAGTGAACTTGGCTTTTCATGTTGCCATGGTTCACTGCACACTTTATTACCCAGTGAGAGCATTATTGTCCATTCAAATAGAATTCAAAGCCATTTGACTGTAAAAACTGCAGTTACATAAAGACTTGGAAGAGTTCCATTCATTCCTGAGATAAGTGTGTTACTGTAGGTTTGTGAGAAAGTGTGTGTGTGTGTGTGTGTGTGTGTGTGTGTGTGTGCATGTGTGTGTATATGTGTGTGTGTGTGCGTGTGTGCGTGCGTGCATGTGTGTGTGTGTGTGTGTGTGTGTGTATGTGTGTGTGTCTGTGCATGTGTGTGCGTGTGTGTATGTGTGTGTGTGTGCGTGTGTGCATGCATGCATGTGTGTGTGTGTGTGTGTATGTGTGTGTGCCCGCATTCAACAGAATGAAACACCATCCTGGCTGAAACTTTTCCAGGTGACAAACTACATGGGCATCGAGTGGATGCGCCGGCACCTTGCGCCTGACTACAAGGTGCACATCATCTCCTTCAAGGACCCCAACCCCATGCACATCGACGCCACCTTCAACATCATCGGACCGGGCCTGGTGCTGTCCAACCCAGACCGGCCCTGCCGCCAGGTCAGTCCCCGCCCCGCCCCTCCCACTCTGATCGCTTGTGCCAGGATCACGCCCATTGAGGTTTAGCATCTCGTTTGCAAGGGTGGCTCAGGACAGCTCCACAGACGGCACCCCTGACTAGTGAATCTTGTCTGTGGGAGGCTGCCGCTGGAGTACTTTAGAGTAGGACAGGACAGGCTTGAGTTGCTCCGGGCCTCACCGGGGGACTGCCAGAGGTCACGTCTGCTTCAGATGAGGCGCTGACGTGAGTAACATTTTGTGCCTGTGAGTAACACTGCAGTCAGGGTGTGCTCTCATTTCGCCATTATTTTTTCAACTCATAGCTACACCATACAACAACAAAACAGTCATTCATATTCATGCAAGTAAAGTAAATAGTTATTTCCTGTACAACCTCAAAACAGCATGATGTTTTACAGTGTCTCTTTTATTGGTGTAAAAAGGAATGGTCTCTAAAAATTAATCTTTGTGTTTTGTTTTTCCCCTCTATGGTATATTATTTTCACTGACTTGATAACTCCTTTTAGCCTGCATTTTTGTAAATAGAAGGTACTGGGCTAAAAGGTACCCCACATTATTTGCCTTGTACTTCCCTCTAGTGGACAAATGGTTGAAGTAGTTGATGCCTTACTTGATGTGAAGAATGTGTTTTCACTTGTGCCTGGGTGGCATTTTCCTTTATCAGATTGACATGTTTCATAAGGCTGGATGGACCGTGGTGAAGCCTCCAACACCACTTATCCCTGATGGTATGTGTTTGAAATACTTACAGATCGATTACCAACAGATCAGTAAACGTCTCCATACTGTTCATTGTTATGCTATGTCTCAGCATGTGTCAACACAGCCAGTTATTCTGAACAAGTTAGGAAAGCTGAGTAAATGACTCTTACTTCAATCCACTTCGTGAAACACAATCTAAATAATGTAATTTCAGCCATGGCATCCAAGTCCATTGAACGCTGCTGTGATGGAGCCTAATGTGTCTTTGCTGGTGCAGTGATTTTCTCTCTGAGCATTTTCATATTTCCTTTTAGATCATCCCCTGTGGATGTCCTCTAAGTGGCTCTCTATGAATGTCTTAATGCTGGACGAAAAACGTGTCGTGGTTGATGCCAACGAGACTTCCATCCAAAAGATGTTTGAGAAACTTGGTGAGTCCATGTTTTTTTCCTTTTTGCAAAGAACATCTTTAGATTGTATTTCAATTTATCATAGGAAAATTACTAAACATTTACACTCTATGAAGCTATGTCTATGTTAACTCACTTGTAAAGACAGTGACTTTCAAACTATCTGAATATTATTGGCCTGAAACCATTGCTTTTCATATGCTCTTTTCTACTGATCCTTGTTGTCAGCAGTCTCTTGCAGAGCAACTGTAGAAATATTCTTGCTTGATTGTTTGGAAAATGTTCTGATTGATGTATTGGGTTTGATCCTAACAGGAATTAAAACGATTAAGGTGAGCATTCGTCATGCCAACTCCCTGGGAGGTGGCTTCCACTGCTGGACCACTGACGTGCGTCGCCGTGGTACCCTACAGTCCTACTTCCACTAGCCCGTGTCAGAAATGGGCAGTTTTTATTGAGCTTGTGAGGGTTCAGTGCATTGAACAATGAGCCATTGATTTCTCCTTGCAAATGAAAGTGCATGAAATGCGTTGATTTACCAGTGCTGTGCGTGACTGTGTCCTTGCAAAAAGCTTTGTTAAAAAAATTGATTTGACAGATTAAAAACAATAAAACAAAAAGCAAAAACAAGAACATTAACAAAAATGACAAACTATCTCAATAATAACTGTGCATTTCTGGCTGGCTGTTGTGAAACATCTATTGTAATAACTGACTTTTGTTCCATCATATAGTCAAGTGTGAAGTAGGAAGGGTACATTTCAGGTTTAGTTTCGGCTACAAACATGGATGGAGGACGATTTTTAAAATGTTCTACCTCCTTTAAAAAAACAGATCATACATTTTGTCCAAGCAATTGATGTTGTCAGTGTCTTTGCTATAGGTATTACAATTTTTTCTAAAAGACCAGATGTGTTAAATTCTTGAATATTAGGTCATTACAATTAAATTGTTTACTCAGGTATTTTGTAAAAAAGTGTATTTATTGTTTGATTCATTTATATTGGCTTCCATATTTTTTTCTTTTATTTCCCATCAATTCACATTTTGGTAATTGTGCTCTACAGAAATATCTGAGGTCCAAATGTCTTTTACTAGCCTACCAAATATACCTCTCATTTCTCATCTACAATAGCAGCTCTTAGCCAGTTATATGCAATGTTTCACTCTTACTGGACTGCTTTGCTGCTTTTTTTTTGTTTGCGAATGGAAAATGTTTTCTTTTTCTTCAAATTTTGCACACCTACACTTCATAAGAATGTGTTTTTCATTAGACCTCTCAATTATGTGCAATGCAGTTTATTGATATACATATCCTGTAATATGTGGTCTTTCCCAAATGGCATTTACTACACTATGCAGCATTATGCCAAATAACAGAGCCATCAATGTGATTTACCAAATTCGTTACAAATTTCAAAATTGTCTATTGATGACACCTGTAGGTGGTCATTGACTTGCAGTTGAAGTGTGAAACATTTCCTAAATAGTAAATTATATGTGTGAAAAGAAAATGTTTGTTTTTGTAATCAAATTATGCATGCATATGTTTATTGACAATCCAAATAAAGATTGATTGCAGTATAGATGGTCATGTCATCTTTCTCTGAACTGAGCACGTTGTTTCTTCCTGCCTCGACTTGAACTGAGGAAAACAGTCGCTTCGCATCCTTCATCTGAGTTCATGCAAAGGGTTCAACAGCGGTCTTTACCTACATTGAACAGAAGATGGCGGTCTTGTTGCGCTTGCGCCATCTGGCTGGTTTGTAATGAAATCGAATTGCCCACTGTGGTCAAATACAGATCACACTGGCTTCAACTTTTTCATTTATTGTTACTTTTACATTTAGCTTCACATTTCAAAACATTTTACACAAATGTACGTTCATGTTTAAGCATATTTGATGTAGTTATAGATCAGCACAGCATGTTTAAAATAGTACAAAGGCAATTGCATGTGGACAACTTCAGACTCAACAATTACAGTTGCGAAACACATTGCAATATTTCGTGGAAATTAATACAATACTGCCAATTAACAGTTTCACAACAGAACCGTATAATGCCCGTTTTAAATTAAAACAAACTTTAAAATTTACAGAAGTTGAATCAAAAGTGCATATCTGGGATAGATGCTTTACTGTACCAACCTCAGACTTACAGTCCCCCTCGTTAGATCCAATGCAGGATGCAAATGACCGCATAGTTTCGTTTATAGCCTTGACCACAGTACAGAAGGGGAGGGGCTAGCAAACCTAAGTAGACCCTTTCAATTTCAAGCCTCTGGCTCCGCAGAGGTGTTCTAGAGGACCCTGGTCGTAGAATAGGACGATTTTAACATGAGTTCTCTTTCGACAAAAATACGTCTCCGAAACTAGTTACTGTCACTGCGTTCCGTCAATATGTGTCCACTGGCCTTCAGATCGGAAGAGAAGCAGCAATTTAGAAGACTCAAACTTAGCTGGCTAATTAGAAGTTAGTGTCTCTTGAAACTGCTAATCACGTGTGAATAAAGAAGAATTAGATCGCTAATAATCTTACCCACTTTCTCCTGTTATGTTCTCCGCGTATTTTCAATGAGAAAACCCCTGATGTTTTTCCCTTAAAAACTCTGGAGGAGCCTGGCTCTGCGTGGAAGCACGTTTTGAAGAAACCCGTTTGAAGGGACTTGAAATGGAAGAACAGAACTTAATTCATGATTTCGAAGAAGACTGGGTGAAAAATGGACCACAGCACAAGGTTTGAAAAGCAAATATTTTTCCAGAAAAAAATCATACTACGTTGCGCGCTGCACTTGAGTTTGAAAGTTGACAGATGGCCTTGCGACTTTAAGGGTAAATAGGCTATCCTTAATACGATTTAGAACGGGCGTCTTATTTAAAGGGAAAGAACGTGTTGATATTGACAGCATAAAATGCGTGAGAACCACAACAGCTAAGGTAATTTTGCATCAGTAATGAGCATATTCTGTGCCTCTCGCAGAACATAAACTAAGCTATAATTTGCAAAAGTTTAACTGTCCAAAACAGTTTATCATTTTGGCCACGGTGGTAAAATTAAAACTTTCACCTAGCACAAGAAGGGTACAGATACTGCGATGTATCAGATGTAGTAATTCTAATTAGTTGTATATAGAGAGAAGCTGTCATTTAGGCAGTTGTGCAAAAATATCAGTGCTAGTAATGCAGGCCGACAACTTGATGTCTGTATTGCAGCAATCTGTAATTGTTCACTGCAATTGTATATTACGTCATCCAGTAATTGTGCAAATATTTTACATGTTTGGGGGACACTGAAACCATTTTACTGGGCAAAACAGTATCCAAGAGGGACACGTGAAAGAGAGTTGAGAGTCAAAGAGAGACTTGTTCGTTTCTTCAGCGTTGCTGTTTACAGGGAATTTGCCTTTGGTAAATAATTTTGCGTGTTTGCGGAGTACTCCCTGAAACTGCCCCCTTGGGTCCACAGCTCCCAGTTCGACATGCCAAGCCGACTAGTGCCATGTGCATTTACTACGGGTTTATCAGTTTTATTTTAACCTCTCAATGTCTGGGTGCCTGATATGGACAGGTGGGTAAATTAACCAATTCTACACAACAGCCACCACCTCAAATAATAATAGTAATAATAATAATAATACAGTCCCTTTGGCATTTAATTTAGGAACATTTTCATCACTGCTCATTACTTCAGTCTAAGATTTTAGAATCAGACTTGATATATCAACAGTTTTGTTACTTACATGCTCCCTCTGAATAAAATTGTCTTATCAATGTACACTGTATGCTTCCATCTATCATGCATATATGAAAGGCTGATTTAATGTTTGGATTATTACATATCAATTTGTATTTTGAAATTAATAGTCACATGGTCACACAGGACTATAGTCATGTCATGGTGACATACCTTATCTAATTAGGACCTATGCAACCATCGTAAATAGGCCACGTGCAAGAGTTACAACAGATACCAGGGAAGGATGTTTCTTTATTCAATGGAGGAAAGCACTTATATGTGACTTGACCATATTTAAAATGTGCAGACTAGACCACACTGTACATAGCTTTTTGGGAGTTATCGATTCTACATTTTTGGAATCTATGAACATGAATATGACATGCAGGTAGCCTGTAAGTGCTTGTACATGCCAAGGCTTACAGTATACATGTAACAAGCAGAAAATGAGGGCAACTGTTAGTGCACAGATGAAGGATTGGTTGAAAATGGAGGCTCCTGAGTGGCTCAGTCGGTATAAGCACTTGTTCTGAGTGAAGACTAAGCGAAATGTCTTCCTCTGACTCATCTCTGTGCTAGCTTAGCTTGTGGACTGCAGTGCGAAAAAGAAGCAGCGGCTGACATCACGTGTCTCGGAGGAGGGCACATGGGAGGTTGTGCAATGGGACCGAACATCAATGATGACAAATTGGACATTCCAGAATTCAGGGAATTGGCCATTCCAGATTGGGGAGAAAATGGAAAAAGGAAAAAAAATGTCAGCATGCAGTAACTCCACTAATCAGGTGGTACTTCTTTAACTTTCTAGGTTATGTTATGTAATGAGCTGAAATGGCACTTCCTTTTAATGAACTTTAGCCACTGCATTTCTACTATAGTGAGTTATTGCTCTGTTTTATGATATGATCAGCTGCTTTAATAAATGCAGTACAGTGTCATGACAATCCCAATTTAAGAAAGATTGATGCTCCAAATTTGAGTGTGCGCAAGTCACACAGGCAGTGATGTTCCACACAGACTGTGGATAGCAGAATTCACATAGCAGAGTAGGTACAATATTTTACATTTACACCTTCCAAGCGGTTGTGCCACATAGCTTTTAATGATCATGGAAATGTGGAAAAGTATCTTTTACTCAAGCTAAAGAGGTATTTTGGTCCTATTTAAAACCATTGAAAGTGTTGCAGCTCCTAAATATGTATGTGAGAGACTTCTGAGAGAACATCGTCTTGGCAGAATGATCTCAGAGACCCTGCTCTTGGATATTACAATCTGTCTTACATCTTATCTTGATTATTTTCAGAATATGGCACCATAAATACAAAACCAGGAACAAGGAAACATCCAAATCTGATCAGCTCACATATACTGGAAACAACTGGCACATCATCAAGATACATCAAAGTCATACCTTTGTGTACCTATGGCCTAAATTGCACTGTATTCCTGCATAATTGCATAGTGCTGTCCTGCTTTGTAACAAGTAGTAGGTGAGGCATGTATAGATAATGGAACACCAACCCCTCTCTCCCTTTTACTTTGCTACATGTTTTCTCCCCTAGCTGTAACTGGGAACTCTCATGGTCTGTGTGTGCCTAAGTTGCAGTCTTTCCTTGACATGTGGGTCAGTGCTTTTATGCCCACAGAGCCAGTTGGTTGTCCTTGGTTACAGAGATGACCTGTCTGTTCGTTTTTGTGATGAAAGTTTGCATGATAGTACAGCTAGTTCCTCAGAAAGGTATGCGGGTCAAGATCCAACAGAGCACAAAATAGTCCACCGCATATTTTGTCCTTTTTCTGTTGGGAATTGCCAGTTATATGTTAGCCTCATCTCACCCTGACAACCTCTGGTCTCATGCAGGAGTTCTGCAGCGAGACAAATGCAATCATTTGTGCAGCCAACAGCTATTTTTGACACTACACAGTGCAACACAATGAAGTGGGCACCAACTGGAGGATAAGCCCTCCTTCACTGACATCATCTGAGCAACTCAAAGCTGCCTGAAGAATCGCAGGGTGCCTGAGAGCAGTAAGATGAGGAAACCCTGGCCAGCCTACCTACCTCTATCCCCTGCAGAAGGAAGCAAGTTTGTGGGTTCCAAGTCATTGCTGGCAGATGACATGGCTGGTCTTGAACCTGGGTTGTAGGGCTTAGCTTGTGCTCAAGATGAGCGGCTTGCCAACTTTTTTGACACAGGCCTTTCCATCTCTCATGTGCATTTGCAAAGAGCAATATAACTGCATTGTGCTATGTTCTTAAACTTGGGAAACGTTAAGCAAGACTTTATATTTCCTTGTTAATTATATTTCCTTGTTACTTACAAAACATCTGTGATTCATTTCAGTGACAACTGACCATATACTGTTTTGTGAGCAAGTTAAAAAGTATGACATGCTGGATGTAGTTACTTAAAGATAAGGGTAAAGCCTACCATAGCAGGTTGCATTCAGGGGACGGCTGCTGTAGCTGATATTGTGGGACAGTACTTGGCAGAGGAAACTCTGAGGATGAGTTCCTGACACCAGAAGCTCCACTTCCTTCTCAAATTTTGTACATCACTTTTAACCCAGGGGCAACTCTGTGGCCCTTGTAAAACAGCTAGCCATCTATTGCATTGCAGCTGTGATCGTCTTGTTAGTTGTTGCTGGGAAGGAAACAATACCAGGGGATGGCCCAGAATCTTTTTAATGTAACACACTGCATGTATTCAGCTGGAGCTGTAGAGTGACAGAAGGGCCTTTCATTGTGTTAATAATGATATGTATGTAACATCTGATCATTGTTTAATGTTGTATTTAATGTTGCAACAATCTGTTCAGTGTGAGGACTTGTGCAAAGATTTCTTACAATCCAGCTCACCTGAGAAATACACCACCAGCTTGGAGAAGAATTTGCTGTAATATATCATAGCCTTAACAATTATCTCAGCTAGATATTGACTGTAGGTTGTCCTACAGCGATTTTGTGAAATCCCAGTGTGAAAGTAGAAACACTTTACCAAGCAGTGTGCTCTGCTGTATATACTCAGGCCCAGGTAATCTACAGAGTAGGCTTTAATCCACCATTAGTTAATCAACTGTCACCTTGTACAGGAGATGCCTGTAACTAGGTAATCCACTGCACAATAATGCCTCAGCAAAAGGGGGACGAACTTGAAATAACTGCAGGCCCTGGTTATACAACCACCAGCATGGCTCTGGTCCCCATAGTAAAATCACATAGGCTCCCTGACCGTGAGGGTGCAGGTAGTGTATTTCATGAATGTCAGTCTGCTCCAGTTGGCATCATGGACTAGACCAAGCTCATGTGGCCTGTTGACTTGATTTGTTTGGTCATGGGGGGTCATATTTCCTTTTATGAGCAAAGCTGAAATCATCATGAAGCTCACTGCACACCTGCATTTTAGCTGGTAGTTAGTAATTAGCATTGAACAATTTTGCAATATTTTAATATTTTGTATTCAGCTCTTTTACTTAATGACAAGGATAGCATGAAATGTCACAAATAGTGAAACATAACCCTTTATCAGGTAGCTAATGTGGATATGGACATAGTCAACGTTCTACCAAGAACACACAGCAACTGTCAGAAGTGGATTAGCAGAGATTTATTGCATCCAAGCACAGCGACCTGTGGCATCAGCTTCAAATACTGACCTTCGATCCTTTAAGAAAATAAATTTCAATCACGAACCATAAACACGTTGTCAGGGGCATTGGTAATGATGGTGTAATATATAACTCAAGATGTGACAGTCACAAAAAAAAATGGTGACAATGCCCCCCCTCCCCACATCCCCACCCATACACTTCCATTGTACACTGAAGAGGAACTTCAGAAACACCCAGTATTAGTCAGTGGTGTTGCTCTACAAATGGATGAAGCAAGGAGCACTCGGTGGGCTCTAATGCTGGAATGGAAAGCTACAGGTGTGTCCATTGGAGAGAGCAGTTTTAGCGATACTCAGCTATCAATTAGTTATCTGAAAATGCATTTCTTCACACATTACTCTAAGTCTCTAAGGGGCCTTGGTAAGGTGCCTCACTGTAAATCTTAATGATTCTGGAACAGCTTTTTACCTGTCCTCACAAACTCTGTATACTGGCTCATTCATTGCAAAATTTACCCTCCTCGTTTGTACCCAAATATGCCTCAGCAAGGACAAAACAGAGATCTAGCTGAGGACTAGGATTATTACTGTTGTGTTGTGTTTCACACCCATCTACTGGATTTTTTCCCACATTGCACCACAAAAGAAAATCAAAGACCCCAAGTCTGATGTCTGCTGTTTCCTGTATTGGAACAGCCTCTAGCCAGTATATATAGCCACTATATAAGTGTGAAAATGTATTAATGAGAAAAAAATCCACAAGGTTTTTTTGGCTTCAGATGCAGAGTTAGACAGGTGGTGTCTTTAACTGTTACATTTTCGGGCTGATCTAAGTACAATGCTTCAAGAATGCCCCATACCAAAGATACTCAACTTTGGTCCTGGAGGACCACAATCAACTCTCTGATTTACTAACTCTGTCAGGACTGGGAAAGGGAGCTAAATTGGTTCAATGAAGACAGTGATTAGTTGAATCATGTGGTTAAATGCTTGGCAGACATGAAAGGATGCGAACACGGAGGCTCTAGGCCCAGAATGAATACCTTTTCCACAGCCCTCACACCCTGGCTACATCCTATTCTCTAATCTTTCTTTTTTGCGTGAACCCTTGAACACACAATGCAAATTGTCAGTGGTACAAACACGTCCTTATTCCTGATCTCAAAGACAAGGTTGGATTTTCAGGACCTCACTGCTTTGCACTAGAAAGTTCTAGAAAGTTCTAGCTCTAGAAAGATCTTGCACAATGACATGGCTTCTTGAACGGGGTTAAAGGTCATGTCAGTTTCAGCAAGTACAAGCTGACCCATGCCAGACAGGGTGGTTTCTCTTCTCTGTGGAAGTCTCATGCATGAACACTGGCCCCCACTGACACGCGCAGCATGCTACATCAATCTTTCAAGTATCCTCCAGGGCACTTTGACTTGACATTTCTTATGTTGTGTGAACATTTTTAAATTGTGTTTATGGGATGACATTCAGGCGCGTAAGCAATTGGAATATTTGACCTGCTTGAAGTGTTTGTGTTGTGTCTTTAAAGGACCTGCTTGAATATTCTATTCAATTTTAAGGTTAAGATTGTGCAGTGAGAAAGTGAAGTGTGTCTCCATGTGTATAAAGTACTTTTCACAAATATTTCTGTGTATTCTCTTTGAGATGTTCATTTTAATACAGTTTTTAGTTTTCATAAGACTCTTGGACTGCTGTTGTTTTGGAAAACAAATTGATATTATAGAAAGTTCTACTTCATTTTCCTTGATAGAGCCATTGCATAAACTCATTTACACCTGGAAAAGTCCATTCATGTACAAGAGCTTTAAATCGAGAGTAGTACATCTGTACAGTGCTGACATGAATATTAAATCCTTATTTTAATCTACCTTGCAACATATTAACAATTTCTTAACAACTTTTGATCTCACTGTGTTAGCACAAGTTGTAAAGGATATTGACATTACATTAAATACTGCTTTGCCATAGCAATCAAAATACATAAATCTGTCTAGATTTCATTGAACAGCATAATACAAGATTTCACTGACACCAGTTTAGTCCTTTTCTACAAGTTAACTGTTAATGTAAATTGCTTTCCTATTGCAGGTCTACGCTTTAGTAGAGGAACTGTTAGCAGAAGCATAGTGTTTGCGCATTTTATACACTATACAGCTGAATTTATCCTGAAGAAAATGATGTCCTCAAATGGGATTTGAACCTGCAAATCATACTTCTAGAGTTCAGTGCCCAAACACTACAACTCCAATTTGGCAGCCTTTTTTAATGGGATAGACTGCTCCATTACTTCTTTATAGCTAAAGTGTCAATGTTTCGATCTCTTCCCTCTGTCCTGTCACGCATGCCATTTCCCCCTGACTGAAAACTGCAGTGAAAAAGGAGGATGGAGTTATATATGTCAGATGCCATTACCTCAAGGAAAATATTTTCCAAATTCCGGTGTGGATCACAGCAAAGATGGTTCAACAGGGCTGCATTTACATGGCTACTTTCTCCCTCACACGTCCTCACATCTTTAACCAGAACATTAGCCAGGCTTGTTAGCATGCTAGCTTTGTAAAGGACGTTCTATGACAGGAATAATCATTACAGCAGAAAGCCCAAATGATGACAAGCAATGTTTGTATCTACTGTGAGTGTTACCAAGCTGTGCCACTTTCAATGCAGACATTGAAACTCCTATAGCAAGTTGTGATTACATATCAGCAAAGGGAGAAGAGTCCAAATTATATTCTTTGTCCTCGATTTTCTTAGTCGACATTGTGACTCTGCTTGTGAATGACAATTTGGGATATGTTATAGCCTTTGTGATAACTACTGTCATCCCATAATTCCATAAGATATAACTGCCTAATATGAATGTACTGTCACATTCATTCAGAAAGTCCCCAAAATGTGTAACTTTACAAAATAATGGTGAGGCTAAAGACTCTGAACATGTAAACAAGCAGAACTTTTGTTTATACCAACTTGGTAGATAAAAAGAGAATTGTGCAGTGCTGATGTCAGTGTCAGCTAAGTGCTGAGTATTCCTCAGCCAACAGAAAGTGTCCAATTTGCATATGCATGACTAAGTGAATTTACGTTTATATCCCACAAATACTTACATAATACTTACATACTTGGATTTTGTTTATGTTTATATTAACAAAACCTCAATGCTTCCTGTTGTTTTGAATTTTTAGTTAGGCACCACAAGGGGGAGTAGACAGCGACATATGTAGTATAACCCGCTTAATATCACCTCTTTTAAGCAGAACAAATATGTGATATTATCCAATATCCAAATATGTGTATTAAATGGGTATGATTTTAATATATTCCCATATTATCCAATGGTGTCATCAAATTAGAAATGAAAAGGGTATTTTAACCATGCCTGTTTATGTGTTTTGCAGTTAGAGAAAACAAATTAAAGTACATCAAATACATGTTTTTTGCCATGCTATTCAAGTATTGCAGTATCACATGGCAATTTATTAATAGGTAAGTTCAATGTGCTCACTATTTACAGTGTACTTGGTCATGGTGTCATCACTAAGTATTGACATTATTATACATATACATATCAACATAGATTATTAACTTGCAGCATGGTACTTTAAGAGCATGTCAACTCTACAGCGTTTCCTCAAAATTATGTTAGCTTTACTAGAGGATTGAATAATGGAATAGTGTCTACAGTGCCGCTGTATATTAACTGCAAAGGCAGCTTATACGAAACAGTTTTAAATACTAAAAAGTTTACACTTAAAGCCTAGATAAACTGAAATTTGATTTTATTTTAAAAAGATGTGCTTTATTTACTGCTTTGAGTTCACTGGATGTGCAGACGTTTTTGTTGCAGTTAAATATCTGTTGGTGCTGTATACTGTAGGTCCCATAAGAGTCTTTTTGTCTTGGGCTGATACGAAACATACAAGAATTTCCACCCCCCTAACATTATGCACATCCAACTTCATCTTAATATTTATGTAGGAGTGGGGTATAATTATGGTTGGACTAGGGTATCCATGAGACAAATCTCCTTTAAATCATCACACAGCCTTGCTGTGGTTTGTGTTGTGTGACAGGTCAAATGGTGTTACAAACATCTCCCTTGTGCCTTTTTGGAGAAGATGCTTTTTTCACTGGATGAGAATGCATATTTGCAAAACAAATTTTGGTGTGGAGTTTAGGAGACTATTTTGAGCTCTCTCCAATGACACGGAAGTGACTTCCAAAATGTTCCACAACACTGTTACTATAGAATTTACGTATTAGGTATGTTGCCTGGGGCGGGTACTTTCTCAAGATCAAGTAAAGTATGATAGTATATATACCACAACAAGCATTTTTCAGTGCATGTCATTGGACTAAACAAAATTAATTTTTAAATGAACATGTTTAATATTGTATAACATCACCTTATGTGTTACTGCACTGTACATACATATGTATGTCTGCATCCTAACTGACAATCATGCTGCTATTTATATTATAAATTACCTGTCATTGGATAGTTTGTTTGTTGTTTGTACCACGAATCAACATCCAAACTAACCAAAGGTAATTTTGCGCAGGCTTACAGGGAAGTTATTTACCCAAGAAGCACTGAAAGAGTTATTCAGATTTTTTTTTTTTGGAAAAACTCAAACAAGACTATGTGCAAACAAGACATTTAGCGCTTTTCACTCGATGCAGACCTCATTGCATTCTTGACTGGAAGATCAAGCTTTTGAAAGTCAAAAGTAAAACCTGAAAAGGGGTGGCACTAATAATATTTAATAGGTTAAAAGGCAGAAGTGTATGTTTCACCTACACTTTTGTGTCTTATACTAATTCTTTGCAAGAGTATTTTACCTCAGTTTAGCTTATACCTAAGTGCACTAAGTTTGCTAAACTAATTATGCAATCATTTGTTGGTACATTAAGATATGGACATAATTGCTTTGTGTAGTGGATGCAGTAATTAAACTATGTAATCTGTGTTCAGTAATGTATTATTTATAGTTATGTTTAATATACTGCTTAATTAATCATTTCTATGAGACTTTATGTCCTCATCTTGTGCATTCCTGCTGTCAGGATGGAATACAACATGAAATGATTTCTATAAAAAGTCCAAAAGCAGTATTTGCTAAGATGGAGTAGGCCTACGTTATTTGCCGTAAATATGTCCTAGAACGTACAGGTCTGACTAAAATTATACTTGTAGTCGTAAAATTCAACGTTTGCAGTTTGGTGCGATGGACCCTTGAAAGTGAACAACTAAAACGTAAACAAACAAAATATGTTTAATATGCAAAATCAATGTACAAAAATGCACGAGATATAATTGTAGACCTTCATATGATACATCATTTTATGCTATACTTTTGTAGTGCTATGATTGCGTGCCATTCAAATAAACCATATGCTTGGAAACACTTTGAAATCTTGCAGCACATTTTTAAAGTTCCCTCTAAAAGCGGGTTCCACCCAGCTGTGGGCAAGCCGGCGCTGATTAGCCCTGTTGAGCTCATTTGCATTGACGTCAGTAAAGGCTGTAGGTCAATCCTTGCGGGTGCTTTTATTGGATCTGCCGCTGTCAAGCAGCGCTGAAGAATTGGAAGGGCAAACGCTGGAAAGGCAGAGAAAGACTAACAGAAAACAGCATTATGTGGCTAATTTTTTGCCTTTACGTTTATAAATAACAAACAAAAGCCTTCCTTTTTACAGCCTGAAACTTGAGAACGCAGAGCTGTTTGCTTTTTTTTTATACGAGTGCATTATCCAGAGGTGGCACCACAGATAATGTGACAGCCTTTACATTTAGAAAAAAGAAGAAAAAAATCGTGGGCCTTTGATACTCTGTAGCCCATGTTTAATGCTTTTCTAATTGTCACGTTTTTGCTACCAGACTAATAATGGGAGTCTGAATGGAGGTCTTACAAAAAGGATCCTAATTTTTCTAATTGTTATTTTTTTGGGCAGTTAGATGGAATGCTTGGTTGGACTAAAACGCATTTTGTTGTATGGGAGGGAGTCTTCAAATCACAGCGCCTGCCAAGTGGAATACCGTGCTTTGTGAATCTTTTAGCCTGTTGATGATGAATGGCTCTGAAGTGGACCAAACTGTTGTGAGAACAGGTTTGTGCCCCGTGTCTTAAATTCAAGTGGGTACCCAGATTGTTAAGAGAGAAGAAGACATCCAGGAAAAGCGGATTGGATGTGTTTTGGGTGGGGAAGAAGACACTAGCAACAGGCTCGGACAAATGATGGATAAGACAATTGCCTGAATCGAGGAGGACTGATTTATTTTTGGAGAGGGGAAAAAGTTAAAAATGAGTAAATGATGATTTGGTACGAGAACGAAGAGGAGAGCGAGTGGAAGAGATAAATTGCGTATGGAATTGAACAGTCGATTTAGAAGCATTTCGGAATTCATGTATTTGCTAGAGACGCGCGCGTTTGCGAAAAATATAGATAATTTTCTTCATGTAAAAAGGCAGAAAGGAAATCTATTTCCTGGTTGGGGGGTGGGGGAAGGAAGATATATTATTCATGGTTTCAGTGAGGGAAACGGGTGAGAGCGTTTTGCCTTAAGATTAAAAGAAAGGAATAAGAAGACATCCATGTACTGTAGCTAGCTAACGCAAAACGGAATAGCTGGGCAGAAACAAGCACTTGAGGAAAAAAGGAATTGGCAAAAGTGGCATTTGAAGCATGGGCTGTGCCTCCAGCATTCATATTTCGGATAGGGTGGTCTATCACAGTGGAAAAGAGTCCGAGGATTCTCACTCGCCCCAACAGACCAATACAACGCAGCAGTCTCAGCAGCAAGGAAATCCAGCCCCGGGATTACCCATTAAACCCTCAAGTTACAAGGTGAGGACTATTGCTGTACCTCCTCCAAGAGAGCGCGTTTTTTCTCTCTCCCTCCCTGTCTCCCTCCCTCCGTGTGTGCGTGTGTAAAACATCTATTTATATGAGTGTTCCATCTCTTAACATCCATCGTTGCATGTGTTTCTATGTAGAATATCGCAAATGCACACATTTGGCAGAAAGATGAGTGTCGTGAAAACAATCTCAGTCAGTTTCCACAGCCGCAGATATGAATGATTGTTGAGGATTTCATCAAAAGCGAATGACATCTTACGTTTCTACGAGATGAATTTAAGAAAAGTTTAGATGGCCCACCCATCCTCGAAAGTTTGGTCCAGGCAATTCGCCTTCCGTCACAAGTTGTGAAATGCCTACTACAGGTTAGATAGCGTCTCCTAACTCTAAAATGCAATTTAATTCTTTGTTTGTCTTACACGTTACATATTTCGATAGCACAAATAGCCCACGCTGTACACCTTGTAAACCTGGCGAATATTTGCCTGAATTCCCCAGTTATGAGATCTGTGAAGACGTTAAATCAGCCAAAAATTTGATATGGGTCAGTCTTATGAAATGACATAAAACCCCTGTTACCGTGAGAATTGTATTCCTGTGAGCCTCAACACGCACTAATTGAAATTAATGCGTTTGGTGGATTTTTGGTCTTGGGGCACAGCAAAGTATCAGATTTATTTACTTTAATATTAGAATATTGCCGGTTGACGTTTCATTCATTAATGTAAGAGAATAGCGTATCCAGCAGTCAGCCACCCCTTGGCATCTTCACAATCAGAAGGGCAAGAGAAGCAACACAATGCTGAAGAGAAGTGTCATTCCAGTACCAACACTCTTACATGTGAAATGGGAACTTGAGTTGTGTGAGGCTGACCAGGATGTGAGCAGGTTAGCTAAGAAAACCTGAATTTTACATTTCCATATTTAATGCACAACCCAAGCAACTGTCATTATACAAAATGGATTAGATTTGTGAACTTAGGCCCTGCATCGCATTGTCTGTATTTTATTGTGCCAGTCAGTAGACTTATGGAACTCAGCATTTTCACCAAGAAAAATCCATTGTGAATTCTTTTTTTAATGCAAACAGTAAACTCACATTTCTGAATGTATCATTCAGGTGGAATAGAGTGATAAATATTTGTTGATTTGTAGTGAATTCCACTATGCAGTTCTTTTTTCAAACATTATGTGGAACTCACTTGGAGCCCTTTTGTCTCTTTCTCAGTTACACAATACCATATCAGTCTGTCAGTCTGCCTGTCTTTCTGTCATTGCCAGCAACCATGACACCAATGTGACTGGTATCATTTAGGCAACATTCTTCCTGTGGGTTTGACGTACTTGCGTATTCAGATAACATATTTACAATAAAAAAAATGTAAATGTATTTCATGTTGTAAGTAGTTCCTTTTGGAGAGACATACTTATTTCATTGGGTCAATGCTTGAAAATACACTCTGTGTTTTTAATCTATTTACTATTCATTTACTTGATAATGTAAATTTATTATTCTGAGTATTATTTGTTATTATTTCAAGTGAGTGTTTTAAACTCAGAGTGTGAATATTTGTCTCCTCACCCTTGTAATCAATACCTGACATTGATTTGGATTGTTCTCTCCCATATAGTCTTGTGTTTTGTGCCCATAAATGGTGTGGTTTCTCTCTTAAGGATACAGCGGAAAAATTTACATAGATGGCTTTTGCAGGTTCTCTCAGTATTTTTATATGGTGTGAAGTTAATCTCACTGCATCTTACACATATAGAAAGAAGATGAAGCCTTTAAAGTACGTTTTCATTAAACAATGCAAGTAAATAAAAAAAATATATTAAATTTACTGATGCTAATAATTGAGTTGCACATTGTTTTTTGGCATTGGAATAATATGATTGAGTCTCACTATCTGTAGAATGTGTATACTTGAGGCCTGTACCATGTAGTGTGTATGGAAAATCTTTCTCGTAGTGTTTTAATGACTGAAAAATGCTGATTTAATCCTGCTGGCAAACTCGTTTTAGGTCTTATTTTTAAGCTTTTTGGTCTTTGGGCTCTGCTTGTTTTTTTCTTGTCACAGTTTAGCTTGTGCCTTGAATTAATGCACACTCTTTGATCATTGGGACATAAGAAAGCATCATCAATATGAGAGCAGGACAACAAAAAACCTTTAGATATCTATTAATATTTTGCCCTAAGGCATATGTGTGCACATTCCAGAGCGGTCAAGGTCCCACATACACAGCATGTATTAATGCATAGGACCTAAAAGAATTTGCGTCACCAGTTGAGTTCTCATGATTACTCACATGAAATGATCCCACATGTGTAGCTGCTACATGTGTATCTTCACTTTACACCCCCTCCCGTCACCCCAGCGTATATATGAAAGTACATTTTCATCTACATGTGTAATGGTAACCTACACAAACATTATTATTGCTGTGATCTAACATTTAAATTGCCCATGGCTGAGCAACATGGGCTTCTACAATCTAGGACATGATACATGATGTTCCACTCACTCATCTCTGAGAAGATAGTGGACTGTCCCTGGACCATTTGTATATCCTTTGCTTTCTGAGTCACTTTATATGAGCATCTGCCAAGTGGTTGAATGTAATGTAATTCATGTATTATGTATACAATGTAAAATGTATACATGACCACATGTCATGAAGATCAGAGTAATATTAACATCCATGGTTATGCAGTTGTTTATATGGTTGATTCTGTCAAGAGCACTGAAGCTGCTGAACTTTTATTTAAATTGCATGCCTATCATACAAAATTATTTGACTTTTGATACTCATTTGTCTTAAAAGGCTTTTGGTGCATGTTGGCAAATTAGGCCCATCTTTGTGCACTAGACAGACTGAGGTGTAATTTTGTTTCTTGTATGATGTTTTTGCAATATGTTTGGCATAAAAAGATGCAATGATGTTTGTGTGTGTGTCCAGCATCATATTTTCTTTATTGTGGAACAGTGACGTGGTTACATTCCTGGTATGGCGAACAAGCATGACAAAAAAAGAGGGTGTGTAAAATTTGGGCAAGTGCAGGACATGAGAAATAAGCATGAGGTATTTCAGTCACTTTAAAGGATTGGCCTTATTCAGTCGAGAAGTTTGTTATGGGGCCAGACAGCCTAAACAACAATGTGACAGGCCCCATTTCAGATATGCAGTGTATGTGAAGCCATCTTTTATCAGCAGTACTATTTCCTATTGTGCTTAAACCAACTTTCATTATCCTTATTTAATCTGCCTTCAAAGGGATAGGCTGTCTTTCTGCATTGTGTACATTATTGTGTGGTTACAGCAAGTTTGTAAAATATTCAGGCCCATATGACCAATTAAAAAAATGAAGACCTGTTCAAAAAGTGATGGAATTATGATTAGATTGTTTTTATTCCCTGAACCAAAAAGCAAAGCATAGCAAAGGTGTGCAAAGTAAATATGACAGGACTCAATTCAAGCTTCGCAAAGTTTGTCCAATTGTCTTTAAATATCTATACAGCACCCATGTACAGCAATGGAGAACACTGGGCAATGTGTGTTTTGATAGCTGTCGTAGCACATAACTCTCACAATACTGACACTAAATGACCACCAGAGAGCATGATTGAAATCTTGTTTGTGTAGCTATAAAATTGAAGATGGGTAGAACACCGAACCTTCCGTCCTTCGGGCAAGGTTGCCATGACGAACGGAATGTGTTAAGCTCATGGCGAGGATGTGGAGCTGTCTGATTTTTTTTTTTTTTTTTTTTTAATGCTCTGATTTCCATGTGTGTCCGGAGCAATGCCAAACAGAATCCGGTAGGGAAGAGCTAGGATCAGCCTCCTCCTCCTCCTCCTGGGTCTCAGTGCTTTGTTTTTGCCAAAATGCCTTTTCATTGTGTCTCAGTCAGGATATGATACCAATTTGTCAGCCTTTGCTTGCCACCACCCACTGCCTATAGATTTGGCTGAGCGTGACGGTGCTTGCTAAGGCTTCTGCCCCGTTCCTGCTCCACTAAATGTGATGTAAGATTTTTCACTCTTCAGACTGTGGTGCCATCCATCTCTCAGCCCTTTGGCTCGTTCCGCGTCTCTCGTGGTCTTTCAATGTTGACTGCTGAATTTGCACGGTCAAAACGCACTTCCGTCACTAGCAGGAAATGTGTTTCTAAGTGTGGAGTGGCTGAGAAAATGGTTTTGGTTTATGTCAATGCATCCAAGTTTGGATACACCTTTGTCAAGCTTCCTTTCTGAGGCTTTGAATGTTTTCAGAAATCAGTGTGTATAGCACTTGAATGTGTGTGACTATCCTGCACATTACATGGTATTTTTGAACAAAAAGGTAAAGCTGTAGTTCTTTTTCTGTAATTTTTCATTTTGGTGAGGTGCATAAATGGTTAAATGTACAGTCTCTTGTTTTCTAAATGAGTTGTTGCTGTATGGCACACCAGTAAAATGTTTGCTGCATTTGATGTGGTATTACCATGTGGAAAATGAAGGATTTTTTTTCTTTCTGAGTCAGGCAAAGAAGGAGGCTGCTCATACTGGAGTGTGTTCCATGTGTATTGGAGCACACTGCAGGCTGTATACAGACTTGCTGGTTGTTCTGTTCAAACCTCTACACAAAACCTTTGAAAAATAATTCTGTGTAATCTTTGTCAGCTTCTCCCTCCTTGATTGAATTACTCTTCACGTTCAGTTTTGCTAAATGTGCCACAGTCCCTGTGGATTGTTAAAGGTGCTCTCTCCTGTTGCGTGGAAAGGCTATTTGATGTCACCTCCATGGCAGAGCAGTTTTATTTGAATTAATGTCTCAACAGTTTCTTTTGTAGCCCACATGTTCAGTGTTCTCAGTGCTGGTTTTCATACCAACACAAATTCACAGAGGAGGGTTTACTTATGCCCATCTTACATACCATTCAAATTTACTGTAGTAAACAATTTGCTGTCTTCTCTGTGTTGTTTTGTAAAATTAGAATTTTTTTATTAGATTTTGCTGGGGTGAGATTCTAAGAAGTAATACTTGCTTTCAAGGTGCTTTCAGGCAGAATATGCCTGGATTGTTGCTGAAGCCATGTTGATGTCTTTGTCTGGCAGTAGAGTGCATTGTCATTAATGGTCTTCGCTTGCAGGTTTAGTTTCTGCTGGATTAGAGGTGCTCTATTTTAAAGACATTAAGTAAACTTTAAAGATGTCATTGGGTTAGAGTTTCAAGTGAACCTCTCGCAAGGTCTTCGCTGAAACTGTGCCAAGGACGACTTAGCCTACCCCTGTGAAACACATGACATAAAAGGCTGCATCAGCTGTCTTTGCCACTGCTTTACAAATCTAAGCTCATATACAGTCTCTTAAGGACTTTTGACCACTTGTTGGTTTGAATTCCTCTTTTAGTTTATTGTCAGTGCAGGTTGTTGTATAGTAGGTGTAATTTCGATTAGCTTATTTGTTTGCTGTACTTGTTCATTTGTATTGAATATTCACTGCTCTGCATTGGTTTAGGACATTAAAGTTGTCATTATTGTTGTGTACTTCGGCCTGCTAGTTTGTGATTTGTATACTTCACTGGCATCTTAGTTTTTGTGTGTCACTTTATGTGAATGGTCCAGATAAATAATATGGGTAATAACTGCTGTGAATGTGTCTGTTAGTAAATGCCATACCTTACGGTAATTAAAAAAGTTTCTACTCTAAAACTCTAATTTTCAGTTGCCATGAGAAATGGAGAGAGTGTGATTCAGAGGTTTACCTCAGAGTACTTCAGCTTTTGCTAAAAAAGCGTCTATCAGGACGTCCTTATCTGTGGCTGCAATGTATGTTCTGACACATGTTTTTACAGTTGGCTGTACGGATGGCTGTTTCAGCTAAATACAGGCGTCCCGCCGTTACTCGTCCCCCTCGCTGAAGCGGAGAAACGCGAGAAGTCTACAGAACGTAGAGACTGCGTCAAGGGCACACCACCATCTGGGCTGCTCTGTCTATGATAAGACCCAAGTGCAAGGTCTCCCATTAGTTTTGCTGGCTTTGTGGCGATTGGGTCCCATCAGTGACGCGACCAAGCTAGGAGCATGGGAAGAGTGCAGCTTTTTCCACACACAGGAAGAGTGATGTAGCTTTGGTTAACTGCTTTATTCTCGTCCATATGAACTGATGTAAAATGTACCGTTTAACAATAGCCACCAGACTCCAACGAGTAAATGGGAATTTTTTATTTTGGTTTAAACCAGCTCAGAGGCCCCAGCCTAATTTTGCAGCCGTGGAAAAGGTCAATGCTTTTCAAAAGATTCCTGGGTTGTTTGCTGCTCTGGGGGCAAACCTAAACATGACTTCCTTTTAATGAAGAAACATCGTGGAGGGGTGGGGGTATTGGTTTTTTTTTTTTTTTTTTTTTGGTGGGGGGATGTGGGCAGAACTGAAACTGAGACCCATTGGATAATTTATTCCAGAGGAGGGCAAAGGTTTAGTGGGCTGATGAATTAATCCACTGTGTTGCTGCTCTCGGAGCTGAGGGGAAGCAACAAGAGAGGCCACCAGGCCTTATCACTGGCTGTGTATCTCTCTCCCTCTCTTTTAGTTGTCTTTCTTTGTCTCTTTCTCATCCTCTGCCTCTCTCTCTCTCCCCCTCACTCTCCGTGCTTCTCCCTCCATATGTTCGCTATTGTAACTCTGAAAGCTGTTGCCAAGGGTTCGTGCCCCCGATGTTGCCAGTTGTATGGAAGTCAATGGCATTTTGCCATTATCAGTGACACTCTACTGAGCTGTTTTCACTTTGCAAAGGAGGGCGCTCCTTTTTGCAATTAATTGTGTCTGTGAAGGCACCAGGTTCAAATAATTGTCCGTGATTTGAACTCGCACACCGAAGGAGATAGAGAGAACCCATGCTCAGATCAGCCTCTCACCCCTCAACAGTGAAAATTATTGTTATTGCTCACTGATGGTTCCAGTATAAAACTTCTGATCTCCAATCTTGTAAATTCTGTCTTCAGAGAGATATAGGTTTGACTGCATGGTCAAAGTGGACATCACTGTTGGTGGAAGGAGGCTGTTGTATAGTGCAGTCTGTTTTAGATTACATAGATCTGTTTTGGTGACTGGACAGCAGGCAGCGTTTAACATGTTTTTGATGGTTTGTGGTAAGTCTACACTTGCGTTTTAGCAGTGTGCCCTTAGATTTCTGCATCGTTATACATTCCCGCATCTTGGAGTAAAATCAGATGATTATTGTGGTGTTCCTTGCCATGTGTTGTCCTTGTCACGTGGTTACGAATATGGCTTTGCATGATCTCACATTTATACCAATATGGTTGAGCAGTTTGTAGTTAATGACTTGAAATATAAAAAGATGATTTTAATGTACAATTGCTAGCAGTGTTACAACTTAAATGACAGGTTCTATTTTGCACTGTTTGTTGAAGTAAACTCAAAATATTTCCACCAAAGCATTCAACCATGACAGAATGTAAGGTATTCTAATATTTCCACAACATGTTCTTTTCCGAGCTTAGGGTCATTGTTTTCTGTGACAACTTGAAATTTTTTGAAGTAAGGGGCCAAAGCTACTTCAAAGCCATAATGTTGTTTCATACAAAAATGACATGATTGCCACCATTCTTAGTTAAGTTTCCCTTTCTAGAAAGTATGGGTTGACTAACTTGAGTATACACCATGGTTAATTTGCTTTACACATATGCACTAATATTGTGGCAGATTTTTTCAACTATGAACTTTTCAAATGAGGCAGTTTTTATGGACTTTTTACATGTCTTAGTTTCCTAACACAATTCTTTTAGAGAAATCTTTTAGATTTCTCAGTGTCCCAACTATAACTTTATTTGACATATTTACACTACTTGACTCTTGAAGTCACTAAATTAGTTGCCAAAGAGGGTATTGGAATATGGCTTGAAAAGGCGTCCGGTTCTGAGCTGATCCTCCTGCATTGTTTCCCTGTGGCCTCAAGGCTGTTCTCTCCCTTCTGGATCTCACAGTTCAGCTTGAGAATGGACATGCAGCTTTTTTTTTATTTTGCTGTGTCATACCCGAGCACTCGGTTCGTCTCGGCTGGTGTGTAGGTCGAAGAAGTCGAAGAAAGTGAAGGGGAGAGAGGCCTGGGGAAAGTGTTGTCCGGGAGAGATCCTGCTCCGTAAAGCAGAATCGCTCCTGTGGAGACTCCGCGGGAAGGTGGTGAGTTGCGGGAGGCCGCCCTCCGTGTCCTGTCCTTGTGTTCTCTGCGAGCAGGCACGGCCGTTTGGCTGGCTCCCCCGCCGCCGGCTCGTAAAACAGGCCCGGCGAGCTGCTATCCCGGCGCTCGGGGCCGGAGCTGATCGCTCGATCAGGCGAGGCGGTGCGGGCGCGGAGATCGGGGATCGGACGGTCCCACGCTGAGCCCACCCCCCCCCACCCCCACCACCAGGGTCTGGCTTCTGACTCATCAGCTGGCCCTTGGCTCTCCCTCTCTAAGCTTGTGTTGGAGATGGGCACGGTTACAGTTACCAGGGGTTGCTCTGGCTGTGGTACAAGAAGCACTGCGTCTCACAGTCCAGTAAAAAGCGCTCTATTGAAGATGTGGCTAAGTAGTATAGCTCTAGAGTGACCCCCCTCCCCCCACCCCACCATATTAAAGATATATTTCAATGACCCACCGGAGTAATGAATCACTGTCACTGAAGCGGTTTTATTTTATGAGTAAAATTATGGTGCTGCATAATGGGTGGGATCAAGTGGCTTTCGCCTAAGAGACTTGGAGGGTTGAAGAAAATGTGAGCAGGGAGCATGGAAGCCCAAGCATTCTGAGTGTATGACATTAAAAACACCAACCAACTGAACTAATAAAGCAAAACAACTGCAACTGAACTGATGTGGGCTGCCACTTTAAGGTGGAGCTCATTTGATGCATTATAACTTAATAAACAGTCTTTACCTATTACAGTTCCACAGTAACACCTCAGCTTCTGTTCCCTTCCTGTATCTGGCTTAGTTTTGATCCTCAGCAGGCTTTATAGTAGGTCATGTCTGTGCTACATCAGTAGTGGCTAACCAGTAGCCTATACAGAGTTCTTGCTCTGCTCCGCATGGCTGTGTTCAGAAGCATGCTCCATCCCAACTTCAGATGTTCAGCCCTGAGAATGTTAAAAGTGGATTCCAGAGTCTTTGTTGGTTCCAAAGTGGAGTTCTGTCCCCTGTTATCAACAGTCAGCTTTTGTTTTTGTTTGATCTCCAGTTGTTTAAATGACTAAGTGGGTCTTCGTAGGACAAAGGGATTTTTTTTCGTAACCATAACATTTCTTGTTTGTATATTACACCTTCAAAGCTAATTTTAGTCTTATTTATGGGCACCATTGACATTTATTGAAGTACTGTTTGGCATAAGAATGAAAAATGGTAGAAATAAAAACCAGCAGGTTCATATTTATTTCATATTTATACTAGCGCAGCCAAGTGTTTTCAATGTAGGAATGTTAAACAATATGGACATCTCCCAAAAACCAGTACCAGGCTAAGGAGTGTGTGTGTATACACATAATATATATAAAGAAGAATGACTCCAGCAGATTTGGCAAACAGTCACTCTGTACTGTATCTCTACTATGTGAAAGGTCTTGGCAAAATTCATGCAATCAGAAGGCACACCGATAGGCTGGGTCAAATCCAGAAGGACCAGTTTTACTACAAAGACTATTACGGAAGATGGATATGGTGCTGGTGTTGCCTTTTTATTAAATGGATGGTTTTACTCCAGCCCAGAGAAAGATTTTTGTGAAGTTCGTGGAGGGCTGCGCACTGTGACAAACGCTTCCAGCTCTGTCGTCTCTAACTTAGGCATACCTGTACTTTTTTGATTTATTTAATGAAAACGTCCCATTAAAAGAAAAATAAAGCGGCATAATATTTACTCTATATCTCATTGTGGATTACAAAATTCGGGAAGGTTTGTCTCTCTTGGCGGGGAGAGGTGTTTAAGCAACGCTTTCAGCCTTTAAACTGTTGGTTCAGGGAGAGAGTGTCAGCTAAGGTGAGTGTGCTTTAGGAACAGATCCTCCCATTGTTTTTTAAATAGTCGTCAGAAATAAGGCCGCATTCAGAGCCTTGCGCTTTTCCCTCAAGGTTAAAAAGTTGAATCATGGGATGGCATGTGATCCTTCCTTAAGGTTGTTGAAACAGTATTATTCAAAGTGAGGTCCAAAACAAGACACCATAAGTGTTTACTTTGTAGCCGGCCCTCTGTTGTTTTTTTAGATGCTAGCTGGAAAGTACGTATATCTGACTTGTCACAGCCGCGTTTGTCTCGTGGTGACCCTGCCCTCCTCCCACTCGCACGCGTTTGCCGTTTTTCGCTCAAGTATGCGTCTTGTTAGTGTGGACAGAATATTCATTTTTTTCATATGAAACTGTGCCTGAGTCTGTGTCTGACTCCAAAAACTGTCTGAAGCCAAAGGTGAACACAAAAGCAGGAGCCCTGTACATGTCTGTTGTTGGATATTAGCATTTGCTCTGTTTTGTCATTGTTGAATCTCTCTTTTTTTTTGAAAATAATCCTTCATTTGAGTTGGAACACATTTTAATCCTTCTGAGTAACTGACAATTGTTTATACTCATCCATTAAATGATTTGCACAAGCCTTGTTTAGCTCATGTACTTGCTTTGTAAGGAATCCCTAGCTCTTTCCTCCTGAGCTGGGAAAAAGTGGAAGAGATCTCATATTTGGCTAAAAGTATTTCTTACTAATTGTATTCTAGAGTTTGTATAGCAGGCATTAATTGAAGTGTAGAGCTTGTACAGCAGGCATTGGTGTCCATAGGAAGCAGAAACACAGAGTTGTGTGCCGCAGCATTGCTAAAAAGGTGTTGTTTTTAGACATATATTGTGTCTTTATGAATGTGAAAAAAAAATAGTCCTACTGTGTGTCATCCAGCCATCCAGCCAACTGCACCATGAGCTAGCTGTTGATCGTTATATAGTGTGTTAATTCAGTACCCATGATGCAACAGTATGCAAAAAACCCTCTTTTCTGAACTGGGCATAATTGCAAGGTCAGTGGCCTTTTGCTTTCGCTGGACAAAGACGGATCAATCCGGTATCTGTTAGAACTTTGAGATACTCCTCCTAGATCTACGTGCCAAAGCAAACATGCCCAGAGTCAAAATTTATGCACCGCATATGGTCACTTTTCTTCAATCCTTCACATGTAATATGTTTGTGAATGATATTACATACTGGACACTCAGGGTCAGAGTCTTGACAGTGTAAATTGGTTTGTTTTTTGGGTAATGTGTTATTAGAATATCTGCAAAGATTACTGATATTTATGAGTTGTCATTCATCCTCGTCAGTCACACCTAGTCTTTCCGACACACAACCCTCTGAGGAGCGCATCAGGGGTGGTTGAACTGCAGTGGGTCATCTCTGGTGTAACTCCTGGTTTGCCGTTTTGTTGTAATGGACACGTGCTGCGGAGTTGGAGCGGGACTGGGCCGAACTCCCCAAAAGTAGCTTCAGCCTGGCCCCCTGAAGCAGGTGCTGGTCACGGGAGGACTCTGTCTGTCTGTTTTTTACACCACGGGGACTCGGAGTTCTGTGCCCGGTCTGAACACAGAGGAAAACCACAAAGTAAATGAGCAAGGTCGAAAAGAAAAAAAAAAAAGAGAGAGGAGCCAAGTCAGGAACACGGGATTGAAAGAAACATTGAAGGCTGCAGAGTTATAGAATATAAATTTAGCATCCGGAGAGCGTTGTGAAGGGAAGCCGTTGTAGGGAGGCGGAGGCGGCGGTGGTAGCGGGGGAGAAACGCACACAAGGACTAGGGAAACCGGGCCAGGTCGTCAAAGATGGAGGAAGGCCAGGAGTCGCGAAGAGCACATGTGAAGTCAAACTTTAGAGACAGGACTGAGAGGCACCAGCACTGAACCCTAAAGCTGGAACACTAAACACTAACGCTAACTGCATTCTGAAAAACTGAGCAAAAAACATTCCCTATTGTTTTGACCCACAGAGTGATTTTTTTTTTCTCCTCTCCTGTGTTTTGTCTCTGTGCTCTAGTGAAAGCTGGATTATGGTTTGTTACTGTGGCTGTGGACTGGTGATGCTTACGAAAAGAGCATTGCCTTCAGTATTATTGTTAAGGAGATGCTGGCCCCTTTAAAGAGGGAGTCAGTGGGGGCAGGCGGGCGGGTTTTAGGCAGGCTAGATGTTGTGAAAGAAGGAGCCCATTAAGAAAGCCTGTCACTTTTTATTTGCTAGATTCCCTAACAGAGATTACACCTTTTGAAACGGTCCCAGTGGTTGTTGACAGAGACATGTTTTAAGATTTATCCCACGAATTCATCATTTAACGTATGTAATGTTAAATCTTAAATTTATTTGTCAAAAGTTTTCTGGAAAATGAAAGTGTACGGGCAACTGTAAAATGAATTCCAGGGAAAATGTTTATGTGGCGCATGCATCAATCACACTCCAAGTCAGCAGCCACTACAAGTGGCTGTTTTCTGAATGCTTGGTGCGTCCAGCCAAGCACTTTCCCTGGGTTTGATTTTGAATCATGGGAAGTGCCACTTTACAGCAAAGCTCTGTACGTGGGAGATGGAGTTCCCAGTTCTGCGTTTGGCAGGGCACCGCATTGCTGAACTGTGTCTTTCTGCGACCCGGTGGCGTTCCCATTGATCTGCGGTGGATGGAGTCTGAGAGGCACGGAGGGTTTTTGAGGCGGGTGAGGGGGGGAAGGCGGGTTTTTACAGGATAAGCCTCAGATTTCCTGGAAGGCCCAGTTTTCTTCTGCGAGTGAACCGCAGTGAACCTCTTCCTCTGGCCGTGTCAGCGGAGCGGCGCCGGGCGCGGGCCCTGCCGCTTCTGCGTCGCGTGGGGGGCTTAGGGCTGCAAGCGGCATTAGCGGTGGATTGTTGCGTAATTGGGATAAGGACAGAAATACCTTGAAGGTGACAGGAGAGGAGAGAGAGTTCTGCACGGCCCAGGGACCTGTTTACATCTGAACCACTCATTTAACCACGACTTGCATTTAATCAGGCTTTCAGTTTCGTAACGTGAGCCTGAGACATGAAGGCAATGAAAAAAAAATTCACTCAGTATTCAGTATTCTAATATTTGTACTTACAGTTTCAAATGTACATTTGATAATAGTGTATGGATCTTACGGATTGAGCTGTATGCTTTGTGGTCCTCGACCAATAGTGCAAAAGCTGGCCTGTTCACATCGAAATATGCTGTAAGTAAGGGCATATTTATTACCAGCCCCTCTTGTATTCATATTTTGAGTGAAATGTTGGTACATGATGGACAGGCGTATGAGAATCCGTCACTGTAGATCAGAAAAGTTTGACATCATTATGCAGCGCAACATTAATAAAATGAGGTTAAAATGTGTGCTGTGATGGGAGAGAGACCGTTATGTGAGAGCTGATGTGGCAGGGCTGACGAGCTTCTCCCAGCCGAAATAGGCTTCTCCGAGATTGTTGTGTAACTGCGATCACCTGACCCACAATGCCTTCAGGCATCCTGCCACTCGTTCTGTTATGTCAGACTCTAATGCTGTTTGAGCTAATGCGAGTTTCTGGCCGTTCGCAGTCACTGCAGGTACTTGAATGTGAGGCGCGTATCGAAGAGCTGCGTTTTGTTGCTCGAATAACAAAAACCTGCCCCGTTCGGCCCCGCTCCGGATTAGCAGGGTCTGTATTTTGCACTGTGCGGTGAAGAAGCCTCCTGCATGTCCCAGGTGGAAGCTTCTAAATCTGCTCAACCTGACACTTTTTCCACTTTAATCTCATGCTTTTTAATGGCTCACATGCCCAATGTGCTTGAATTATCGAAAATTCTACAGTCTGTGAATATGATTTTAGAATTTTAAAAAAAGCACTGGTCATTTGTTTTGCCTTAAGGGTACAGACCTTATCATCAGTGTGGAACAGAACTGGAATATTGCCTAACAGTTATAAAAGGAGCACATCATTGCTTTCTTGCAGTGTAATCTGTTCTGTGTTGTAATGTTCATGTGGTGTATCATTATGAATTTCCTAAATCAAGATTGATGCATATATATTAGCGATTAGCAATTGGTTGATTAATCAGACTGATTAATCAACTAAAACTTAAGTTTATTACTGCTTTTAATTGATCGCAATTTATGGGGTTTAGTAAACAAGTTAAGTGTTGTCACGTGTGCACACGTGGGGCCAGCATAGCTGTGGGGTGTCCTGATTAAGCCCCTTGTGTCTGTGCGTTGTCCCCCTCCCGCCCCCCGTTATTGTCTCCTGCACGCTTGTTGTTGTGGTAAGAAGCATGGGGCGTAGGTTAATTGCCGTGTCGAGCTGGTGGGGTGAAGTTGTTGAGGAAAAAGAAGGTCCTCTAGACTATCCCTTTTTTGTGAGTTTGTTCTGGAGTATACCACTGAAAACATCTATTGTCCAAACCCTGCAGTTGACCTCCACGTGGTCAGGTACAAGCTCCGATTATTAAGTTACGCGTCTGCCAACCCAGGGGTTAGTCTGTGGCCATTAGGAAATAAAACTTTTAAAGGACTTGCCGCCTGGACCTTTATTCTATTCTGTTATGGGAAAGTTAGCAGCTAGCTAGCTAGGCAAAAATATTAAGAAAAACGTACAGTATGTCATTCACAATTGGCTAACTTTTCACAACTTCAGTTAAAAAGAAGGTAATAAAGTCATCAGTCATCAAAACACAACTAACGTCCTGTCTAGCTGTACAGGTATGACATGAAATGACCAATTAAGCGGTGATGCCAGCAATCTTGGGTCACTAGCTGGCTACTTCAGTCACAGTGAGCATATTTCTAACCTGTATGCACTGTGGTGATGTAAAAGAAGACAGACATGACTGGATCTGGATGGGTTCCATCACTTCCCTTTTCTTAGAAACAAAAACCACAAGTCAATATCAGTGAAGAACATAATACAGAATGGTTATGAAGTCTCAAGCTATTTATGTGAAAATGTCTTAATTTCATCACATAAGTATAATATTCATTTCATGTTTCCAAATGGGTTTTTTTTCTCCACTTGGGTTACATCTGAAGCCCAAATAAATAGAGCATTAACACGTACACGTAATTTTGAAAGGATCTTGAAAAAGGTTTTCAACCAAATAGATTTGGACTATATGACCATCCAATATTGCCAAATGCTACAAGCTACAATTGTTAACCCTAATAAAACATTGTGAAGAAAGGGGGGCTGTCTTTGAGAATGTACAAATAGTCTATATTTAAAAAAAAAAATTATTTTGATTTGCTGACAGCCCTAATATATAAAGCCAACTTCTGATTATCTGGCTGTGGATTATCTGGTTTGTACATTAACTGAAGTCATAGGTTATGCCATTGTCATTTATGTCAATAACATAAAATGTATTAAAAATAAATAACAATGACCATACTTTTGACCATACTATCGAAGAGGAAGGTAGCAAATTATGTTACAGTTAAAATGGTGTGCTAAAATACAGTAAAATAATACAGCTGACACACAGTGGCACAAATTTTCATCTAATACAGGTACCAAGCGACCTGTAACTAGGTAACAGTGTTTGGCAGCACTTTTTAGCTATCTGGTGCTTGCCATCTTACCCTGTGTCATGTATTTTTCTACATGTATCTTCCTATTTACAGTTTGTTGGCTATGTGGGTAGTCTTACCTTTTTACTATGTTGATATTAAATGTTATTTGTCAGTACAATACACGGTGTCCCCAGTTCAGCTAAAGTGACATGTTGTGGTTTGTGTGTGTATATAGACAGTAGTATGCTGTATGTGTAAATGTGTGTTTAACATAATGTACGTATCTCAAATTGTGTTTATGTGTATGCACATTTGTGTAAATATTATGTGTGTATATACACATACACGAACCTACATATAGTCTACGCTGCATTAGATTTCAGTAGAATTTGCATGTGATTTGCGGTTTACAACTGGTAAGCGCTGCAGTAGTGACGTGTCTTTGTCTGAGCAGTGCCTGCTCCGGCTTGTGTTCGAGCGGAGTGGGCTCCCCTGGCGCAGTCTCTAAGCTACGTCGCGCGCCCAGCTGACAGGAAACGCATCACTGCAAGGCCAAAGAGCCTCTCTCTTGTGTCGTGCGGTGTCACTCAGCCCCGGGCTCCGGGAACAGTGCCTTTCCCCTAACGTCAACAAGCGCTGCCTGGACCTCAGCGCACATCTGTGCTTGTGCTACTGTTAATAAATACTGAAACAAAGATCTGGCCTGATCACATTTTATTTTGATTCGGGGGGTCGTAACCCCGACGACACAATAGCCAGTGGCTGATCTGGCAATTATACAATATTCAATCCATGCAAGTGATATTTTTTTGTCAATAGCCACAGGAAATTTTTTGATTTTTGAGACTTTCCGATGGATGCCTCTCTAGAGTTAAATCTTGACCAGCAAACTATTGTATATTTAAAAGAATTTATCTTGTACAAATACAGTAGGGTACTCGACGACTGTCACAAGCCTCCGGTTATTTTTGCACCGATAAGCCTTTTGCGCATTTGCTTTTAATCAATATCAGTCTAGCACACTTTGATATTTCCCTGGTGAATTTGTCTGTCTCCTGAATGAATATGTGGTGTCTTACCATATTTTGTGACTGGTCTATCAGCAGTGCTGTATGTTCACATATACACATTATCTAGTGAGGTAAGAGATAAAACTTCAGACAGAGCGAGGGTCAGGGTGTTCTTTCAGTGCCTTGGTGTACTGCGGGTACATGATAATATGAAGGCATTGGCTTTTGTGTCTAAAACAAACGTCAGTATCTAGGAATGACGGTGGGAACTTTGCTAGTTATCTTTTGAAGGATTTGCTGTAATTGCTAACAGCTTGTGAGGAGCCCCGTGTGGGTGAGCAGACTGCCTCTCGGTGTCTGCTCTTTGTATGATATAAGAAATCTAGTTTTGCTGCCTTGAAAGCAAAGTCCAAGTAATGAGATTACATTTATGAATATAACACCCTCTATATTAAATATTTTGTAATGGAATACATTCTCACCAATTATTTAAATTTTTTCCTCAGAAGGTCCTATTTCTTATTTAATGGCAGTATGAAACATTCAGGCTGCAATAATAGATGTGTAAATTTGTTTTATCTTGTGGCTTATTTGTGATCATTAAAAGTGCTTATATATTAAAAGAAGTTCCTGGTATAAGAACAAAAGACTGTCCCACATCTATCATTAACTGACTGACCATTTCTCTTGAGGCCAACATTTTTTTTGTTTGAAGTTTAATGGGGTGTTTTCTTACAAAATGACCCTTGTACGTTTTTCACAATGTGGTCATTTTTCACAATAATGCTCACAGGGGGACGGCGCTGTGATGGCAATGCCGGTTACAGCTCGGTGGACCGCACCTCCTGTAGATTTCCTGCTGAACACGTCGATTTTCCAGAGGGATTTTCGACTAGAGGCGGAGAGAAGCTAGCGGAGAGAAGCTAGTGGGGCTACGCTACGCACACGGAGGCCGTCACCTAAAAGCGCAGACATCCACGTAGCGTGGCAGTGTCCTTATTAAAGCGTTTCCCTGGAATATGCTACTCTATTCCTCACCTCTCTCGCGGCACACAGCCTGTTTCAGACGCTGTTCAGAGTTTTGTCGTGTGCGTAGCGGATTGAGGATGCCGAACCGAAGCGGCCCTTTTTTTCAAAGCGGTGACTCACCTTGTGTCATACCTCAGCGGCTGCAGGCTTGGTCACTGTACATAATGCTCTGACTCATTTCATTTGAAGTCTCATGCCCTTTAGCCTTCTGCCGTAATTAAAAGAATACGTGTACCAGTCATACTTTGCCATTGTAGCAGTGTGCAAATATCGCTGAGTGTAAATATCCTAAATTGTAAATTGTGCCGGCTACTTTTTCAAACGAGTCCTAAATCAGAAATTTGTAACAGCAGCTGTGGGCTTTTTTTGCTGTAGTACAGGAAAAACCTCCCCATTGGTGGTTGGCAACCAGTGTGCAAATGATGTAAGAAATTATTTGTGATAATTGGACGCAATAGATCAGGCATGTAGAAACGTTGTGGAGGTTATAGAGATGGCATTGTTTGAGTATTAAAAAAAATGGCTTTATTTGAGGGCTGAGTCAGGCCCAGAGTCATGTTATAGCTCCTATAGGTGCATTCTATAGAAGAGAGGATGTCAACAAGAACTCTCCTGAGGACCCAATACAATAAGGATGTCACACATATTCATATATTTGTGTTTTGGTACAACATAGCCATCTTACAGCAGTGTCCATTTGAAGTCTTTGGAAGAATGTCAGCGTTTGAGTTTCGTCCGTAAGTGATGCAGCACGTGTGGAAATGGGGAAAGACACGGAGGCCACTCAGAGTGTGCTTATATGAAGTGTAGGCTAGAAATTGCTGGCTGTGGGAAGGAAGCGATTCTATTTATAAACATTTTTGTCAGCATTGCCAGCTCAGTGTTAGCCTGTCAGAGGGAAACCCCTTCCTCTCGACCGGTGACAAGGAAAAAGGGGGACAGTTCGGGAGCGCAAACCCATTGCATACCTGCCGCTGTTTCTTTTTTTTTCCCCGAACCATAAGAATTTGATGTGACACTGTTACTCTGCTTCTGTGTGAATGGATTTTTTCAATTCTGACATATTACAGTAGATAAAAGGGTCGTCCGGCATGCTTTATATTTATTACAGTCTGATTTTAATATGAAAATTAAAACAAATTCCACTCAGAATTACATTGCTTATTGGAAACCATTATCCAGGATAGGCACCTTATATGTGTTAATATTTTAAATTTTTCGTCAAGCAGGCGATTTTGGTGAGCGCATGGCCTTAATGAAGCAAAGGCCTGTATTAGTCGGGGCAGCCGTTTTCATGCGAAATGCGTCAGATGTCCCAGGATTCCGAGTTCTCTGATCACCCCCCCCACCCCCTGCACCGCTGCCGCTAGGAAACCGTTTACCCTTTCTATCTGTCTCTGCTGACGTCTGCTCACTGAACAATGTCATCAAATTTCCTGTTTTTCACTTTAGTGGAAAGCCACTCTTCCAGTTTATATGAAGGGCTTTGTGGCGAGGAGATCCATAGAACCGGATGAACCCAGTAGACAGGATGTGGGGTTAAAGGTCGCCGTGCTAAGTAAATACAGTAGGTGTATATAATTGAACTTTGCTGTCTGACTTGCCGGGGAATAATATAGTCCATGAAATAATTGCAGTCAAACGATAAACCTGTAGCCTTTCAGGACATTTTTTGCTCTCTTTATGTTGTTACCAGTGGTTTGGAATAGAGAAGTAATGGAGGGGAATGTTTGGAGTGGATGGAGTGTTTACTTTGTTGAAAAGCACTCACATCGGATGGCAGAATAGCATCCTCAGATTGTTGGAAATGCTGAGAGGCTGGTCAATCGTGCGTGCGCGTGTGTGCGTAAGTGTGTGTATGTGTTTTTTTTTGCATTGACCGTGATCTAGTGGCATTCCTTTGTGAGAAATTAGCATTTTAAACAATCATACAATGTGCAGTTAAAGCTGAATGCGTTGATACTCATTCTCAGATACTCATTTTCTGTGCTGACATATAGGCTGCATGCCTGTAAAAATAGTACTGGGAACATGCTGCCAGGGATACAGTCATTCTGAGAGCAGTTCCTGTGATGATTTTCATACAGATAAGGCCTAATTAATTATGAAGAGAGTATTTGCACTCAGATTAATTCTGGCCTGCAAACCTTGGATCTAAGCCGGATCCACCATAGAGAAAAATGTTATGAAAAAAGTTATTAAAAAAAAAATCTGCATGTTTGCTGCATTTTGGCGTGTGACTGTCCCCGTGTTGGGACTTCGATATGGAATCGGGGAAACTGTTTGTTACCCCTCACCAGCCGAGCAGGCCCCGGCCCCGCCCCGAGTCCCCTCAGAGCACCAACTGCGGTTTCGCATTTGTATTTGCATAGCTGAGAATAAAGAGGCCGGGTCTGGGCTCCCGCTCGCACAAAAACAGGCCCTGTCACTCGCTGTTAGCGGGACCGCGAGCCCGGCGAAAAACCGGGGCCAAGATGTAGCTGGCGACAGGGGGGAGGCGTGGCTGGCAGCGGCCGCGGCCATTGGAGGAGGGCGTCCTGGTACAGACCGCACATGGCGCCTGCCGTGGTCGCGCTCCCCCTTCCCCGCTTGCTCCACTTCCACTCCGCTCTTTGCTGCGCCGAGGGACGTGGACGCCGCCACGGATTGGCCCCCCCGGCCCGCGGCACCGAAAGAGTGGCGCTCGGTGTCAGAAGGCAGCCCTATTCCCTGTTACACAACACAACCCGGAGCTCCGCTGAGTCTGTCAGCATCAATTAGGGGAGAGGGATCAGGCCGCTGAACTGGCGCGTCGCTCCTCGCTCCCCGCTCTGCTCCGCCCGGGCCGCGGCGAAATGTAATACGTCAAACGCTTGACTCCAACATCTCCCCGTGACTGCAAATTAGCAAAACCGCACAGCCAAAATCTCAGGGTATGTTAGGTCTTGTCGCGCTGATTAAAAGTTTAAACGCGTTTGAATACATTTTTTTTTTATGACGGTTGTTATGAAGCTGTGTTTTTTCAGTTTCAGTTACAATGTACAAAAGTCACAGGGTCTTTAAATTGAAAAGCAAATATTATGAATGGGAAATCTGCGTTTCATTAACGCAGAAGGAGGCAAAGCTTCTGACCCAAACAGACACTAAAGTCAAATATAATGTACAGTGTTTGTTACTTTCAGTTGAATGTTATGCACTTCCTTCATGGTAAATCGGTGACAGGCACATTATTTGATGCTAGATGACTGACTGAATGTACATGGCTACTTCCTTGAACACATTTGGAAAAAAAAATGCATTTAACAGGTAGATGAAATGAAACTTTCACTTGTAGCACAGCTTTTGCCAGTTAACAGGCAAAACTTTCTGTTCACAAATCACATCCTACTTAAGGATATTCATGTGTCTGCAAATGTATATTACCTGTACATCACAGTGGAGTTTACAAGAAATCAGACTAATTCAGTTGCTGAGATGGATTATTATTAATCCAATCGGCTTTTTTTTAAAAGGCTTACGTTTTCATAAGAAGTGATTTGAAACTGCTTTGCATCTGAAATTCCACTGTGAGCGTTTCTCACGTGCACAGTTTGTTTACTGAAAAGAGGAATTCTGGAGGGATGGCTATCCACAGAGGGCTGCGTTGCTATGGATACTAACCCCTGTGTGGCGTTCCATGAGGAGGAAGGAAGATAGATTATTAGCGGACAGAGCATTCTTTTTTTCACTCTGCAAAGAAAAAAAAAAGTTTTATGTGTTCAGTTACAGTATTCTAATTAGAATACATTTGAATGCCATATGTCTGTTTTTAAAGGTGTGCATATAAAGAGAAATATATTTTTATAGTGAGCTATTTCATTTTAAAAAATACCAACTTACAGCTCATGTTTTATTGCATAATTATAACCATATTGCACAGAAGTATGGAAGGTGGCAGTGCAAGTAATTGTGATCTCGTAACTAGATTGACAAACTGGATAGTATTGGCATTGTTCTGAACAAGAGTTTCCATTTCATTATGATCTTCCCTCTACTTTCTCTTGCAGGCCGCGTTTAAAGAGGTGCAGTTTGGACCAATGAGGCTATACGAAGATCAGCTTCAGGTACAGTGTTCCCTTTCTCCTAATGGACCGACAGTTCAGGGATCGTGTAGTCATGTTGTGTTTCAAATGTAAATGAAAATATATTGGGCCCAATGTACTGAAGAATTGTACTATACCTCATAACAACATGACAGCCCCTGAAACTGACATGAGCATATATTGTGTGCAGATAGGAACAAAAAATGCAAGCAATTTTCAAAACCATGACCTTGTACAGGACCTTAATTGCAAAGATTGTCTTGCCACTTTGAATGCGGCTAAGTCTAACATTGTCTTGTGTTTTCGTTGTCATGACTGACTTTCACTCAAAACTATTTATTTTTCAGTACTTTCAGTCTGCACACTGTTGCTCTGGAATTCTGGGACAGTTTACCCTGTTTTAAAAAGTCTTTTTGACTTTTCTGCTCAAGTTGTCAGACTTGGGGAGTTTAAAAACTAATAGGAGCCCTCATGATAGTATTTTTTATATGTTACTGATAAAATCTTTGCTGTATAATCCACCATTAAAACTGTGTCACCCCAATAGCTTTAAGACGTTTGGCAAACAATCACCCATGAAAAAAAGTTCTTAATAGATGCATTGTGTGAGCCATACTTGGTGTTGCCCTGGCAACCAAGCCAAACATTCATTGCGGCGAACATACCATAAGGGACAATACATGTTATATGAGAACCAGACGGAGGGTCTAGAGACCTGTGTTCGCATCACAAGTCTGGCATTCAGATGTTCAATGGTTCATTATACGACGTTCCTCAAAACACTTGCCCTTTCTGCCATGTCCTGTGGCATGTGGTCGAAGGGTGAAACGAGCAGAAAGGGCTCTGCTTCTCTTCCCCTCGTTTGTTAGCGGCATCTCCAGCTCTCGGCGTCGCCTCTGTCTTTGCGCTAGGAAATCTCTGCCTTTTCTGACGGCTTCCTGAAAGCTGCAGCCACGCGCCTGTGCCGGGGCCGGCAGAGGAGTGATTTACAGTAGGTAATGCAGATTTGTGGGGTGCCACTCAGAGCTGAGTCATGTTCACATCCCTTCAGGAGCCTCGAAGGGAGTGGTAATAAAGCTGAAACTACGTGACAAACGGAGTGTTCCGCGGCCTGCGGCCCCGCAGCGCTAGCAGCTGCGCTAACAGCTCCTTTTCCTCCAATGCGTGAACAGACGCTACTGAATGGGGGAATATGCGCTAGCCCTTGGACATGTAATCACTTTTACTGTTACCAAAATGTGAAGCGGGTCACTTTTAATGGGACAATTAATGACACCGTACATATATCTGTCACCACCTCTGTGGATGGTCAGCTGTCTTTAAAATGCTAACTTAAGATCATGTTCTGCTGTATTTGAGCCTAAAGCCACTCTCTTTGTCTGTACTGTGCTTCGCCCATGTGTTAAGGCTAAAAATGTTGTGTAGCAAAGTAACAAAACATGTTTTGGAGGAAGCATCCTAAAATGGCTAAATAAATGTTACATGCATGTACTTATACATGAATTTATACTAAGGAAATCTCAAACGCTTTCTCTATTCTTGCAGATTAAGATCTGTAGTAAATCTAACCCCAATTTTTGTCTTCAGCTGTGATTAACAAATTAAACATTACATTTCCTTGCATCTTAGGTAATCTAAGTTTTAGTGGTAGGTAGACTATGGAGGTTGATGCAAGGAAGTGGCCCTTGCTGAAAAAGGTGTCACTCAAACAGACAAAGTGTGTTTCGGTCAGGTTGAAGAGAGGCCTAGAGCCGACGGCAGCCGTGTTTTACCTGTGAGCTGTGCCTCGATGCTTTACGGTTTAATCACAGCGGGGAAATGAAACGGAGAGATTTCCTTTTCCTGTTTTTGCCACACGGGCTGCCGCGGCCGATTCCCCTATTCCCACCACGCTCACGGGACCCGCGTGCTCTCAGCGACATTTTCTAGACATCAGTGTGAAACTGTGCCAAGCTCTTTAGACAAATCATCGCCGTTTCATCCACTGCAAATCATTTCCTCTTCTCTTTTTTGCGAGGAAAGGCACACATTTTATGTGCTCCAAAAATGACGGCCTGTCTCTGATCTTTAAAAGGTTTCTTTTTTAAAGTTTAAAAGTTAAGAGCTCTTTTTAAAAGTTTCTGTCTTTATTTTGGTGTCACGGGCGATTCCTGAGTTGAGTGGTTTGTGATTTGTTGACTTTGTAAGTTTAGAGCTGAATGAGTCTTCGTGTTTTGTAGATTGGTGTATGGTATTACCACAGCTCGCATAATTACATCAGCCCAAACAGATGAATTACTCCTTGTTAACAAAAACTGAAATTAATCGTTTGGGAGAGGGGTTTGCCGGTTGAATAAAGGACAGATTGAAATGGTTGTGGTTGCAGGGTCAAGTCTCGGATCACTCCCCACCCCCCCCCCCTTTCCAAAATGGGCCGAAGCATTACACAGCTTCCTCCTGTGCTTCCTCCACATCGTTTGGACCCTCGCGCTCAGACAGGGTGAAGTGCGTTTTGAATAGCGTGTCAACGTGGAATTCTGGCAAAATGCTCCGCGTGTCTTACATATTTGCCTGAGTGATGATGTATTTACAGTGTGGGCAGCTCCGACCGTGCGTTTGATCAGTTTATTACAAGGTACATGGTTTCCATTAGCCCTCAGATTCCGTAATCCAAGCGCCGCCTTGGCCATTGATGGAGAGGGTGAAGCAGCAGCGCTGAATCATTAACCAGTCACGGACTGCAGGATTCTTGCGCGAATTTAATGATAACTGCCCCGTCTTCCAGCCGCGCATGCTTTCAGGCCAGGGGATTATTTTGCCGGGCGGTCGTGAATAAGGGCTTTTACGATATGCCAAAAGCTGAATCCTGCAGTTGTGATGCAGACTTAAGACTCATTCTTTGCATTTATTCCCCGCGTTGCCAGCCCTTTCGGGATGACGTCTGTTTGTTTCTGAGTGACTCATGAGTCTGATCTTAGCCCTTCAAATTTTGGAGGGCTGCCTAAATATTTGGCATTTACCTACGCAAGTAAAGGGTTAGGCTATATTAAAATACTTTGGCAGGATTGATGTTCTGAGCGGCCAATATGACCCGTGGCCGCAGCACCTTGAGCCTCCAACCTTAGCAGCTCAGGGAAAGTGGCCAGTGTCACTTGTGGTCAGCTGACTAAGTCACGTAAAGCATATCCGTAGACAGAAGATCAACTGACGCACTAAGCGCACGTGGTCTCAATGAACAGTCTCGTAACTGGAAATATCATTTCTACGCTATGGCACAATGGGTAATGGTAGCAATGAAAACCATGAGTTCAGGGAAAATGTTAGTGCGATTGCTCCTTTCAGTGTGGAGGAATTGTTACCTCTGATTTTCCAATCTCCTTGTGATGGGGCTTCAACAACCATATTTTCCCTTTTTGAATCTCTCTTACGAGAGCCCTTGTGCTGATTGGTCTGTTCTGCTTTGTTGCCAGGTACTGTTAGTATTTGCCAAAGAAGATAGCCAGAGCAATGGCTTCTGTTGGGCCTGTGAGAAAGCCAACTACAGGTGTAGCGTTGCCAGAACTCCTGAGTCTGCACTGGAGTGCTTCCTGGAAAAGCACCATGACATCATCATCATCGATCACAGGCATTCCAGATACTTTGATGCAGAAGCATTATGCCGGTACGTTGACACAACACACACGTTTTTTTTGAAATTTTAAAAAGGTTAAATATTTCTTTAATGTGTCTGTCTTTAACATGGTTCTCATAAGAGAGATAAGGAAAATCTCTGTTAAAATCATTCTCTCTAAAGCACTGTTACATATTTAAGAGGTGAATGTAAGAGGTGAATTAAGAGTGATGAAATTTTGCACATTCTTGAAATCACAGGAATGGATCATTGCATGGTCAGTTATTTGCTTAAGTTATTTTAAAAATCGGCAAAATTTTGCTAAATTATTCAATTTGTAACTTGTGATTGGATTTTTTTGAACAACACAAGTTGCACAAAGGAGAAGGTCTTGTCTTCAAAGCAATGCACTGCCATCTTTTTGGACACAAAAAAAGAAACTAACTGTGACATGTTACAAGTGTAATCAAACATAAAACAGATCCTTTGCTATGGATTTCCCTGCATCATGAAGCCAGGAGTTCTGGCCTGACTTCAGTCGTGTCTCAGCAAAGTCGTATGACCCTCTGAAACGAGAAAATTGTCCTCTCAGCTCTATCTTTAGCTTCAGCATAAACCAAAAACGAGTTTATAAACATCAATTTAACTGGCCTGCCATGTATGTTAACCTTATTCATTTTCGCCAATCTATATACATTGAGCATACACGCACAGCGCCTGAGAAAGAACTAAAGAGGCTTTATGGGCGAAACCCTCCCAGTAACCACTGGCTGATGACTGCGAGTGTACAGTACATTCTTTCAGTGCCACATTCATTTGCGGAGGGCTGCACAACTGGGAATCTGCCTCTGAGCATCGGACCATGAGTAACTGAAGCAACATTGATTTGATGCCACAGTTCTTTCCACCGCCGAATGCACTAAATGGCTCCTTCTGTTTACATTTAGGTCAATTAGAGCAGTGAACTCTTCGGAAAACACTGTGATGGTCGCCGTGGTGAAAAGGTACGGGCCGTGACAGCGGCTGTTGCTGTTGTTATTGTCTCGCCGTGTCCTGTGTTACTGTGGTTGTGTACGGCATCGCATGTAAACGGCGGTACTGTACCGTGAGCTTTGAACTGACATTTTTAAAGGAACAGCATGGTAAAACAAATATATAAATAATGCGCCACTTGTGACGGGAATGATTGTGACAATGTACACGATCTATGCTGTGCTTTTAAAGGCCAGACCGGGAGGAAGGGTCGGTGATGCCTCTGATCTCCGCTGGATTCAACCGGGTAAGAGAGAGGAAAGGGAGGGAGGGGCAGAGGGGCAGAGGGGCAGAGGGGTAGAGAGAGAGAGAGAGAGAGAGAGAGAGAGAGAGAGAGAGAGAGAGAGAGAGAGAGAGAGAGAGAGAGAGAGAGAGAGAGAGAGAGAGAGGGAGGGAGGAGACGGAGGGAGGGGGGGGGGCGGAGGGGGGCGGAGAGGGAGAGGACAGAGAAGGAGAAAGATAGACATAAGAAGGGAGAGAGAAGGGAGAATAGAAGGAAAGATGGATTGAAAGGAGCAAGGAAAGAGTAGGGAGGAGAAAGGGGGACAGAGGCAGAAGGAGGGATGTGGAACAACCAAGAGAGGGAGGGATGGAGACAGAGAGGAAGGGTGGATAGACTAAGAAAGGTAGACTGGGGGCAGAGGAAGAAGGGTGGAGGAGCAGAGGAGGACAGAGAGGGAGCGGGTGCCCCAGCTGAGTCCCATGTGTGCAGCACGCCATGGCCTTCAGCGGCCACCACATGGGCGCACGTGGGCCGAGTGTCAGAAGTGCTGAGGGAGGCTGTTTTCACCACCAGCTGCTGTCCACAAACCAGACGCCGGAGAGCGGGAGAGCAGAAACACAAACGACAACAAGATGTGCGATTGTTTGCTCCGTGTCGTGAGACGGCCCGTGGAAATAACCCAAGGAACCGCGGTTATTTTCTTGTTTAAAATTAGATTCTGTTTCAGTGTTTTGAAGACAAATACACCAGTGCTTTTTTATTGGAGACAAGGCTGTTATCTGGGTTGGATGGCTACAAATGCATTTTTTCCTCCTCTTTTTTGCTGCTGACCAGAACATATTTCAGTGTTTTGTGTGCTTTCACACAGTGGGAATGAAACTTGAACTGTTTAGAGCCCTTCATATTACTGTTTCTCTCTTGTTTACTGAACTGAACTGCTGTCATAAAGGCAAACCATTTCAATATTATTAACAGCAGAGTTACAGTACTACTCTGTGACGCAATCCCTTGTTCAGTTTTGATGGTGTCCTCTTAGGAAATCAAATCTCATGTCACATATCTCCCCTTCCCCTCCACCATAAACAGATGTTTAATATCATGATCTCGAGAGACCCTAATAATTACAGGAAGTAAATGCTGGGCGTCAGTGTAAGAAACCACCATGTTGAGTTTTTTCTTATAGACTAAAACCATTCATGCGATAAGATATGAAATCGCATCCTACATGATCAGCAACACTTTACCAACACTGGCCGATGCTCTCTCTCTCTCTGTTTGTCTCCCTCTCCATCAGAGATATTTTGAAAATGCCAACATGATGGCCTGCTACAATGAGCTTCTCCTGCTGGAGCATGGAGAAGTGCGGGCGCAGTTCAAACTGAGGTAACCAAGCAGGAGGTGGGGGGGTCGGGGGTCGAGGGAGTGGGGTGCTCACCATTAAAACACACCTTTCCTACTGTGAGCAGAGAAAGGCCAGCGCACAAGAGCACTTACACAAACGCATTACTAATCCTTTAAAGTTCCTCATTTGCCCAGCTTTACCGTTTGACGCTTCCATTAGAGAATACCTGTTGCCGTTCCAGGCTTCCCCGTGCCATTCCTTGGCTCCTGGGCCCCGTCTGTTAATTCAAGACACCTGTTGCAAAGCACTAGTTTACCCTCACCGCTTTTGCTCTGTTGTGCTTTACTCCACATAGGGTAAATAAGGAATTAACTGAGCTTAAAGCTGACAGGAGGAAATACCATATAAATAATGGGGTGTGCATTTCTTACAGTCAGGTCAGATCTAACTCGTGTTGATTGTGTTTTGCCATTTTAAATTCAATTGGCTTTTTTTTCAGTTGTTTTTGTCTTTTTTTCCTAAACTACCAGAGCATGCAATGCTATTTTCACTGCACTGGAACAAAGTCAAGAGGCCATCGAGATCACAAGTGAAGATCAAGTGATTCAGGTTTGTTGTCAGAGGCTTCTTGCTCTTATGTAGATTGAGTTTTTGATGACACCAAAAGACGTATTGTTTGAGTATTCCTGAAGTGTCCCATTATTGTCCTGTTCAACAAGACGAGCCCTGTCTGAGAGAGTCTCATGCATTGTTTCTGTCCTCTCATTGGGTGATAAGGTTTTTTTTCCCCCTCGTTTGAACATGGATTGAAGTCTTGTGACCGATGATATCAATGATAATATCTGTGTTCTCTCCCAGTGAAAAGATCCTTTTGTTTTGCTAGCATCACAGCGCTGAACAAGTTATTTTTATCAGGATTTTTCCCCCCCGAGATAAAAAGAACATTTGTGTTTTGCCATAAAAGCCTGTAACAAGTGATCGAATGGGAGTAAGGATGTCAGCCATGATGTATTGTTTTTCCATGGCAGTGTCAGATAAATCCTTGTGTCTTTACAGTATGTGAACCCTGCCTACGAGTACACCATGGGATACCAGCGAGGCGAGCTGATCGGGAAGGAGATCATCGAAGTGCCTAAGAGTGAGAGGAATAAGCCGGATCTACTCGAAACTATAAACTCCTGCATTCGGAAAGGAAAGGTGAGCGTCCCGTCCTTGCGCCTGTCCCAAACCAGCGGGGCGCGGCTCGATATGAAAAATGTTCTCATGCTCAGCCGTGACAGGGCCACGTCAGTCACCAGAAACAATATGTAACATATAGCCCACAAACCATTGTTTTCCCCATGTGTGTTCCCCCATTCTGGAAAAAAAACATTACCTACTAGGGTCCTTTAAGAACCCAGTCTATGATTCACCCAACTCAAGTTTCTGCAGTGTTACGGGTGGTAGTGGCCAAGGCTTAGCTCTGCGGCGCTTTCAGCACGCGGTAGTGCTCCTGTTACACAGTAACTTGCACTCTGCCTCTCCTGCTTTGTCTGTCACCCGCGCCTGGTGGGACCTATAGAGGAGAGCCGGCTGAATGTGAATGAATCGGCCGCTGAGAGGTAAAAGGGGCCTGCCGGCGAGGCCCTGGTGGGCAGAGAGTTGCCCGCAGCTTTGCCGCGCACCGCGGCCAGACGGTCCAGCGGAGAGGCCTCCTTTTTCAAGTGCGCGGATCTGTTGGGACCGGCCGCACAGCGTGCGACCACTTCAGAGAACGCGAAGGTCATTTACAGACAGGAACAGTGGGGAAGGTCCTTTTGAACCCAAGAGAACCGGACCGGGAGTTTCAGACATGAAAAGGCTCGGCTCAACACACTTTTCACAATAAAGCCGCCACTGTTCTTTGATATTTTCCATGGTTGCAGCCCGCACCGGAGCACCCAGACATTGTGCCATTTATATTTTTCTTTTATTTCCGAAACGTTTGCGTTTCATCGAAAACCTGATGTGCAGCGGTTTTGCGGCCCAAATGGTAATGCTGGCACACTGGAATTACAACCGAGGTATTCTTCATCCAGTTATCTTAAGTGTTAAGAATGTAGAGAATTTTCCATCATCTCCTAATTTTCACATTTTAATTCCAGGAATGGCAGGGGATTTATTATGCCAAAAAGAAGAATGGAGATAGTGTCCAGCAAAATGTGAAGATCACACCTGTGACTGGACAAGGAGGGTGAGCACTCCAATAGCGAGGATGTTTATGAGCACTGTGGCATCTGACTATTCTGTTGTGCCATATTTGAGTTCAAATGATCAATGAAAGTCTCTCTGTCCATTTTATTTTTCAGAAAAATCAGACACTATGTGTCTATTAACAGGCCTTTAAACGATAATAATAAGGTAAGAAGATATTTTGGTGTGACGTGGGAGCTGGATTGATGGTGTTTGCTCAAACGTGACAAGTCCTTTTGTTTTATTTCCCGCCCTAGTCTGACAAGTCCAGCGATCGCGTTCAAGCAGAATCTCAAACAGGTATGAGATCACCTGAAACACGAATTCCTGTGGATGTGACCATTGCAACACCCATGACTGTTTGCATCTGACTATGGTCATAGCTGTGCTGGGTTCATTGGGACTACAGGGAGGGAATGGTATTTATCATGAGCGAGATATGGTAATATAGTGAGGTATGGGCAAAAATATTTGAATTTTCTAACCCTGGCAAGGGCAATTCAACTCCATAGGGGCCAGACATCTGCAGGTTTTATAGTGATGTTTCCAGTAACACCTGGTACACCAGGTGAGCTGCCTTCCCATTCAGATGAAAAGAGTGCAATTAAACAACTAATAATTGAGTCAGAATGAGAACCAGCAGGCATGGCTGCCCTCTGATCCTGGCATTGCCCAACCCTGGTGTAACGGGCAGCGCAGACTGCGCGAACAGAGCTGTGGTCAGTTACATGGCTTTTATACATGTTCTTCTCCGTCCCCAGACATGCAGTCGTCCAAACACAAAGACCGGAGGAAAGGCTCTCTGGACGTCAGATCGACCACCTCCCGAGGGAGTGACGGTGAGCGGGGGCCGTAGTGGGGACAGCTATGGGAAATGTCATTCTGCTACACCTTGCCTCTGCTAAACTAACACCAAACATGCTGACTTAAATGTCATGTGTATTTATGCCCACAACACCGTCCCTCGTCAAAGGCGAAACAGCTATTGCTGAGGGTGGATGTATTGTCGTAACGGTACATTGGGACGTCCTTGTCCCCCCGGGCTGCGACAGGTACAATTGATATCACTTTGGCCTAAAATGGATTTGATTTGTTTGGCTCATTGCAGGCAGTTCCCAGAGAAGGCACTCTTCAATGGCCAGGATCCACTCCATGACCATTGAAGCTCCTATAACCAAGGTGAGTGTTGCTTAGTCACTGCAGACAGAAGCCTCCACACTGCTGATCTCCCCTCAGTCCCTACAGACTGCAGGCCCTACAGAGCTGGTACCCCCAAGGCTTATCCCCCGTTAGTCCCTACAGAATGCAGTTTCTGTAGAGCTTATCTCCCAAACCGATCTCATCTCAATCCTTACATAACACAGTCTCCACCGAGCTGATCTCCCCCTACACTACACAATGCAGTCTTGTCACAGCTGATATTTACAGAGGTGATCTCTCCTCAATCCCTACATACCTGTCTCCACAGAGCTGATCTCTGAAGAGCTGATCTCCCACACTCTATGTAATGCAATCTCGACAGAGCTGATATGTTGACATGATTTTCCACAGACCTGATTACCCCTCTTTCCTGATTGAATCTCCTCAGTTCTAATATCTCCAGCACTGATCTCCCCAGAGCTGATTTCCCCTCAGTCCCTACACCCTGCAGTCTCTGCAGAGCTGATCCCCCCCCTCAGCTCCTACAGGCTTTGATCTCAGCGCACACCTGACCTCCTGCGTATCCCTGCCCGCCCAGGTGATAAACATCATCAACGCCGCTCAGGAGAGCAGCCCGATGCCCGTGGCGGAGGCCCTGGACCGCGTGCTGGAGATCCTGCGCACCACGGAGCTCTACTCCCCCCAGCTCGGGACCAAAGAGGAGGACCCCCACACCAACGACCTGGTCGGGGGGCTGATGACCGTAAGTCCCCCCCTGTTGGTTTATGGCAGTGGTGCTTGGGGGGGGGGAGAGCCAAACATGGGAAAAGCACCACAGTAACATTTTCCCATTTATGTTCTCACAGTGCTTTTTTTTTTTTTTGGAGGGTGGAAATGAGTTGTGCGTAGAGCATGACCCCCGGGAGAATAGGCAGTGTGACCGCACTATTTATGGAATCTTTTAACCCTTCGATGTCATGGTAACGAGCGTTGCTTTTTTTTTCGTTGTAAGAAAAAGTGTTCTCTCTTTGTCCATTATGGTCTGGAGGGTTGTCAAGGGATTCGAGGCTGGTACATAATGTTCCTGAGGTGGTGCCTCTATTAATCGATTAATTAGCCTGATGGCGTTGTAGTGATTTTGCTCAGCAAATCTTGAAAAAATAGCTTAGGAGGACGATAAACAGACAGTTAACCTCTTTTCTTCTTGAATCGATCCCCTTCCAAAAAAAGTGCTGAAAAAAAATGCTGGCCTGTTGCACTACACCGCTAAGCCCAGGTGAAATCTCGTCATTCCTTGAAAGTGTGTTCCTGATTTAATTAAATGGTTCTCAGAAATGTAATTGCAGTATGATTGGAACATCACAGGCGTCATTTAATTATTCATGAATTACAGCGGATGGCATTCTGCCAGCAACGGCGTCTTATTCCCTGTATGAATAGAACTCTGTTCGGCCTGAGACCTCTGAACGGCGAGACCTGCTCTCTTTCATGTTGTGGGAAAGCATCTCTCTGGCCGTTCCTGTCCCGACCAGAGTGTGAGAGGTTCACGTTCAACACCGCCCTGTTTTTTTTCTTTCTTTTTTCTTTTTTTTTCCTCCCAATTGCGCCGCACCGGCCCCTTGTGTCGTTACTTGCGAAAGTCAAAAAAATATCTTGGCTCGCGTCCACCCCCGCCAACCCCCGCAGTCGACCTGTGCGTTGTTTCCATGCTGACCGCGGCACAGGCTGTGAGGTGTTGTGAGGACTGTAGCCGGGCCTGGCGGAGCGGTGGGAGTGCCAAGTTGGCAGTCTTGGCCGCAGCCCCAGAGGAAGTGTTAGATTGTCCTTTGTACTCCCGCAGGCCGGAGAGGAAGAGCTGGCCGCTCCGCACCACAACAGACTTTCAGATGAACCTTTTCCTCTGAATTCCAGTAGCCTGGAAACATCCTGTTCTTAGGTGGACCAGATGAAATCAGCGTGACTTTACACATAGGGGCTGGAGGCACTGAGGCGATCCGACACTAATGAAACGGGAGTGATGTTTCGCTTCTGTACCTTCGTCGAATAGATTTCCTAGGTGTGTAATGTTTCAGTTGTAGAGTTTTTCCACGGACTCGCGGTCTTGTATTGGCATTCCGAAGAATCGCTGAAGTAATACTTTAATGGTTTGCGTAGTTTTCAACAGAAATACGTGCGCTCCTGTTCAAAGCGAAGCCGCTGTCTCCGTCGGATGTTCAGAACTCCAGAGTAGGGTCTTAAAATAGCCCGCGTCCAGAAGCCGCTGCACCGTTTAGACAATGCGCGGGTCAAAGATGACCCCAGTTCTACTTCCTTTCTCACTCCACAAGTAAACACTTGCTGGAGCGAGCGCACGGGCCGGAGGAGAGTGGGCGCAGCCGCCTGCGTCCCGGGGCCTGCCTCCCGTGCCGTGCGGGCTCCGTGATCCCTCTGCACTCTGGGAGCTCGGCCCGCATCACGCATGCATTTTTCATGCGCTCTACCGTACAGCGCACGCCCTTGCATAATTCACCATTCCAACAAGTGGCCTGACACGGAAACACGGACCTGCTCTGACTCTTACGAAACGTTACACGGCCAACAAATCTGCAACTGGGAATGATTCAAGAGCAGAGTGCTTAATGCGCTGCCAGAACCCTCCTATATGTGCTAAGTGCCAGTCTGTTTGTTAAAATGTTTTTTTTTTTTTTTTTCCACAGTCGTATCACTGTTAACTTTTCTGCCAGTAGTCGTTGAAGCGAGGGCATGGAACTCGCACAAAAATAGCTCGCATGCGATGTTAAACCTTGATTCATGTTTCCCCTTCTGCAGGATGGCTTGCGGAGATTATCAGGGAACGAATACATCTTCGCGACAAAACGTAAGAACCTGGAAAGAAAGGCCCTTTTCCTCATTTTCCACTTAAAGGAAACCAGGCAGGCACATCACAGCTGGGAATGATGTATGCTGGAATGGCTGCTGTGACCCATGATCTGTGCCGCACCCCGGCAACCTTTAAACAATCACTCATCTCTGAAGCCTTCAAAAGCCAGCCACAGCAAACACCATGCACCAAGTAACACTGTTGTGAAGTCTACTGTCCAGAACGGTTAGCCTGAGCAAAACGCATCCAGATGCAGAAGCCAGTGAGAGGAATTTTACGGTTTTGAATCCAGTAAAAATATTTATTGAATCAGACACAAACATTTGCAATCTTAGCAGAAGATGCAAAGACCCCAGGGCTAGTCCCAGAACGCCACTAAATTACTGTGAGAGAAAGAGGATCTGGGAAATATTTTTAAACAATACCAGGACAGAATAAACCATTACAGACATTACAACTGTATTTTGAAATTCATTGATTTATGAGATCATAAGAATGTAATAATCATATTTTTTCACACATGAAATTTCATACGATCATGAATTCATTCGATTTTGAGTTATCTGAAATCAAGTGACAGTAGCACAAGTAAATTGACGCAGAATGAAGGAAAAGGCCAGCCGAGTGAATTTAAATATCCTTTTAGGCTTGAGCCGAACTCAGCGTGTCTGTAATTGCTGCGGTTTTGCCTGGTGTGGTGTACTCCTTCAGAGACTCTCTCCTTGTCTTGTTTGTCTGCAACGCCTCAGAGCTTCACCATATTCCCAGCCATCTGATCACCCCGCTCTCGCTCAACGACATCCCCCCAAGGGTGGCGCAGACCATGGAGAACGAGGACTCCTGGGACTTCGACATCTTCAACCTGGAGGCTGCCACCATGAAGCGGTGAGGGCGGGACGCGAAGCTGTCCAGGAGCTCCCCTCCCGTCACCCCCCGAGGAATCCGCTCCCAGCGCTTAGTAACACCTCGCAGTTAGCGATGATGTCGGCAGACCCTTAGGTTTGCCTCGCCGGCACACATAACGAGCGAGCGAGCTCCAGGGCCGCCGTGCTTCGCTGGAGAGACGTGCAGCGCAGCTGAAGCGCAGGCGTTCTCCGCGCTCTCCAATGTAGTGTTTGCATTTGATATTGATATGTTACATTGCACACATCACCCGCAGTGGCTGCCCCAGCGTGAGTGTACACATAATGGGTAACAAGTGTCAATCAGCGAAGGATTGCTTTTGACCCTGTTTCGAGTTTTGATTCTGAAGGGTTTTTGGAGTTGCAATTTTATTGGTGCTCGATTCAAAGTAGCCTGGAAAGTAGCAGAGTGCATTTCAACAGCACCCATCCAAAATGGGCTGCAATGAGAGAGCTGCAAGGCAACTGATATCTAGAGGTTACAAAGCTGTTGGCAGTGTGGAGCAGCGCTGGACTGCATTCTTTGAAAGGTTTAAAATTTCTGCTCAAAGTTGGAACCTGCTTCTTCGTTTCAGGTGTACTGGAATGCAGCTTGTTAGTAGCCTGTTATGAATTGTTAGCATGTTTGAAATCAGTACAAAAAAAAAGCTGACGTCATGATGTAATGGATAATTGTGCTTTCTAATCTGTTCCAGGCCCCTGGTGTATTTAGGCCTGAAAGTTTTTTCACGCTTTGGGGTGTGCGAGTTCCTCAACTGCCCCGAAGCTGTGCTGAGGTCGTGGCTACAGGTGATCGAGGCCAATTACCACGCGAGCAACTCCTACCACAACTCCAGCCACGCCGCCGACGTGCTGCATGCCACGGCCTACTTCCTCTGCAAGGAGAGGGTAAAGGTGAGCCCGGCGCCGGCGCCCGTGGGATTCCCGCGGAGGGAGATGCCATTATTCAACATCATTCCGCTTTTTACACCCCCATTTTCGCGCGGCTGTTTCCTCACCGTAGGGCTCACCTGTGCCCCTTTCTTCTGCAGTCTGGATTTAATGAAGGCCATGGCATTTGCATTACAGAGAAGCTGCCAAGGGATAATTTGCCCTCCTCTTCCAGAATCTGGCTTAAAGTGGGCTCTACAGAGTAGTGGAGTTACATACACTACACTTATGCAACAGGAAGAGATTAGTCTTAAGTCATTCTGGGGCAAGATTCCTTTGCAAAATATTTTACAAAGAAATCTTATTTCATTGTAACTGTTATTTTTAAGCCTCACCAAAAACGTTTGGCTTACATCATATCATTTTATATGTAGATGATAACTCAAGTTAGGTGATTATTGCATTGCCCATTTAAAAGCCAACGCTGTTCTGATGCTCCACTGGTAGAGGCTCTAGCTGTGGATCATATCTTGGATACCATGGTGAGACTAGCAACCGTGGCCTTGTAGTTATCTGTAGTCAGTGGTCTTAACAGTAAAGTACTGGGAGTATGTAGGAGGTGGCAACAGATGAGAGAAAATGACACATTCTTGAGTATCAGCTTTATATTTTCCCAGTAACGCAACGACAAGCATGCAAAAAAACCCAGCGAACGCATCCTGACCGTAGCCCGTGTCCTAATTCACAGCAAAGCCTGGACCCCATCGACGAGGTGGCCGCCCTGATCGCCGCCACGGTGCACGACGTCGACCACCCGGGCCGCACCAACTCCTTCCTGTGCAACGCGGGCAGCGAACTGGCCATCCTCTACAACGACACGGCCGTGCTGGAGAGCCACCACGCCGCCCTGGCCTTCCAGCTCACCACCCGCGACGACAAGTGCAACATCTTCAAGAACATGGAGAGGTGAGCGCCCCGCCCCAGAGAGACCCGCGGCCCTGGGGGACGGGGGGAGCCGGGAAGAGAAGGGCGGGGGCGGACGCATTCGTGGTCATTTAGGATAATGTTCATTTTCTTTCATGAATTTGTGCTGCTACTGTTTTCACCATTATTCATGTCATTTTTGTTCCATTTGACAATGAAATTCTGAACACACATGCCGCAGATCATTACAAGTAGTGACTGATTATAATGGGACTTCAAAGGGAAATTAGACTTACATTTTTCACACTTCTTTCATACCCTGACTCTTTGTACCCTGACTCTTTGACAGTAAGATTTGTTCCCAGTTAACAGGACAGACCCAACCAAAAACTCTTAGGTGTGTGGGGGGAGGTGGTTTATTATACTTCATTTATTTGTTTATTTTATTTCATTTCACCCCTCTTCTTGTCCAGAAACGAGTATCGCACCCTCCGTCAAGCCATCATTGACATGGTCCTGGCCACAGAGATGACTAAGCATTTTGAACACGTCAACAAGTTTGTGAACAGCATCAACAAGCCCCTGGCTGCTCTGGAGGAGAACGGGGTGAGATGGTCTGCTCTAGACATTTGTACTGTAGACAATCACAGGATCAACAGGAGTAACATAATGTCCACTCAAAAGTATTACATATAAAAGTTTTTGAATTATGACAGATGTTCTATATCATGCCAAGATTGTTGGTTTGTATTCGTTCCCTGCTCTGCACTTCCTAATTCAGGAGGCTGTGATTGGTAACAGGAGGTTCAGCTGCTGTCTGCACTGCTATGCTAACTATGGATGTGCTGCTTTAGACCAGGGCCCTCCAAGAATGTTCACATGGAGCCAGCAAATCGGAACACTTGCAGCTCCAAGAAAGCAAGAGACTTTCAATGTGAACTCTCAGTGTGAACCACACAGATCTGAATATCTGTTCTGTACATAGACTATCTGTGATGTTTTGGTGTTATACTCATGTGAGGTTCTAAGTATTCTAGCATTTTTTTTTCTACTCTATCTTTTCTGATTGATAAAATTTCATCAGGAGGACTGCATCACAATGAACGTGCAGTTTGTATAGGACTCAGAATGCCAGCCCGCTGCCTTCTCTAAGGCGCAGCCAGATGCGCTAACGTGGTGCTGTTTTAAAGTAAGGGGGGACTCCTGGTTGAACGTCGCACCAGCCTATGCTGCCGTGGGCACGAGCTGCTTTGTGGGGCGAGAATGTTACAGGCTCTTACCAGCTTTCTCAGCCAGGTGTGGAATGCACCGCAGGGCCATTTTAAGGGATCCTGAAGCTTTTTAAAGAAGAAAATGAAGGGAAAGCTGCCCTCTGAGCAGCGCTCACCTCAGTTTCTCTGCTCGGAAGCTGGTGATTTGCAAAAAGACAACTTCTTTTTTCCACATTAGCTCTTGTTCCCAGTTGAAGATTTGACTTTCTCTCATTAACAGTCATATTTTTTTAAATCTGCCCACTTGGGATCGTAATACTCATTCCTCCCCACATGTTGGACTGTCTCTCCTAAAGAGACTGCTGCTGTTCTAACTTGGATTAATTTAACATGAAATTACTATCTATATGTTTATTCTTGAGAAACAGAAGCTTCAGTGGTGTCCTGCGTGTATTGTTCCAGCAAACATGTGTACAGCTCTTTCTCAGGGTTGCCCCCATTCTGATGATATGTTTGTCAAGTTTAGACAAAAAATACCAGCGGCCATTCTGAATTTGTCTGTTCTTGCACTTATTGGCTTTCTCTGTTCCTAGGGCAACGGGGATGAGGAAGCTGCCAAAAGCATTTTGACCTCACCGGAGAATCGAATTCTTGTCAAACGCATGCTGATCAAGTGCGCCGACATCTCCAACCCTTGCAGACCACTGGAGCTGTGCATCGAGTGGGCGGGTCGCATTTCAGAAGAATATTTTGCACAGGTAATTGGACCTCCAGTCAGCCAGAGACCCTAAAGAGATGAGAATGCAATGGCTGATGGAGACAATTGTGCTGAAACATCTGAACTGTGTGTTTTGCTGTTGGTAATGAGAACATAAGTGATTCATTTTGAATTGAAGCAATAAGTGATAAACAAGGGGATGAGCTGCGGTAGGGGCATGGTGTTCTTTGCAGTAATGGCACTCTCTCTCAAATTCATATTCAAACAAGCTTTACTGGCATGGCCACACAGATGTACAGTATTGCCAAAGCAAACAAGCAAACAAAATGACAAAATCTCTCTCTCTCTCTCACTCTCTCTCTCAATTGTTCAGACTGACGAGGAGAAGAGACAGGGCCTGCCCGTGGTGATGCCCGTCTTCGACAGGAACACCTGTAGCATTCCCAAGTCCCAGATTTCCTTCATTGACTACTTCATCACAGACATGTTTGATGCCTGGGACGGTAGGTGGCCGCATGACTTGTTCAGTGTGCGCAGCATTAATTGCATGACCTTTCTGACCATTTTTAGAAATGAGATGAGAACTCAAAAATAATCACTTTGACTCACTGGGTTAATGGTTTCGTAATAAGTTCCCTTGCAGTGGAATCTGAACCAGGACTCTAAAAGCATACGTGCACTTCGTGCACTTACATGAAGATCCACAAAGCAGGCTTGACACATCAAACCATGCAGGGACTGCAGTATCCTGCTGTATTGATGAAGTTTTTGAAGTATTTTTCCTTGCTGTCTCTCTCCTCCAGCATTCGCAGACCTGCCAAACCTCATGCAGCATCTGGACAACAACTTTAAGTATTGGAAAGGGCTGGACGAGCGCAAGTTGCACAGCTTGAGGCCTCCCCCGGAGTAGCTGTCCCTCTCCGCGGGGGGAGGGGAAGGGTCCTCCCTTGCCCGGCATCGTCGCGCCCACTCACGCAGAGCGGCCTTCCTCAACCTCACGCCGGAGCGTCTCCCTGTCATGGCCGCCAGCACGGCAGCAAACCCAGCCCTGTGGACTCAAAACCCTCCTGCTTCTGTTACACAAACCCAGAGAGAGAGAGAGAGAGAGAGAGAGAGAAAGAGAGAGAGACAGAGAGAAGCAGACCGCCACAACTACGCAAGACACCCGGCTTCATAAACGAACAAACAAAAGGACGGACCGGCATATGACTAAAAGGCTTCCTGTTTCCTGTGACAGCGGCACGGGTCAGGTGCCACCATGGCACACGGGCCAGACTCTTACTTGACGATGCGTCAAACGGAAACGCATCCCGCCTCTGGCGGCAGAGGACTCCGCTGTCCTTTTGAGACTGACAGGCCATGACGAAGCACGGGAGAGGGACTGGGTTTTGAGGCTCGGTTTTTTTTGTCTCGCTCAGCCCCGCTGAGACACCTCTTCCTCCTGGAACGGACGCGTGGAGACATCGTCCGAAGCGGAAAGCCACGAGGCCTCGTCCGACAGGATTATTTTCTCACTTGTTCGAAAGTAACACTACAGAACTACACTCCACCTTCATTTATTCTTCTCTGTATTTTTTCTGTTTGTTTGGTTTGTTTCTTTTTCCTCAAAAAAAAAAAAAAACACATCTACTAATCCTTGGCTTTGAGAGGATTTGTAGTTGCATTTGGCAACCCTGAGAACAGGGGTGGGTTATGATGATTGCGATGGTTATTTAGGGTGTGGATGTTCATTTGGGTCACTGTTGGAAAGATGCAAAAACATAACCATCTTAATCATAGGTATTTACAAATACACATTTTGGTATATTTATTTTGTTTTAGATGTTCAGTATTTTCTATAAATTCACAAACGATAGGTAAATAAATTAGAGAATTAAAAAAAAAATAAAGCGTAATAAGAAAAAGCCAAAGCTGATTTAACAGAGGCGTTCCAATTGCACGGGTCATGTCCATCAAAACGCATTTCATTTCATGTCTAGATAGTTTCATTTTCATAATGCAAAATACCAGTTAGATTGCCACCTTTATATTGCACTGTAAACAACAATGGAAATGTATGATTTAGTTATTCGTCCAAGACTGGGATGCTGAATTTGGGAGTAAGCTGTATTGTTGGTCACTTCAGCGTGGGAGGGTGTCCATGGAGGGGGCTCTGCTAGACCTGTAACTATTGGGTATTGCTGTACAACAGACAGCTTTCAATAACAGACGAAATCTGTGAAAGTGTTTTGGACTTGAAAGATTTTTCTCCCAGAAATGTTTTGTATCTGGTTTATTCTACTGAAAGACTGCCTTATTTTATACAATATTTATACAATATGTCCCACTGCATAAATGCAAAGAAGATCTGGAGTTTTTTTTTTTGATAATTTAGTCAAGGAGTGATATTCAAACAAATCTCAATATTTTTATAGACTATGTATTTTACACTGGAATGAAAACAAAAATGAAAACTAAGTGATAATCTGGAATATTGTGAAAATGTTTGACAAAATCATTGGACAGGCATTTCACTATCAATATTTTAAAAAGTAACAGATTTCAGGGGGTGCAGAATACAGAATTGTCTATCACTGTGTAATGCCAGTCTTCTAGCATATGGCTTGCTCTGTGTATCATACTATATTGGCTATTTGTCCCAAAACCTTCTTTACACAGAATTCCCAGGGAAAATGTTTCATCCCCCACTGGTGTCTCATTAGGATACTAATATATGTGAGAGAATGTTCCTTATTAAAATGATTTCCTACTTTTATTTAAACCGTATATAAACATGCCATAATGCATATGCCCACAATGAGTCAATATGATATATTGACCAGATGCTTTTTATTTTCTTTTAAGACAGAACTGTACACTCAATCAGGGGATTTGATTGTTAGCTCTGATTCACTGCTACTTCCGGTCTTACAGCACCGAAATAAAACATTAGAAATTTATTCTTCGGAAAATAAAATAATGATAATAACTACGCTGCAGCACGTTTCTGTAACACCACCATTCTCTTAGAAGGAAAAAAAAAACAAGTAATGAAAATGAACCCCAGGACAAGTATAATGTTGGACCTACCAGCCCTCTGAAGGCCAATTTATAAATGTTACGCAAGTGCCAACCAAACACTTTCCCAGGGTTTTATTTTCGCATAAGACAATCCCAAGGGCCTTTTGGGAACTAGATGTTCATCATGTGTCAGTTCTTTTGTTTTTTTTTTTTTCTTGAGATTTCTGAGAATTCCAGAACCTCTCCAACAGGCTCTACATGTGTAGGGGTGAAATGTTCCCCACTGTTATATACTGAAATAGCTGAAGTAAAGAAAGAGCGTTTCTTCAGCCATAAACTGGCTGCTGCTGCCATACACGTTGCCGACGTAGCCTTGCGCACCTCGTCGCCCGCCCTCCCCGTGATGAATGCGAGGTGGAGGAGCCCTGAGATGGGCAGATGGGACAGACGAGTGGAATGTCTTCTCACAGGTTTGCGAGACGGTCACGGCCCGGGGCCTGAGGGCTCGGGCCCGGGGGGACCCCGTGGCTCGCTTCCCCTCCTGGCCTGGGAGCAGAGCATTCTCACAGCGAGGTCAGAGCAAGCCCGTTTCCTTGGTGAGCGGCCGCAATCTCTGCCCAGGAATGTTGTTGTGTCTATGGCTTCTAAAAGGGAGAAGGAGAAAGAGACGAGGCTTGCATCCCTCTTTTCAGGAAGAGGAGGAAAAAGAAAAGGGAAAAAAAAACCTTGACTGCAAAAAAAAAATTCCTGCATTGTCATTGGACAGACCCGGTCTGAGTGTGACCTCTGATCACATCATCATCTAGATCGCCTTTGACCTTTGAAGAGCTGCGTGCCTGCATATAAGCGAAGCCCAGGAGAAGTATTCCTCTTAAAGACATGAAATTCCTCAGGGGTTTGCTTAACGCTTGGTGGAACTGCATTCCTTGTTTCGCCATGTACGTTGGTGGTTCATATTTTTTGCGCTACAAAGTCAAACTCTATCAACGAAGAACATTCTGTTTGGCAGAGTAGCGCTCGCAGCCATGTTTATTCTTTCGTCTGAGGTCTTCCCTCAACGTGTGGTGCCTGCGTCTTAATTAGTCCACACCAAAACGTCTCGGTCTAAATCTAATGTTTGATCACACGGGAATCAAAATGCATTCAGTCTTGTGTCGGATACCACCGTGGCCATCAAAGGCATATCCTGGTCAGCATGGTTATTCAATCGTGAAAGGAGCTTTTGATGTAAATATCTTCTAAAATGACGTGCAAATCTCATTAAGCTCAAATTTGTTATTCATAGTGTTTCCTGGAAGCAATCTGACAGCACAGCCAAGAACATCTTTGCATTAGAATTAAAATGATTTTCTGAACTGGATTCACATTGGTTTTCAGTTACAGGAAAATGCCTGTTGTAATTAGCTACTTCTGCTGAAGTTGTTAGTCATCAACAGTAAATCTAACAAAAGTAAGTGAAATGAAAAAGGAGGTTGTCCCCAGTTTCCTTTTAGATGTTTACATCTGTATTTCAAGGACTAAATATGGCCAAAGAGAACAAAATCAATAGAAATGCTAAGTGCTATTTTCCAGATTTACACTTTTAATTTCTTCCATAATGTGGAAGTTCTACTAATTTGACTTGTATTGTTTCAAAGGATAATAATGTGGTATTTTATGCTTCCATTACGCTGTATATCATCAAGCAAAAAGCTTTGGATAGTTGTTTCAATTCACTGTGTGGGATTAATAATGGAAATCATCATACTGTCATTTTAGTTGGCTTTTAAAGTGGGTCTGTAAGCTAATTAGATTCGCATTGAACAATCCATTGTGGAAGAGACCGATCAAACCATGTGGCCACACAAACCGGCTCTGAACTGTCACCTGAATGGACCGTGAAAATGTCAAAGGGCACCCACCGCTACTTCACTAAAGAAATTAGCTGTGACCACATTACTGCGGTTGAGGAGTGTGGCTGCAGTGATTTCTCCTCTACCGCTCTAGGTGAGCATGCCTTGAAGGTGATCTCTGGTCAAATGTTTAAATTTGATATGTTTATGATTTATATCAAGTACGTCCATGCATGACTGGGCATAGTGTACTGGACTCTGTAAGCCTAGAACCTGACCCTCCTCCTCCTCTGGTCGATGATGTAAGCGGGGCATGCTACCAGCTGGAGAAATAGAATACGCGGTTGGAAAAAAAGCTGCAGCTCCTTGGATAGCTCTCTGATCACTGAGAGGCTACCATCAGAATCATATAGAGATAGAAGAAATATATATGTCACAAGTGTATCAATGTTTGATGTGTAGTGTATGTAGAGAAAAAGTCAGTGTTTACAAGTGAGAAAGTGGGCTCTCTCAGGAAGTCACTCTGTTGAAGGGGTGTCTGTGCCTCACCCCTAGTTTCATGGAAATCTTGTATTAGGTCTATGCAGTGAAAACAATGGTATATACAAAACAGACATTTGATAAACTCACAAAATGTTTTTCTTCATAGTTCTGGGTGTTTTAAAGACATCGGAGAGCTATCCATGGAAACAGCCTGCTTTTTTTTCAACAGTTTTGGATTTCTCACGCCGTTCGCTCTGGATGGTGGTAACCTCGGCTTATGTTAGCAGCTGGAGGAGGAGGATATGGTTCTAGTCTTACATGACACGGTTCAGAATGGACCGTCATGCATGTAATCGAAAAATCTAAAATGTCAAATTACAATTTTTCACCGGAGTTCTACTTTTAAAACGTTTGACCATGTGCTGCACATTATCCCAAATGTTTGTCGGCTGTGACACGCCCTACACTCGAGGAGAAAGAGGATTCCCCTGTTCGCAGTAAAAAATGACATCATGAGATCAGAGAGAGAGGGCTATGACTCACTCTCCTATCTGCAAGGTTCTGGCTCCGTGTTTGTGAAGAAGGAGAAAAAAAGCATGCAAGGGTAGACACAGAATCTGCGGCACGTATAAATTACATGGTTTCACGGCAGCTACGTTGGAACGTATTCCGTATTACAACTGAACAGAAAAAAAATGTAAACAGGATACCAGCATGGGTCCGTCGTCATTTCACACATCGTCTGCTGTCGTCAGTGACTGTCTGCTCACGTCAGCGATGATGATAAATCAGACAGTCATCAGTGTCCCGGGTACTGAGCCGCTCACGTTTTGATGTTTCACTCGGAGCGCGACTCAAAGGCAGGCCTCTGGCACCATAACACGCACCGGCAAAACCCGTTTCTGTAACGGCCGCTTAAGATGGCCACACTTTCATCCGTGTTCACTTTATTGGTAAGTTCAGCCCCAAAAACGGGCTGCCATGGTTAATCTCTGCAGAATTCCTGATTCCTGACTTAACCCTCTTGGCATGGCTGTTAGAAAAACACTGCTCTTATTAAACATGACTCAATCTACTTTAATCTGAAGGTAATGAAACATTATGATTGATTACAGTTAATTCCCAGGTGATGAGGCACTTTATAGTTATCCTGTCTGTCAGGTTCCTAAAAAGCTGGGAATGACCTGCCAAACAGCTGTGCGAATGAAGTAATTTAATAACATGATAATGATTTGTTTAGTACAGTACTGTTCGCTGCTTCTAAAAGGGCCGAAGACTATTACTCATGCTCACGGCCTGGCAGAGAAGGTGTCGGCTTGTTACCCTGTTAACAAGGAGGAAGTCCAGAGAATCACGCAACATCTGCCTGTGAGCTTGCCTACAGAGAGCGCTTGTGTGCTTAAACTTATCAAACGGAGGTCGAGCGGTCAGGTCCAGCGCTGCTTTTGCTTCGGCCTTCTTTCAGCCTTTCGGATTACTTTACTGCTGCTAAGTGTCAGCGTCCTTCAACTGCACAGCTTCCTTCAGATGTTTGTTTATTGTCTCAAGCCCAGTCCAAGAAATCGGAGCGGGCCTGTTCAGCTGGGAGACTTTGCTTGGCCGAAGGAGAACGCAAAGGAGTACATTTTAGAAATATGTAAATGCCGTAATACTGGAACTGGAGAGAGAGAGAGAGAGAGAGAGAGAGCCTATAGCAGGTTTGCACAGAGAGACCAGGCCCAAAAGAACCTGGAACCTGTTCAAAATGCATAAATAAACTGCAAGTGTGGAGGTGGAAACATGCAAACAGACAATGCACTAAGGTACAGAATATACACTACACCCCCAGTTCATCAGATGAGACTTTTCCTGTCCTGGACATGATTACTACCTAATATTTCTTCTGGAGCATGTTGAGGACTGAGTAATTGTGCAGTAGTTTTGGGACACATGGGTAAAACATTCGTTTTAGATTTGGAGGATTAACTGATTTCCATGTTGTTCAGGTGTGTTGTTCAGGCGTCGCGCTATGAAAAATGTATAGTCATGGTTTTGCAGCCCCTTAGCCCTAAACCTAGTAAGAGACACAACGGTGCAAGATGCCAAGTAGCTACCCTATCCCTATGCTGTAATGAGTCTTTCTTACTTTTTGAAATTGTTTCATTATGTGCTCATTTCACTCTTTTCATCTTGCACCCAGAGGAAATTGTTTCTATGGTAAGTAGCCAAAAATATAACTTCTAATTTGTAATCTGTAAAAATTAAGATCCAGAAATGCAAAATGGGAGGACTGAATTCTGTCCTTCTGTTACATATACTTTAGCTCTCAGAAACATTGATTGAACATACTGTGGCCTTCTGACAAACTGCTCTCCTGTTATTTTGCAACACATGAATCAATATCTGATATGCAGTATGACCTATGCTTAAGAATTTCATCTTACAAGTTGACCCACATTAAGAATACTAAAAATCAGAAACTCACGTATGCCTTGTAATATTCCCCAGTTTAATATCAAAATACATTTTTGACATCTTCCAGACAGGTCTCAATGTTCTGCCCACAAGCATAATTTCTCACCCATTTTGAATCTCAAACTCTGGGTAGGCTACTTCTTTTAAAAAATCATGAAGTATGGGTAAACTTGCCAGACTCATCTGGCCTTCTAACTGAAATTCAAATTCATTTTTCAAACATGCCATACAATACTGGTCAAATCAAAATAATTGGAGCAGAAAACTAGAGCAGTACTGACCACCTGTAATGGCCAAATTCTTTGTGGGAAGCCAGTTGGAATTTGAATTAACCACGGCTGGCTGCTTACACAAGAGTTGTTTACAAATAATTTGGGTGGGGGGCTATTTCAGCTGAGTACCCTTTGAGTTTGCAAGCAAGTTTTTTACCATGTATTTTTAAATGTCACTATTATCGTAAAACAAAAAACAATAAAACAATTAAAATCTGTAAAACAATTTAAATCTGTCATAGATTTAATGTTTTATTATCAGTATTTACTTGAACTCACGTGCTACCACAGCTTATTCTAAGTGACTATTTTTTCCTGTAATGTCACAACTTCTTCATATGACCACTACACTGCAATACATGTGCATATATATTATTATTATTATTAAAGGGATTATGGATCTTGGCTCAACTACACTGATGTACAGGCAAGATTTCGTCCACATCATATAGGCCATATACAGGCAAGACAATGATGCGACTCCACAGAGCGAGTAAGGGGACGTGGCTGAAAGTCGGAGGCGTTTTACGAGGCTACCTAAGCACGCCGTACTTTACTGTACTGTATTGCCACAGAGCTGAAAATCCGGCTAATTAGCTATCGAAGTATCTGCGGGGGAAAGAAAAATAACGTCCTTGGTCTCTGTGATTTAATATTCATGAAGCACGGTTTAGCCCGTTTAAACACGTTTTTAGTTAAAATAGAGCCCTCGACTCTCTTGGGAAGCAGTGTTTTCCCTGATATAAAATGGAAAAATAGAACTTCGTCTTTTTATTCAAAAAAGATGAAACTCTGTGGGTTTCCTTCGCATGATGTTACTGGCGTCAGGCTGAGGGGGGCGATGCCTTGTTGTTTGGGTACATTGTTCTGCGCAACCATCTTAACTACGTATTTCCGCCCCTTGGGTCGATGGTCATTATCGAACATTCTTTCGTACCTCTCGCTAGGTAGCAAGCTAGCGGATCGCCTGCAGCTTCAAACTCAACCGTTTGAATGCATTAACGAACTGATTCGTACTTGGCTAAGGTATATTTTCGATAATATGGCATCCGGGATGGCGGGACAAACATCGTAAGTGAGAATTTCTTTCTTCATATAGTTATGTAGGTCTGGCTAGTTAGCCAGTAGTGGTACGGCCTGGTTGGTAGGCCTAGGCAGACTGAACAAAATACCGGCATGAAGCAGTCTGTGTCTGTTTTGTAAAATATGTAGCAATTAACGGACAGATTTTAGATATTCATTTAACAGAAGCTCCTATCCAGAGCGACTTACAAAGCAAGGGTAGCATGGTACACCGATAACAAGCTGATTAGCAAACTTTACGCGCAAGGCCGCAAGAACGACGGGACAGAATACAACACTGCTAGCCAGCTGGTTTTTTGTTTGTTTTGTTGCAATTTCCGTGTTAAATGGTGACTGCCAGGACCTGGGGTTATTTTTCTTTCCTCATGGTAAAAATTAGTGAATCTGTGTAGCAATGTTGTATGCTGTTGGTTCGTACTGTTTATTGAGCTTAGTTCAACGCAAACCCGCATACCATATACAAAGCTGATACAATCTGCGCAGCTTCCGCGGGGTATTGATCCAAAACTCGTGCCCGAATCTGCTTTCCTACTAATCGGCCAGATCAAGGGCGATCGCATGACATGTCTGCGCAAAAAAAAAAAAAACGTTGGATAACTTTGGAGCGGAAGGAAAGCGGTGTGTGCGCGGCAAGACATTTAGGGCACACGAAAAATATGAGGGGGAAGTAGCATAATTATGTTGTTGAGAATTCGTTTTCCCCCGCCTAGAACATTTTGTATCTGAGCAACGTTTGATCACCGACAGGAGCGCTTTGGTCGCTTCAAAGTTGTCCGACATTTTACTTTGCGCAGTCATGTGATCGGCAGGCTGCCGACAGTTTGCCATTAGCTCAGGCGCACCAGCTCAGAGCAGGCCTTGCTAATTAGTCATATGTTCTCTGTCAGACCATTTGAATGATGCAAAGATTAGTGTGTGTACGCAGCATCCTCTGTAAACCAGTGTTAGTGAGAAGCAATGCTCCCTGTAGGTACGAAGGTAGCCGCCTGGCTCACTGGTTGTGTCCCTATCTACTTGCGGCATGTCTGGAGGGTGAAGAAAGCAGTTACTTTCAAGATATGGTCTTCTGCTGATACTGCCCTCCTATATTAATCAGAATTCAGAGCTGCGAACAGGCCGAGATGCTTTTAAGTGCTTTTAGGTCTACTTGCTCTGCATACATTACTACTGGTATTACTTTCACAGTTAGCGACTGTGAAATATTTGATGCTGACAATCAGTTTTTTGTATGTGTGGTTGTTTCTACAGGTGTTTTAATAGTAGATGGGACCAATCCAGTCCAAGGACAGACAGGCTGCAGGGCTTCCTGGGAAGCCTCTCTCACTCCCTCACGGCACCAGTGGTGTCCGTGCCCAGCTACACTGGCAGTCTGGGCACCAGCACGGCGGTCACCATGGCCACCAGTTCATCATTTGCCAGCACCGCGGGAACGGCGGCGTTGCCCCTCGCGTCCATGCCTGGAGCCCCGCCCCCATCAGAAGACAAGCCCACACCCCAGGGGGGCGTGGAGCTGGCTGCTGCCATGGCTGCCAAAATTAATGCCATGTTAATGGCCAAGGGGAAGCTGAAGACCCCACCACCTTTACCTGATAAGGTACTCATTAGCTAGTGAGGCCATATCATTGTACAGTAGTTACAGAGCATATCTGTTAGTGGATATGGAGTTTGCTTTGATATGAATGACATTTTCCCTCCCCCTTACAGATTGTCCCTACTGTGACCGTTTCCAGTACTGCAGATGAATTGGTTGTCACGGAGGTGGACATTAATGATGTCCCCATAAACTGTAGGAACCTGCTAACGAAAGGGAAGACGCAAGAAGAGGTGATTACTTCAGTGGTTGCACATTCATTAGTTGAAGTCTTTGGGGGGGTTGACGCGTTGACTTTGTGCCTTTGCACAAATATTCAATATTTCCTTTTTACATTTCAGATCCGTCGCTTTAGTGGAGCGGTAGTGTCAACAAAAGGCTTCTACATGACCAGTGCTGAAAAGGCCCAAGCCAAAGGAGTGTATGTATCTGCTATAAATTGAATGTGCCACATTTGGTATGTAGTATCTGCAAATATATTTTGTTTTGGTTTTAATTGAATATTTGTTTTATTCAGGGACCGGCCTTTGTATTTACATGTCCAGGGGAAGAGTCAAGAAGAAGTCAACAGTAAGCAGCATTTTTACCTTTCTTTAAAAAAAAAAAAAAGTCCTTTCATCCAGTTAAAGGAGGCTAAAGGCACAATCTCCTCGTGTCTTTGATTTTCAGAGGCAGTGATGCGCATTAAGGAGATCATTTCGGAGGATGTCTTGCGGTCGTCGTCCGGGCAGCCACGCCCCACCGTCCCCACCCTCACGGTGTATCCGCAGCCTCCCAGACCTGTCGCCCCTCCTCCACAGCCATGTGTTCCGGCCCCTCCTGTCCCCCGGCCTCCTCCCCCACAGCTCCCAGGGCCTGTCACCCCCCAGAGCCAGAGGCCTCCAGCTCCATACACCGGCCATTCAGGGGTAATGGAGTGTCTCTTCCCCTGCCTCTCCACCTTACGAGTTCTTAACGCGGCAGTTTTGTGTCACCTGGGAAACGGAGAAGCAGTTCTCATTGTTCTCAGGGCACGTTGTCAGGGTAGTTAGGTTTCTGTAGCGGCTGGTGTCTTGGGACAGCTGCTGAAATAATGGAGGTTAAAGAAGGTGAAGCCAGTAAAGACCACGTGGCTTTCGCTGATACCCACCTCCCACAGCAAACTAGCGGCGAGAGCAGCCTGAACCCCAAGGCAACGGGTTGGGTGTACTGCTGCCGGTTGACATTACTCTCTTCAGTTTTCAGCATGTTTTATCTTTGCTCAAGTGTTTTTGCTTTCTCTTCATTTCACAGTACTTTCCCCTCCTAACATGAAATGTATCCTTGTTTCTTTGCAGAATTTTGTGCACACCAAGATATTTGTGGGCCTGGATCAAGCGCTGCCCTCCTTCAACGTGAATGAGAAAGTGGAGGGTCCAGGGGGCAGCTACCTGCAGCACATCCAGACTGAGACGGGGGCTCGCGTTTTCCTCCGCGGAAAGGGCTCGGGGTACATAGAGCAGGCCTCTCGGCGCGAATCCTTTGAGCCGCTCTACCTGTACATCAGGTACTACTTTGCTGCACCCGTGGTCATCGTTTGGCGTAATGTTTTAGTTAGCCATAGCCTGTATATTCTGATGTGGAAAACGCTGGATGTGTATTTGCCTCCATATCATGAGCGTTAGGAGTCTTGAAATTGATTGAACCGTATTTTCCTGCAGCCACCCAAACTCGGCGGGACTGGAGGCTGCCAAGAAGCTCTGTGAAAGCCTGCTGGAAACTGTAAGTCCACACAACATTTTTCAGTAAAATGGTCGCCCCTCTCTGAATGAGTGGTGTGTTGCGGAGGTGTAAGAAGGTGACGCTCCTGAAGAATCTGTGGCTCTCGCCGATACCCACCTCCTAGAATAAGAGTCGCGTGAACCACGTCTGACCTCCAGCACTCGGTCAGAGGTGAACTGCTGCTACTGATAATTGGATTTAGTGAAAAGGCCACAAAGGCAGTTTGTTTGTTTAAAGTGATTTTTTTCACAGTTCTTAATTAAAATTATGATTTAACATAAAGGTAATTACTGAATCCAGTTAAACAAGGCAGGATGAAGACCATCCAGTCAGATGGCATTTGGACTGGAGCTAAACTCCCCTTGCTTCAGAAGCCTTCCTATAGGACTGTTTTGACTCGTATCAGTTTTAGATTTCTAAAAAATCTTGTTTTCCACAGGTGCGAGCAGAACATGCCCGAATGGTGTCAGTTTACACAGCGACTGGGTCTACTCAAGGTAAACGCTCCCCTTCAGTAAATTGTGAATAAATGAGAAATCTAAAACTAATTAACCTAAAATTTAATTGTAGGTATTTGCCATTTTTGTACTTTTCTTACTATGTTTTCCACTGAACTCTTTAGTGACTCAAGTGTCTTGGATAGTCAGAGGTCAAAGACCTTGCATGTCTGTTTTGAACTGTGGTTTTAACTATATTTCTATACTTTTATTTCAGCATACCCATCTCATGGATACCCAGCTAATAGCAATTACAGTAGCCCAGTATCCTGGTATAACTACCCATCAAATGGGTACACGGGCGGCTATTCAGCATATCCAGGATCCAGTGGTTACTGGAGTAGTGCAAATGGTCACCCAAGTCATTCTAACATTTCGACAACCCCTCAATCTTCCCAGGCTATGGTTCAGTATCCAGTGTGTCCTAGAAAACCACCACCTTACTTGGCACAGGTAGGTGTTCCCACTAGAAAAAGTTGCACAGAATTTGTAATGCCTCTGTAATCAGCCTTGCCTTTATGACATTTTCAGGGTAAAAAAAAGTAGATGTGCTGCATGAACTTTTAGTTCAGCATATTTGTAAAAGCACAGATTTAGACCGGAACAGGTACATTATTTATAGGCCTGTCCAGAGTTGCATAAAGGGACAGCTCCAGGCTTTTCGCTAGTGTGTGTATCATTACACTGTCCTCTGCCCAAGGACACTGGGACCACTTACAGCACCGCAAATGACAGTCCCTCATCCAGTCCTCCCCATGCCGGCAGTCCAAAAAGACACTTTATGGAGGACTCTGCGGAGAGCCTAGCCCAAGAGGTAGGTTGGTTGTCTCGCTTTACCTTAAACGCCCCTGTTTCATTGTTCGAGGCTGAAACCGACACACACCTCTCGTTCGTAGCAGGGGTGTGGCTCCCCGGCACCGACGGCGAGCGAGCGTTCCCCCCCACCCGTGCCCGGCTGTGACGAAGGGAAAGATTCGGAAAGGTTCGTCCCTTTTCCCCCCCCCTCCATATTTTTGTGGGAGTCGGTGCGTAAGTCTGGTGGTCTGAATGCCGTGTCGTCGTGCCTCTGCAGGATGCTGATGCCCCCGCCCCCGCCTCCCCCAGCCGCGATGCTGCGCAAGAGGCCCAGAGAAGCAGACGGTCTGGCCAGCGCTCGCGCGGGAATGGGTACGCACCGCTCCTCCAACGCAGCATAACGGCGGCCCTCCTGCATGTGATCCACTTACACCTCAGGCCTCTGTTAAAACGTGCAGATGTTCGATCTCTGGCGCTTTTGATGTAAAAATGGCTTTTCCTTCCCCGGCCCCCAGATTAATGGAGACCTGTTGAAGACGGACGTGTTTGGTGTAATGCACTAACTGGTTTTTCCTTGGTATGTTCTTTCTGTCTTTTCCCCTTGTCTTCTCTTCACATGTTCCCCTGGACCTGCCTTTTGTGGATGTGTGGTGCCATTTCATTGTCCATGAATGACCTTCCCCCCTCTCTGGCTGTGGATTGAACGCATTCTACGGCTAACATGGGGATTCCAAATGGGCTTCTCTCTCTCTGTCTGCCTCTCTCTCACTCTCTCTCTCTGCCTCTCCCTCTTTCTCACTCTCTCTCTGCCTCTCCCTCTTTCTGTCTTTATACTCTGTCTCACCTTCTGCTCTGTGGATCTCCCAACCTATCTTTCCTCTGCCTGTATCTCTCTCTCTTTGTTTCTCTCTCTCTCTCTCTCTCTCTCTCTCTCTCTCTCTCTCTCTCTCTGATTTGTGCCTTGACAGGTGCAGGAGAGCCTATATCAGTGAAGAAGGCAAAATCCCAGGATGCATCAGGGTTAGTCCCCTATGGTGGGGATTCCTCAGATGAAGAGGAAGACAGGACTCACAGCAGTAAGAAGGCCTCCTTGTAAACTAGCTCAAGCCACCTGTATTGAGGGTATATTCAAGCAATGCACATGCAGCTCAGCAAGGGATCTAAGGATTTGGTCTAGGTTTTAATCACACATCCACCTTTCCCAATGAACAAAGGATTTCCTCTTAGTAATAGTTATGTATTTTGTTCCATTTTTTTGAGTTTTAAGTGCATTTCAGTCACCTTCCACCATTTCATATGCACCAATACACCTGACGCATAGCTACATGTTGCTTTCACTGAATCTTTTCTCATTGGAAATTGCTGTAAAACCTGTTCCCATGGAATACATGTAATAAAATATTTTAATGATAGTCTTTTGTGTGTCTGGTTTTATGGGTGCTATGTCACAATGTGCTTTTGACAAATAACCTATTTCAGCTCTCCCCTCAATCATTCATATCCGATGACCAAATTGTACAAATTTATACTTGACAAAATTTGCAAGAGGGTATACTTTTTGGGATGTGTTCTTATGATTAGGAGACGCAGTTTGACATGATGTCAGAGAATGGGTGCCGATTTGGTCTGCTGGAGAGCCCCCTACTGCGTCATAGTCCGGCGCTCCTCTCCAAAGAGTGTGCGTCATTCTGATGTAATAAGTCCAGCCGCCACGCAGCGATTCGCGGTTAGGTCTTAAGAACGAAAGTGCTGCACTGAAATGTCATCTCGGGCAATCAGGGCTTGAAAATGACCAGATGGGAAAATGCCAAAGCGCGGTGTGTGCAGGGGCCGCTTTGCCCCCCGACCATGAGAGCGCCGCTAGCGCGATCGCCTGTGAGGAGTCTTGGCCAATGAACGGCGGAGGTGACAATCGGCTCTCTTCCTTTGTGCTGAAAATAGGGGTTGCTATGGCAACAGCTATAGTTTAATGATATTCTATGGGCATTTCTTACAAAACTGCTTCTTCGCCAAAGGTTTTATTCATGCGATTATTTACAGCAGAATTCTCTCTATGCACAGTCAGTTTGTCCCCAGCTGAAATACTGTATGTTGACTTCATTTATACTAGTTACGCATGGGTGTTTCCCTTCTGTTGTTCATCTGTAAGCCATAATGTTTGACGTGTGATTGAGATCCAAGGCAGTGCGATGGCATGCCTTAGGCATTGTGACATATTCCCTCCCAAGTCTCGCATCCTCTTATTTGAGAGTCAACACCAGTCAAAACTGGCATACTTCTCTACATTGTCGCAATGCATTCCACTGATGAGGGATCAGTTCTCCAAGAAGTGCGTTTTAAGATGCCATAACAAGACCAGTCTAGACAAGCCTCCAAATTATTTATTCTATCTCACTAGTGAATTTCCAACCAGCATGAACTGTTTGACTATGTTGCAAATTCTGTCTTTTAGATGCTCTCCTCTTCAGATTGTTTACATGGACTTCTCTGCTAATGGGTGGGAAAATGTGTGCTGTCAATATCCTGTGCAATTATCTCTGTGTGCTGCCAGCCACAAAGGAAGTATTTGCCTTCTTGCAGTACCTGCCTGAAGAGACTACCTGTCAAATGCATTGTCACAGAAGGTGGTTCCTCTCAGTGCAGTCTATGTCCCTGTATCCTGAGGTAACTCAGTCCTCCAAAGGGGGCATGCAGGGATATGTGCTCTCAAGCAGGTGGAATATGCTGTATGCTCAGATAAGTGTAAAACATAGGCTGCCATGCAAATTAGTTTTGTTGTTTTCTAGCATTTGGAGACTTAGTTGCTTTCAGACAATTACAAGTATATTTCTGTCTTTAAGTCCCTTTCCATAGCTCTTAAGAATACAGAAAGGGATTGATCTGTGTATAGTCTAACAGTCTGGAATAAGGAAAGCAGTTGGTGTGACTGCATGCAGTAAAAGGTTTGAAAAAAGATTTTTATTCACTCTAGTAGTTAAGCCCTCCCCTGTTGTTGGGGTGGTTCACAGCCCAGACCTGTGTTTTCCTGACCTTAGCACAATTACAACACACAGGTTGAACCAGCAAGGGTGGTTCTTCAACAGCAGAATCAAAAAGGAAATGATCAAAGCTGGAACAAAACTCCAGGATGGGGCCTAAAAATAGTGCTGCTGGGTCGTTCTGCAATCAGATACTGCGTTTATGCGATCAGTCTGGGCTTGAAGTAGCCTCCCTCCTACATTTTGCTCACAAATTATGCAGCTCCTGCAGACAAAACTGCTTTGTTCTCAGGAGACTTACTCATTCTTGAGTTATCCTGTTTGTAATGTTGTATATTACATTTACTCTTGACTGCATGTTTGGTTTAGAAGAAAATCAGACTAAAAGCCATTAATGGAAATTAATTGCATTTTTGCAAATTATATACAACATTGTCCATTACTGCTTGTGTGTGGACATTCACTTGAATATTGCACTGAATTAGTATGTGGAGTTTAAACAAGTTTGAATCCTTTTGGTCACTGTGGAGCACCTCAGGTATGACAGTGCTTGAGGTTAATTGCTTGCCATGATGTTTTCACTAGCCACAGAGGCTGGGTAGGTATTTACACCCAGATAATGCCGTTTTTGTTACTGTGAAGTAGACTAAATGGAAAAAAATACCTTGCATTTGCAATGAAGTGACACCCTGTGTGTGTGTGTGTGTGTGTGTGTCTACTTAGAGACAATGCTGTCATTCCTATCCACAGTAATCTCACTTGGCTCCACGTCATGGAGAGTCTAGCAGGTTAGTTTTGCTTGACTGCCAGTGAATTGGTGCGCCAGCTGGGCAGCTTTTGCATTGCCTCTTTGAGGGGAGGAGGAGCCAAGAGGTGCAACTTTCGTCTCCATGTGGTGATGACTCAGTACCGTGGACTCTAATCATTCAATGAATACATGGTTTGGAAAAAAATCAAACACCTCTTTGCAGTTTTTTCAGCAATGAAGCCAATGCTGGTGGTGTTTCTCACTGTCACCCAGAGCTCATGCTAAGAATTTGGCAGTAAATCAGTCACAGTAAGGCATGTCCTCTTCCCCTTTACAGTTGATGCTACAAAAAGCAACTGTTGCAGTGTTACTGAGCCAATCCATGAAGCCTGGCGTACATGTGTACTCTACTTACGGCTAGATGCACACAACTCCCCAGTGAACCATTCCACTGCCGCAAAACTGATGCAGTAAATTTTTTCACTAAGTCACCCAGTATCTCTGTCCATCAATAAAGCCTGATTGTAGGTTGTCAATGAAAGTTCTGACCTGTAGAGGAAAATTGCCTTTGGCTTTTGGCTCCTCATTATTTTTTGCCAAAAGGCCTGATCCAGTAGACTGATGTTCCTGTCTTGAATGGAATGCCAAAATCTCTGGTTTGAATTCCCTACAAACTGCATGCTTCCTGCAGGAACAAGTGAATTGTGGAAGCTACAGAGAGATGAGATGTGTGTTCTACATGAAGCTTGTCTTCTACTCTTGTCAGGCTGAAAAAATGAGTGTGATGGTAATGAGTGCTATGTATTCTGCTGTGTGCATCAGTACACAACTTCTACTGTGATATGTAACAAAAAATAAAACTTTAGTTTGCAGATGAGTTGTTTTTTTTTTTGTTCTGATTTGTGACAGTTATTACTTTCTAGTTAATTCATTTAAACAGTGAATTTAGGGTTAAACTCAGAGACAGAAATGCAGAAGTCTTGCATGCATGAGAATACTTGAGATGCATGGGAAATTTTCATTTGTAACAGCAGTCTGGGAGTCTGGAAATCACTGTGCAGATCTAGGCAATGCTTTGGTTGGAACAAATCTACAAGGTCTGGCAGACAATAGAACAAAAGATCAAATTATAATGGGTGTCACAAGCGAGCACAGTTCCCGCGTAATATTACCTTCTGGAAATCTTGTGGAGCTTGTAGTTTTTCACGAGTTCCACTTGACGCGCACTGAAAGCTGGTGGCAGAGCTGGCAACCCGGGGGGCTAATGACTGCATTTGAGCACTCTGAAATGCTAGTGTGCAAAATGAGGGGATTTGATGGCTTTTAAGAAATGCCAAGTTTCTGTGGCTATTCTAAATGGAGGATTTGAAACCAATGCCACTGCAGGCAGTAGAAGCTGCATTCGAATGTCATGGTTAATTATTCATTATAAAATGGGTAAATAATGTATGATAATGCATTGCTACAAGTAACCTGCTGCATTTATAAGGTGAATGTTTATCTAAGTATTACAAGTTAACCTCATTTTCTGCCATACCCATGTCTCATAATTTTTTGGCACATTTTAGCTTGAGGGCTCAACCTAGACTTTGAGGAATGACATTCTAGTCCTAAAGGAATTGTGTATTAATTTTTCATATTAACATCTACAAAGGACTGTTTAAGTGCTCAGCTGAAGTAAAAATGCAACAAATGGAGAATATTTTTTCCCTGACAATGTGACTTGCACTGGAAAAATGTTAAAAGGACATGCTCTCAAAAATGTACAAGGTATCCTGCAGTCCTGAACAGCAAATGGTTCTGCTAGACACATTTGACACCAGAATTTTCTGCATATAGTGTCTATTCCAAACATTATTACAGTTATGTGGTCCCAGAACCTTGAGCTCATTTATTAAAGGACACAAAAGACAGTGGGTGCCTTCATGTCAGTAATCTTAGTAATGGGTGACATGTGATTTTGCCAAACAAACAAAAGCAATTGAGGATTATTGCAGATGGATGTCATCAAGGGGAGCCTGTTCTTCATACTTATGCAGTAACTTGCACAAATTAATTTGAACCTCAGTGGGAAGCTGCAGTTAAATGCTCTCTAGTTTTTGGCGGTACTGTAATTACAATTTTTAAATTAAATCCTGACAGAGACTGAAATTATGCTCGTTTGAATTCCTTATGAGCATCCCGTTTTAAAAACACATATTTATGTGATGTGTCCTCCCTCTACTGTATTTAAATGACAAAGGGTAATTATAAAATTTCAGTGTGACAGCTGGAGAGCACAAAGGTACCTTGATCAGCCAAGCAATATCCAATGTCATATTTGAAAAACTGCACTGTGTTACACCTTCCCACTATCCCTGTCCCTAACCCTAACATAGAAAACCAGAACATAGAAATTACTGAAGCCAAAAAATGCATACATTCTTAACAATTTACACACAAACATATATAAATATAAATTAAATGACTATATATGTAATTAAAGTTTAAGAAAATACTTAAAAATAATAAATATGGTTCAGTTATATAGCTGGGGTTTTGACTGTGCAAACATCTCTGTTTTGATGTATTCAAAAGTAGATACCTCAGGTGCTGATCCCGAATCAGCTAATATAACAATTTTGTGTAACGACCTGAAGCTGCCAGCAATAATCACTGATCTTTATAATAATGTACATCAGTTTCGGTACCTCACTTCATCTGCTTCTTCACACTAACAGCAAGTCTGTGCAACACATTCTAAAACTGGGATTTTCCCAGACACGTGACATGTGACTCACCACGGGGTCAAAGTTGACATTTAAGACATTTTGCAAATGGCGGAGGGTGTAAACACAGCAGTGAAACAAGCTGTGCAGATTTATTTAAAATGACGACTGTTGACTGTGAGCGCTTGGACAGCCTGGAAGGATGGGTCGCGATAAAAAGTAACATATTTGAAGAAACCGAGACCTTTAAACTCGGTTTCATCGTACAATGGAATGTGATCGAGAGCAAGTTTGCTGTCACTTGTCACAACAGGACACTTCAGCGGCAGAGACGGAAAGAGGAGCTGGCTTTAGGGGATACCGAGACCAGCTGGGCCGGACTCTTCTCGGTGAATGATCTCAAAAATATCCACCGTCAGTTTACAGGAGTTAGCGATGTGCTGGAGCCCTACTTTCCCGACTTGACTGACTTCGAAGGGGGAAACATATGGGACCTGATTTTTCTGAGTAGGACTTCAAGCCAGGACGAGCCAGAGAAGGATTTGGATACACCTTGCCGGCAGCTTGAAAAGTACTTCTGCATCGCTGTTGACGTGTGTGGCCGGAAGATTGTGCTCGACTCTTTATTCATGCAGGATGAACGTGATGTTGAAGAGTACTTCGAAAATCTGCAGGAGTTTAAGAGGAAAACAATGCAAGAAGAAGTTGTCAGGGCGAAAGATCATCTTCGGAAGGTGAGATGTGTTGTTCCTTCTTGCTATTTAACTAAATTATAGCTTGCTTTCTTACTTGTAAGTTATCTTCCTACATAGCTATAGCGAGTTTTTCACTTTCACTTTCAGCCCCGTTTCTATAATGGTGTCTGCCTATGGCCTTGTTTTATTAATCGTTCTAGTGGATCTTAGCCAACTGTTTAGCCAACTTTTCAATGCGCAAATACTTACGGACTTTGGCATTTGGCACATGGATTGCTAATACGGCGAGACAGCTTGTCTGTGCTCTTTGAAGTTGTGTTCACGATGGTATTTGAAAATCGCGTACCCATTGCAAGGGATGCTTGTTTATGTTCATCAAATGAAAATGTCACTTGACACAGGCAGTTACTGACGTAAAGGTGTTCGTGGGGATCAGGTATGCGCAGGTATGCGCAGACCTGCGCAGAATGTCTCCAGCGTCGCTGCCTGAGTCAGAGCTAGTGGCTGACTGCATGAACGGAGTATTGGACTGTTGGAAATCCACATGATATAGCATGAGATCGCCCAAGCTCTTGCTTTGGTTAGCCGATAGGTGGCACTAGTTAAAGGTGGCGCCACCAAGAGGTGGTACCATGCAGATATTTGTAATATTAATGAACTGAACAGAAACAGTCATTAGTCTGCATGTGATCCATGGAATAGTGTTGTTGTCAGGATTTTTATATCTTGAATTCATTTATGTTCTACACAAAAATTGTTTGAAGCTACAAATGCTGGTTTTCCAAGTCATAGTGCTCAATGCAGTGTATATTATTTCTTCTGTGTTTTGTCAAGAAACAATTGTCTGCTATTCAAAACTGATCGTTGATTTACCAGAAAGATGTCACGTGATATAGGCAAATTTAAAGTGTGGCACTGATTGGAGTCCTATAAAGTACAGGAATGTATAACATGCATAGGAGCCAACAAATGGCTCTGTCAATTCATGCTGGTGTTAACTAGGCTTGGGCGGTATCTGTTTTTTCATACCGTCATACCTTCCCGACATTTCACCAGGGTATACGGTATATGACGGTATTTGTGTAAAAAAAAAACAAAAAAAACGTAAAGCTGGCCTGCTGGTGATAGAAGTCATTGTAGCATGTATGACATTATCTAGCTAGCCTACAATGTTGTGTGTCCAATATGCAATTAGCCTACTTAGACAACTCTTGCTGGGTTTAAATACTTATGGCCCATAGAATAATGAATAGATAGGAAATAAGCGCCCTTCTTCCATAGAATCAGCATACCTTCCTGGAGGACCCGATGACACTGCCGCAGCGGATACGGACACATCAGTGGGCTGAACGGAGATGATGTGCGGGTGATGGTGGCAGACTGGCAGTTGAATAAAATCATGTGGTTAATAAACTGCTTTTGTAGTTGGAAGAAGTCATCTCAAGATAAAGTTATATGTGGCAGTATTTTCATGATTCCATGTCTAATCATATTTAATTGATTAGCTAGGAGACCTATAGACTAGAGATGAAACAGTATGAAAATTTAATATCACGATTATAGTGACCAAAATTATCACTGTTATCAGTATTATCGCGATATTGTTAAAATGTGCTGAAAATGTTCAAAAAGTACTGATACACAAACAAATCATTTCACCAAGTTTTATCTTGAAAACCACAAATAAAATTAAATAGCAGCACTATGCAGTTTTTATTTGCATAAACATTAAAATAATAACATAGCCAATGAATTGTACAATAGTCTACTATGTCATTACTTTCTCAGGCTACAAAAACGCTCTAAAATGAAGTGCAGATACGTGTTTTTAAATGCAAGACTTAAGCTGCCTGGTCCAACATTCCCATGCATGGCTCCAGTTGCTTCAATTAGCTTGTAAGGAAGACGTGAATTTCCGAGTGATGACGCCAAGGATGCATTATTCGCAAATCAAGCGCAAAGGGAAGAGTCGAGTCTGCTTGTGCATGTTGCTTTCTAAAAGTCTTGGTATAATATAAGCTAATTTGTAGGTCATTTCAGAATATCATGATAATGCTGAAGAGGGCAAATTAAATAGAAGCGTTTTCCAATGTTCAGTTCCCCCTGACAGCAAAGTAGGCTAATTGACTCAAGACTTCGTAAGAGTTCAACTATTTACTGAACTTCAGACAAATACAAATAATGCTGTCACATCGTAGTTACGCTGGAAAATTCATACACAAGGAGGAAATAAACTGGTCTAAACAGTGTTCTGTTTCAAGAATATGCAAATACAAACATACACGGAATTCATTCTTAATAGCAAATTAGTCCTCTTAGAAGGTTGAAAAATCTCCGGAGCGCTGTCACTGCCTTTGTCACTGTTTTCACTGACACAAAACAAACCCACGTTGCATGCTGCGCCTGCGCGTCTGCGTCTGGGAGACTTGCTAATTTTGGTTGATGCTGAACAGTATTTAACGTGAGTTTTTCAAAGCGCGGTAATCAACCCGGTTTTAATGATATTTCAAATTTGAAACGGTAATACTAACCGTTGCGGTTACCCGTGAGACCGGTAACCGTTTCATCCTGTCACAGTATTTAAGGTGAGTTTTTCAAAGCGCGGTAATAATCAACCGCGGTTTTAATGATAATTAAAACTTGAAACGGTAATACTAACCGTCGGGAATTTTGCCGCGGTTTACCGTGAAACCGGTAACCGTTTCATCCCTATATACTATAGACCAATAGAAATGACCTAATTTGAGCGACACTGCGTTAGCCATCATGCACTGTAAACTCTGGAATCGTCCCAGAGTAACCGGGGTCACCAGCGCTAGGGAAGCGCGGAGACAACTCCTTGTTGAAGAGTTAAAAAGATCAGCCTTTGTTTATTTCAACACCACTCCACTTCTTCCTTGTGGCAGAACACACAACGTAATCACGCCCTAGGGTGTATGGGAAACGTAGTTAATTTAGCCTACTAACAGCAGGGTGAATGTAAACACGTAAGAACATGGACGAGATCGTCGTGAATTATATTAAATATTAGTCCTGAGTGCCAGTGGTCACCACAAGCCAGTTATTTCTTTTCTACCGTATCGATTTAATAGAAAGAGGAACGTCTGTATTTTTGAGGTATTGACGGTATCCCGATACCTTCCGGATTTCTAAATACCCCAGTATACCGTAATACCTTGATACCGCCCAAACCTAGTGTTAACATTATGATGTTATTTTACAGCATACATTCTGCTAATACTAACATGAAAGCAAAAGTAGTAACAACAGAGATGTCAAATTGAAACCACTGTTTGCCAGCAAGCCGTCTGTTGTTTGGGCTTTGTACTTAGCTAGCTAGCCGGTTAATGTACAGCAAAATTCCAGCTAGCTATGTATTTTATATTTTGCATTAGATAACACAGGATTCATTTGCAGTTTGCACCTAGCTAGTTAGGTGGCTGATAACAAAAGAGGATAGACATATGCACTGGCTCTCTTTAATTTTCAAATTGTGGAACTGCGTTATTATATTACCTAGGTACAAAAAGTTACAACATCATTTGTCACTCACTACTGAACTAGTTAGGTAGTGACTGATTAAAGGTCCATCCGGGACTCTGCTGGTCTACAGGGTCCAGTTATGGTAGCTAAGTAAGCATCGTTGCTTCTTAGTATCAAAGCAGCAGAAAAAATCAACATTGTTTATGGTGTAGCTGTGGTTGGACAAGCTTTAACCTTTGCTAACTATGGATATGGTGCCTACAGAAAGATATAACTAGATAGCTCATTCAAACCCATGAAGTAGTTAGCGACCGTGCATATCGAGTGAAAAACATTTTCACCTCTTCCTTCCCAGTTAGCTAACAAGCTAAAACAACACATGAGTTTCATTTCAAAGCTAACGTGCTACCTGTCTGTTGCTGTAGCTGTAGCTATATATAAGCTGTTAGGGTGTTAGTCTTATCTGTTATACTACGTTAAATGCTCTTAAAAGCATTGTTCACCCCTCTAGTTGGCATCCATTTTCAATTTGTCACAAGTGTCTTTACTTTTCACATGTGAAATGCTGAAACATCCTTTTTTAATTTTCTCCTTGATACAACCCGTTTTTTTTAAAATCACCAAGTACATTTGCATACAAGAAGACATTTGTTGCACTACAACTCCCACAAGGCTCTAAAATGGAAGTGGGTGCTAATTGGAGGATAGGCACTATTCCACTGATGTAATGTGAGCAGCAAATGGCAGGGTGCCTGAGAGCAGTGAGACAAGAAAAACCTGGCTGACCTACCCAACCCTCATTTTGGTGGCTATCCCAGAATAAAGCCAGTTTGTTTGATTTGGGCCAGTGTCATTGTAGGCAAGGGGTATGGCTGGTTTCTAACCTGGGCTTGAAACAAGCGCCTACCTTCCACCCTAGCAGGCTATATCTGTATCTGTATATATCTTAATGTAAATATATGTATGTAATAATGACATTATTATAGGATTCTCTGTAAGTTACAGTTCTTTAAAATTGCTGGTTTTGGTAAATGATACATGTTGATGGTAAAATACATGTTCTAAATAAAAAGCAACTAGCTAAATAGCTATCCATGAATGCTTTAAAGAAATGTTCAAACTAGAGATAATACTGAGATGTAACTGCATGAAAATTTTCATGATGCTTCTAGCAATGCTTTGACTAGAGAGGGCATTCCCTGTGCTGTTTCTGCCATATGGGAGATTTTCCTAGAAACTCAAAAATAACATATGAGCTGTTAATTTGATCAACCGTAAGTACCACGGCAAATGAAGCGATTAAAAAAAGTGCGCTTTATTTATTTTGTCTGTGGAAATCATTTCAAATTAAATCTCGGGGCAGCCTGATAAACCGTATCATTTGCCAGAAGTGCAAATTTATTTAGGAGGAGAAAAAAAAACAATAAAATACACAATACAGAGGAAATGGCCTTGCCTGCCGCTCGTGCAGGATTGTAGATTGCGTTTCTCGGGGCTGTTCTGTTCTTATGCGGATTCTGAAATTGCAAGGGCCGAGTCGTGTGACTGCCTCTGTATTGGGTTTTTATTCATCTCGGTTATAACGCCGTGGGTGTGGATTGTTGGTGGATTTGCGCAGTCGTCCTCCGTGCGTGGGAGGAGCGCGGAGCTCCAGCCTCCATCGACTTTTCAGGGTTTCCATCAGCGCCGAGTCCTCGCAGGCCAGCGCTGGTGGGTGGCTTACAGAGGGCCTCGTAGGAAGGCAGCTTCAAACCACCACATGACTCACACAAGCCGCGTTTTCTTCACTTGTCAAGCTGCTTAGGTGTTCGTTATAAAAAGCCTGGCTTGCGCTGGAAAGTGTCTGTTGGAATGCAGAAATGAATCATCTTTATTTCAGAGCGGCGTTTGAGGTTACATCATTAAACCTGCAGGTTGCCAGTGCCTTGTAGAAGATGTACACAGTTCTATATGTGACTAGTCCCCATCCAGCCCTCAACCAGTATGTTTTCCAGCACAAAAAACGAAATTGCTGATGAAAAACACAGATCCTAACACAGAAAACTTACTGCTCAATGCATGTAATACTGGGCTGTAAGTGGCACTTACCATGTCAACTGGTGTGATATCCTAATTGCCTTTAATTAGCTGCCATGCGGTGCATCTACTTTTAGATCCGAATGGATTCAACAACGCATGGAAGGTTCTAAGATTACACTTGCCCTTTTTAGCCAGCCACTTGTCCTTTTTGTTTAGCTGTGCTTGTTGAATATTGGTTCAGGTTTCATTCAGTCCTCAATAATGTAGCCTACTTTTCTGTTTCCTTCTGTTCAAATGAAAAAAAAGGTCTATTTGTAAAGGGAACATCTTGAGTTCCTCCTTCCTGCTTTTTGTTTCTGTGGTTTTTGTTGTTCTGATGGAGCAGCTGACTTTGGAGTTTGGTGTTAATGTGGGATTTGGCTTTCATAAATCTGCTCATTACATCAACATACTTTCAAAGGGTATTTTCCATGGGTTTTCTTCTTAGGTTCTGATTTTGGTATTTTTTTTAATTTAGTAAGCATGTGCTTATTTGAAACTTTTTCTGTGCTGAGAGCAGCAGTTATTTTTAGAATAATTTTTAAATGGTTGATTTTAACAAAGCATTTGTCACAGCTCTGTCAGTTTTTTTTCATTAGTAAAATATCAGGTGAAGAACATGCAAAAAATGTGTGACTGTCAAACTTACTGTGTGCTAATATTAAAATTTCTTTCAGATCCTCCAGCAGCATAAAACAGCCGACAAGCTGGTTCTCCTCTTAAAGATCTATGAAGAAGAAGATGAGGCTTACAAGGAGCTCGTTACCACAGCCACACTGTTCTACCAGTACCTTCTGCAGCCTTTCAGAGACATGAGAGAGCTGGCCATGCTGTATAAAATGGAAATCTTGGTAGGACCGTTTCACTGATTTTAAAGTTAATAAGACTGCAAGAACACTGACTGAATGAGGGGAATTAAAATCGCTTCATGTGTAATTCTGCATGCAGCTGATCTATGTTTAGCAAAACTATTGTTTCTGCAGGATATTTGCTTTCAGCATTCAATGTGCAGCGAAATCAGACAAATGAGTAGGAGGAGTGATGGCTTTGATGATTCCTTCAGGATGAGTTATTTGCTACTATTTGTTGATTTGCTCTTCCAGTAAATAAGGACATGGAATCTTTTCTGTTTTTTTTTTTCTATTTGCAACCTACGTTGTTGAATGTGAAAAACACGAATTTTGTCATTGGATGGTTGCTTGGAAAAATAATAATTGAAATGCCTCTTTTTTTTCTGGTGCGACAAGAAGACATGAATTTATTGTGTGAAACAAGGCTAAAGCCATTCCTTGATGCAATCACAAGCTCCACTGAATACCAGGTCATCCTGACAAAAGGGATTCATCAGAACGGCGAAAGGACACTGCTTCTGTCATCAGCCTGTGGTTATATAGCCTGTAACATGGAGATAAAACCACAGACGGAGAAATGGAAGGCAGAGGAGAAATTCAAAAGAACGTGCAAAGGGGCATGGCTTTCGCCAGAGCTGGAATACTCACACATTGTTTTAAATATTTTATTTATAAGAGTGTGCGCGTTACCTTACTTGCTCTCACTTGTGAACAAGAAAAAAAAGATACTATATACACCCATCATGAATAGGATGAAAGCTGATCTCTAGATATAATTAGATTACAAGGAGTACGGGAAAGACATCAAAGCCACCCCTCCCCCAAAAAGCTCTCTGTGATTTTCAGAAATCGCTGGAATTTGAGGAGCTGGGTCCCAAGAGGATAGCAGCTCTCGAGAAGGAGGCTGAGGACTGGAGCAAAAGAGCTGAGGACGCAGTGAGCTCCATTCAGGACATCACCGTCAACTACTTTGTGGAGACATCAAAGGCGCTCGCAGGTACCGCGCCGCCGCGGCTATCGCGCACCACGCAAGGGCGCTCGCTCCACTCAGCCGCCATGTTAGGAGCGGCGTCAGCACCCGGGCCCTGATTGGCTGCGGCGCTTTCATCAAAGCAACGCTGACGTTACATTAGTGTGCGTGTCTAGCGTGAAGAAACGGAGCTGGCTGCCTTGCAGGGCTGTGAATTTCATGACCGCACCTACTGTAGTGTGAAAATGTAGTGCGGGTGTGATCTGTACATGCTAACGTTCGGGGTTGTTATTGCTGTTGTTGTTATGCTGTGAAGGCACAGTCACCCAGGGCAGCTTCAAGCTCGTTTCCACTGACCCACCTTAGCTGTAGGTCAAGTCGAGCCCGAGGCGGTTCCACTGCAGACTCACCCGGGCTGACATTCTGTTGGTCGACCTCAGATGTGACAGTGGGTCGGCCCTGCCTGAGTCAGACAGAAGAGGGCATGTTTATTCAGTAAAATACCATGGCTGGAGAGTGTGTATTAAAATGCTTAGCCCCAGCTAGGTGGCATGGTCCTGCATACAGGATCATTGATAGGTCACATGAGAAAATGGACATTATACCCCTTGTGCTGGGTGTTCATATGTTTGCCATCATTCATCTCAGCCTTTCTGTTGTGGTCTATCCAAAATGGCAACTGAAAAGGGAAGCCTCAGAATTTCTTCCCCCTAGAAACTAAAATAAAAATGAGCCCAGCAAGGTAGCATTTATGCATGAATAAAAGCTCTATAAGCAATTGTTGACTGTACCAAGAAATTCAAGCTCTTGTTCTGGGGTCAGCAGCATTTCAGCAGTTGGTCAGACTTTACCAGCTGGTATGCAAGCCACCATATCGGGTTGCATTAAAATGGCATACATACTGCTAGGGGTGGTCAGTGGAAAAACACAGCTTATTACATAGCTCTCATTCCTGCACATTATCCACTTATACCACGGGATATTTTCAAAAGCAATTCACGTTAACTTCCACCTGGGATTTGACCCTGTGCCCTTGCGGTTGCAAGCCTGGTTCCCCGACCGCAGGGTCACACTTCCTGCTCTGATGTGATGTTTATACGCCGTGTGTCACATCGGGCGTAGAGAGCGCGGCCGGCGCTGCGCCGGCAGCCTGGGCACAAGGCATGATGGGAGCACGGGTCTGTCCGCAGGGATGCTGAGACAGATGGAGGAGGACAGGCGGCGGTTCGGCCAGGCCTCATGGGCCTCAGCCGCCCCCAGGCTGGAAAAGCTCAAGTTCATGCTGGCCAAGGAGACCCTCCAGCACATGCGGGCCAAAGAGATGTGCCTGCACCGCAAGAAACAGGACATAAGAGAGAGGGTAAGAGGCTGCCATCGGCCGGGCGCCATGCGCCCACACGACACGGCGGGGTGGGTTAGGAAGTGCCCGTCCATCGGGGCGGGTGGGGGGAGTGAGCTTTCGGGGACAGCCGTACTTCAAGGTGGGCCCAGCTGGTCGTAAATCTCCTGGGTGACATCATCAGCTGTGGGTTGAACCGTGATACGAGAGGAAGGTACCGGTGAGGGATTAATCATGCACAGAAGGAGCTACAGACTGTGCCATAATTTCGTTATCTTAGCACATACCCTCATCCACCTCTTACATCCACTGCTTGCATTTTACATACGGCAGAGCGGGGTTATTAAGAGACCTTGCCCAAAATGCTGCAGCTTCACTGCTCTAGCTGGAATTAAAACCACCACTGGGTCCTGAGTAATGCGCCCAAACAACTCCCCCACGCTACTGCCCAAATGAGTCAGAGGAGTCCAACGGGTACAGAGAGACAGCTTCCAAAGGTAGTCATATCCACTGTATTCAGGCTTCACGCTTATTAAGACTTACAGGAAGAAAAAAAAACCTTGACACATTTTGCAGTGCGCTGGCAGTTTGATGGCCGCTTGAATGCGATGGCAGTGTTGAGGCTATTTCCAGCTCTAAGCATGTTCAAGAGAGGACATGTTCAATGCCGGCTCTTGACATTTTGCATCAATTGAAATTCATACAGTTTTAGTACAGATGCCCTCATAACAGTTTTTTTTTTTTTTTTTTTGATCCAAATAGGGCCGGGCTCATTTTCAGATGCCCAGTGGATTTGAGCAACACAAAACAAGCGATATCTCAGCTGTAGGTGGGGGGAGGTTTGCAATTATCGTGGGTGAAGAGCTCTTTTGTAACAGTAGACGTGCTGACTCTTTATTGAGAGCATCCTCTTCAGAAAGCCGCTGTGTTCATTAGCGGGCCGACACCTTGGGAATCCACTGATTCCGGGCTGACGCACGCATTTTGTTGCCTCGGTTAAAGGCGGACCCCGTTTTCCTCTCCCACTTTGCCTCTTCTTCCTGCTTCATGCTGTTATTTTAGCCGCTGTCACATTGTCAGTATCACACTGACCAGTCTGTGCCCACCTTCGCACCCGCGCGCTCTGGGGACCGGGCTGGCCTCAGGGCCCCAGCTACCATGCGCCTGCCCTTTGATTCGATTTGCATGTGGTTGCATGTGTTTAAATCAGCAGAGGCAGAGGGTCAGTCAGAGGTGCATGGTGCAGAGGTTCAGTGTTTTTTTTTTCCCACCCTGTAGTAGAAGAATAACGCTTCAAAAGCAATGCTTCGGCCAATGTGAATCGAGTACACTGAGTTACAGCACAGCACCTGTAGCTCAGTGTACTCAATACAGCCCCGCTCTGCCTGTGCCAGTTTAACAAAGCAGAGCAGACTCGGGCCTCAGGAGCGGTCGTGGTCGAGATTCCGGCACGTGACCGTGATCCAGCTCGGCTTAATCGATGTGACCCGCCAGTTAGCCGCACATTTCTGACCCAGGTCATTTGGGGAAACAGCGGGCTTAATTTTTCGTTTCCATCCATGCCAACAACGTTCAGACAGCAGAACTTTAGTGTTGCAGAGCTGATAAACCGCTCCTGAACACGGTTAAAAAAGAAGCGGCTGAAGTACAAAATGAAATTAGCACACTCAGCCCACATGTGCTAAAGCCATTGGGAAAGAAAGTCTTGAGGGTCCAACCCACTGAGTGTGCTTCTCTGATAAACGGCTGCTGAGGTCAGCTGAGAGCTGCCGGGGGTGATGCGCTAACGGCCCTTTGTTCCCGCAGATGAGGGGCCTGGCCGATCAGGGGGAGGCCGTGGACACGGTGGACCAGCTGGAGCTGCAGTACTACGAGGCGCAGCTGGAGCTGTACGACGTCAAGTTCGAGATCCTGAAGAACGAGGAGCTGCTGCTGGTGGCGCAGATAGACACCGTGCGCCGGCAGATTAAAGGTATTAACGCTCCCCGCGTATTAAAGGCCGTCCCAACAGCTGCACGCCGCGCGGGGGAGCCGCTTTGAGCATCTGCCGGCCGAGGCGCGGCTTTCTGGAATAAGCCGAAAACCAGGCGTGTTTTTCCTCGCCGATGACAGTCCTCGACGCGCTCCGCTCAAAACACGCTCGGCAGGTTCAGTCGGAATGACAGCTTGTTCCCGCAAGATCATTGTTTTCACACCCTTTTGCGAATAGTATGTCAGCTGGAATTTCAAAACATGTTTGTCCCTTCCAGACACACACTGAAAAGGGAGATATTTATAAATCTGTGAAGAAAAAGCTGGAAAGAGGAGCATAGCTCCCCCCCCCCCCAAAAATCCACTGATTTATTTGCTGTAGTGTATACAAAATAGTGCTGCCAAAGCTTATTTACTTTAGAAAATGTTTTATACATGCAAATGTCCCTTAATTGCAGCTCCAGGGGAATACAGTGTTTATTTCCCAGCATTTGCCTGGATAAACATGCACTTGGCTTTGTTTTTATTTTTGAGACATGAAAAGCACGGGTCCTTGAGGTTTTAATTTGCTTCCCTTCAAATTCCAAGCGAGGAAGAGGAGTGGTGAGAGACTGGCTTAATGAGTGAGGTATTCTCAGGCAGGGCTGCCTCAGGATCACTCTCTGTCTGACCTTTGAATTAATCAGTAAGTGACTGAGTGGATTGCGCTTCGCTTCTCTGCAGAGCTGAAGGAAAAGATGGTGGGCTGACACCTGTGTGGGAGAGAGTGGACGAGTGAATTTCACTGTGCTTCTCTGCAGAGCTGAAAGAGAACATGGTGTCTTATGAAGCTTGTGTGGGAATGAGTGAATGAGTGAACTGTGCTGTTGTTGTCTGCAGAGCTAAAGGAGGAAGTGGTATACTGTGATGCCTGTGTGTGAATGAATGAATGAATTAATAAGTGTGAATGAATGTGTGAATTGTGCCCTGCCTTTCTGCAGAGTTGAAGAGAAGGTTGTGTACTATGATGCTTGTGTATGAATGAATGAATGAATGAATGAATGAATGAATGAGTGTATTGTGCTGTGCGTCTCAGCAGAGCTGAAGGAGGAGGTGGTGTACTATGACGCTTTTGTGTGAATGAATTAATGAATGGATGAATGAATGAATGAATGAGAGTATTGTGCTGTGCCTCTCTGCAGAGCTGAAGGAGGAATTGATGTACTATGACACTTGTGTGAGAACGAATTAATGAATGGATGAATGAATGAATGAATGAACGATTGAGTGTATTGTGCCGTGCCTCTGTGCAGAGCTGAAGGAGGAGGTGGTGTGCTATGACGCTTGTGTGTGAATGAATGAATAAATGAATGCATGAATGAGTGTATTGTGCTGTGCCTCTGTGCAGAGCTGAAGGAGGAGGTGGTGTACTATGACGCTTGTGTGTGAGTGAATGCATGAATGAGTGTATTGTGCTGTGCCTCTCTGCAGAGCTGAAGGAGGAGGTGGTGTACTACGACACCTGCGAGGACCCGGAGGAGCTGCAGAGCGTGGTGCAGATGGGGGCTCTGCGTGACCCCAGCACCCCCGCCGTCAGGAGCCTCAACCGGCGGCTGCAGCAGCTGGAGACCAAGAGAGGAGCCATCTGTTCCAGGAGGGCCTACCTGCGCAATAAGAAGGTGTGGAGCCCCCCTAACACCCCCCCGTTTACCTTCCCCACCCCTCTCCCTGAGGGAAGTGTACCTCTCATTGACAGTTCCCTTTGTAGCTCAGTTCTTAACTCTACTCTTTTGCAGTAGCAGAGAAATCCACCCTTGATGCTTAATTCATCATGTTGTTTATAAATAAATGCCCGTTTGGTATAGTTTAATGCTTCCATTCTCATACTGTGGCCTCTGTACAGCTGCAGACACGGTTAGCTGCAGGCACACTTGGGAAGGTGTTGTGGGTGTTGTATTGCTGCTGGTGTCGGTAGATGTAGAGGTAGCCCACACTGAGCAGGCTCTCCTCCTCAGGACCAGTGTGTGGAGGCCCATGAACAGAAGCACCGGCAGGCGCAGCAGAACGCTGCCCAGTTTGCCCAGCACCACGCCATCCAGCTGGTGAGTAACTGTGGTGATTGCCGCCAAGCTGCGGTCTGAGCTTCTGAGAGTACGCGCAGTCCAGCGCTGTCCAACACGAGTGCGCATCGGACCAGTTGGTGGATCAGTTGGTCGGTTATCGTCTGTGTCTCTGACATGAGTGTGCTCTGTCTCCGTGGGTGATGTGAGCATGTGCTGTGTCCGTCTCTGACGTGAGTGTGCATTGTGTCCATTCTTACAGAAAAGAGAGCAGAGGAAAGAGGAGGAGCAGAAGAGGAAGGAGTGGGTGGACCAGGAGCGGGAGAGGACTCTTAGCAGACTCAGGACATTCAGAGAGGTAGTCATGCTGGAACCATTCTACGCACCATGCCTATGACGCATCACTCTCATTTTTTTGGATTTGTGTGAAGAGGCGTCTGGTACAACACTTTTGATTGGTATACTTCCTGCGGTAAGAGTCAGACATAGCTAATTGAGCCTTGGTGGCTCTGTAGAGACAGCTTTTTAATGTTCCTCTGTGGTTAGAGTTATTATTGCTCGCTTATCATCTAATCTCAGATCCATTAGTATGTTTGTAAACTGCAGCTTTGCCACACAATCACAAAGAAAAAGGATGACATTATAGTCCAGTTTCTGTGCCTCAGAATGTTTCTAAATCTTTCTTTCTGTCTTTGCTTCTCAGAGGAAACAGGGCCAGTACGTGCTGAAGACTCCAGGCTCCAAGGCGGCCCTCAGAGGCCCCCCGCATGACGATTCCTCCCAGCCCCTGTCCATAATCAGCCTGAGCCCCTCCCCCAGCAATGCAGGCCCCGCCTCCACGGCCACGCCCAAGAAAAAGCGGCAGAAGCCAAAGGACATCCCTGTCCAAATCTTCGTCCCGCCCGGGCTCAGCGGCGCACCCCCAGACCAGGGGTCTGTCCCGCCACCGGGACCCCCTCCACCTCCTCCACCCCCGCCTCCACCACCTCCTCCCGCACCACCCCTGCCCCTCCAGGACCCAGAGCTCCTGGACAAGCCCATGCCTCTACTCAGTGAAAGAGAGGCAGCTCCCTTCCCTGCAAAAAGCACCCTGAAGCAAAACATAGGTGAGTGAAGTGTTAATATTTGAAATTCTAAATGTTAATCTTTTCATTTTAATAAGTGTTAAATGCTAATTACATTTCCTCTTGTGCCTTTGATATCATTTTATCCTAAAATTCTTGTCTTTAATAAACATTTTTGCACAGCACAAAAAAATGAAGAAAGTAAAGAATTCACATGGGGACTTTTTTTTGGAAGAGAAACAACTTGTGTGATAGCGAACACTAGAAGGCTTATTTGCCGTGTTAGTTGTCACAGTGTTGCCACGGTTAGCGAGCTGAAGGCAGCCTCCAGAAGGCCGTGTTCTGTAAACACGAAAATTTGCGCGGCGCAACTTAGAACCGAGGCAGAGTTTCGGCTCGGAAACATGACCTGGAGACTGGTTCACTGTCCGGGGTCCAGCTTCATAATGAATGCTGGAAACGAGCAGTGTCCGTTTGCACATTAGGGTTTCCGCTCCGCTTCCCCTCTATGCATTCCACAGAATCTGGCTCCCGGCCTGTTTGTTTTACAGAGTCTTTCCAGATCCCTGTCTCTTCTGTCCCAAACTGAAGTCCTTTTCCAGGTCATAAGTGTAGCTCATCCTTTAAGACAAGGTTTTCTTCATAAATCTTGTATCAGTTCAGCTCGTAAAAAAGGGTATTTGCGTAATTCATGTATTTGTTGTACAATTTAAAGTATATGAAAACTTTTTTGAGGATGCATTTAACCAGTATGTTGCAGTCAAACTGTAAAACACAGCAAGGATGCTAGCGGTAAGTCAGCTTAAAGGAGGGTTATCAAATTTATCACATGGAATTTATCAGGATGTATTTAATATGCTCATCTCCTCTTCTGTGTCCCAATGGCACGGTAAGTTGCAGCCTTGCAGCCGTATAGACTGTGTGTTTGAGTGTGGTAGCATAAAGTAAAGGCCAGGTGTTTAATCTCTCCAGAATCATACTCTTACCTATAATAAGCGCGCATTGATTCCTGCCCAATCCTGTGAAAACGGACTTCGGAAATGAGTTCATTTGAGCGGCTTTCTGGGCTCGGAACTGCAGGCGCATCAGTGAAATATGGAGCCCATTTGTGCAAATCTTTCCGCATTGCGCCGGCTTTGGCCGCGGTCCCCTCCCAAGGCTTAAGGTGCGAAAGCACAATAAATCTTTTGTTGAGCCACGCCGTCAAAAAAAAAAAAAAAGAGAGCCCCCGGAGCCTTATAGGAGCTGATGATTTAATGGGTTTGCGCCGCAGGCTCGATGGACGAGGTCCTGGCCTCCCTGCAGAGGGGGGAGATGCAGCTGCGGAAAGTGGGCCCCCCGCCCGCCCAGCCGGCCAGAGGCGCGCCGGCCGACCTCAGGGACAGCATCCTGTCGGCCATCCGGCGGGGCGTGAAGCTGAAGAAGGTGCAGCCGGGCTCGGGGGCGGGGCCCGGGCCGGGGGGCGTGGCCCCGCCGCCCAGCGCCGCCTCCGAGCTGGAGCGCAGCATCAAGGCCGCCATGCAGAGGATGAAGAAGGTGTCCTCGGACTCCGACGAGGAGGAGGACGACGGCGGGGACACCCAGTCGGGCGAGTGGGACAGCTAAGGCGGGGCCGCCCTCTCTGCCTTCGTCCCACCGCCGCTCCCCCGCGCCCCCCCAGCTTGTCGCGAACATCTCCAAGGCCAACACTCTCTCACTGATTCGCTGTGACCGCCAATCTGCAAGCCTCATCCAAGAGCCCGCACAGATGGCGCTTTGGGCTTCACTTAGCATTTTTTCAATAAGACCACTTTGACTGAACAGTGCTGCTGTACTGTTGGGTTGAGAAATGAAGGCAATAGCACTTTGTGGCGGTGCAGGCTTGTGTTCACACAGGCATGGGTTTACAAGGTGTTATGCTGTAATCCAATAATGGGGTTACCGTGTGGTAGAACACTACAAATTTGTGTGGTCTTCCGCAAGTTGTCGATGAAGTGACGAATTGCACTTACGCACTGGGCAACAAGCAAAAAAAAGCAAACGTATCTGTGATTTACGCTGAAGGCAATTATATCACCATCATGAGCTGTAGTCATAACTGCCAAAAAGATAAGATAGGTCAAAGCCTTGAGAATACTGACCTTTGTTTCTGAGAAATGAGCTGGCCTACCACAGTGACGTCAAGGTATTGTAATCATTCTTCTGATTAGTACTGTTTTTTTCATTGTAGCATTATACTTAATATAGTAACAGTTTTCCAAAGCACTTAATTTGACTGGCTTCTGTAATGTGACAAGAGAAGGTGAATGAATTTGCAGTGCACTGACTTTTGCCTTGTTTTTTTTTTTTTTTTTGTTCCTGCTTGTTTATTGATAACAGCTTGGACAGGGTCTGTTCAAATGTACTTTGTGTTACACATTAAACCTGCAAAAGTGCCTTGAGGATTGTGTAATTCTGTTATCAATCACTTGCGTTATGAAAGATTACTCTGCTTCAGAGGCCATAAGCAGGGGTTTTATCAGCCGCGGGGTTTTCTGTTGAGGTGCACGAGGCAATGTGGGCACACACGCGGTCAGACAGCGAAAGAGAATCCATCACACACGTCAGCTGGAGTGGCCAAGGTCTGAGCTGCTGGTATTTCACACCCCCCCTCACCCCCAGCGGGTTATCTCATTTACACTGCCACCTTGTGGCTGCACAACTCACAGTTTGACTGCTGCGTTGGAGTGGCCTTAGTGGTGGATTTTTCAACCCCTTTCAGAATACTGTGGTCATTGTACTCACTTGCGTAAGCAGTGTTATCCATTCATTTGCGACTTTGGGTGATGTAGTGACAGTGAAAGTTTTTTTTATCAGTGTCGTGTCGTGTTTTACTGATAGAACCACAGCTTCTCGATGGTTGCCCATGCCATAATACCAAAACCCTCAGCTAGTAGTAACAAACTAGCATTGTAGGACTTGTTCACCACAGTTCATGTGCTCACTGAAGGACCTTACTCACCGGGTGATTTAGATCCAATTTTACAGAGGTAAGAAGTGCAGCCATCGTTTGTCAACACCTTACTTACTGTAATGCCCCCCCCTCAAAGGCTCCAAGCCACACTTCAAAATGCGTTAACTGTGAGCGCAAGAGTGACATCTCGGCGCCTCTGAGTGACAGAGAGGACACTTTGGTTCAGGTGCGTATCAAACTGGCGCGGCGGAAGACAAATCCGAGCTACCAGCGTTGCTATGGAAACAGGACAGCTCAGCGGTGGTAGCCTACAGTAACATCACTGCAACACGTTCTTAATTATATTTTACCAACTCGCCCACTCATCACGCTGACACACTGAGAATGCCTGATGGAGCCCTTTTCCGAGGAGCGCCCGAGAGAGAGAGAGCGAGAGGGAGAGAGAGAGGGGCGGCCGTCTTCCTCTCGCGGTGCCCTGGCTGCATGGAAATGCATGTGTGAAAATGCGCCCGAAGGCGAAGAATCCCGGTCAGCGCGCGAATGCTTTCTGCTGATCCGCGATGAGCTTGACCTGGAATGTGGGTCGAAGTCTACCGCCGGTCCATTTCTGGTAAATTCTGAAACATCACGAAGCCAGTTCCCTTTCGTAGTTCTTGTCCTTTTCATTTACGCGTTTCCACAGATTCATGAAGCAGACAACGAAATTTTGTTATTTTTCTGATGATGGTGTCTCTATAGCTGATACATATTGGCTGTCAGCTTCTAACTATATGATTATAGTCTATTGCCATTTGCAGTAAAAGCAAGGCTGCTGCTACTGTGACTAATAATGTCCTGTATTTTTCAGGACAGGTTACAAATTTATCTTTAAGAAAGCACATACAGACACTCCTAAACAATGTTCTATCATTTACATAGGCCCTCACAACGAGAGAAGAATCAATACCAGGAGTGAGTGGGGGGGATCAAGTTTCCGTGGCAACGTGGCCTCTCCAACACACACACTGCAGTCATCTCCACGGCACAGAGACACGGCATAACAGCACGCCGCCCGCCTCCCGCTCGGAAAGAAAAAAAAAGCGAATGCGTATGACAAAAGAAAATACATCAGGAAATGTATGAATGAGTTTCACTTCACCACAAAAAGAAAAGATGTCACAAAAGCACAAGATGTCACAATGCCTTTGGAGGGAACCTAGAGGCTTTACTTTGAGCTTTGTGTGGGTTTACAGCGTTGGGCACTGAGATTTGTCTGGCTGCAGGAACGAGAAAGCACACATTCTGATCAAATAAGGTCATTAAAGCGGGCTCTGTCATAGTCTCCATGGCAAGTCAGCTCGGACAGTAATTTAGTACACTGTGTGCGCAGGAGTCATTTGTACCCCTGTATTTCTTCTTTCCCCGCCACAGCTGACAAATCTCAACCCAAATTTGTCTTGCATCGCTGAAGAAAACCTACAGACAGCACATTTTAATTAAACTATATTTTAACAATAACTCTATATGGTACAATGTTTAAGAGAAATCACAAAAGTGGGTAGGAGTCATTCTGCATCTTCAAGAAGGACGAAAAGTCATGTTCTTGCTGTGGTAACCGCAGGGACGACCCCTATCAATGTCAGCACGAAGTCGCTTCAGCGTCTGCAAAGGGGCTAAATATTTTTTAACTGTGGAAGGGGACAGACACATTCATTCATCTATAGTGAACAATAGCTTGCAAAATATTTTTGAAACAGTGATAGAAAATACACACACGGCATAATAGTTTCCCCACAAATGTTCATCCACAAGACACCCAACTGATCTGTGTGAACTACGACATTCAAATACAGCATGGAGCTGCACTCCAGAGGAAGAGAGGGACTTCACACCTTTTCTTAAAAAACTAAGAGTACAATATTCCCACCCCCCGGCCAAGGGTTTCTATATATAAAATTTATGAACCCAGAATACCTATAATTAATACACTGTACTCGCAGAGAACGTAAGGTAATGCTGTTACTGGGTCGTTGCTGAAGACAGCTGGACTGAGAAATCTATAGGCACCAGCACAAAGATTTTTGTTGGGAAAAAAGCAACCCCGTCAGGCTATATTGAAGACCCATGAAGTATTACTCGTGTAGAACACTTACATGAAGTTCCATAGTCTAGCAGCAACCCCCTTTCCCGAAACTCGCCACCACACAAAGAAAAAGTAATGTGGGAAGCACATTCTTGACGTGAATTACAAATTCGGAGACGTAACTTTGCTCTAAGAATTGACAGAACTCATATCGTACATGCAAAATCCTCTGAACACAGCACTCCTCATGAACTGCGTCCCTGGCATAGTTTTTGGAACCCCCTCCCACGGTTTAGCCTACAACACAGTTTCCCTAATCAGAATTTCTAAACAGGTCTTTTATTCTTATGCACATACAATCTTGCACACTGTGTTTCCAAAGCAACAGTGAATTATTACTGAAAACCTTTTCATTTGTTTTTTTTCCTCAACAGACATTGCAAGAGAGGTCTACTCTTTTTCGGTTGTGGTGTTTACAACTACAAAAGTACAGCATCCATAGGATGTGTTTGTGTTTTTTAACCTCTCTCGATTTTGATTTCAACTCCAAGGCAGTTCTTTTATTACAGTTTTTTATTTGATTCAATACAATTTTGAGGAACCCTGAAATTGTGTTGTGCTATTTGCACATTTGGGATTATTGTTCTAGAACAACTAAGGACTTCTTAAAATTATCCTGTAAATTTCTGCAGATATATGGCAGTAGTAATAATAGTTACATCAATCCTTGACTCTCCTGTTGGGGTTATAAAATAGTTCATACAAAGAGAGATGGGCCTTCGCTGCAGTTCATAAAGACTCAAAACTGAGGCACTTTGTGACAATGTGCAGATCATGTATGTGCATATTGTGGTGGACAAACGGTTTTCAAGCTGACCTGAGATCATCGTGAATCAGCCGCGCGTAGCCTTGCAGGATTCACCTCTCTCTTTTTTACATCTAATAATTACGTAGGTGGCCAGTATAACTGAGGGCTGTCATGACTTGACTGTCTCGCTGTACTTAATGTTTTGCTAATGGATCGTCCTCATGAAAGCATTCTAACTGCCTGAGCCCTGCACTCATTTAAGACTGAATCCCTCCACCTGTCCTCCATCTTATTTTTCCTCCTGCTATGAAAAGGGTGATTACAACAGTTCAGTAAACTACAAATTCAGCTCTAAATGTGATTCCAGAACACTGACATGAGGAGATGCCAACAGGTGGAGTACTCTTGCCACTTCCTTTCCTCCCACTTTACCATTTTGTTTTAATCTGATTGTTTCGGCGGAAACCCACTTTGGGGTCCGCGTCATCCCAGAACCCCTCTGTGATATCTGTTCTTAATGTGCAGTACAGCTCCTCCTGCGCCTCCTCTCAGTTGTCCACCCCTAATTTGGACAGTCCTTGCCGGAACTCGTGGAGCTCATCGATCTTCCCGTCCAAGATGTCCATGAACTTCTTCAGCTCGACCTTCAGGTGACCTTGCTTGTGGTTGCTGTCCTCTATGTCTGTTTGTAGTGTCTCTATCCTCTCCTCCAGGTCTTTGTTCTTCATCTCAGCAGCCTAGGGAGCAGGAATAACAGGGCCGGCTTAGGAGAAGTGGCAATGCGACCAATAAACTGAAATCATTTGGACTCTAACAGCACTGTTATGCCAAGGGTTTCATTTACGGGCCCCACAGTCCAGACTGCAGTGACAGTGAGTGAGCGTCAGTGGAACTGCCATAAGAGGCAACAAAACGCGATCTATACTTGTGCCACAGATCCTGGAATTTTCCAGCTGACTCTGGTAACCCGATCGGCTCAACCTTGTGGCGGCTCATCTTTAAATACTTGGATCAGGAGCAGCCTGTTCGCTGGTTTCTGTTGGCATTGTGAGGTGAAATATTCGAGGCATGCCATTGTTGAGTTTGTATAATGCCCTTCAGTCTGTGTTGCGTCGTGTGTCTGACAGCTCTGTGATGAAATTATTCACCAGCTCGTTTCAAACTCACAGGACGGAGGGAGAGAGGCACTGTGAGTGGCTGTCATTTAAAATTCAGCACCGTGACATTTGTATCAGAGGTGACCCCCACGAAAAAATGAATACACCAAGATTAAAGATATGAGGCACCAACAGCCCTTCCCTTGACTCAGCAATGTAAAACATGTAATTCAGATATATATGCGAGCCTTGGAAAGCCACCAGGGACACAATTTCACAGAAGACTCAATGTTAAATGCTCTGTAGTGCTGCTAATATCACACTCAATTCGAAAGACTTAATGTCACCAGCCAATCGCGTCTTGCATACCACGACAAATAGATGTCACCATGCCACTGATTAAGTCCACACTGCTGTGCTAAGGGATGTAATTTTATATCCGGTTTCCTCTTATTAACAAACAACCGAGGCTTCCGGAACAGTGGAAGAGCAGGGGAGCTTTTCACTAGTGACAATACCACCGTTACTGAGTTACTATTCCTAACTGTGAGTGACAACAAACCTCTACTGATGTTTTGTGAGAAGCTCAATCACAATAGACCGCAGGGAACAAAGACCACGGTAGTTGCCATGTGAACGATAGCAATGCTAATGCTGTTAACGATCAATAACGGTACGCCTACAGTTAGCATTGCTTAACAGCGACATAAATAGCAAATACAACGAGAATGGCAGAGCGAAATGGCAACACTAATGGCAATACTGACACTGACCTCCTCAATGGGCTCGGTGAAAAGAGAGATGGAGTCTGCTTAGCCTCGTGGGGGTGTTGTCTGTGCCTGTGATCTTCTCAGTCTGCCATGTCCTCATGGGCCCTTACCTTAGTGGGTGTGTGTACCCTTTTTCAGCTGTGTGCTGTGGCATTGTAATATGCTGAAATATTTCTGTGTGGCATTTTACAAACTGCAATACGGATGTGTTTCAGTAATCTCAGTGCAATGCAGCAGCAGTGTGGCACAGTGGTGAGGAGAAGGGCTCGTAACTGAACGGTTGCTGGTTCAGTTCCCCACTGGAGCACTGCGGCTGTATCCTTGGGCAAGGTACTTAACCTAAAATTGCCTCTGTAAATATCCAGCTGTATAAATGGATAACATGTAAAACTGCAACCTAAGTCGCTCTGGATAAGAGCATCTGCTAAATGACAATAATGCAATGTAAATACTGCGGCTTTGCGTACCTGTAGTTTCTGTGTGATATTTTCACATTCCTCCATGAGTTGAGGGATTATCTCAGCTTGCTTCCTCAGGTTCTCCAGCTCCTGCAGGACAACAGACACCGCACATTAAACGGCTCATCGCAAACTGTACACTGGGCATCAGAAGGAACACTGTTCACCCACGCACGAAACCCCCTGTTCAGACTCACTGTACATTATGCACCCACACACGACACCCCTATTCAGACTGAGTACTGTACTCGATGAGAAGCGCAGTGAAATGTTCTGCCCGAGCAGGCCGTGAGGGACTCCCTGGCCGGCCACGCAGCGCGCGCACTGCATTAGGAGACTCCGACTGCGCGGGCTGCATTCTGCAGGAGCCACGGCAGCGGCGCGAGAAGGAGCGCATCAAACTTTCATGAGCTCGGTAAAGGCCGTGATAATTGGTCAGCCTTTGAAATAGCCCGAAAGGAGCTCGCTCCCGTGGGGCCGAGCTGTCAAGTCAGAGGTCATCAAAGTGGGGGGGGGGGGACGGAGAGAGCGGAGACACGGCGGGGGCGGACGGGTCAATAATTCATGGTCACGTTTCCCCCTCTCCGGTTCTGTTTGCCGTAGCGGAGCCCCGGAGCGCCCTGGGATGAGCCGGTCGTGCCGCGTGCTGGAGTTGGAGCCGGAATGGCGACCGCTTGCCTGCGTCTTCTTTAATATGTCAAACAAGCTTGGCACCAGTCGGACAGTGAATTGGTCTGATCCATTCTAAATAAAATTTGCTGTCTGAACAACTTGTTTCATTCCACGACAATAGACTAAAATTAAAAATCCACCTGTTACAATTGTACTCATGTTCCAGCAGAGGTGATTACTGCATACAGTTGGCAGTGAGAGGTATAGAACTATTCAGGGGCAGGGATGTATTCGGTGGTTCGCCTCCTCAGCTAAGCTCCTTCTTGAACCATTCCGTGTTGATGGACACAGGAAATGAGTCACTCTTTGTACCTTTGCATTTCCTCGCTGTGTTATCTCCGGCCTCTGGAGCGGTGACTTCTCATTGCCAACAAAAGGCAGGAACGTAATTTTATTTCAAGGCATGAATAAGCAATGGAAGAGCACGTTCCGGTTCCGGAGAGGCCGGATTTCGCTCGCTGGCGGGGCAGGCACTGCAGTAGACACCCCGTTAGAAATGGGGACAGCGCGGCGGAGGGGGAGGTGGGGCCGCCACCATGCTGCGAACGAAACAGCAGCTGTTACCACGTGAGTCTCCGCCACAGCGCTAAATAAGGGCCCTGTCAGGCGCATGAGAGCCACGCTCGCTGACATCCTGGCGGAAAAAAAAGAAATGGAGGGCTGAGCGAAAAAGTCAATGCTAATGAAATATTTGTCTCCAGGCAGGGACAGCATTTAGCCATTAACAAGAAAGGGTCAAATAAAGCTCTCTGCCGTGGCTGGCTAGGTCATAATTAAGGCAAGCGCCAAAGCCAGTGCCATGAGGAGGAGGATGGTCTCTCTCTCCGCGTGCGACTGCTGTGGAATGCACGGCGGCCTGAGGTGAGATGCTCCAGGGCGGGGCTTATGCATCAAACTCCTGAAATGCTCTCATCCTCAAACTCCGTACTTCTAACATTGACTGAAATGCTCTCATCCCCCAACTTCAAACTCCTGAAATTGACTGAAATGCTCTTATTTTTAAACTTAAAACTCCACACATTGACTTCACACTCTTAACATCAAGTGAAATGCCCTCACCCTTGAACTTCAAACTCCTAACATTGACTGAAATGCACTCATGCTCAAATGTCAAACTCTTAAAATGCTGAAATGCATTCTCCCTAAAATGGCAGCTAAATAATAGCACAAACTTCTTTGTACTATTAAGAAAAAAGTTGAATGTTCATCTGTGGTAAGTTTATACTTACGAAACTATGACAGACTGTAACAGAAATAAATAAAGTTAGTTATTTTGACAGTAAATATATAGTGTTAAAATAAGGCCTACAGGAGTCTGTCTTTCAGGTGAGTGAAGAGTTTTAACTAAACTTTAACAAAAACTTTGAACACAGCAGAAATACTAAAAGTGAAGAAAACTATATAAGTAAAACATCAGGATTTCTGCTGAACACAAAGGTTTACGAAAATCAGCTAAACTTTAAATGCTGTAGCATAGTTTCAAAGCTCCCAAGTAATCGATCTCCTCTTTCTTTTTAAGTTAATGATTTCCTGTGGGACCGAGTGGAAATGCGCAGCTCCTTCAGACTTAACCACCAAAACACACCTCTGCTCCTGTAAAGAACAGCGTCCCAATGTGACCCAACTTGCTGTCACCGCTGTCCTCTTTAGTGCACAGTCTGCACTTCTGACTCAAGGGAAAACTCTGCCTTAGGAGCCATCGTCCCCAAGAATATGTGAGAAAATAGGACAGATTCACAACTGCTTTCAGGGAATAATCATGAGGTACACTTTATGGCACCTTTTGGACTTAGAAGGAAAAAGGATGACAAAAACAAAGAAAAGTCTGGGTAAAGAGTGTGTGCGTGTGAGTGTATGTGTTCATTTTTGTACACATGCATCTCCGCTCATGTATGTCAATGATCTTACTTGTCTCTGCCCACTTGCATATCTGCATATTTGCATTGTGGCATTTGTGCATCCCTACCAGTGTATGTCTCTACACACAAAGCCAGGATGGTGCCTGGCTCTCAGTGACGGTCTCACCTGCTCCTTCTCCTGAAGCTCGGACTCCAGCTCCTGCACTCGCACCGTCAGCTGGGCGTTCCTCTCCTTCTCCTGATTGGCCTCGTTACACTCCGCCTCCAGCTCTGTGATCTGCAGCCGGAGAGACAGCACATCATCAACAGCATCCCCAACGAGCATGTGACAAAAGTTCACAGCATCTTCCCCCGGTGTGGGATCGGCATGTAATAGCCATGCAGGTTATCCAGGAGCTTATGATGTAAAACAAGCTGTCCTATAGTCTCCACAGTAATACCCAAAAGAGCAGGATATTATGAGAATGCGACATTTAGAAATGAATTTTTCATTCAACATATTTTATTAAAGGACATGTGATTATGATAATTGTAGGGGTTAATATTCCTCTGACATAACACTTTTCCACAAGTAATTATTTAAGTATTCGTAGGCAAAAGGCCCCACCCTGCCAGAATGGCGGTTACAGATTAGCTATGCAGCACGTGGCAAAATTTAATATTATTCTTTGCTTATATAATGTGACAGAGACATCCAGAGTTGCCAAATGTCTTCACCGAGAGAGTGGAGAGTCCACTAAATAAAAAAATGAATATTAAAATGATTCAGAAGGAGATACCTCTTGGTTTGATTACAAGACAAAACTTATAATTTGTGAGTCATCTGATTAGTCGGCTGAAATATGCATGGACAGAGCTTTAACGCAGTAAAAAAAAAAAAGCTGTTTGCCAGCGAGCGAGCTATGGAGAATCCGAGTCAGAGACAACAGCAAGAGGCTGCCCACTCACTCTGCCATCACTGCGAGAGTCACCGCAGCCAGCAGTGGTCTAGCTCTGCTAAAGCAAAATACATTCTTATGAGGCCTGCCTGCAAACAGTCTGAGGGATGGTGAAATATCCATACCCGCAAACAGGGGAGGATGGTTTCAATTTTATTTTCGCAGGACAGTGTGCTGTTTCAGCTCGAGCCTGGTTACAAAACTGAGATGACTATTTATAGCCAAGCTGGCGAGAACCCCGCATATCTTCCTTACTGGTGTGGACGGAGCAGATTATGTAGCCTAGGCGGACATATTGGAGGCCTCTGCCTGCCATTGCTGTGGTTTAGGCTGGACTGTCTGTAGATTAATGTGGATTTCATAGGGCTTTAAGAGGTTGCTCCAGACTGAGACATGCAGGGCTAGTGCCCTCTCCTCCTTTCGGCTGGAGGGAGGGAGAGCGGACCTTGTCCCTGAGATGGTCGCTCTCCTCCTTGCAGGCAGCCAGCTGCTTCTTCCACGTCTCCACGTTGGTGGAGGACTCCTTCAGTGCCTCCACCAGACGGGCGTTGCTCTCCCTCAAGGTCTGCAGCTCCGTCTCCCACTTCTTGGCGTTAGTGTTGCTGAGAGATGAAGGAGAGACATCTGTGAGGGCTTACAACAAGAATCTCCCCCCCAACAAAACACTACAGGGTCTACTTATAGATGTTTCTACATTAGGGTGGTCTATAATGTATGTGACTCATTATTAATGCTATACCTATTTGTTTGTATTGGTATGTTCGCCAACGTAGAAGGATACTGACAGATAGCTTACAACATATGGTTAAGACTCCTTCGGAAGACCCAGCTACCAAGCCACGCATGCTTGTTGCTTGTTGTTGAGAGCGCTCACTCTTATCTAGTAGTTCCCAGTGGAACCTTCTAGAAGCCAGCTGGGGGACTCATAGGCCCTCAAAACATTTTGCAGTTACGTCTCCTATTTGTTGCTTAATAGGAGTGAGGATTGCACTGTGTCATTTGTGCCTATGGCACTCTTAAACAACCGTATTGATGGGAACTAGAGAAGCCTCAGACAGTTTTTCATTCCCAATACACCCCTCCCTGGTTTGTTGAGTGAGTTTGGCGCCTCGGTTCGCCTTCCCGTGGGTCTCGGTAGTATGTGTACACAAAAATCAAAACAGCCAGGTTAATTTCTTCTCCCTCTCTCGCTGGAAGCCTAGCGCTCGCTGCTTTATCTCCATGGACCTCCGTCAACAGGCCACAGCGCCGTGGCTCCCATCTCCTGGTTTCCAGGTTACTGCTGCTCAGCGCACCGGTGATGTCACAATGCTCATGTTGCAGTCTCGTGTTACCGGCGTTCTCACGCGGTTTAACCGGGACTTCATTCTCCACTCGGACCTTAACAGGGATCCTCAAATTCAGGGTTTGCGATTTTAAAAGGCAACCGGGGCAGTTCTCGAGGAAATTAAAGCAAAGGCGTTCTTACATCTGCCGCGTAACTGGAACTGACACTGTGCCACGCTGAGCGCGCCACGCATCTTAGCACTTTCCATGAGCTAACTGTCAGACACTAATGACCAGAAATCTTCAAATGAATTCCAAATCGGATATGCATGTTAAATGATGACTGTAAGGAAGCGTACTAGGTGCCCTGCAAATGACTCTAGTTACAGTTGGCAGTTGGTAACAATGTGAGATTTGCGGACTGTGATCCGTGACCGCCTGCCGTCCCCGCTGTGACGTATTGAGAAACGCCGCCTCGTCTTTGCGATTGTTATCCCTAACTGCGGGATTTTTGTTGTGATCGCTCGGGGCGTTACGCACCTGCCGTTCACGTGTTACGCATGTGACAGTGTTACGTAACGCACAGGCCCTCAGGGCCATCTCCTGCATCGGCCTGTCGTTCCTCGGCGCCGTTACGCTCGCTTCGCCAGTTCCGCGCGTGCCCCCCCTCGGGGGCCCCTCGCCCCGGTGTGGCCCTGACCCCTGTGCGTCTCGCTCGCTGTGCTGCGGCTCTCACAGTGCACCGCCTTCACGTGCCACCAGAAAGCACACGCGGTGCTGGTGAACCTTGCGTCCCCACGAGGCCAGGTACACACGGCTTTTGAGGACCGGTCGTGTGAGGTCTCATACGCGTATAACTGGCTCTACTGAGGCGTGGATGAAGCACGCTGTGTACTGCTGTCCCTTTGACAGAGGACCGGTTTGCAATTTAACAGCGGAAACAGGAGCGATGGGTCACTGTTGAGTCACCCAGAGACAGGGTGATGAGTGACCCTGATCTTCAGGCACTGACAGAGACAGCTTCTGGGTGGAGCAGTAGCTGTGTCTTATAGCGGTGGAACGAGTTCTGCATGGTAGTCAAGTCCCACAGCGCATTGTATTCCTGCTTTATGCACAGTATCCTTCGCATGAAGAACCGCAGCTACTTTGCAGACTGAGTCCTTCCTTGAGAAGGAGCCGCACTTAAATGTCAATCCAGCAATAACAGCGATTAATCAGAGCCACCGGCAGTTAATATAACCTGACATCCTCGCTAACCCGCCGGATGAAATGGCTTAATGGGTATTATTATCTACACTCCTGCTCCAAAGAACCCGCTTTGCGAAAAGAAATAAATAAAGAGAAAAGTTACAAAAACAGCCGTGAGACTCCGCCTGCAGCGGCTAGCTGTCAGATGCGATGGCCGTAGAGAGGGCACCGAGCGGCCGGAGTTACCTCTGCTCCACGGCGGTCTTGAGGCGGTCGTTCTCGCTCTTCAGGAGTGCGTCCGCCGGCCCCACGTGGGAGATCTTCTCATCGTCCGTGCCATTGATGCTGGAGGCTTGAGTGGAGGACGGGGTCTCGCGGCCAGATTCCTTCAGCAGGAGAGGAGGGGAGGAAGAGAGGAGAGGAGTAGAGGGAGGAGAAGAAGAGAGGAAGAGAAGGGGGGAGGAAGAGAGAAGAAGGGGGGGGGAGAGGGGAAGAGGAGTAGAGTAGAGCGAGGGGAGGAAGACAAGGGGGAAGGAGAAAGGGAGAGAACAGGGAGAGGAGGATGTTATTCTACTAAACTGCTACTAAACCACTCTCTTGCCCTTCTGTGCAGCAGACTTTGAAAGAAAGGTGTCACTGGTTTTGTGGGATGGTGTTCTCAAATGTACAGTAGCTCTGAGGGTTCCTCAGTGCTATCTTCCAATGGACAGGGATCTCTGGAACTTCATGGATCCCAATGCAGTTTACTCTCCTCTCAAAACAGATAAGTTTCTCCATCTTGGAGAGCAACTCATGACACTGTCTCACTGTGATAACACAAAGATCACTTTCAACCATGTGCATGTCTGTGGGTATATTTATAAAAAGTAACATGAAAATTTGACCAATGCTGTCTTTCACACTTAGCTCTGCTGTATCCTGACTGAGGACAGACACACAGAAGAACTACAAGGTACACTGCTGTTAGGTTAACTTAAGACAACAGCAACCCATGGAAACACTTTCATAAATTAAGTGCGAAAGTGTAATTGTCAGGTAATTCCACAGGCAATTTGGACATTCAAAATGCTTTTTCACATGGTAACAAACTGTCAATGGGATAACAAAACTAATCCTCCTTGGTGCTGCTAAGCTTTGTGAGTGTGAATTGAGTCCGGTGCCATCACCGACACATGATAGCCCTGTCTCCCACCCCCAACCAACTATGTTGTATTCTCGCTCCTGTCTATTTTCAGCAGGGGGAGATGATCTAGAAGATCAACTCCTAGTAAGAAATACTTGTTACCTTTGACCCTGCTCTACCCCCCACCCCAACGCAAGTCATCTATTTGCGGTCATGTGAAAGATCCATTTCAGGATTGGAGAGTTTGAGAAGCAGGTCAGCTGAAACTTCAGCCAAGCACGGAGCAGACAGTCCATCTATATAAACAGGAGCTTGAAAAAAACACCTGTTTTTCAGTGCCAAAGTGATTTACCTGGGAATGATTACTTGAGGTTTCCATCTTTTCTTGAGATTTGTCTCTTGCAAGTTTTGCTGCCTCTTTGACTTCCTGGAATTTTTCTGCAAACTTAGGAAAAAAAAGACAAAACAACAAAAAGACTTAAAATATTTGTCACTGAAAGTAACCAGGCAAAAATTTATGACAAATAAGATCAAAACAAAACAAAATATTTTGATTTGATCAGGCACATCTTGTTCAAAACTGAGATGCCACATACAGGTGTAGTTGCATGGTGTTAAATATTGCATTGCAGGGACTAAATCTCACCTTTGCCAGCTGCTGCTCAGAGGCAAATCCCAGGCCAAAGACAGTGTTGGCTCTGCTGTCAGCCCATTGGCCGAACTTCTGCGAGGTCTTTGTGAAGGTCATGTTGGGTGTGATCGTGCTGTTGATGATCACCTGATGAAAAAGACACAAATGTAGAGGTAATTAGCCAGCAAATGACACATTACATCAGTAACATCACATACTGTACGCACAGGTATGCAGGTCTACACTGTGGCACAGGTCTGCAGCAGTGTAGCATAGTGGTGAGGAGCAGGGCTTGTAACCAAAAGGTTGCTATGTTTAATTCCCCACAGGGGCACTGCTGCTGTACCCTTGGGCAAGGTACTTAATCCACAATTTCCTCAATAAATATCCATCTGTATAAATGGATAATGTAAAAATTGTAACCTATGTAAGTCGCTCTGGATAAGAGTGTCTGCTAAATAACAATACAATAATGTAACGTAATACACTGGAGTGTGGCTTTAGAACTTGCATAATAGGTATTAAATGGAGAAACATATGAGAGAGGAGCTATGGTTTCTCCTCACTGCAATAAATCAACTTCACGGGTCTCTCAGTCAGTGAGTCTGACAGAAATTCTATCAAAAAAAAAAGTTTGCTGAGAATGACAGGACATTGCAGCGAGCGTCAGGCCATTTATCTGCGGTCTCCCGGGAGATGCGCGTCCTCCTCCTCCTCCTCCTCCTCCGGCCCCCTCACCCGCGTGATGTCACGGCAGCGATGTTTATGAGCTCCGCAGCTGCAGCCCGGCGCTGAATGCTCCCGTTGACTCATGAGAGCACAATACGCTTTTGTGGACCCTCTGAACCCCGCACGTCTGGACACAGACCGCTCCACATAAATCCGCCCCCCTCCGACGGCCCGCAATTAGAGGGGGTGGGGGGGGGGGGAGCGAGCGGGCCCTCTCCCGGGCCGGCGGCATGAATGGGGCCAAACTGGGCCACAATAAACAATGAGTCTGATGCGCTGAGGAGAGAGCCGAGATTCAATCAGCCTTTAGGAGCGTCAAAGAGAGCCGATACTGATACAGCTCTGCAGTGAAAGGGCAGATTCAGGACATCTTTTTCAGCCTCCCTTTATGCTCTTGGCAAGGCACTACTGTTTTTTTTAAAGTGACGGCCAAGCAGTTGAAAAATATGAATCACAAAGCAAATACAAATTCAACCACTTCAGTCTGACCTAATATAACTTCAGTGCTGGCCTTTTTTTCTATATATGAATACACATGCTTCCAAAAGTAATGTGGAAAAAAGTACCCTTCAAGTTAGCAGAATATGCTCTGCCTTATAAGGACTACACCTGTTATTTGCATGTGAAATAATCTGTGACATATGCAAAGAAAAGTTGTTTTAAAGTTTGATGTGGAAAGATACAGCTAGCAACATTCTTGAAGTGAAAACGTTCTCAATGCAGGTTTTTACAAACTTAACACCTTCCAAAAAACAACAAAAATTAAAAATCAAGTATCAAAATGCCCTCTAACTGGTCCAAGGCTAATGTGAAATTCATCAGTGATATAGCCTAGTGTGATATACACTGTGTTTGTACTTCACAGCTCTATAGCAAACTCTAACAATGCTAAAAACTTTTACAATCTTAAAATATACCATAACCTGGATAAAATGATTTATTGCTGCTGACTTCAGCAAAGTGTTGTACTCATTCTAGGTCAGGATAAGACTCCAAATTCTTCAGGCCCTGCTGTCTTTGTTTTTGACTCTCTTCTCAAAAACAGCAATCAACAAAGCAACACCATGAGATACAGCTTTCTGATCTACTCGATTAACCAGATAGACAGCCAGAGCCGATCTGAGGACAGCCTCATATAGGTAACATGAGGCCGTTACTTCTGTGAGTGACTGCACGGTGCAGAAATCTCAAACTGAAGCCTGCAAACAGGACCCCACCCCCCCCTGTCCCAGCACAACGGGAGGGGAGATGCAAATTACCCAACTATTATGTGAGAACATGAGACAGTTTAATGAAGATGCACCCCTCGTTTCATGGCAACATGGTTTTGCATCTGTCTGAAACCAGGATCTGAAAGTAGAAATTACTGCCAGCAGCGGATGTCTTTTTCCTTCCTCCTCTCCGTACAGTATGTTCGTCCCTCGGGTAAACGCAGCGGCGGCTGTGTCCTTCTCTACCCCTGTTTCACGAAACCTTTAAAAGCTGAGAGTCGCCACGAAGAGTTTGCCGATTGTTAGAAGACAAACGACTGAAATCTGCTGGTAAACCGGCTCAAAGCAGATAAATCCAGTGCCACAAACAATGGCCTTAGAAGATATGCTTCAAAGACCCAGGGGGATCCTTTTTATGAAACTGCCGCTCGTCTGGAGTCATAACAAATGCCAGTGCCTGCAAATAAAGTTTAATAGTAACGTTATCAGGCCCGCTTGCTGAGTCCACATTTTGGCAAAAAAAAAAATCATAAATTGTCATGACGACCGACAGTGGAGAAACTATCATTGCCACACCATTTGGGCATGAGCCATGCAGCCAGTCCCTTCTGTTAGAAGTATTGTGGAGGATACAGGGAATAGTAAGGCAGGAACCAGCCCACATGGTACATATAATAAGCGCTTACCATGCCTAAATGCTGTGGCAGCAAGAGTTTTCCACTGTCTTCCTGAAGCGGGTGAAAATTCCAAATTAGTGTTTCATTTATTCTGTTTATCTCTTCCACAACTGTACAGCCCAGCATCCTGCTTTATATCTCCAGCACATATAACCCGTCTTACAGTGGACTTTTTAACGATAATTAATCATCCTTTGTTTCAGCCCCATTTAGTTCTGAGAAATAGAATGGAACTGTCACTAATTTCAGGGTATTCCTACATTCAGGACGCTTGGTTACATAAATTGAACGGAACTGTGACGGGAGTGTGGTGACCTGTTACGCTCAGTGTAGTTCAGCTGCAATGAATCAGGGACATTTCTCTTTGAAAGAGCAAACACACTGCGTTTTCCCTCAAGGGCAAGCTCATAAATGGTCTTGCTTCGTCATACCTGAGCAAGCGCATTATTCCATACAATTCTCCCAGGCCCGTGGGGTTTCAGGCGGCCAGACCTGCTTGTCCCCCAAAATTTCAAAAGCTGGAATGGGAGGCAGGGCATCTAGCTACAGGAAAGCCAAATTATGGGGTAACTTACTTTATCTCTGTTAAAAACGATACTCTCTGTTGTGCACTAGATAGGCTGTTGCTGAGGGTCCTTCTTGCTACCTTAGTGTAGGCTGAATTACAATACTGTGCTGCATGAACCCCCCCCCCCACACACACACACACACACACACACACACACACACACACACACTACCGGATGCCAAAGAGATCCCACTCCTACTCCAACACCTCCTTTACTCATCCCCCAGTCAGCACAGAGGCCCTGTGCACTGCAGAAACCATGCCTGCTTTCCTCCACTTCAGCTTTTAATGCATGATAATACTGTGAATTATGCGCATCTGTTGCAGCTTGGATTCTTTTCAACTTAGTTCAGCTCTGTGAAGGAAATTTGTTTTTATACCTGCTTTGGTTGCATTAGGGGGCCAAGGGGAAACTTCACTCTTTTTTCTCAATGTGAGTCTTCTGCTTATGGGTATTTTTCCTGCCCTATCATATTCAGTTCATTTATATGACACGTTACTACATACCGTATAAAGTGTACGGTGTTCCTTTAGGACTATTCTCCCTCACCAGTCAAGCATAGCTTGATCACTGTATCGATTCCATTCCTGTAACTCTCAGTGATTTCTCTTCTGTTGCCAAAGCACAACTGGTCTTCCTTTCAGGTAAAGCTCCCTTAAGTGTTCCTTGTTTCAATTAAATACTGTGTGCAGTGCTCAGGCACTTGCTTTGTTTAGAGTACTATATCAAATGAAATGTGGCCCACAGACCGATAGATTACTTTAGATCTTCAGTACAACCTTATACCTTCCATTCAGCAAAAAAAAGAAAGCCATGATGTTCCAGGATAAGTTTCAAAATATCACTGTGGAATTCCTTTCTTTACAGTCAGTAATATCTGAATATTGATGAAATGATTAATGATTCATGTCTTCCGCTAGAAACTATTTTTGGATGCTTAAAACTACAGATGTAGATACTGGATCCAAATTTTAACACTTAACTCAGTGCCATCAACGATGGTAGTGGTGTGCTTTGATCAACAATCCGATTTGTACAGCCAGTATAAGAACATTAAAATATTAGAATATTTAATGAACACAGAAAAGGGAGGGTGCCAGCTGGTGCCCTTCACAAAGACCTATTTTGATGCATCCGAGTCTCCACTATTTTAAAATATCAAAGTACTAGTCATTATTAGCCACCTAATTTTAACCATCCCACTCTCGTCATGAACAAGCCCACATATTGTGGTAAGCTCTTCCTCAAGCAGAGAGACGAAAGGGGATCCCTCACCCACCCATTCCTCCCTATAGTGGTTTATAATGGGGAAACTCAACAGCATAGACTCCGATTTGAGGAAATAATCCACTTTGCACAAGCGAAACCACCAAAGCCTTTGTATCCTTATCCTCTCTTTCTCTGTGGGCTCCGGCTCCCCTCGACTCACACCCAGATCTCCTAAAAGCTTATTGATTGCGGCTACTTTGGCGTACACACTATGAGTGCAAAAATATAACGTGTCCGATATGTGCGAGTGTACAACATGTCCCCTAACTGGAGAGCAATGGAGCAAAGCCTGAGGAAGGAGGTAACGTGCTCCACCCACCTACAGTGGAGCAAGTAAAAGGTGAGGACATTTGAATTTAATAATTTTGCAAAATTTCAGTTGTTAGAGATGCCAGCTCCTTGCATAACGTGTGTATCCCAGTTTGATATGCTAAGAATGCATCATGATAAAGGCACGAATGATTTCACACCCTACTGCTAGGAATCCTTTCACAGGAGACCCAGACTGGTTTTCATCTCTCCACTCAGCCAAAATAAACTGCTTTCTAGATCATACTCACCAGATGCCACAGGACTTACAGACAGAATATACAGACAGAATTTTTTTTTTCGCAAACTCTCAGTATTAGTACACAGTAATACATAGTAATACACAGCAATAAAAGCAACACTACAAACACGTATTTTTGCAAAAAGTTATTGGAAGCTAGCTAATGAACAGACAAGCAAATACATAAACACACTCCCGGCGAAAGGGAAAGGGTAACTTTAAGACAAGCCCTTTCATGCTGAAAATCCTGATGTCAATGGCTCCATTTTCTCCACAAAGAGAGGTAATGGGGGGAGCAGTAAGAATTCCCGAAATCAGATCTGAGCTTTAGGGCCTTTCTCTAAACTGCCTTCGTGGAAGTGATTCAGTAGTCCTCACACTGCAGCAACTCAGAATACTGATGAGTCAAATTTGATCAACCCCACCAAGATAAAAAAGGGTTCCAACAGTCCAGAGAGGCCCATTTCATATATCTGTCTATATAGAATGTGATCATATCCCCACTTACTTTAAACCTCATAATACTTCACATTCTTTTTCCAGAAAACCTCCTTATACATCTTTTATGTTAAATGAACTTGTAAATGTCAAAACTTGTTTAATACCTCATGTTTCTTCTGTACTGCAATGGATATATTAACCAGCTATTTTGTGAGTAATTGAGAAAATGATATGGTGAGTTCATTAATACTGCATGAGACTGATAAGTCACAGGTATTCTGAGGACAACAGCTCTGCAAATTAAACCTGAGCACAGTGAGTGAAGGACTTTAGAGGGTGAGGGCCTGGATGAGGCAGGCATCATCGCTGTCGCCTGCGGGTGAGTATCATTTCAAGCACTGTGAGCTTTCTGTGCTCCTGACCAGAGGAGGAATGCGAGTGAGGAGACCATGACTGACAAGTGACACGGGCTGGATCAGGTGACACGGTTGCCAGAGCTTCACAGCACGCCCTGCCAGCTCGGACACGGGATAGCCTGTCCGTCCACTGCAGCGCTGGGGGCTGGACGTGACAGAACCACTGTGTCAGCGAAAGGCTGAGACACCTAAGGCTGGGGGGAGGGGTGTACCTGCTGACCTCTGCCTCCCCAGACGTTTCTGCAGGTGAATCCAAAAAAAGCTGAGGAGAAGACAAGAAATTCTCGGGCTGTTTTCAGGGCGAAACAAAGAATCACAAAAAGACTTCGCTTGATTACCGTACACTTGAAGAGACCCTAAAAATAGCAGCTGCGGCTGAAGTGGCTTCTTACAAAAGATTGTCCTTGGCATGGAGTTCTGGCTAGATTTTGCTCTTGTTACGGATCATACCTGCTTCAGTAACATCACATACTCACTTATTTGTAAAAAGTGTGTGGTGTATGAAGTCTATGGTGAGATAAATATACGAAACAGCAAGTTAAACCATGGTTGCAAATGGGGAAAAAAAACAAAACAAACAAACGAGTCGGTTCTTCATGTCTACCTAACTGCGCGTCATGTTAAATTATTCTTTGAGATCTTCAAAGGAGAGTATCTGGAGGAGCTTCTGGCAGGCGTCCCGACGCCAGGCTGTGGGAGCAGCAGACGGGAGCGCCACTTCAGCTCCCACCAATTTAACGGTGGAGAGATCTGGGGCAGCAGAACTGAAGCACAAACAGGTGCTGCGCTGCAGCCTCAGCAGGAGCGAATCAGAGGAGGAACTGCGGTGCGGGCAGATGTCCACATCCTGGGAGATTATACGCCCGGCAAGGGGCCTGCTTCCTTGGCTGCTCGCTCCCCCTCCCCCAAGTCTAAAGCTGTCGGTGATGAATGACGGCACTGAGACTGGCAGCGGCTATGAGCTGGACTGAGCCCACCAGCGCGAGTGTCTGACACTCTATCCTAAAGGTTTTTCCAGATAGAGGCTCTCTTTTGTCCCTGCACCTCCATCATTCATGTCTCTGTGCATTAATGAGAACAATACTTATTGTTAATGGTAGAAGTATTGATAAGGTGTACTGTCATTAGCTTTTCTCATTCTTTTGCAGTGGGGAAAAATGAATCATGTTTCTACCTTTGGTCTTCCTATTGTGACTCTTGTCATTGTGCCATTCTGTTTGGTTTCCCTGCTCCTCTCAAAAAGTTCTGTGGCCTCCTGGAACTGGCTGACACCGGCACAGTGATGTCACAAAAGACAACACCTGTCCATTCAGATGCATTGCTGTCTGTTCCATGCTCGATGGAATCTCTGTAAACCAATTAAGGGTCTATCCTTTCCAGTTAAAAAGATGAAAGTGCAGAAACAGAGGTCTCCATCACAGAGGAGCGATAATTAGAGCATCTCCACAAACATGCAGCAGGAGGCTTTGAAGCACAGAGGCACGCACATGAGCGAACACACACTCTCTCTCTCACACACACACACACACACTCACACACACATACACAAGTGCAAAGGATTAGAAAATAAGAAATTAATCGCTTCTCTTACTATGATCATAAGAGCAGTTCTGTACAAAATGTAAATTGCACATCCTCATGATTCAAGTGGGAGACAGATATTAGCTCACAGAGATTCCAGTCGCCTGTGTGTGACTCAGCCCCGCTTTCACAACAACTGCCAGTGCAGTAGCTCATCTGGCTACAATGTGTGAAGCATCTGATGCAGGAATATCACCTTACTGCACACAATTCAATTAGGGACTGTCTTTCAGACGGCAGGATCGCGTGTTTTTTCGGCGCGGTCCACAGCAGCCTGCGCACAGTCTCTCAATCTTCCAATCAAGATAATGACACAGATTTAGACTGAAATCCACAGGGGGAAAATAGTCACTTTTCACATTTCTAACAAACAGGAGGTGAGACGGTTCGTTCCTTGTTTGGATGGGGCACGATGTACCAAGGGGACCTGCAATGATATAACAGCGCTAATGGAGGCGGCCCCGACCACACAGGCGCATTAAGCTGGCCCGCGGAAGAGGTCCATTTTAATCCCCCTGCATCACACCCTGGCCTGCTCTACCCATAATGCAACACAGGAGGAGGGCTTGGCAGGGCAGCTGTGAACTTGCAGATCCCCCTGATCAGACACACAGACGGCTCCGTGACACAGGGATGTGGCAGCAATCTCATCACACTGGGAGTTCACAGCCCCTTCCACATCTCCATGGAAACACACAGTGTAAACCTACAGTGGGAGGATGGCTAAGCGGGGGTATGCCAAACGCAGGCCAAAATACACTCCTTTTCTTAGTAGTAAAAGAGCACGACGTTTGATGCACTGTGAACAATTAATGTCTGGCAATTACATTCATTTTTACAGATGGCCGTTGATATCTCGCATGTACAATATAAAGGCGGGGCATATGCAAAATAAAAAGCTATGCATCATGGGAGGAGGCTGCCCTGTGGTGCGTGGTAAAGTGAAGAGGAAACCGAAACGGAAGGATCTTAATTTAGGTGCGCAGTTCTGGTGCTGGCACCAGATGCCCTTTAAAGGTCTTCTCTGTTTCTGTCTGGGGCTCCACTTAAATCACTCAGACGGCTGAGTGAACACTCCCGCTGCATAAGCGGCTGTCATCTGCACGCCACGAGCGCACAAGCGATTTACCAGCCCGCAACACCAAGGGTCCTCCCTGTATCCGAGTCAGCTGGTCGATGGTTTCAAAACCTTTTCGAAAACTGCGCCAGAGCGTTGAGCCGGTCACGTACTCAGAGTTTCGTAAGCTGAGGAGCCTAAAGTGTGACGTTTTGCGTCATAATATCACCTGCTGAAATCAGAGGCCGTCTTGTGGCCTGGCACATACCCCTCCGTGGGTGTTACTGCTCTACCCCCTGAGGAAAACTGAATCCCCAAGCTGCTCTGTGAAGTCAGGAGAAGAAAGATGGCCGTGTGTCATCAGATGTTGCCCCTGTCTCAGCAAGTTCCTCCGCAGTGGGCAGCTGCAGGCCCCCTGCCCTCCCCATCCCCACCCCCACCCCCGACCTCTCTCCGCCCTGCTCTGACGCTCACCTTGGAGCCGTCCACGCTGATGATGCGGTAGCTGTTGCGTGTGCTGTCGTAGAAGTATGAGACGGTGACGGCCTGCTTGCTGGCAGGGACCCAGTTCTTCTTGGTGGTGGGGTCGATCTGGAAGACATGAGCCCTGGTGGTGAAGATAGGTTGCTCCCTGGAGGGGATGGGAGAGGAGAAATGAAGCTATGAGTATGTGGGGGAAAAAAAAGACAAATGGAAAAGGAAAAAAAAAAAAAAGAACAAAACAACAACTCTTTAATCTGACGCACTGGTGGCAAGACTGCACAAACAGCAACCGCAACAATCATAATCATCATTATCATAATTATTACAATCACAATCAACACGAGCGCGGGCTGGGATAAATGAGTCAGTCAGCTGGTTCGCCCGCAGTGTCAAGACAGACGCTCACGCTCCGCGTTGAGACCATAATGCCCTCGGTTACCTACCAAGGTCCCCAGCAAGTGTTAATGTAACATTACCCATGATCCCTCCTGGCAAATCAGAGCTATTAGCGCATCAGCACCTTCTTTTCCCCACTCGAGTGGCGTGAGTGTGACACATGCAACAGCTGAAAACCACCCTCCTCTGGTGTCTGAGCATTTAAATACGCTCTGTCTTTATAAACAGCACAGACGCCAGGACTGAAATGGCTACAGGGGGGTGTGGGGGGGAGCACGGGGATGTGTTGGCATGGGGGGAGATTACATCGGACTAAACCATTTTCCCCCCAGTATCTCCTGGTGGATATCGCCCCGCATGTTCTGAATGCACAGAATGTGACTGTGTGCATGCAAGTGTGCGGGCTCAGAGCATAGTGAGAGAACAATCATCTGAACATCATGGCCCCGGATTACTGCACTTAGCCAGCGGTGTGGAACCAGCTAGCCTTTCCCAGCCAGAAACGTGTTTTCACCACTTCAACTGAGCCCTTGTACGTTTGGATACGCCCCAACCGGCATCTTAAATAAACAGGCACCGCAGTCATTTGGGAAGCGGGGGCCGGGTTCGCTCCTTGCCCCTTCCTAAATCGCGAGCCGCTGTTTTGCATTTCGGGAGAGGATGGCCCCCTCTGTTCTTCCACCACTTGCTTCAGCGGCATATGGGTTCATCAGATCAGCCTGGGCTTGTCTACAGCCAGCTGCCTTCCTTTTATTTCCAGCGAGCAGTGCGGGCCTGTGTTCTCATTCCCCCCCCGGACACTTTGTTCCGAGCCAAAACAACCTCCACATGCAGTGGCAGCCTGCCTCCGAGCCTGCAGGCTAGCGTCAACACCTGGCAGCGCAGCCTGCAACCCTGCAATTCCTATGGACCACCGGCTTTTTTTTGGTAAACATAATAATCGATTACAGAAAAATCGATAGTGAATCTGAGCTCCATGTGTCTAGAAGACTCCAACTAGCAGAAAATCACGTGTCAGACAATTCACACTCAGTTCAGTTTTGAGAAGCTTACTTCCTTCTTTAAAATAAGACATAGTACCACTGCAGGAAATACACATTTGTATTTATATTCTATGATGTTTTCATTTTAAAACTGAACAGCCCTATCCCTTAAAATAATCCCACATTTGGTACGAAAAATATCAGTATTTTAAATCAATGTGAGCCAAAGTCAGCATGTATGTAGCCAAACTAGCAGTAGCAATAATGATTTAGAATTCCTTATTTTGTAAAAGGATCTGTAGAATATTTGTCTGCCAGTTAGTTATACTACAGTGGGCATTTAGTGATGACCTCGTATTGATTGATAGTGAGTTTGCTACAGGGTTTGTGTTCATTGTTGGGGATGGCTTTGTGTTCCATTGTAGGTACTTGAATGATACATGATATATTTTATTTGCTTATTTGTTGTGAGTGTTCTGCACTGTAATTTGTAATGCTGTGCAAATTACCCAGTATAAGGACATGTGTCAAATGAATTTAATAAAAATGATAATAAAAATAATATTCTACGCAGGTGAGACCACTGTGGCAAGCACAGACTGTTTTGTGATTTGAGCACTGTATAATTGTTTGGGAACTGTTTTATTCACTGAAAAATCATCAATAACACTTCTGCTACAATGCCTCCTGTATCTACTGTATGTGTGCCTATATTTGCATGTATACACTCAGTGTAATAATAACATTAATATCCTCTGATACAGCAGTACATTTCAAAGACACTGAGATATTTCAATATTACCATCACGAACATCAAAGGCAAGATCAAGCCATTTGTGGACATTATGAAAATATGAAGATAGTGTGTTCATGGTTTTTTTTTTTCCATTTATGTCTCTTAATTCAAATTATTCTGAAATAAGAGGCTTTTAGATTTGTTCTAAAACCCTCTGGAGCTTTAGCAAAAGCAAACACACTTATGAAATGGAGAGCTAAATTAGAGTGGATGTTAAACTTTCATGACATGGGACAGATGAATTAGTGCAGACGTGCTGCTCCTTCTCGCACACCACAGTGCAAGCCCACATCCAGCAGCCACTGAAAGTCAACAGAAAGCCTGGGCCAATTAACCAACCCAAACCGTAATGCTCCAACATAACCAAGCAGATCTATGGTTTGTTTCGATAAGGCAAGATCAGGAGAGGTTTGGTGTAATTTATTCAGCAAACACCTCTCTCTTACCTAAAGTAGCCTTCTGCAGTGCACAACAGAGCCCAGAGCAGGTTATTTCTGCGTCTTAAAGAAGCAGACGTTAAGACAGCATCGTGGGAAGGCTTCTGTGATAACAATGCTTACAGCTTTTTTTATTACAGTAAAATTCTCATTTTTCTGAAGAGCCGGATTTAGTTTATTTCTGGGCTCCATATTCAAGCACACTACGCTGTGGACTAGTTATGATTTATTAGTGATTAAATGCAAAATGAATATTGCATCCACCATGGGAAAATGTGAATAGCAGCTAGCTGCGTGGGTGTTAATGTTGCTCCTTGTATCAGTGCTGCAGTTACGGATAGAATGAAATCTCAGGGATCCCTTCAGCCAATAGGCTAATAGAGCTGTGTCTGTCCTGGGATTACCAACCTCAGAGAAATTAAACCCTTCCTAATAAAATTCACTGCCCCCTTCAATGCTAATCTTAATCCTAATCTGCTTTTCAAATAATACCCTTTATGCAGATCACTGTTGCGGTTTTCAGCGAAATCCTCTACACTGTCTCGAGTAAAGGAGTCCACACCACCACCACCTGACCTTCCAACTGACACTATTTCTAGATACAGAAGCTCCAACTTTGAGCAGAAGGGGACAGGAAAGGTCAGCTGCTCTCAGATCACACATATTGGGGAGAGGGGAGGGGAGAGGGGGGAGGAATTTACATTTTGACAAATTCTCTCACAGGAATATTTTCACAAACAGCGGCAAACAACGCCAGTTCTGACTCCCATAAGAGTCAACCATCAGCGTCACAGAGTCAGTCTAGAAACAACAAACACATGAATGGGAACCCACTCTGAGGACAGAGAACTGGCGAAATTATAAATGAAAAGCAACACAAAGAGACAAGCCCAGATCAGCATTCAACAGCTGAGATGCAGGGTGTTGCCATAAAATCTGTTCCTCCATAAAAGTTACATCCACACATCAATTATTTGGATCGTCTCCACCAAGGGAGCAAACTTTTTCTGAAGGTGGTCGCTTTAACCTGTACTTCTTTCGCTTCAAAGCCCTTGAGAGTTGAATTTGAATAATTTACCAAGACACTCCATGTGCTTGCCTCAGTTCTCTCCATTCTGCAGCCCAGCAGTCTGTGATCTGCACTGAGGCCACACAGTAGACAACTGCAGGGTGCACTCAGAGACACAGTCAAACCATCCATAACATCGACAAATACCTTCATCAATAACTGATCATCTAAAAAGCGTCAGAACATATTAAGTGCGCTGAATAGTTTTGGAACATCATGGGGATGCTCTCACCAAAAAAAACCCTCATGAGAGCTTTGTTAGTGAAAGGCACTGTGGGTGGCAGCCAATGCCGAAGAGCAGGATTCTTAGAATAATGACACACGTGACTGATCCTGAAATATCTGCGTCTCCCCCATTTTATCTTTCAACCTCAAAAGCAATTTTTTTTAAGCAGAACAGGAGCGGGTCTACATGAAGACACAATGAGTACAGGGAAATGCCACCAGAAGCAGACGTGCTCTGGGACTGTCTCCCGAGAGCATTTTGTTACCTGCTCAAATGTGCGACGGCAGCAGTAAGAGTGCCTCGCATTTCAGGTGAGCTGGGGACAGAAGCAAGAGTTTGTGCAGTATTGACATCTCACAGCATGTTTTGTGAGTCGCGCATATTTTGTTTGCGCAACACCTTTGTGTATGTGAAGAGCCTACATCACATAAGGGAAATTCTTCCTCGTACTCGAGAGATACTGTCAGCTTAGAGCATTCCCTTGCAACTCTCCCCCAGGGCAGGCCCAGAGAAACCTTCTATAAAGAGGGGCCATTACAGGGAGGGAGAGGAAAAACACACAGGGTCTGAGGATACTGAATTTTTAGTCTGAATCACTGCACAGCTGGGATTAGCAGAGCCCACATTTTCTCTCTTATTAAGAGCAAACAGGACCGGATCCCACTGAGACTCAAGTGAAAGAGCAATAAAAATGCTTCAGGATGACAAGGTGTAACCCGGCCCCAATACTGGCAAGAACACATAGCAGAGGTGCCATTTGTGTTAATCCCCATTGGCTGAATGTGATCAAACTAAATGTACTCTCCCTTCAGAGCACACCAACAATGCATATCTCACACACATCTGTACATATTTTACCATCAAGGCTTCATAGTACTTGATCAAAACTGGCTTATTAGATCCCTGAGATAAGTCATCTCATAATTTTGAGATTAAACCAAATCAATTAATTAATTCCAACATAATCATTTGGTAATCACAACATCTTGAGATAATTGTCTTATGACCTCTTGTGATAATGCCTGTCCCCCCTCCAAGCTGTTCCCCTCAATTTCACTGTAAAGTCTTTCCTCTGTGTTAAAGCTCCATCTTAAAAAGGCCCCTTGTCAGGACAGAGCTGAACCATACAGGCATTAAAACCTGAAACAGTACAACACACCAGCAAAATTAAATTGCACATAATCTCTGTTTTTTCCATCTCTATGACCCTAAGTATGACTGCATGCAATTAGGGCCCTTCTAAATTACATCATGGTTTTACCAGACAGGAATAAAGCTATGCTTAAAACCACTGAACCCTTTGTCTCTTAGTTCCACCTGAATGCAAGCCTTTCAGCTTAAGAGCTCAGACAGACACCTGTATACACCTGTATGCCACAAACATAGCATTTTCCTGCCGGCATCCCAAGCTGGTAAAAAACAGATTAGACATGATTTGATTTGAACAATCAAGATCACTTACCACTGAGAGAACTCACAAAGCATAAATTCTTGCATCCCGCAAAAGCACTAACACTTTTTTGTGTGGACATTAGACACAGTTATACGGTAATAAGGAAAAATTAAGCTATGTGTATCACTACAGTGTTTCCCTCACAAGACATGTTCCTTGTGTGTTTCTATTACCACAAAAAGATCAATAGTGTAGAACAATACAATTTCTATAGAACCCAGTGTCACTGTTATATTCAGTAAGAAACTGAAAGTGATAGAAATCACCTTCGTTTCAGCTTTATTCTCTCTCCGTGAACGGAACGAGTCAAACAGAGAGGTGATTCTATGAGATTCCATTTTCACTTGATTTAAAACGTGCTGAAAGTGGTGCCCATCTCAGAGAGGGGAAAGCGAAGGGCAGGTGGTGGCAGGAGATGACTCACAGTGCAGATTCAATCTCCTGAGCCAGAACATTAAAATGAAGTTTGCTTGGGGAAAAAAATTCACAAAACATCTGCAAAAAAAAAAAAAAAAAAAAAATCTTCACAAAAGATGCTGTGTTTAAAAACACAAACCCCACACAACAGGCTATCCATTACTTCCAATCCCCTGCTGCACAGGATACAACTGGGCTCAAACCTGTCGGGACTCACCCCACTGGCATCTGCTGTAAGCTGAACTGGCATTTGTTAGCTACTGTATGGTAGTGGCAGAGTCAGCTGCAACACGAGTCAAATTACCTGTGTCAGTTCTGCAGTCTACAGCATGTTCCTCTGAGTGATGTCCACTATTTGTCAGGCAAATCTAATTAATCATTACCTACATCCAGATTAATGGTCATGCTGAATTTTTTTGATTTGATGTAGCTTGGAATCCATATTCTTGACTGTATTCTCCATTTCAATTCAAGGAAGCTTTGAATCAATCAAAAGGCAGTTCAAATAAAATATTTCTTGCATTCCTGTGTGATAATGTCATAGTCAGGCCCAGTTTCAGCAGAAACTGGTTGTGTAAGAGGTTTCCTGCTGCTCAAGTCCTGTGCAGACTCACTGATCTGGATGGCTCATCCTGTTCACTGTGCACTCTACATCACCCTGTCCACAGGTTATGAAGATTAGTGAACCTGGTCAAACACCCTCATAGCATAGACTGCTTGTATAAAGCCACAACAATGCTCCCCTCTCCTGCCCCAGCATTTAAAGCAGACATCCTGCTGCAAGTGTGAAGCAAATGTAGGCCCTACGATTCGTGATTGCTCACAACCTTATTTACTACATTGTCCTTTTGCTAAAGAATGTCACAACACCGTTATGATTACTTATGTAGCAAACATCACTTGCATGTTTTAATATGACATGCTTTGGTTGTTCATTTAACCACCTGAGATCAAGCATTTGAGGACACAACAATGCTGTTCCACCAGGAATCCTCTGTGACAGAGTCCATTGCTCAATCCACCAACCCCTGTACTGATAAGCCACTCCAGTGCCAGCAAACCTGAATACTACTGTACAAAAAGACTACCCTACTCTCTTAGGCTATTTTGCATTGACATGCACTGCTTGCAATACCAGGAAGCTGCATTACTTGCAATACCAGCAACAGTGTCAAAAATCCTGTTCTCTGGGGTTTGGGTGACATTCCTCAGATGAGCACACAAGGGAATGCCGTAAAACCTGTCCCTGCAGACTCAATCATCTGACCAATCAAGCTCAAACTCAAAACAGTCTCACAACACAGATGCTCCAGCAGCTGGGCCAACCTGGCAGACTGACAAGTAGTCAGACTTCAGTTCATGACTTGACATTATTCGATACTCAGACCATGCAGTTTTACAAGCGAGCTGGAAAAATGCACAAATGTCCTCCGTTGACCAAAATGCTTCTGTCATTTGATGTGCACCTGTGCCCCAGATTTTCGCCAGATCCGGCCTCCGCTGTGAGAGAGAACAATGCTCACAAAAGGCGCGGACCGCGGCGCTCTGCGTGGGAGACACGGAGTCCAGACAAAATCGAACCGTGCGCCACGCAAACCGATCAATCAAAAAAGATTTTCCGGAAGGGATATTGTTTAGGATGTCCAACCGATTACATTGTGGAAGGCAATCTTGAGAGTGACACGGCAACGCTTCCATTCAAAAACTACTACTGCGGTTCCCTTTACAGCAGGAATGGCCACACAAGAAAAGAAAGGAAAGGTATAACGCGGTTGCAATCAGTGTGAGAGACACCCACCTGCATTCACCCAGAGCTACCCCTAGAATGGCTTAGAGTGAGGGAGAAACAGACATCCCCCAATGCAGACAGGGGAGTCCTTAATGGACTACATTAAACAGCGTCTACACACTCCTGCACTTTCCACCACATTGAGTATGTCACATAGACTTCAGACACATGGTGCAGAACACACCCAGCAAACCTCCCTGGGCACCATACTACAGTAAGGATATCTGGAATAAAGCCACAGGAAAAAGTCATCTCAACAGAAACTGTACCGTTACCAATAACAAAGCATTTACATTATTTCTGTCAGCTATACCTGTAGTATTAGCTGTTACTGGAATCTGAACCTGGGAAGTTCACAGACCAGGACAGTAAGCACTGATCAAAAATGGCCAGCAGAAAAACTAAAACACAATTGTTCAAGATACTATTTATATGTAGTTTATCAAATACATACAAAGTAGAAGAGGGATTAAGCACACAGATGTTAGGCAGCAAGTTATATAAACACCAGCATTTTTTCTCTTGTATTATATTATGCTGCACTTCATATCACACCTGAATAACTTTGGTGCATGTTCAAGAGGGTCCTCCTACATGAATGAGCAGAGTGCATTTTATTTATTTCTCCTAGAGGAAGAACATAACCAGGAGCTATACACATATCTGGAGCATGAGATGCATATATTAGCAAGTTTTTACAAACGGCTTTGGAACCATTGGGTAAAGAATCATAAGCAGTTAAAGCAATGGTAACATATCATTTATGAATAATGGAATTTTTCAACAACACACCAGCCTAAGAAAACCGAATCTTACACCCATCAAGTTAAAACTCACATGCAGTGCACATCATTTTGGGTAATAAACAACAGGGAGAATAGGCCCTCATCTCTTTCAACAGACACGCTCAAATGTGAAACAGCATTAAAAATCCTCAAATGCTTCACATCCATTAAGATTAAAGCACAACGACATTACACTTCACTGCGGACCTGGGAAAGTTTCTGTGAATGTCACTGATCCTCCTTGCTTATGTGATGTGCGGGGGCACAAATTTTTACCAAACAAAACAGAAATCCTTAATCGCATGGTGAAGTGAATAATGTTTAAAAGCCTCTAAATGCAGCGCTGACACAAATGCGTATGAGAGTCAGGCATTTCAGCAGATCAAAGGCAACCCTGAGGAAAAGAGGTACCCTGCGTAGCCTGGTGACACTGCAAATTAGGAACACTAGATGAGACTGAACTCATGTTTGAACAGAATAAAATAACAAAAGATACCGTACTGTGAGTATGTGCAATTCTTGGTATCTTTCTGAATGTATTCAAAGAAAATTCAATGTATAATCACAACACAAAAAAACATCTATGAAAAATATCCATGCTTACTAGCACCAATGTGTGAAGCCAGAAATGACTACTGTCTGTTTAAGCTGAATAACACAGTTATTGAAAGAATTTACAGCATGAAAGAATTTACAGCATGTTATATTTTCTCCAAGCTGCAGGGCAGGCCACACTGGTCAAAGTTTAAAGGCGGGGAAATGCAACTGTACTGTATTTACTGTCCTATTGTTGTGTAATCAGCCCTGCAGACGGAGCACAGAGGTCATGTGCAACAGGTGGCTGTGCGCCTCGATCCCAACCTGTCCCTCTCCTTCACTCACCAGTCTTTAAATAATATCATTCTACAGTGACCTGAGCGTTTAGAGTCTCCGCTCTGAGTACATATCCCTCTGGCCTAAAAACAATGATCTGAGACCAACGGGGGTGCGGGGGGCATGACTCGGGGGCCGCCTTCATGGCAGGTGGCACTCCAGAGCACTGCAGTCATTTGTGTCAGGAGTGGCGCCCTGCCACCTCTGTGTCCAGGAGCGGCCCACTCCCACCAGCTCGAACACAGCAGGCTCGTCTCATTTCCAGGGTGTCTCCAACCCTTTCCGGTGATCGTACAGCTCAGTGTGTGAGCTATACAGGAGGGCGGTGAGTGAATTGAAAGGGTTAGACGCCTGACCCTTTCCCTGTGCACTGAGCAGGCTGGGCTTGGAACCGGGAGCTGGGCTCGTAACAGGAAAGCTGCAGGTTCAACTTCTGGGCGCGGCGCTGCCGTTGTACCCTTGAGCGAGGAACCTACGCTGAATCGCTTGAGTAAGCATCCAGCTGCGCCAGCAGATAATATGTAAAACGTAAGCAAGCCGTCCCGGGCGGGGACATCAGCCGAGCAAACAGTGCAACGCACACCGCCCAAATATGCTGCGAGTCCGCTGGACGCAGGAGCAAATTGACCGCTAACCTAATTCTGGCCCGCGTCAGCCAATCAAATTTGTCAGATTTTCACCGATCATTCAGAGCGCGTCATCAGTCACGGCTAAGGGGCCGGCCGGCTAATGAGGGTGTCCGCAGATCAGTTGACACGATAGCTGATCAGCGGCGAGAGAGTAATTGAATCGTCCGGGAAGCGAAGGACTGCTGAACCGTGTGGTTAATCTATAACCTTGTTCAGGACAAACACAGCTCTGGAGAGCAAACAAAGCGCTGGACAAAAATATTGTAAATCAATACTGGAGTGCCACGCTCACCACCACCTCGCATTCTTTGGGTGAGGAAACATGAAGAGCGAAAACATTTTTGCCTGTCATGGATTAATAGACCAAAGATGACTGCTTAATTTTTCTAATCCATTTTTTTCTTATAACCTTAGTCTCTAAAAGATGGGAAAAATCTGACGGAATGCAGGTGCATTCCATAAACCTGATCAAGAATCTGTCACCTGCCTTTATATGCAAACGCTGAAGGGATGTTATACAGGCTTACTAAAAACAAAATGTTATTTAAAAAAAAAACAACAAAATAATGCAGTGCCACCTACTATTCAAGATAATTACTGCATTTTCTGAAAGGGGAGATTATACAGCTAATGAAACATCTGAATTTGAAAATAACTGTTTGGTAATGATGAGACGTGCATTTGAAATCTGAAATTCCCTGTTTTTGTCCAGCAAAATAACAGCACTGTAAAACACCTTCTGGAGTCTAATTAGCCGAAAGGTCACCCGCTCTCCTCTCAGAGCGATCCGATGATTTTCAACGAATCCCAGTAAATGTGATGGGATTTAATAATCCAAAATATCAGAAAGCGGCTCTGTCTGATCTGTGCGCCACTGAGCTTGACAGCTCTTTTTCCATCTGTCGCCATTTGTTGAAATGCTGTTTAATTTTTGAACAGTGTCCAGTGATTGCCATTGGCAATACATCATTAATTTTTGCCGCTGTGAATCCAGGTCATTGGTCAGCTGCAGCGTGACAAGGGCCCCAATCTTGGCCTCTGTACCTCTGTGTTCAGTTTAACCCCAGAATTTACCTATCACAACCACCAACATGGTAGACAACTGCAACTCAGAGGTAGCAGACAGAAAAAGATAAAAGTTCACATTTCTCTGATCTACATTCCTGCTTTCATTTTTTGCATTCCCATGACTACTTTGCATTGGAGAAGTACATTCGGTTTGACCATTGCACAAAAAACTACACCTAACAGTGAGCTACACTACTCGAAAACCATGTACATTTTTCAACACACTTCCTCCGACTGTTGGGGTACGTTATCAGTAAGCAATGGAATGTAGGGTATGAGCAAGGGTACAAGAGTCTGTGGTAAAGGTTTCCTGATACAATGACAAAAATAATTTCTCAACATGTAGACATGAATTTAGCAATCTGCTGATGTGGTGTGCTGCAAAATAACAATGCCTTATTGTGACATCTGAAAGAAACTCACTAAGTGTTTAAAAAGCTCTCCTGGCTACAAGATAATGCATATGCTGCATTGGTTGTTAACATTTCTAATATGGACAGAAAATGTACTTTTGCCATGATTATAAGCAGCAATGTATCCAATACAACTAATCGGCCAGTTTAAGAAAAAAATTGCAAACACAAGATGTGTGACTGCTAAATCTGAGTTTCTGTGTTTCTCTTCTGTGTTTATAAAGTTTTAAAATTCATTCAGAAATACACAGCACTGATCTGACCCTCAGGCAAAACACAAGGCCTACAGCAGCCTGGCACAAGTGTGGGTGACGACAGACATCTCCCAGCCCCTTCAGTGTCAGAGGACAGAATATGACAGGTGTGCTCAGAATGTGCATCACTCTGTAGTCTCACTCACTACAAAGACCTTTTCAGCTGCTGTTTTCCCAGTTGTTTATTTAAACGTTAAGATTAGCAGAGATAACCACTCACTGTCTGCCCTGTGAATGCCTTTGGGTCTAAAGAAACATAAAGCCCAGGTCATAATCCTTCCTACCCTGGTGTTCTGGATCTGAAAAGCATACTCTCTAGATCAACCGTTTCTAAAGTTCTAAAGTAAACAAATCCATAGCCCTAAAACAGCTGGGGGCGAGGTCATCTCTTAAAACAAGCTGCACCCTATCCAAAATTAGTCTCTCTCTTCGTGCCATTGCCTTTGCCTCACGCCAATGCTTGCTCATGCCTGTGGTCTGTTGACCCTTCCTCTGACACGCCATACATCACGTTTCCCTTGGATACCGTTAAAGGAATCTACCTGCTTCAGCAAGTGTCCGTTTCAAGTCCATAAAACCTGCAGGAACTGCACACGTGCGGTTAGCCTGAACACCACATCTTGTTGAGATGGGAATTTTCTAACACGGTCGGATGAAAGCAAACGAGTCTGGCGAACCATATACGTCTAAAAATAACTCAGTAAATGCTTCGAGCCATCTACGAGTCACCCACATTAAAACAATTGTTTTCAATTTAAGCACTGCAAAGCTATGCATCAAAATAAAGCATGGAACTCATCTCGTAAGGTTAAACGACATATTACGAGAAGGTTTGTGGACTATGGCTCCGAAACGCCGCACCGTCATTTTCTCGCTTTCCGATTCAGCTCTTTTCCTTTAAAATATTCAGACATACATTTTGCGGCCATTTAGACAAAAATGCCATTTCTAACAGACGAATACATCTTTACTTGCTTGGGCTAACGACACATTGCAACACAAAGGGTGATCATTGGTTGGTTATGTCTTACTTTCAAATCATCTGGAAAATACCTTTTCGAAATGTTATTCCACCTGATGCGTTCACCTATGACAGCGTCACAGTGAGCTGAATCAAACACCTATAAGGATTAAACCACGAAGTTCCACCGACGTAGTCCATTCCTTCATGTATCTTGTGTCTCGATTGTCTAGCGACATATTAAAAGTGCTGCTTTCAAGAAAGTGATATTTTGCGAGAACAGTCATCCGTAAGTTAACAAACTATGATATTGCATTCTTTCTTAAGATCCACCCGTAAGCACGGGCGCTCTGTCACTAGACGCACGAAGTACAGACCAAGACCCACATTTGTCTAAATTGTTACTGATACTAAATGGCCCAAAATAAATTATCTACAATTCATCACATTCATCGTGAACTTTATAAGGCAAACTACTAGCGCAAAGAGATTTTTCGTCGTTACAATAAATAAAATCGGTATAATAAAACAGTAACGACGAGACTTTGATTTAAAGATATTTGTATGATTCAATTGTGCGAGACGAACAATTGTATTCATTTTAAGATTCAACCGCTGACCGTCATAAGGAAAAGTATTATAAATGTAGCAAATACAGGTGCATATTAGCCTCGTAATTTCCCCGTGATGACAGTAAAATGCAATTATTATTCATTACGTGTGAAGTTATTTAGATTGGAGCTGTCAGGACAACATGTATTTGTGCTCACGGCTTACGACAGTGAGTGCTTCAGGTTATGCCTGCTACTCACCCCATGTCCACGGACTTTTAAAACAACCCTCCGGTGTCCAAAAATGGTATCGGGGTGAACTTCGGCAGCTTTAGGCTGTCTCAAAACAATTTTTGATCAATCAATTAAATCCACTCTTGGCATAAGCTCTTCGTTGAGTCCATACCGGGCCCCCAGCTTCGAGCGGCTAGCGACACAGATAGCTGGAACTGAAATATGACTCTGACTCACTCATGTACAGAAAAGAGGCTTAATTTTCGTCGTTATCAAACCTTTCCTCTTCTTTCCACGGAATCTTGTGCCATGTAATGAAAATTTTCAGATTAGAAAAAAATCGAATTACGCCGCTGTTAGTGTTTTTTTTCTCGTGCAATAGCGAAATGTCAAGCTTTTTTAAAAAATGTACTACACTGTTTCATGCATTTCTGCGCTGGTAGTTATTCAGCTACGCTTCCCGATGAGCTTGTGTTACGAGTGAGACGCAGACAGAGCAGCAGCAGCGACACTGAGCGGATCCCACCTGCTCACAGCAACCTCCCACGTACTCTTTACATTTAAAAAGCTTGGGTTGAGTCTCTAGGGGCGAGAACCACACAGTAACTGTTGTGCAATGTACGCTTTCGACATTTGATGCGTCTTCGAAAACTGAGCTTGAGCGGAATGCATTGAGGCGTGATCCTAATTTGCTAATAGAAATGCTCGGGCACTGCCTTATAAAAAGGTTATCGAGTTCAAAGCGGATGTAGGCTTTTTTCTTCACGGCCACCACTTAAACTTTTATCATTTATATTACTTTGACCAATTTAATTGATTAACAGCTCTGTATACATAGTATATTTTACTAAGCTTATCTGAAAACTGGGAGGAGCAGCCGTTCCAATGTCAAGTTTCATGCCTCTGCCCTGTGGAAAATGATTTTATACATGTGCAGCACAAAAGAGTTCATTGTTCCCAGAACCTATGCAAAACACCTGTTACCGGATCACTCAAAACCTTGGCTGAAATCTGATATAGTGCTATGTTGCTCTTCTAGATCATTGTTGGGCTGTATGTACATATTAGTATGTAGGTATGTTGCTTTCTATGTACTTCAACAGATACTGTTGTATACACTGTTTATGGTTTGAATTTTTGTCACTGCGTTACTGGCTATTCCTGCTTATATACTTTTGTTAATCCCATGATTGCGCTTTAGATGTATCTTGTGACATTACTTTTGTCAGTGAGACTGACTAAGAGCATCTGAGAAGAAAATAAAAGGTAAAAAATAAACCCAGTTTACATCAATTTGCTGTTTCCAGCTTCAGTGTTGACAAATAATACAACTGTGGATACTGTTGTCTCTCCTGCATTTTAGCAAGTGAAATAGTGGCCCCCTGTAAAAGACAGAGCTGGCAACATGACAGTTTCCCTTCACAGGATTAATTTAGCCTCACAACACAAAAATGAACTCTCTGTCAGTTAGTATTAGTCTGTCTTTTCCTGAATAGTGGAAGGCTCTCACAAAGCTGACTTCTGGAAAGCTTGCTTATTTGATTGCTGAGCATTTCCACCACATTCACATTACAAATGGATCTACCTGTGATAACTAAAATACTAGCACTGCATGGGACATTTGAAACAAACAAGCAGTCACACAAAAAGCATATAACATTGTCCTTGCCAATATTAGCACCACTGAGGTGACAACTGGTCTCCCCTGTTTTGGGATCAGCGCTTCCCTTAGCTTCCATGATTATGGTATGTATGTGGGCAGGAACTTGTCTAAGGACCAGGCCAAGGCTAACCAAAGCCTTGGGAAAATCTACATTGAAGTGATTATTAATAATGCCTTCTTAAAACTAGAAACCTTAATATTACTGTCATTAACATTATGGATTTTTATGGCAGGACGGTAAGAATTGTTGACTTTTTTAGAATTATAATGACTTTATCTGGGCTATTCTTGTGATTCCTTAGGTCTTCATTGAAGTAGTCTGTTCAAAGTGTTATCTAAGTCCTAAGGTGTACTTAGGAGATTACAGAAAATCTCCATATCTGTGTTATATCTGGTTTTGTGATGTATTTTATTGTGTGAAATCATGAATGTTACTGCATTCTCCCACTGATTATAGTTTGAATGCAGTGAGATATATGTGCTGCAATAAAGGTGTATGATTCATAACCAGTGAACAAGAAATATCTCTCAGAGTAGCCCAATGGACATGTTAACATGTACATCCTGTCTTTTTCTTTTTTCCTGGCTTTAAAGCTTGCCCAGAGATGTACTAATTGGCAATGAGGAGTCAGCAGGCCACCTGAATCAGCAGCAGGTAGAGAAGTGAAATGTTGTCTTATCTTGAGGAGGATAATATTGTTGAATCCCATTTTATATTTGTATACTCATAATTACTGAGCCTTTGGAAAGGACCTTTGGCTGGCATATACATTTGTTGCATTCTGTATTGCCCCCAAAAGCTGTTTCAACAGGTTTTAATAAAGGTCACGTTATGTTCCTCTTAAAGTAGCTTTCTTGAATTTTACACCCTGAAACCACGGTGCCTGAAATTTAATTAAGAAAATGTGAATCATATTTATGAACCTCACCATCTTGTTCTTAATTGTAGCATTGTACTTCCACGGATGAATGACTTTTATGAAAAGTTATGTTACACATCTGTTGTAATTAATGTATTGAGTTTTTTTTCTTCTTCTTTCTCCCCGACAGTACTCCACCTGACATTTTCCACAGTGCAACAGTTAATTTAATGTTAGTAATTAAGAAATAACATCATGCTACTGATTAGTGAGATGAGTGGGTAAGAAATCTACATCAGGTACTTGTAGCCAGACTCTTGACCATGCAAATGCAAAAAATGTCCTTTTCTGCACCCTATCAAACAAGCAATCACTGATGTCACATGGAGAGATCATGACGTTACATTATCGGCATTTAGCACATGCTGTCATCCAGAGCAACTTACACTGGTTACAATTTTTACAAAGCTGGATGTGTACTGAGGCAATTTTGGATTAAGTACCTTGCCCAAGGGTACAGCAGCAGTGCCCCACCAGGGAATCAAACCAGCAACCTTTTAGATACAAGTCCTGCTCCTTACCATTATGCTACACTGCCACATTACTGGGAGGAAGGGGTTCAGAACTCACCCCTTGCAGGACTGAGCAGCAAAACTTTTACCAATTTCTTTAGTTGGTCATTTGTGCCAGCGTCTTTGTCAAAATTCATTCAGATGAATTAATTCCTTGAAGGGGCTGGTTCTGTTGGTGCAGATCTACATGTTTAATGAGTGAAGGCATTTTGTTCAGATGTCAGGTACTGTAGTTGTATGTGAGTTTACTTTACAGATAACCTTTGGAAACAAGCAAATGAATGGCAAATCATGCTGACAATCTTTTCTGTACAAATGACGAGTGACAAATGCCAGCTGATGATGAACTTCTTTGATGTTGTTGAACAATGGTTAAAGCATAATGTTAAATCTATTTGTGTGTCACTTTTTTTTTTTTTTTAGCTGTGCCCTCACTCAAGAACCCACATTTCAAGCTACGCAAATATATAGAAAATTTGTTGTCATGGTAAAGCTGTGGTCATATACCTAAAAGGAATGAAGACATATTAGCTCTTAGGATGTTTCATCAAAAAGATTGCCTTTCATGGACAGTATTACAAAAGGGGACCAAAAATTGCTCATCATCCTCTCGACAAACGCGAATGGCTTTTTCACTTTGACATCGCCTTTCAGGGCCGCGCTGGCCACAATAACCCACTCTTAATATGTCAGTGAAAAAAACCCCTAGTGTCAAACTGGTCACATCTGCAATAAGAACCAACTCCGGCAGGCTTGGGATAATATTAGAGATCTGCTGATGCAGTGTGTGGCAGCTTACTTCCAGAACGTTTCTTGCAGAAAAAAAACAGGAACGAATCTGAGGGTTTTCCGATTGGGACATGAACGCTCATTTCAGCCCTTAGAAAACAAGCACATGTTAAATAATTTACGCTCATCGCACATGCTACCAGGAAAAGTGTATTTTCTTGTTTTCTGCCCTGTTAAAATGTACAAATGGCTGTAATTTGGAGTGCATAATTACAGACTGCAAAATGGCTTTGGTTCCAGGCTGGAAGCATTTCCGCTGTGGCTTCAGAATCTGTACTTGACAAATGTTCTGATTAATTCTGAGCAAATTTTCTGATTTTTTTTTTTCCTCGTCTCCTCATAAAGTTGTTGCATAAGGACAAGAATACTGACCTACTGCCCAGAGATAAGGGCAAAAACTGCCTTTGAACATTAAGATATGCACACCTTGAAAAACAAACCCCACCACTACATGCACATAAATACACCACAGAATTAGAAACGCAGTCTGGCACCTTGCCAAACGTGTCAGGACAGAAAGTCTTAATTGTGGTTGAAGCACAATTATTATTTCATATTACACCCAGGGCTCATTCCAATTAATTTGCATTTGATGAACTCTGAAGCGCAGTTGGATTAACACTTAACATCTGTTTTTGTTCTATTTCCATGGCAATTGTTAATTCAATTAAGTTTGTGCTTTAGGTGAGGCTCAGAATGGGATGCTTATTTATATTGAACAAGTAACATGCAGCTCCTTAATGAGTATTAAGATCTGGCTCCTCGGGTCTCTACACAGTTCCCTTAGTTTTCCCCTTCCCCTCTGTCGCCTGAGTCGCTCATCCATTAAATGTGTGAGAACCCAGAAAGACAGTGTAAAAGACACCACTGCTGTTAACACCCTCTGCCAAGCTGTTCAGACTAAAACCTGGTACTTATTGTGGTAATGAGCTGTGCCTTTTTTAGGGTCATTTTGTCGTCACAGCTGCATTGCTGAGCTGAAGAGGGGACCGAAAAAGAGACAAATCAAAATAGCATTCTAGGTGGCGCGTTGCCATGAAGATATTTTCAAATGTCTCTGTCTGAAGCCCATATGTAATTGTTTAAGTGCTGTGGCACCATTCTTTGCAATAACCCACGGAGCTGTTGTGCAGGAAAAAGCACTGTGTTGTTGATGCACTAAGTGTTGATTGATCATGGCAGATCCATCCTCTGAGATAAGAATTTTGACATTCTCCAGCCAATTGACCCCGGAAAAGCAAAATATCGAGGCCTTTGATAGAACATGTGCATGTTATCCCTCGCTCACTCAGTAACACAAGTTTAGAAGTTCTTTGTTAAGGAGAGGAGCTGAGAAATCAGGACTTACAGTACCATATTATAAATCATACTTCCTGAGAACCTTGTATATTATAATGCAATGTAACTGTTGTGTATTCTCATTATAATTTTATGATTGTATATTATATTGTGTCCAGTATTGTGACTACCATCAGACGGATGTCCTATTTATTTGTATTCAATTGAATTCCTTTCCACCCTATTCCATTCCATCCCATTTGATTCCAGTCTGTTCTTATTCTAGTTTGTTGTGCTTTCTCCATTCAGATGTGCCTGAACATGAGCTGTGTGATATGACGGAAGCTAAATGTCATTCACTCATCATTAACACCTGAACAGGCAACACACCACATCAGCTGGATGATAACAACTTATCTCAGCTGCCAGCAGTGATACTCATTTCAGACAGAGAGGGAAAAAAATTGTAGTCCGTTACATGCATCAAACGGACACCAGTGCTGGCGACGGATTTTGCGCCTCGGGTTCGGCGTAATTCCGCCGCAAAACTGTGAAGCCGTCCAGAGCTCATCAGGAAGAGGCTCGGCCTCGTTAGCAGCGCCCTCCTTTCGGGACAGCGCAGCGCACCTGGACCTGCTCCCGGCAGCGGCCTCCTGCGGGGCGGCGCGGCGCGGAAAGGGTTAAGCGTTCCCGTCAGCGGCTCTCCACTCCAGCGCAATCAGATGCGTGAGGAGGAAGAGGGGGCATCGCGGTGACGCAGGAGCGCTGCGGGCCCGCCGCAGTCATCGCAATTATCAATTCAGATTAAATGAGCTTTCTCTGAGATAACCGCGTCCTCAAGGAAACCGAAAGGGAAGACTCAAACAGCTGCTTATTTTCGGGTCACGCCGCAGCTGTGGCCTCCCCCATTCAAACGCCGCGGCCTTGATTCATTACGCCGGCTATGAAGACTTAAGAAAATAAAGGGAGGGGGTGGGCAGACTCAGGTAATGAGACCTGCAGCTGCAAAGTTCTGTGAACTCTAACACTTAGAAGGGAGAGCCTGACACGAGCGTGGCCCCTTCTCGCTTCCGCGTGACAGAGATCAAAGACATTTGATCAGCATTCTAAATATACAATCGACAATGGTTTACAGTGGACTCAGCGTTTTGCTTTGATTGCTATCTCCACATGTAAATCTCAGCGGTCTACAATTTAAATACTTTTTTTATAATAAGGAGAGAGGGACATGGAGCAGTACGTGTGCATCTCTGTGTGTGTGAGAGAGAGAACAAGAGAGAGAGAGAGGAGACTGTTACTTTTAGCTGGAGCTACCCATAGTGTCAGGGACGTTCGTCTGTCACAATTCATATCGTGTTGTTGCCCAGGACGCGATGTGACAGGGAGGGAGACTTGTGCCGGCGGCCCTGTCTCCTGTACTCAGCCACAACACCGAGACCCAGAGTTCGGCTCTCTCCCAGCGACCCTCCACTTCCCCCGCAGCACAGAGCGACCTACATCTGGTGTGGGGGGGGGAGAGAGACACAGGGTGGGCTATTGTGAGCTCCCTGGGGGGAAGTTGAGCATGATAATGTTGCCTTGTACTGTACGTGAATACATGCGACGCAGGCAGCACCATTTTCTGTGAAACTGAGCATCCGCTTTTAATATGGAGAATGCGGGTCTCAGCAGTAAGAGGGAAACCAATTACTATAGGTTTCTCTCCGCCTGTAATGACATTTCATATCTTAAGCAATCTGCCTCTCCGACATCGCCTGCACTGAGTAGGAAGCGTTCTGTTTGTATCTGTTGTTCTCTCCATTCTAATCTATTTTTACCCTCCACAGTGATACATTTTCCCTGAGGGGAGAGTTTGCATGTCAAGCATATTGCTTACAATACACCAGGATTTTCACATTTCGAAAAATGGGTGTGTTGCGTGAATGCTACACACTCAGGGAACAGACACAGCAGAGGGAATTCGTTTGAAGGTAAAGACTGAACTCGTTACAGAAGTCTTTGTATGCATTCATAATCTACCTGAACTGGGTAGATTAACAGAAGGTAATAAAATGTATAACAATATTATCTTATTAAAAAGCTAAAAAGAGCTCAGACCATTACATAAAATAATTGAATGAGTCATTATATTGGGATTGAAGACAAATGTTGACAAGCGTTTGCTATTTGCACTTTTACAGCTTGGTGACTAACAATGTCGGCTTCTTCACAAGTGTGAACATGTTACATCATATCCCGGCAATGTACAGATCAGGCCGATTACATGGAATGGACTCTCACCGTCTGTCCGTATATGGGCTTCACTTTTAATGCAGGCGTTTTAAAACACAAACAAAACTGACAGGCAGTGTGAACAGGCATGAGTACCCAAATTTGGCATATCTAGAGCAGACATGGTGTTGTATAGGGTGATAAATGCAGGTGAAATAACTAGGCTTCCAAGGTTCCCTTCCTCTGCATTTTTGTCATTAAATTTACAGAACACACTGTGAAATTATTTCCTCTCTTCTTTATCAGACTGGTGACTTGGACCACAAACAGCCTAACAATACGGAACCATGGATCAAAAATGTGCCCAGGGACCCTTCAGCCCAATCTGCATGTGGAGGGCGTCTGTGCAAAATTTAATTTAAAAAATTTATTGGCAATCAAGACGAATTTTATTTTATTCACTCAAAAGCTGGCAGTGGTGATGCCGAAATGCAGATCTTGGAGGATTTATTCATCTGATCTCCTGGCCATATGGGTCAGCATGCATTCCAATGAGACAATAAAACCCTCATCCCCTTTCTATTAAGTTACCAATTCCAGAGCTGACAGTTTGCTCATTCCTCGCGAAAAAATGGACAGATGTGTGGCCTGAATATTCTATTTTAGTTTGGTACTGTGTTTTAGTACCGGCACTGTTTTAGTACTACACCCATTCCTTTATAAATGGTTCTTAGACAACATTCCAGAAAAAAAATGATTTCACAGAGGTTTATGGAACTCTAGAAATACGTGGGAAATACAGATGTAACTAGCTTGTTATAAAAAAGACCAATCACAACATTGTTCTGATACTGCTACATCTGTAATTAGATAAAGGGCTAGACAGCCACCCTTGCTTTCTAGCCATGTGTCTTGAACCTACATTGAATTTACATGGAACACGACTTTGATTTTTCAGGATTGTAACATTAACTTTAAGCCATGCCTTCATCTGATCCCTTGATTTCTTCAAAAATAAGAAATTATCACCTCTCCATCTGCAAGTTGGGGCCGCGCAAGCTTGAGCAGGGATGTCACCAGGCCTGTGGTCATTAATTACATACGCCTGGCAAGCAAGGTCACTGGCCTGTAAATCGAAAGAGGTCATCTATAAATGATCAGCAAAGAACACCACATCATCGTTTGATATTTACTGAAGAACAGTCAGTCTCAGTAATTTGGGGCCCCTGTTAGGACATAAAGCGTACTGTAACCAGCTCTGCACGGGCAGTCCTTCAATAATGCAATCATGTCCTGACATAGCCCTGCGAGAGAGGGGAACGGTGACCACACGGCTCTTCATTAGGGAAATTACACAGCTGACAAGTCCTGAAGGTTACCATCATTAAAACATCAGAGGTGATTATGTAATCACAACCAGCTGGTCAGCATTGGCCTCCATACAAATCCAGTTAGCGGTCATTTGTTCCCGGTGCTTGTTGGCTGAGGACGGATTTAACAGCGCTTGTTTATTTGTTTATTTCTTCATCCATGAACAATGGAATAGTTGGGAGGCACTGGGGCTGGGCAGAAGGTATTTGCACACATGGATGGGTTACAGCTACTTTAAACAAATGAAAATCAGCCTCCACTTTGAAATAATTGGATTACATAATTGAATATGAATGAGAGCATAATTGCATGCCACAAACTGCCCTCTCTGTCACTGCCGTCTCCGCAAAATATGTACAAGAGTGGTGTGTTTCTGGGTGTAAATACGTCACCTCTTCCCCTGGAAAGAAAATAAAATAAATAAATAAAAATAATAAATCAACAAGAAAAATGAGATTGTTTATGAAAAGCTCCTAGTCTTGCTGAGCCAGGAGGCAATCCGGCCTTGACTGCGCAGAGTCCGAGGGCCATTACTTTAATCTCCCACTTGAGCCCCGCTGCCTGGATGAAGAGTGAAGGATGGAGGAATCCTTATCTCCCGCGTTGCATTTTAGGTGGGCGCTGAGCGCAGAGGAGACGGCCCTTTTTACTGCCCTGTGGGTCAAAGTGACTACGTCCTCGGCTGTCGAGTTTCACGGAGAATCAACATACCTACGTTGGGCGCTAGTGCAAGTGATGTATTTACAGTAGCACTTAAACTCATTTAAAGTTAACCTCTTCTTGTCAAATTCATCTTTTGTGGTGAGTGAACTATATTCATGATAGCTTGGAATCGATGTTTAAGACATCCTGGCTGTTTTATCCTTTTTTGATGGTTGGGGGAGAATATTTTGACGCATTCAATGTTGTCCTAGCTGTGACACTTCGCTTCCTTCAGAACTCCTCCTTTTCTTATGACTGTAAAGAGACAGGTCTTTCACTGCTGGGTTTATAAGTGCTTAGGATTACTGAGTCATCAATGTGCCAGTGTAAACCAGCCTAAGATTTACATTTGCATTCCAATGCATGGATGCAGATGTAAAATGGTATATTTTCAACAAACACTTCAGATGACTCACAGCGGGCTACGTGCAATCAGAACTCAGGGCGGAGGATTTGTGCCAAAGAGTCACTGGTTCTACACAGGAGAAAAGAGATGGAAAAGTCTGGGTGTAAAGAGTAGAAAAACTCCCAGCATTTATTCCAATGACTTGGATTTTCTAACAACTCTTCAGCCAGGAGTGGAACTAACTGATGAAATCAGGTGGTTCAGTGCATATGTGGAACAAACATATGCAAGTACTTCTGCTTCTGAGGACTGGAGTTTTCCACCTCTGCATGGGACCAGTGAATTAACAGAAGCAGCAGAAGCAGTAGGAAAAACAAGTTACTAAACCCATTTGTGAAGCAATCAAGTAAAATTTAATCTTGCCCCTTGTCATCACAGGAGACTTAAAATGATGATTTGCAGACCGATACAGTAAGCGGTTCTCATGACTTCACTGTCATAACGAAGCTCGTGTCATGAAGTGTGCTCTCTCAGATTGTATTTATGTGATAATAACCACCAGCAGCGTAGATTAGATGCTAATTACATTCAAATATGTGTTGCAACATAGTAAGCTCCTATACAGTATGTGTGCATTCCCTTAAAATCTACAATCAATGTGTGCCTAAAATCTGCAATCAATAGCCTTATGTACATGCACAATTACACTTACACACACAATACATGCACTCACACACAGGAAAAGAGACATATGAGGAGATGCTTCAGCCTCCGGCTGAGTAGCCCCAGAGGTAGACAGCCTATTAGATAATGCTGTGGTCAATTTAAAATTTGATCACACCTTATTACGTTGAAACAACAAGGAAGATTCCAGCTGAGTCCAACATATTCTCAAAGAAACTGCAACTCTTGAGAAATGTTCTGACATGAACATGACACAGGAGAGGAAAGCTGGAGCAAGGCATCTGGAAGTTTAAAAAAAAAAAGAAAAATAAGGCTGCATGTGCACTAAAATCCCTTCACATTTCTATCATGTCTTGATCCACCTCTCCTAATAAATACAGCCACTGAAGGCTTAGAGGCAAAATGGGTGACTGTACAGCACACATGTTTTAGGTAAACATCATGTGGCTAGCATGTGACAACTGTCGATCAGCTGTCATTACACACAGGAAGAACGCAGGTCATAGCACAGCATCAGAAGTCACTGAAGCTGTGCAAAGAGGACTCAGATGCCTGACTGAGCCATCTTACTTAATTACTCATTCTCATATTCAGTTTATTATATTCCCAGGTGAAAGAAATTAGATGATATCACATGTGAAATATGAGCTTAATATTTTCCAGAAGTAAGAATTTAAATGAATCAGGAATAAGCAGGCAAGTATGTTTTGAACTGTAAAAATATCAGTTTCAGAGCTGGTGACAGTATACAGCTATTAAATGATATCTTTCCATAACTGCAAGCATGTCAAATGTGTGTGCATGAGCATATGTGTGTGTGCAAAACACTCCCAGTTTGTGTTAATGATCCATAACCCAATAAGGACAGGGATCCAATGCCTACAGCTCTATTTACCATTGAAAACAGAGGTTTTACGCACACGATAATAATCACACAGTGCCGCTCTTGCTCCCTCTAGTGCAGAAATGAAACACCACAAAGAATACAGATAATGTCACAGAGAACCAGACTGGGTGCTGTTTGAAGTCTGAATAAGTACTATTGCACTACATCTATGACTAAGAGACCCACATGTTAAAGCTGGGGATGTACCTGAAGTACCTGGATGGTAGGCCACTCTGACTGCTTTCATGTCTTCTTTTGTTACTGCCAAACATGGGACACTTCTACCAACAAGACAAGACAAATGCAGTAGACAGTGCAGCGAGGTCAGTAAAAAACAAACCTGGAGATAAAAACATATATACCCTGCCCCCCCTCTAAGGATGTTGCAGTAATAATCTGCACTTGCACACTCATACATACTACTTAATTACTTTGTAAATTGTAATTATGAGGGGTTCATAATAAGATGCACAGTATTTTGTGGATCACAGCTCTTGGCTAGTTGAAAGTCTGCCCTGAGTGCTAATTAACAGCAGGATCAGAGGGAGAGGACTCTGTGGTGAAACACAAAAATTAGCCCACGAAGGTGAGGCCACATGATTGAACTGGGAATTAATTACTCTGCATGTTCTAGACCAGATGAAATGGCCCGCTTGCTGTGCAGTGTAAGCTGACTGCTCAGAAGTACCATAATACTACATGTAACCTTGGAGATACACACAAAAACCTCTTGACTGAGGGAAAAAGGCTATTTTTCAAAGGCTTTAAGCAGACAAAAGTGGAGAGGGCGGCAAGGAAGATCCTGAATGAAGATGATCACTTCCAAACATCATCTTGTATTTAGAAGTTACATGCACACGGCAGGACAGATACTGTTCACTGACAGGGAGAGCTGCAAGCCAGGTGCAGATGCAAGCTGTGTGTGGTTCATCAAAAGGTATTTTAAAATGAACTTCAGGGAACTGTTTGGTTGTGCAGAGCAAGCACCCACTCAGACCACTGTATTTACAAGGCTGAATTATAAAATGACTGGTACATCCATCCGAACACTTTCCCTGGGTTTATTGCCTCACAGAGTCACCCCAGACACATTCAAGTGGAAGGCACACATGAAATGAACTTATAGATTTGACCGGGAGCGGGTATGTTACAGGTTGTGGCTGTGACAGTGATGCAGGTGGAGGTGCAGGTTGAAATGAGCAATGTGAATTGCCCTGTGCAAAGAGCAGAGCTGGGGTTGAGAGCACTTGGAGAACCATGTTGTCTCTGCATTGCAGAAGGGCACATATCTAAACCGAGCATAGCATTCCTGCACAGAAGCAGGGCTTTGGGGCAAAGCCAAAAAAAGTCCATATGTGATAAAATTGAATCCCTGGTGGGTCTGCAGCTGCTGTCACCTTTCCCATGCATATGCTTGCTCACATCTTGCCCTGTAAAGCACTTCCATTCTCCTGCTGTATGAAGCCCCTTTAACAGGTGTGACATGTAAGAAACACATGGCTGCAATAAATCAACAATGTTAATCAATAAAAATTTGATTATCAGTTTTCCCGCTTTCAAATGACCCCCACAATCCATATCAATATGGCTAAGTACAGGAAATATTTAATGATGTTATTGAACTATCTCATGTGTAATCCACAATATTACATTATTGGCATTTAGCAGATGCTCTTATCCAGAGTGATTTACATAGGTTATAATTTTTTACGTCACCCATTTATACAGCCGGATATTTACTGAGGAAATTATTGGTTAGGTACCTTGCCCAAGGGTACAACAGCAGTGCCCCAGCAGGGAATTGAGCCGGCAACCTTTCAGTTACGAGTCCTGCTCCTTACCACTATGCTACACTGCTGCCCCCGTCCATGATTGATTTGAAACATTCCCAACTTCATCTCTAGATTTAGCACAATTCCAGATGTGGTGTCATGCAATTAACTGCAGAAAGCTGAGTCACAGTCCATTAATGCAATTTTACATAGTGTATTTTCATTTTCTCTGAGGACTGGAAAATTACTTGCTGTCTTGTGTTAAGAAGTTCATAAGATCAACTTGACCAGTGATAAAAGCTAAAATGTGGTAGTGAATACAACAGAAATATCACTAGCATTTTAATGTCAAAAGCTGTGAATCTGGATTTCTCTTCGAGGAATGTTTTTGCGAATTCCTCAGACCTGCCTCTGGCTATCTGGGTGCGGAAACAGCAGGATGATACTAAATGCTTCAGCAATTCTGATTACTATTTATCACAATCACCCTGTTTTAGATGCAATTGATTATTCACACAATTGGCACTTAGTTTGGCAAGTGTTAATTTGAATAAAAATCTTCCATCATGTTATTTTTAGCACTGTAATTTGTTGGAGAGAAAACACAGGCTGAGCCCTGGGGAACCAAAATTATCTCAGTGGAAATTGCTGTTCCTTCACAGAATGCCAATCATATTTCAGACATATTGAGTGGGAGCTTCAACACTCATCTGCCATCTCTACGTTAACCACAAGGGGCCTCACTGAGGATGTTTATGGACTCGACTTACCTGTCAATAGAAAGAAACCTGTTTGGTGGAAATCTCATTAAATAAACCTTTCAGGAATCCATCAAGGAACTTAATTTTGTGACGAGTGACATTTGTTGTTTTCTTCTGAGAGCCTTGTTCTGAGAGTTCTGTGATTGCAATCTTGACTTTCTCTGCAGGCTGTCCATTATTTGACAACACTGGGAGTCAGAGAACATTGGGACCCCATGGAGAGAAGAGGCACAGATGTACACTTCAATTAGTCTGTACCTACAAATTTTAATTTGCAAAAATTAATTTGCATAGCAAGTTCTGACTGTTGAAATTGTGTATGATTTCAGCTACCAAAGTGTGAGAAAGTACAGCACCTTTTAACCAGCCAGTAAAATTGGAATAACATGTCAAAATTGACCGTGACAGAAAAAAATGGACCATTCTTAGCTAAACACTGTTGAGTAATTTTGTATCTTGTTTAATAATTTTCTTTGTTGAAAGCATTAGAAAAAAAGCATCTGCAAATATTTGCACAACGCTGGAAATAATTCTGGTCCTCTGGCAAAACACCTTCTGACCATTGGCTACATAAATCCCCCCTCTCCACCTCTGTTAAGGTGTTTCAACCATTACTGTCTCAAAAATTGCCAACTGCGCATCACCCAGGTGGGTTTTGGCTGAGGTGAGTTCACCCAGCATAAACTGTAAAATGCTTCACAGTCCAAGACAGGCTCTACAGAAATGACACCCATAATTATGAATTTTTTCTACGTTTTGTATAAGATATTTCCATAATTAAACGATTGTGGACACTGGCTCTGTTTTGAATAGCAGTTTATATGATGTTAATTAATGCACAGAATTATACAGGAAGTAAAACAACAGAACAAAACTCCAAGAGCCTCTGACAAGCATGGTATAGTGGTTAGAGCACTGAACAATCTGGCGTCCAGCACCCAGTTTCCAGCTGTATGAATGAGCGATGTATTTTACCTCAATTACACCAGAAAAAATCCAGCTCTGAAATGGGTTGCAAAATGAGGATGATTACACCACTTACAGTTTTCCTGGTAAAGGTCTTCTGAACTGATGAATAATGAGCCATCTATTAGCACCCTAGAATATATGTGAATGGATAATCATCCCTACTCTTAGGTCAGTATCTGCTGCTTTGCTTTCATCTGCACAATGTTAATATTCAAGTCAATCTTCAAAGACACAAATAACAAATGGGTTGCTCAGCATGATGCTGACAATTTGAACATTTCCTCTACACATCATGGCCACCATAAGAAAAGTTACAGAATGAATGCAAATTTGCAGATATTGGCCTAAAAGTACAGATAATTACTCTGTCCCCTTACATGTATTTTTCAGGGCTCATTAGCTCCCTAGGTTGTATGAAAAGAGATAATCTTCCCTAACCTTAGGTCCATAGTTGCTTTGCATTCATGTACACAATTTTAATGTTCATTTTTATTAAATCCTGTAAGCATCACAGCAACTATATAAAATAAGTCAATAAATGACTGCAAGCTAGGATGCTGACTAATAGGATAAAAATACTAAAAAGTGTTGCCAGAAATCCCTTATGACTTTTGGTGATACAGCAAGCCTTTTGCACATACGGTATGGCATTTACAGTGTTGCTAGAACAGTTTAAAATAATTTATCCCTGGCCAGAATGGGTACAGAGTTAGCACAGGTCCCAGGTGAGAGTTAGTCATGTTGAAGTCAATGAAGATAAACATGAAAACCATTCTCCAACAAGGGTAGAACTGTCAGTGAGTTCAGAATACCCAGCATGCTGTACTCTGTAGTGCAACTGGTACATAAAATCATTGTATAGTTTATGTACAGAAAATAATTCCAGAATTGCTGCTGTTGTCACCAGAAGAAAATAAGTTATCTTGGTCCCTGTTTGTAGACTGGAAAATTATAAGGTTTAATCTTTTGTACTACAGCCAGAATCTGGACCTCGTGAAAAAGCACCAGTTATCATTGGAATTAACATACATTATATTTATGCATGCAGTAACTCAAAGGCACATTCAACATCATTTAAGCAGCTCGCTTATTATATATTTTGTGAAATGTTTGGGTTGTTTATTTATGTTTAAGTTAAATAAATTTAACCATGCATTTCCATTTTTTCTTGATACCAGTAAGTTGTAAACTTGTGTATAGTTGAACTCATCTTTTGAGGAGCAAAAACATTGTAACTGACATTTGTTACGGTCTCAGTGGGCCTTAAGTACTCTAAATGCATCTCCACTTCCATCACAGCTGATTCCTTTATCATTTCATTCAAGAGGTCAGATTCAATCTATTTGAACAATCAGCATAATGAAGACAAATTGTTGTTTGGATAAACAATAGTAGCTGAAAGCATGCCTTGACTCTATTATGGTAATAGATGCAAACCTGATAATATTTAAATAAGACCATACTTAGGCCCATGGAATAGGGTAGCATTCTGATAGGCTAACCTTATAACATGCGTGCATAAAGCAAATCACATATTGTTCAGAACCCACCACTGAAACTCAACAAATTACTGTGAACACTTTGAAGAGAAAAAAGGACTTCCCGCAACTGTAAATGCTCTGGTTTATGACTGAATTACTTTTTAGGTACCAAGGTCACATGGTGCCTGGCTTCCTATAACACAGGTAATGTACCTCAGCTCACCTTATTATGTCATTGTTTCCACTGTAGCTCCAATGAGCCTCAACCTGCTGCAATCTATTAAGTTTGAATTCCTTTCCCCTGAGATAAAGCCTTGGCCTGTTCACACAGCCAGCCCAGAGTTTATTTGCCACTGAACAGGGGGGAGAGATTTAAACTGTAAATACGCTAGTTTTGCACTGTTGTTCTACCTGTGTCCGAAGCATAAAGGTATTGTCAGCCCTGCGACGCTGGGTAAGTAATAACACACATCATGACTCAAATGTCAGAGGAGCATGTTTTTTTTTTTTTTTTTTTTGCTGTGTTGTAACTAGCCTGGACAGACAGGTTTAGGTCCGATATGAAATACTGAAAATAACGTGATAGCAAGTCATCAACAGGCACATAGGTTAACTGAAACGGCGTGCATTTGAATCTACAAATAATTCTATAGAAACGAGGTTGTCTGGACAGAAATTCCACACAACAGTGGTGGCCATCGGAGAGAAAAAAAAGACGTCGGGTTATGATTTTAATTTCATCCAAACGTTCTGCAGGTTTTGATTTTAGCTTGGCTCTGCTGTTAACGAAAGGCTTGTATCGTACAGTTAAAACTAGATGTGCGTATAGTTTGAGAAGAGCAGCAAAAATTGGAAAACTATGACTCATTTTTAGACAGGTTGTTAAGCGAAGTCGAGACCATTCCAGCAAACGTGCCTACACTGGCCAATTTGTTGGGTTCAAGTAAATTCTAAACTGATACCTGCAGCCTGAACTATCTTGGCATCGAACCACCTAGCTAGTTGTACCAGTTCAGGGTGGAGTAAATACCCCGGGGTGTGGCCGAGGTCTACGCACGACAAATTAGCCAACCATGCACATCTTTGTGCAGCCTGTCAGGTTTGCTTGATTCCTCAGACCAGAACGGTACAAAACTATTCCTTTTCAGTAATTTGATAAATGGTTGCAAAATCGAATCCATTTTGAACGATAAATAACTCCAACAGAGAATGCATTTGCTCTGTTAGTTTTAGTTCTCTTATTCCAGCTTCTTTCAAGTAGGTAGTCAATTTTATAGTATTAGTATGTGTCTCTTCTGTAAAAAATTATCATAACGTTATCAGGTGAAGTTGCGAAATATGAGCGAACCGCGTCTTTTAATTTGAGAGCACGCTATTTGGTATACAACTATCCATTTTTTCCCCATTATCCTCTTGCTCACTAAGTAGCTAAAACGGTTGTTCATCGCACACTTCCGCTGTACACATCCTGTGCGACACACCGTTGCGCATTTTGCTGCCAACTACTGTACCGGAGGTCAACGCCGGAAAATGTCCATATACAAGTACCCATTCATTTCGGAAACTGTAGCAATTAGGAGTTTAGCGCTGCAATTAAACTTCCAATTCCGATTATAGATAGCCAGATTATTTAATCATAAAAAATCGCCCTCTCTGCTCAAATCGAGATTGTTTTGAGTGCGATTAAGGAGCATGCTTTTTTCATTTATAAAGTCAGACATTCCACGCTTCAAAACGCCAAGTTGCGTGTTGTCCAGTACAACAGATCCGCTGTGCTGTAACCCTGCCTAATGCACCGATGTAACTACATGCTCTGAAATCACTGTACGTAGACTAAACTGATTTATTGGTAAATTTATGCAACTACACCGTCTCCTCCTGTCTTGGCTTTATTTATATGTCATAGAAATGCATAGTAACTCTTACAGTATGTCCTCCTGTCATAGGTAATCGATAGTAGTTCCTACGACCATGGGGAGGCAGTATTTAATCCTTGGCAAGGTGACGACGCCTCACCTTTCAGGGTCCTCTTGAGAAGACAGTATTTGTTGGTTTTGCTAAAACAAGATTCGAATTCTAAAATTAGACTGTCTTGTTTTTTGGGGGGGGTTCTGTCGTGTCTTTATTTTTTTTTTAAATGCAGTCAGAGAAAACCTCTTACTGAAAAACAAAACAACAGTCAAAATATGAAGTAATCGGATTATCATAACGTAGCCATAAACACAATGTAAATTGCATGTAATTTGGAATTGTAGAAAAAAATCGCGGCAAGCTGACCTTCAGTTCTGTAGAAGGCACTCAGCGTGGAGACGACATTGTTAACAGATAACTGACAATCCTGATCCAGTTTGTTTGCATTCAACGTTTGACGTCGTAATTTTTTTTGTTGTTCTGAGAGAGCTAAATTTGTACCTTGCTGTATTCGAATCATGTTCAGGAATGTGAAGACTCATATGTCATTTGAGTTACAACAGCCACTGACCATGCCGAACAGCAATAACCTTATCTAGTATTGCAGAGGGCACGCATGCCAGATCTCGCTCGTGCGCTTTCGAGAGGCTAAACACAGCATACAAACACAAGGCTGGTAATAATCGATGTTCCTCTGAACTCCAACCCGCCTCATTGTGCACCGGACCAAGGACCTTTGCACAGATTGAACCCTGTGTCTTTCACAGAAATGTCCGAATAAGATCGATTGTCGGAGAAACACGGAAGCCTGCGATGAACGCGTCCGCTGGAACTGGGGTCTTTGTATTGTCCTTGCTGTCAATACCCATCTCATATATATTCAACTTTTTAATTTATACAAACAGGTGAGTATGCGTTGTCTTCTTCAAATGCCCTCAAAGTCCTGCATGCTTTGTAGCTATTTGAGTATTTTTGAATCGTAAGCATGAATAATATTGACACCTATTAAGGAACAGACATTGAAGCATGTTGTGACACATTGAAAGGAAGTAGCATGTAAAGTTTTCACAAGACAGATTTACTGGATGTCTCCTTATGCGATTGGGAGCACAATTTAAGCGTACTCCCTCTGTGATTTCATTGAGTTTTTCTGAAATGTAATGCCTTTCTTTTTTATAGCATTGAAGCGCTTGTGGTTGCGGGGGTGTTAACTGTACTTGTCATAGCAATATCGGCTCGCATTTTGCTTAAAAAGAAACCACCGAAAGATCCCCTTTTCTATGGTAAGATTTTAAAAGGAATGTATTTACGCATGGACAAGTTGGTGTGAAAATTGTGTCGGCATTGCACTGCTTTTTTAAGTTGTAGACAAAGCAGATAACAGTTACCTTGTCAGTGGTAAATTACACAGGTAAACAAACGCGCATATCTATTATATTGTGTCACAAGCATTCTTTGTATTAACATAATACATAAACTCTACGCTGTACAATTTAAGTGTGTGTGTGTCTGTAGTCTGTCTGTCTGTCTGTATTCAGGCTGTTATCAGCATAATAATTTGTTCTCAGCTGTAAATGTCACGCCGACGACTCTTGAATAATATGAATAAAAAAAAGCAAAACAGAAATGTACCCACGCAGAGTTCATGCACATTGATGTTGTGACAGGCCGCTGCCACTGTTTGACAGCTGCTGGCCACAACCTCCATGTGTTGTTGTTTCTAATTGCGGAATAGCGTGGCTGCATTTGAAAAGTTTATTCTTAGAATGTCTTTATACTTGGTTAATCGAGAATCACGACTACATCTTTGTAACACTGAAGTGAAATATCAGCAAACTGAAGAACTGTAGGGTTAGGAGTATTAGGTGTTATCTGTTGGATTGTAAGTGCTGATTGAGATGAGCCAAGTGGTGAAGCATTATTTCCAATTATTTGTACCAGTGTTTATTTTGGCAATAATAATGCAACAAATCAGACTCGGTGTTGCCCAGAGTTGAATTTGAAATTAAAGAAGTTGGGTTTGTTATTTTTTCTTGAATTGATTTATATTTCTGAAGATACATCTCATGGAAAACACTATTGTGTAAAATTGATGTAGGTAGATGTTGTGCAATTGCAAAATTTCAACACAGGAATAGAAGAGCAGAAAGTGAAATCAAAGTTTGCTGTTTTTTAAAAGTGTTTGTTATTCTGACTTCCGTCCACAGTTTATGCAGTGTATGCATTCTTTAGTGTGGTGAACCTCATCATAGGACTGGAGCAGGATGGCATCATAGATGGATTTATGACCTTTTACTTAAAAGAGGTAAGTTGGGATTAATCTCAGATTTAAAACAATGTGCTGTAATCACTGTATAAGACTTTTTCTGACTACGGATATCTGTGAGTAAAACGTGAACAAAATTGAATCACAAGGACTTCTGTTGTAATGACAATGAATTATTGAGGAGTGCCAGACAGAGGAGAGATGCTATGGGTCACTGTTGCTAACAGCGTTTTGTATGCATATTCCAGGCAGACCCTTACATCAATACAGCACACGGGCACATGATTTCCTACTGGGATGGCTGCGCACACTATCTCATGTACTTGCTGATGGTTGCAGCGATAACCTGGGGGTATGTGACTGTGATGCTGCTGTAGTGTGTGCATTGTCTGTTTATTAGAAGCGTTCCAGACATCAGACCATTTTCGAGTGAACACTGGTCCAGTGGCCTGGTGGGACTTTGGGGCACCAGGGGCAGCTTCTCACACTGGATAGCTGTGGGTTCAATCTCTCTGCCAAAATGAAACCCTCTCTGCTTGAGAATTTGCATTAAAGAGACAGCCTGGGTTCATAGCCATATACCGGACAGGTCCCCTTGTCCAAGGGGTGTACATTTACACTGGTTTTTCTCATGCCGTGAAAACCACAAGCATGGCCTCCATAATAGTATGCAAAGGGACTCATGCAAGAAGCTGATTTGTCTGTCCCTAAGGCTAGACAGCTGAACTCCTGCTGACCCTGAGTCAGAGAGACTCAGACTAACAGTTTTGAACCAGCAGCGTCAACAGACATGATACACTTTTTCCACCCCACACCCCCCCAGTTGCTGATTCTGTTGAACAGAATGTTAACAATAAGCCTGTCAGGATAAGCATTCAACCGACCTTGTTAGCATGTTTCGGAGGAGCCAGGATAAATACTTCAGAATGGGCCAAATGCAGTGGCAGAAATGAGCACGTCATTAATCAAGAGTCTTGTTTCTCGGAAGGGCGAGCTACAGAGTCATCGGCCTCTACTGGGTGGGTTCCTTCCTGATGCGTGTCATAGTCTACATTCCTGGCAACGTGGTTGGTAAGAACATGACTTAAAATCAGAACTTTCTCCACCTCAGACACAATGATGTGGTTATGCTCCCTGTCAAACTGCAGTTGTTGAAATGCTGTAAACCTGTTAAAGCTGACTGTTGCCCCGTTTCCCCCACCGCCCCCGACTCCCGTCTCCCCCAGGAAAATATGGAACGCAGCTGAGCCCGCTGTTTTTCATCCACACGGCGTACGTCCTGCTGTCCGTGTGGGCGTGTTTCCGCGTCTTCAGTCAGCCGCCCACCCGGGAGGCACTGCCCACGGTGAGGGCCCTGTCTGGGCACGGAGCGGAGGGCCGCGCTCAGACAAGTGGATAAGCGCGTGGTTGCTTTGTCAAACCTGGTTTGGGATGGTTGAGAAACGATATTTCTGCGAAATACTCACTCTGGGAAAACTGCCCGCAGCGTGTTTTATGTATAAATAGGGTGGTATAAATAGTAGCTTCCCGCTGACACTTCTAGCACTCCGCCAAGGAAATACATTTTTCTGTGTGTGGGAAAAAAAATCACCCAGCCGCCTTATCTTGTGAATGACCTTTACACAGACATGCTTGGGGGATATTTACTGTGTCCGTCTCAGCTACTGAGACCTTCAGATTAACAGTCCGTTTCAGTGTTGCATACATGTGCATAAATTGTACATACAGTCATGAAAATTGAATCATTCTTTGTGAGAGCACACTGTAATTCAAACAGAAAATATGTAAAACATTACTTTTTGTTGTGTAGAGCATACAGGAGGCCCACAAGAAGAGCCTGGTGCAAAGACCCTTGGATTTTCTCTTCGCCATCTACCTCATCCCTGCTGTTGCTTTCTGCATCTTCAGAGGTTTGGTAAGATTATTCTGACATACATGTTACAGATACATGTAGCATCTACATCTACATTACATTACATTCATTTAGCAGACACTCTTACCCAGAGTGACATCCAGCACAAAAGACCAGAAGTATATGCATTCAAGTTGAATGAGCAGCAGTGTCAGACCAGGCTAACAACACTCCCAGGCCAGTGAGTGTGAGCATAACACTATTCAATTCTTACCACAGATCCTTTTTGTATGCTAAGTATAGTTAATAGTTGCTACTTGGAGTGGCAAATAATGTAGTGTAAAGTATTGTTATGCTTGAGATGATGAGAATGATTGGTCTTCCCTGTGCTCCACTTGGCCATGGAGTACAGTTTCAGTAGCCCATTATGCTGCTGTAGAGATCTGCTGCAGCTCTGTAGAATGCCGGTGAAGTCACAAATCTAAAGTTGGAGGGATATGACGGAGTGGAGTTCTTTGCAAAGCAATGTCCCTGCGTAGCATAGCATACCACCTGTTTATGATGCGCAGGTCAGTGGTAATGCCCATTGATCCGAGCCCGCGGGACCCGCAGGCCGCCAGTTAACGGGCAGGCTGGAAACGAAGTGAGATGCGAAACGTGCGTTTAGCACGTCTCTCAGGCCCGGGCTCGATGAGGTGCCGGGGCCAGTGACGCGCATGCCGTGTCTGTCTCAGGTTGCGCTGGACTGCTCGGCTCAGTGGTGTCAGGAGTACGTGCAGCACTACGAGCCTTACCTGAAGGACCCCTCGGCCTATCCCAAAATCCAGGTGAGAGGAAAGACCTCACTCACGTGCTTCTTTTCAAATATGTAACAGAAAATGGTGTTGTCATGTTTTTAAAACTGTGACTGTCGCCTGGCTACTCTCAAGAAGGGTAGATGCCAGAATAACCAGCCCAAGGAATTCAATTCTTGGCAAAAATGGGGAATTAAAAATAAAGTCTGTTAATCAAAAATGTACCCCAATAAGAAAAAAGAAAACAGTCAAAAATTAAGACAACAGGAACAGGGTTAACTAAACAGGAACTTGTAGAAACAAACAGAAGGTAGAGAGACGGAGAAAATATGGCAAAACAAATTAGTTTAACTGTAGTCATTGCTGTTCTGCACAGCAGTGCCCTGACATTCTTTCCAAATCATGAACCCCCACTCTACCTCAAAAAGCCCAAAGAATGTAAACTGTTTCCCCCACTCCAGTGATCTTTAAACTCACTGGTAAGCTTCCCTCTTACACCAGCCACCGCACAGAATGATAGACGTTAAGACACACCTCACCCATTCATTCTACATGAAAGACAAAGACAGAAAGCAACTGAATGGCATGCACAAACACAAACTACAATTAACAATGGATAAAGTATTGTTTGCAAAAGTAGAATGAGATGAAAAAGCTATTTCAGAAAAAAATCATACTTGCAGGTCATGTGATGACCATCAGCGTCACAGTGACTCAGAGGAAGAGAACTGTGTATTAACTGCTTTAAGCAACTGGGCTGTATGTGTTCTCCCCCTGGACCAGATGTTGGTGAACATGTTTTACTCCGTTCCGTACTACACGATAACCCTATATGGGCTGGTGGTCCCGGGCTATGACTGGATTCCTGACCTGGCCCTGGTGCACTCGGGAGCGGTAGCCCAAGTGAGTGAAGCCACCGCTGCATCTGCTCTCTGTCAGTCCCTGAATGTCATCCGGAGAGAAAACATGAGAGGCGCACCGGCCCACCAAACAGGTGGATGTACAGTTCCCTCTTAGGCATGGTCTGTGGCAAAGCTGACCCGTGAGGATGACCGAGGAAAAGCCGCAGCGGGCTGCTTTAAACAAAGCCTTTTATAGATGCCGAGTGATTTGTTTGTGTTGAGGGACGGCAGCGTGGATTCCACAGAGAACTCCGGGAGAGGAGCTATGCATCAGTATTCAGCTGGCAACCGATGGGCATGCTGCGAAGGGCATTTTACACACGGCAAATGTCCTGAATGCGGCTATTTTTAACGAGTCATTGAGGGATGTGACCGTGGCTCAAGGAGCCCTGCGTTTGATGCGTCTCTCCAGACCAGCGTGTCGCAGGACTGTAATTAACTGAATCCTGCTTTTCTGGGCCGCTGTGGCCACGCAGATTATTATATATTCGGGCACCGTTTTTTATGCTCAGAACTACAGAGATGGCAGCCTCACAAACAGTGCAGTGTGCTGTGCTTCAGTGTCTTTTCCAATTTGGAGAGCAGGTGTGATGGCTGTAGTCATTGTGGATTCCTGCTGATGTGCTGAAACTGACGTGGTTGTTGTAGCCCGAGGAAGGGATGTGGAAAGAAACCGTTCACCAGCAGCGAGAATTCGAAAGACTACAAAGCTCTTTCGATACATTCCCCCCCTCCCCGTGTTTTTGTGTTTGTTCCAGAGAGCCTCCGCTTCTGGCCTCCACAAATGTGAGATGTGCCTGTGTACGCATCACGTCAGAATGATTGTCGGTTTTATTTTGGAGCTCGGCTGCACTGGAATTCACTGTGGGAGACAAAAGCAGAAGCCCTCTTTTGACATGTAGCAGTGACGCTATTCTCTAAATGCCAGCTGCCTGAGCTATAAATAAGACCAAGGCCCCTAGTGTCCAGCAGGGTGGGTTGCCACGGACAGTTTCATTTATCGTTTCATAAGCTTCACACGCACAGAACAGAGTACAGTAACCAGGAGAAAGCCCTAAGCCATGTAGATTCAGTATGTACATCAATAAAGTCAGATACTGTATGCTCTCTCTCTCTTTCTCTCTCTCTCTCTCTCTCTCTATATATATATATATATATATATATATATAATGTGTGTGTGTGTAAAAACATACATTGTTTTGCAATACGTGTATTGAATTGTGTATTATACCTGCACTCAGTCATATGGTTGCTCTGTGTTGCTTATGTAACTACCATCGATTCCACTGGAAGTTACCCTGGTCTTCTGAATAACAACGTACTGCTGCAATTACTAATAATCATTATATTATAATTCTAATAATGCCAAAACAGAAAAAAACTGTGAGGTCTTCTTGTCAGTTGACTGGAGTGTCCTTGGGCTCCAGTCGTAACTGCTGACTGGTGCAAATCAGCGCTTGTGTATAACTCAGCGGTTTTCCTCTTCCACAGGCCCAATTCGCTCACATCGGAGCCTCTCTGCACACCAGGACCCCTTTTACCTACAGGGTCCCTGAGGCCAACAAGACCCTCTTCCTGGCAGTCAACACCCTCTATGGGCTAATGCCGCAGATCCTCAGCTACCGCTGCATCAACAGCCCCGCCTTCTTCATGAAGCTCCGCCCAGACAAAAAAGACTGAGCCGCTCTGCCTCTAAGCTCACCGCTCACCTTCCCAGCTCCAGTGTCTGGACTGACCACTAGGCTCCGCCCACTCCTAGTATTAAACATTCCTTTTCACTGAAAGGAAACTTGATATCTTACTTTGTGCTTTTTGGGAATGTTGTTTTCTAATTGTTTTATTTTTGTTGTCGCCGCTGCTGAATATCGGGTTTATGCTGTTATGCTGAAGTGAAGTAGGGCAGAGTTCTATCTGGCTTTCCATTGTTTACTTAGGTGTCAACTCTTGGAAACCTGACTTTGGGAACAGTGTTATAGGTGTCGTGACCCTACAGATTATTCAGGAGCCAATTTACTCTGTTCAGTAAAAATGGTGCCTAGACTGTATTTGCTATAATGCCATGTAAAGAAGCAGTTATAAGTAGATGCCTTAAGATAGATTCTTAATGTTCTGTAAATTATACTTTTAAATATGTAAGAAACAGTAAAGTCAATATGTCTCTTACATCCGTATATGTGTATTTCCTTCCTCATGTAAATTCCCATAATGCTGAGCAACAGCTCAAGGAAGGTGGACTAATAGGACAGTAACCCCAACGAAAATGCTGTTTGGAGTTGGCCATGTATGGTTTATAAAAATACAAGCATTTGGTAAACCAGTCATATATGACGCAGTGCATGGTCCATATGCTCAACCAAATGCTTTCCAGGAGGTCATTTTCAAATAACTACAATGTCAATACATAGGGCAGCAGTGTAACATAGTGTTAAGGGGCAGAGCTTGTAACTAAAAGGTTGCTGGTTTGATTATCCACAAGGGCACTGCCGCAGTACCCTTGGGCAAGGTACTTAACCCAGAATTGCCTCGGTAAGCATCCAGCTGTATAAATGGATAACATGTAAAAATCTTAAGCTATGTTAGTCTCTCTGGATAAGAGCGTCTGCTAAATGACAATAATGGAATGTAATTACATATAGTACATTTCATTTCAAGCTCCAATTCGAGGTATGTTAAATGATAACCACTAACCCCTATTTTTGAGAGCTCAGCCTTTGACAGCCTTTGACATCACAATACACATCAGCACTATGGCATCTGTATTTCATACACTCTCAAAAAAATTACAAAGCTCGTGACACACTTTGCATTCCAATGACTTTATTCTGTAAAACTCTTTTCCCATAAACAGCAAAAAACATTTTACATTGAACTACAAACCTTGAAAATGTAAAACATGTTCCAATTACAAGCATAACAAAGATTAAAATGTAATCGAAACGCAAGAGTTAAATGAGCTCATACTTCCACACAGCTTTTTTTTGTACTACCATAAAAAAAATAAATAGAATATATTCTTTGTATGACAAAAATAGCAAATCAAAAGGCAACTTATATAATGTTGAAACGCTTTGCTTTTGGAAGAATTAACGTCATTCAGGGAAATGCAGTTTTTCCCAATGCCCCATTTTGCACCCATTTTAAAAGTGCAGTCTCGCCTAAATATAAGGACTTTAATTAGCAGGAAAGGTGCTTTTGCAAACAGCTGTGTTCTGAAAGAGTGGTGAATCTGTACTACGGGAGTAGTGCAAATGGTTAACTGCAGGTAACTGGATACTGTCGTCTGATTAACTGGGATTACCTCCACGTCACACGATGTGTACAATGGTCATGCATTCCACTAAAAAGCTTTTAAAAACAATTCATTCCACAGATACACAGAAAACTAATGTTCCACTTTTCTGTAAAAAGATGAGCCATTGCCTAGAGTTTCATAGAATACTCTTGGTCCTATATTCTACAGCAAAATAATATATATAGATATAATATTGAGTTACAAAGTGTAACTCGGTTTGTGCACAATACTTCATACATTTATTCTACTTTTTTCCATTCAATTTTCTTCTGATTACAAGGAAGAATGTACTGTGGAGAACGTTCAACTCACAAATGTTCCATCATGGAATCCATTCTACTTTTCCATTGTATGAAAATGCAGTTTTAACTATTCTACAATGAGCAAGGGGTGGTGTTTGCTTCAGAGAGTATCTGCAAACTAAAAAGAAACAAACTTATCTGTGATAACACTAACTGTGATATGCATATGATGCTGAGTCAGTCCAACAACTGAAGCTATACATTAAAATCTAGAACTACTTCAAAGTTGTTACGTATTTTTTTTTGTTTTGAGTTTGAAAAAGAAAAGACTGTATTAGGATAAAAAGTCATACAGAACTGCCCTAGCTAAATGTATTAGTGATTTTTACATGTTGGGTTACTGTGAGCTATTCGGCTGAACTGACCCGCAGGTCAATAGAAGAAGGGTTTCGTGTCATAGTGGTAGAAAAGATGGTAATTCTTCGAATGAGGAGGTATAGGCTAGAAGCCTGGTTTGAAATGAGTATCACTGTAGACAGCGGGAATATTAATGAGTTTCACAATTCCAATAACACTTGACAGCCACAACTGATGACCTCCCTAAAGGGGCATCCTCAACACTTAGTGTTCTTCTCTGAGTAAGTGAGTCTGAAAAAGAGAATATGAAAAATACATATTAACAAATATAGGCAACAAGAATGAATGCCAGTAAGTACAGACAGCAAACTGTGTGTTGACAGATTTAACAGGCACATTTTTTCACATTTTTTATCATTTTTGGTAAATCCATAAATCCACATTATGCTAAAAAAACAAACTGCTTCCTTTACAGACAATTACAGTCCTTCAGTTCCAATTTTAAATTACATCAACAACAGTGTTTCTGCCCTCTTGTGGTGAGTTTTGGATTGTTTAAGGATGTTAAAGAGGACAACTTCAATTACTGTTCCACTACAGGATGTATTTGGATTTTCATTCCTGTACAGCTTTCTATTTCATTCCAAGATGTGGCTTTCATTCCAAGATATGGCTATATGGTCAGATGAGTAAGGACACTAAAGGTGAGATGAACACTTTTATACAAATACCAGTTTCTATATGCATTACCTGACAGTGGCAGTTTCCCACTATTTTGAGATCAGCATCATAGGTGACCTGCACACTGTATCTGCCCTCAGCACAGTACTTTGGCAGAGTGTGGGTTTAGTTCATGGGTAATGTCAGCTTTCAAAAAGACTCAATGATACTCCAATAACAAAATGAAAGAAGCCTGTCTCTACAGATATTGCTCTTTTTCAGCCTTGTGCTGGATTTAGGAGATAAGACGATCTTAAAATTCCCCCTGTCTTTTCATGCACGTAAGTAAACAACTGCTAGGTTTACTAAAGCAGTTCCTCCTTTGCTGTATTATTAGTGTAAATTACAGAATTCATTGACAAATTTTGCTCATAGGATCACTTCACCTCTGATCACTAAAGAAAAACTGATTGTGTCTTCAGGTTTTTAATGACTGAATGTGAAGATAGGAGTGGGAGTATCAGTGTTGGGGTCTGTTTGAGTCTCCATCACAAATAAAATATAGACATTACGTGCTTTCTACAAAAAAAAAAAAATCTCTTTACATAAGACTCAAAGCTGAACACAAATGCATAGAAGACCATCTAAAATTTCATTGGTTTAACTGTGTTGTTGCAGGTCTAACAACATGACACTAGGCAGATTATGCTGTAAGCCACTGACGCAGTGTGTTCTGGGTTGTGTGAATGGACGGAACTGCCTTGTTCTTAGAAAACGGAGGTTAACCCAAAGCTTAGTGGAAGTTACTGTATATGCGCTGAGAGTTTACCCCTTGGATGGCATTCCTGCCCTCTGAGGCATTTCTCATCCCGTTGTCGGGGTCCCCTGCCTCCGAGCTGCTCTTGTGGTTGTCCTCCTCGTCATCTTTGTCCAGCTCCTCCTCCTCGCCCGAGGACTTCCTGGACAGCTTGGATGACTTCTGTGAGAAGCACACACGCTAGGATCAGTCAGCAACAGTCATTTAGATAACGCAGCCATGAGACTGCCCAGTGGGCAAACCTGTTACCATTAGTATGATAGTACTAATCACTGTCTAATGAAGGGCTCATATCCATCAAACCTGGTGTTACCTCCATGAATAAGCCATGTCCCTGAGAATTAGTGTAATATAGGCACATAAAAAAAGAATACATATCGTGAAGAGCAAACAAAAAAGAAGCTATGGAGATACATGTCATGAAGAGACAGCGTACTCAATTGAATCAATCTCAGATTGAAACGTATAAGGTGAAGGCTTCATGTGGTACTGTATAATGACATGTGTGTCCAGCTGGAGAGCTCTAGAGCCACAGAAATAACCACTCCATTTGAGAACTACGAAAATAAAATGGAACCTCACTGTAACTTGGCATTAAGCATCCTGCTTTTGAAACAGAGGCCTCCTCGTACACTGTTCCCCGGGAAATGAGTGCACATGAGGCACCCCCAGTTGCTAGGCAACAGCGGTTGCTAAGTGAGGACCGAGCTGAGAAGCACTGTAGAAGGTTCTTCATTTTTTTTTGAAGAGGGGAGCAGGGGAGCACAGGTTGTTAGAATGATTTCATCTAGCTGCACTAAACCTACAGCATTTCTGTAAGCCTGATGTCTCCTGCTGTCTTCACTTCCTTTAATAAAGCTGATGACAAGGTATGATGGATGATTATAGTGCAACATCTAAATTAAAAATATCTGGACTGTGACTGCTTCAGGTTTGCCTTAAATTAAAGACTCTGAACAACTTTGAACTTTTCAAACTTTGAAAAAAGGCCCACATTAGTGGTAGGATCAAAGGGGTTAAAGCACTCAAGCAACCATGGTCAAGTCAGTAATGAATTCAGAGACAGAATAGATTCCCTGTTCTATTCTGTTTAGACTGAGGGACTCTCAAATGACCTCCTGAAAAATAAAAAAAAAATGAGAGTCCACACTTTTCCAAGAGGGCCAGTCACACCTGCCTGTCGTCCCCCCTGAGATATCCCAACACCTCTCCTTGCCTCCCACACCTGCGCAATGGAACACGTGTGGCGATCTCCCTTGTTTTGCTTGTGTGTTCACACACCTTGGAGGAGGCTGTCTTTTTCCGCTTGGAGCCGGCCTTGTCTCCCTTCTGCTTCCCCTTGTCATCCTCCTCTATGGAGTCGCCCTCCTCGCCCTCGCTGCTGGCGTCAGCGGCGTTGCCCCCCTCCCCCTCCGTTTCCGAGGAGCTCTGCTGCTGGATGGCCTGCACGCACACAGCACACCTTCAGCATGCCGGCTCTTTCCGTCACAGCGATGTCATCGCTTATGTCACCCCCTTTAGCCCATCGCCACATCATTGCCCACATCAGCAGTGCAATTTGCATAACAACTGAGAAACTCTCCTTATATATATGGACAGCAAAGCTATAAGGTAAATATTGTATGACATAAATAAATGCATCTGGGTAGTAGCTTTGGAATGTAACATTACTATGGCCTTTTGCCTAGAGAACTAGGAGTAACAAGATTTATTTAATGACTTTACAATACACACTCAAAGGTAGATGTTTCTTCACAAAAAAAGCACCTTAAGAAAAAAGAAAGCCGGGTCTTGCCTTGAGGAGTGTGGCTTACCTGATAGCCAGTAAACTTGACCCCGGGATTATTCTCGATCTCCCACAGGCCCTCATTGAATCCTTTCCTCTTGTTTGACTTTCCAAACTTCTCCTTATACTCCTTGTAAGGAAGGAGATCCTTTGGGCCCAAAAATGCACTGAAATGGGGAGGAGGACAAAGAGGTCAAACCAAAACAACTGATTACACATGAAACTATTACACATTTCCACAGTATTACAAAACATTAAGCAACATTCTTCTCAGATATGATTTCTGAGCTGTTTGGAAGGACTTACACTGTTTTAAACTCTAAATACAAAAATCATAACTGCTTCAGAGCTAAACTAAATCCACAACTGAGTGCTATACACAAAATTGGGAACATTAAGCATCAAAGAAATGTAATTCTCGCTTAAACTTGCTACTCAGACGTACAAAAGTAATCATTACTCAAACTAAATATGAGCTATGAGTTGCGGGGAAATCCTTAATTATTTTGATATTTGAAATACAATACAGAAATATATTTTCCTACGTTTCATGAGTGCCAAAGAAGAAAATGGGGTATTTATTTGCAGGGGGCTTGACGGCTCCTTCTGGGAGTTCATCAATCTGTAGAGCAAATAAGAAAAAAAAAACATTTCAGCACCACATTTTGCAACTGGACCAAAGGCTGCAGTTCTAATGAGGTCAATGGATAACGTTATGTGTTGTGCATATGGTATAACAGGGACAAACCTCTGTACTCATGAGGATTGTAAACTATCAGTATAGCAAGTTTCAGCTTGACCACACAGACAGTGGCATAATCTGGGCTAAATAAGCCTCTATGTGAGAAAGAAAATGATGGCTAATTCTTAGTGCAGATCAATCTGATCACCCCAGAGATTTGAAGCCGTGTGCCTGTTGGGGAAGGGGACGAGACTCAAAATCCACACGCAGTCTCCATAATTACTCAAACTGCAAGTGGAAGTGGGCAAGATGAAGGAAAATCGATTTCTAATTAAACAGAGCTTCCTGGTGCAGAATCTGAATTGCCCATGGATGAAGGTTCCATTAAAAGCAAGATCGATATAATCACATACAAAGGTGAGGCTTTGCTTTTCACCAACTGCCAATCAGTCCCTCTCAGTGTCGGAAATGATGCCTTCGCAAATAAGTGCGTCATTGTGATCCACTTTGTGTTGAATCAGAACACGGAACTTCGTGATAGGCGCAATAACGTGAACTCCAGTAAACTGCCAATAAAAACTCCCCAAGGTTGCCAACTGATGAAATCACACAATTAGTGCGGCATTACTCTAATGATCATGGTGATAATGAAGGCCGAAAAATAACAACAAGGCATTGCGCCAAGGAACAAACAAAGCTAGCTAATGTTTTGATGGTGTTTAGATACTCTGATACTCCACAATGTACTGAACTGACTTGTAGGACAGTGGGGAAAAACAAATGATGGAGAGCAGAAGGCCTGTATTGGGCAAAAAGAAGGTTAATAGGCTAATATATTTACAGTGGCATAGAGGTAATACACTGGCCTTGTAGCATAATGGTTGCCAGCTCAGTTCTCTGGTGGGACACTGCTGGTGTTCCAGGGTTAAGCAAGGTACTTGATTGCTTCAGTAAATATCCAGCTGTATATGCCATCACATGTGAGCTATGTAAACCCTGGGTAAGGCTAAGTAAACAAATACTACATGTAATTATAATGAAAGTTTTGTCGTTCTAACTAGTCTGCAAACTTTACAGGATGTAGACTTATGAATGAGCGCTGCTTCATATTTTAATTGTTAAAATAAAATATATGAGCACAGGTACACTGAATGTGCTGCACATAATGAAGTGATACTAGATAATTCCCTTTCCTTTTGATTGCTCAGCTTGGAACTCACATGTATTGCCCTACATGTCTAACTATCAGAGACGTTTGCAGAATTAAAACTGTCAGCTTGTAAACAAAAAAAAAGTTGTTCATCTTTTGAAGAGGGAAGCTAGCTGCTGAGCCCAAGTCTGCATTCGAATGGCGCTAGCAGAGAAATATGAATCGCAGCTGCTCCCCACCCACCACCGAATGTATGTCACCTGAAGCTCCTCTCACATTGTTTATGGGAAAGGTAATTGCATTCTATGGGTGCCTCGCAGAGCAGAAGTAAATGCACTTGAAGAGTGGGGGGACGGCACATCAACAGGCAATTTACAGAGAGGTCAGGCAGAAGCCAGAAGCCTGCTTTTACTGATCAGCCCTGGGACGGCACATAATGAAGCAATTATGCTGATGGGGAGCAAACTGATCAAGCCCACTGCCATTTGCATATCACCTGAGCGCCGACCGGCCGGGCCGGTAGGTGCATTAGCTTATTCACACCACACATAATTAACTCCCCGGAGATACAGTACAACAAGGTTCTGCGAGGTCTCCGTCTTCATGAGCTAATCGCTCGACTCTCGTGTGAAGGAGTTAAATCATTAATCTAGCCCGACGTTACCCCACTGCGGTCAGCAGGTACGAAAGGGGGGGGTGAACTAAGGAGAAACACCTGAATTTAGGCACCTACTCCAGCTACTACCTACTGAGATTTCAGATACAGAGCCTCAGACTACAGCATGTATCAAATTAAGATATATGACAAAGAGGGAGATTACGGATGCAAGACCAGTCTTTGGCCAGAGGCCCAAAGGCATGACAAAGGTATTGATCCCCAGTGGAATTAGAAGTGAACCAAAACAACAGAAGTTGTATGGAGGGGGAGAGATGCTGGGAGTGGCTGAGTTGAGAGGGTACAGACAGGTGGGATCAGAAAAAAAGTTCAGCTGACTAAGGACATTCTGAAAACTCTTTTCCTGAATCTTCATTTAAGACTTGAACTGGACCAGCATACTATGTGTTCTGTACCAAGGATGAAAAAATACATACAACAGACTGTGCAGTAACATAACCTCAACTGAACAGCTCTCTTTCAAGGTCAACAGTTGACCATGTCAAAAAAGCCTGCAGAGGCAACACAAGTGTGCCTGAAAAAGACATGCCCACAAACTACTATATTAAACTATCTAGATATGGTAGGATCCATCTAAACATGCTCCCTCCAGGATAGTTTTGATGATTCCTCTCTTTAAATCTCTCAGAAGCCATTGATTTGCTTGTCTTATATGAATGGGTTGAATAATGTCATGTTTCCAGGCTTTCACATAAAATATTAAACATTACTTTCCTCACAGTGATTGTGATGGCAAGGAAAGCATGTAGTGCTAATGTAGGCCACACAATGGCGATCACTGCGTTATGATACCACATACACACAGATGTATGGCTTTAAAGGATACTGTTCCCAGTAAGAGCCCTGATAAAATCCCCTCTGAATGTCAAAACCCATTTTATACACCCTGTTTTTATGTAAACCTTGTCAACACCACATCCTATTCAATAGACACACAGATCTCATGATTTATACAAAGTTACAAATAAGCCTATGTATGAAAAATTCCACTAGTCATTTATGCACTGAAGGCATACTCTGGAAAACATTGTATACTGTACTGTATATTATTGTACCAGTCTTCCTTCCCATCATGCAATGGGTGCAAAAGGACAACACCCTTTGGTATCTGACACCTCTTTAGAATTACTGTATGCATTATAACAATGGTGAATGCCCTCTTTAGAGGTTGTGAGGAGGTGGTATATGTGTATGTATGTGGTGGGGTGGAGTCAAGTCATTCTGTAATTCCTAAACATTTAAAAACTTAAAGGGTCTTTTCTAACCCCCTTTTTCTTTTGAAAAACATCTAAAACTGAATCATGTCAGGTGCTATTTTTACAATTTCATGCAATTTCTCATCCTTATCAATGCGGTGCAGTGTATCGAGGAAATGGAACACTTGCAAGACTCACCTCACAGAGATTATTTGACTGCACTGCACTGAAACATTGTTACATCTTAGAGACTGGTGAGGAGCTAATCAGTCGAGTGCTGTGTCCCCCCTAATATTGCTGTGTGGCTTCACCTCAGAACTCAGCTGCCTAGCAAACTACCTAAATGATAAGTCTATCGTTCCTCAGCTCAGTTCACTGGCATGTTCAAGACACTGACACAACCCAGAACTCAGGTGAGAAACTGGCAGGTTTTTTCACCTCCAAACATTCTATCATCTGTTTAGGTTTACAGATCAAACAAACACATTGACCTGATGAGGACACTTGCAGGTTGTAAACTGGAGTAGTTGCTTATTCTTACATGTGTTAGACTGATAACACTGTTTTGTGAAGTATTAGCCTAACACAATACAATCTTAAAGGCCTAAATGAACATTATTTAACTTTGATACTCAGTTTTATTTTATATGAACGCAGATTTGTTTGCAAAACATTAGAGTACTCATTCTTCAATATATAATCTAAAAGTGTTGTCTCGGTCTCTAAATTCTTCTGCATTGGACAATGTTGTAATTGACATGAAAGTAATTCCTGACAAACACTGTGATAAACATGTTTGTGACACACTTGGGTGCATGAATGACAAGCAGTCAAAAACAAATAGACTCATCTGGCCATCTGACACTTTGGTTCTGTCCATATTGATTTTAAATCCCAGGATTTATTTTATAACCCGTCTAACAGGAAAGCAGGCTTGTGAAGACGAACCAGCTCCATATGTACACTGCTCAACAGTTTTCAGAAGGCGTTTTGTCATTGTAATTTATTACTATAGCAATACGTAATAGCAGGGTAACGTCTACTTCCCCAGTAGTTCTAAAATGGTCTATTTTTAAACACAAACGTGTCATATTTCAAACCCTCCACGCCCCCCTCCCAAAATTATTAGGTTAAATGGAGAAACGTTATGAAAGACGTTAGCATACCGTTTACTTAGCTACATAACTCCAACTGCAAGGAGAGCAGACAAATGCTGACAAATATACCCTCTCAAATTTAAAATAAGAGGTTACCGTGTATGAAGCCAATACTAACCCACAGTAATATCGGCCTACTGAAGGTCAGTGTTCAACAAAGCATTGAATTTTTCTGTAAAAGATGAAGAATGGAATAGGAAGACGAAGCGAACAGAACAACAGCATCTACAGTCCTACACCATCGGTGTATTGTCCCAGCCAACCCCGCCTCCCTGCTTTCCAGCCCGGCTGCATCACATACTCACCCTCGCTGGCCAGTGTGGGTATCCCTTCATTTTCGCAAAAACCAGATCTCCGGCTTTGTACTCCCGAGGCCGGGGACGAGCCATTACTGAACTATACGCGATATTTAGCGAATATAAACGCAATTTTTACCTGTCTTTATAACAGGGGAGTGATCGACAGTCTATGTTTTGATAGCAAGAACGCTTTCGTTTATGGATATAAATAAATAAAAAGGAAGAGGCCTTGAAATATCCTTTTCTTCCCCCGTGGCAGAGACTAAAATCCCGAAATTAGATAAAATACGAAACAAAACAAGAATTCTGCCGTTGTACAAAGCCGTAAACGTGATCCTCCTAGGTTTTGATGTTTTGCCACTGTGTGAACGGGAAAACTCAAGCGGTCCCCTATTCTCTTCAGATTCATTTGAAACGCACAGCGGCTGTCGAATACCGAAAATATGGATTCTTTTCGGGATAATTCTTCCGTCGGGGACCTTTCGCTTGTGACTTTCACATTCTCACGATCTTTTATTTCTATAGCTGGGCCTTCACTTTGTAAACACTAAAATCTGCTTTTGAAAATTTATAAATTAACTGTTATAGCCTAATATTATTTAATCATGTTCTTTTCATAAAGTAATCATATATTACTCAAATAAAATACTGACGGTAGTTTAACATTAAGAAAAACAGATTAAAGATGCAGTAGCCCCTTAAAAAGTATGAACTCATTGTTGTTCGCAAATGCACTGTTTCATGCTTTAATTCTCAAAAACGTTTGTAAATTTAGGCTAATATATTTGAGTAATGCTGGCAAAACGCTTTGGCCGGATCTATTTAAGTTGCAGCCTATTAGTTTGCTCCGTGCAATAATTTGATAAGGTAGCCTACCTAACGGAAGCTCATAAATGGAATAAATAACAGATTTATTTATGGTCTAATAGGCTAACTGTATTCACACACACACACACACACACACACACACACACACACACACACACACACACACACACAAAGTGCGCTACAACAGCATACAGAGTAGCAAAGAGTAGCAAAATATAAATAGTTGAGGTAGTCAGTAATTCGGCCTTGCGATGAAGTATACGACAGCAGTAGCCCAAATTCGAATGAACTACACACATTAGTTATGCTGAGCCTGCTGAGTTCTAAACAAATGAAATGATCTCATACTGTTTTTATTTTTGAGGGAAAAAACATCACGCACTGTCATGTGTATCATTTTAAACAAATCATTTGATAAAATATATAATATTTATAAATAAATAAATAATGCATTTTGTTCCACCTTAAAGATATTGTGAACGTTTATCCATTGTAGTTTTAACATTGAAAAAAATCCACCGAAGAAAACAAATGATATTAGTACGAACGTAAACTTACAATTGTGCCGTTGTAATTGTTTATAGGTTTTATAAGACTTTAAAAGTCACTTTGAATGAGACAGTCTACACTGGTAACCACGTCATATTCAAAATAGATGACAATTCTGTAAATGAAAATGATAATTCTGTGCGACGGTACTTGGTGTAAGTTTCGGTGTGGCTGGTAGCTACTTTCTCATCAAAGGTCCGTATGTAAATGTGATTTCACTTTTTGATCAAAAAAAAAAAACTTTAAAATTAGGTTGCCCTTCCAGTTTAGTCTGCCAACATCACATTTAAAAGTTTATTTTTTATTACATGGCACTGCAGTGTATGCAATGTATCCATGTATGTATGTATGTATGTATGGTTGTATGTACCCTTGTAATATCGCAACTATCAGACGTTATTTTAACTCAATAGTATCAGGGCAACATTACGTTTTCCAAGATAATGCTACGGTTAGCTCGGCAATATTTTAACGAACAACAAATTACTGGTGATGTGAAATGCTAAGGTGATACGCAGTCGTGGATTTGTCTCTTAATTTCACAAAACGTCACTAGATGGTGCTATTTGTATGGGTAATAGATTTCATGTATTCGCCAAATAGGTTTCTTTTCTCGGACAGAGGGCGCACGAGGCGTAACTTTCCCTCCTGGATGGCTTGAAATCATGCTTCATAATACAAATTTCGGGTTTCCGGTTTTGACGCCTTATCAAAGTAGTCCTATGTAGAAAAGTCTAATTATCTACACCTATACTGTAGCGTACCGATATATGTCATTTTCTAAAAATCTGTCAGATTTGTATCCCAAACGGTTATAAATAATTTGATTTATCAATGATTTCTACCTCTTCTATTAATTACAAGGCGTGGATATTTTGTTCTCTTTCCCTTTCACCTGAGGAGTTTTTCTTGAAATATAAACTAATGGCGGATGGGACTTTTTTGACCACTGGTTGACTCCGAGTGGGGTAATGCAAGTTCTCTGGTCATTTTTTTTACTCCCCTCTCAACCCAGTTACGTACCTTGAGGTACAAGTCATCTGCGGTCCATCTGTCTCAAGTGTGCTTAATAATACCCGCTGGTATTTATCAGCTCCACAAAGGCAGTGTGGACACTCTATTCTCTTTCCTCCCAGCACTCCTCCGCAGTTCGGGCCCGATATCAGTGTCCCGGGAGGACTCTTGAAGAAGATCATATGGAGCGCGACAGAGCTGGTGCCCGTAAAGGGGTGTTTTATAGAGGAACGCCATAGGTGGCTTCCAAATGTACAGGATCCCAGCAGGGGACAAGGTGGCCGGGATTCCTTAAGAGGAATATTTCAAATGTGTCTCTCGTTCGGAGGCTGTTACACAAAATACACGCTCAAAAGCTGCGCTGGAATACTCGTGGCACACTACTTACTGAACTAACAGCCCAGCTGTATTTTTTAGAGTGGTACTAGATTTCCACGTTAGTGCAAAAATGATCTGGCTGCTCATTAGGGTTTGCCGTTTTAGATTCTAAGTGGCGATGAATAGCTCCGCACAAATGGAAATTACAGTGGTGGGTTGACTGTATGTAGTGAGTTATGCAATGCTTTGAGCAAGAGTGCTTTTTGAGTAGGAAGAGGTGGTGTTCTGGATATTTCACATCAGACGAGGCTGCCTGCTCAATTACTGAATTTTCTTCAACTCATATAGAATTAGTCTTTCAGTCTTTTTCAGTTTACCTGCAGTACTGTCCCCTTAATACCCACAAGATGAGGTGGCATTGTAGTCACGTGGTTTAATGAACACAAGTGGACAGCATGTTTGTGTACTGTTAAATGAATCGTTTCCTGCTCTAAATCAGATTTTAAATCTGTAAAGGTGTGTGGTGTGTCCAGGCTCACTTTGTAAGCATCTGTTTAACTGTTGGTCCTCTACCCACACCCTGTGTGTCTGTAAGGGTGGTTTAGTGTATTGGGTGTGTGTATGTTAGTGAATGAGAGAGAGAAGCTGTTGGGGTCAATAGGGAGTGACCTTAGCTCAACCCTAAGACTAACTCGCCAAGGGATCGAAGAACCAGGTTCTTCATGTGTTCTTGACATCCATCCTTTATTAGTGTTTGCTCAGGCAGGCAGATTAAACTCTCTTGCCACAGGCTGTTGACTGACTGGGGTTGCTTTAATGTGGTTACAGTTGGATGTACATTTGTTATATTTTATAAACATATGCATGTAATATATATTATTTATACATTTCACATTATTTACATTGATATATGTAAATTGAAGTGACTGGAATTTGTGCCTGTTGCCTGTTTTTTTTTGTGATTTTTTCTTCTGCACTAGTCCACAGACCAAAAGGCAAGCTTACAAGGAACACACAGCGACAAGGACACATTGTTTTTATTAAACACTTTAATTACAGCTATTTTTTGTGTTATCTGCCTTATAAAAACATTTTCCTCTACACATTTTTGTGCAGAAAACATTTTCTTGTGACAGAGGAGTTATGAATATCAAACTTAACAAAAGCATGCGAACAAATATGGCTTTTTATTTAGCAGAAATGAATACAGTTACAATAAATCAAAAAATATGCACATTTATTATCATGTTTGCTTTTGTTCTTCTTTTTTTTTTTACAAAACCTCATAAACTTGACAAATAAATTGTAATATAATCTAGTTAATTTTAATTATATGCATAATGAAACAATGTTACAGAAGCACACAGAGAAACATAAACCAGTGAAGCTTAATATAACATTAGTCTGAGAAATGTGTTTTGGCCATCCTTAAAATTCATTACCTTTTGAGAAGATGCATAAAGACAATACATCCAATAAGAACAAGCCTGATACAGTATGAGATTTTTTTTGGTTTCTTTCAGAGTACAAATGTTTCTATTCACAAAATGTACAATTAAATAAACACTTAAGTACCAGGTCTTCTGTGGCTGAATTGAGACTTTGGGCTCTGTTCACAGCTTTCTTGTCGTATGTTTCTTTCTCAGTGTAAGACTTATTTTATTTTACAGTACCTTTTTTAAGTGATGTCCTTTGAATTATGATAATTCCAAAGCAATGGCTTTAACTACTCAACTCTTGAGCAAGAGAACAGCTTAAAGGTTCAAATGTTTGCGATGAATATGACAAGTAAGCAGCCTATTTACATGATCATCTTTTAGGGCTTCAAAGAGTCAACAAAAACGAACAATCACAGCTGCAGACATGTTAATACAAAGACCTCAAAAAATATATAATTCTTTAAATAATGTACAGATTACAGCTTTCTGAACAGAGCCCAATTTCAAACACTACTTAACTGCCTTGATTACATACAGTTTGAAGACATTTCAAATAGTCTAAAACAGCTTTTTAATACTGATTACCTCATATGTGAGGACTTTTTTCCACACCTCATAAGAGATAAATCTTTGGTCAACTTTAGGTTTCAGAGCAACAACAACAACAACAGAGAGGGAAAGAAGAAAAAATCTTACAAACAATACCAAACAATAACTTACTCGGCAAGTACACAACACGGTTTTCAACAAAGATTTTTTATTATTATCATTATGATCATAGTCTGCCACAAACCTAAAACTTCACAGCCGCTTCTGTTGGAACAATACTCTAGCTCACAGGAAAATGTGGACATCGTACCAAGTCAACACCAATTAACAAGAACATCTGAAATGGTTCACTTAGTAACGCTGATTGAAATGCAGTTAGGACGAGGTGAAAAGAACACTGTACCAAGGTGAGGTAGTACGCTGGGTGAGAAAGAGACAGCGCACTGTGGGTTCATAAGTGACTGCACTCGGTGAATGTGATACACACTGTAAGGCAAGAAATGTCTGGATCGTTACATACCTGTACGTGTAAGTGCATAGAAACAAAAAGGTGGGGACAGAGGCTAAAGAGCCACATCTGAAGTAGACCTCTCCTTCTATCGTTACGATGAAGGAAGTCATTGTCTTTACGCTGTTCTATGGTGATAGACCTCAGTGTCAAATTCAAGAGCAAAATGTCTCGTCAGACCAGACCTGATCAGGCTTGAGGTACTTGGAAACATACTCCCATGTTAAATGTTTACAGACTGTGCTTTCTCAGAGCTTATTTTAGCAAATTCAGCAATAGTGTTCAAAAGTGATCCTGTAAATATGTTGTACTCATACACATTGGTAAATATTTGTTCCTGACAACACATTGTAGTAGGTAAAACCCATTTTAGCAGGAGGAAAGTAAACTAGCTCTCAACCATATTTTCAAGTGCATTTTCAGTCTTCAGTTCCATGCGTTTTAAATGTAACAAACGTTAACAATTGATTTGGTTGTTTCATTCAAATACTTAATTTTGATAATTACTTTTTTTAAGGAACATAAATCAACACAAGTTGATGGATATCCTCTGAAAGTCCAGGGAAGTGTACAGTTTGCACCAATCAAGTTAACTGGCATCACAGAAACTGAAGCATATTCCAGCAACGTCAGCTTCACTGTGACACCACCTTTATTCATGTGAACGTGTTTTGAGAAAAAAAAAAAAAAACTCCTACCAGTAAATATAACTGTTTCTGTTTGAAATGTAGACACTAAATGAAAAGGGAACACTGCAACCTGTTTGAACAGAATGCTCGGGCTACTCCTGGTCGTGGACCGTGCTTGCAGTCAAGTTCCTGTGCAGGTTGGGGTTCTGGCTGTGACGGTTTCGACTCCTGACTGAGGAGAAGGTGGTGTCGCAGCCGGGGACCTTGCACTTGTGGAGCAGCCGGAGGTGAACGGTTTTGTAGTGAGCCCTGAACGTGCCCTTGTTGCTGTACACCTTCTGGCAGATGTGGCAGGTGATGGGGGAGCCCCCCTGCAGGTGCTGCGTGGGGCAGCCGCTGGGCCTCTCCGCCAGGCCGGGGTGCAGCCCCTCTTTGGGGGTCCCGCCCATCCCGTCGCAGCTCTCGTCGCTGTCGTCCATGGGGAAGCCGTCCTCGCTGCCCCCGTCCGAGTCCCAGGAGGAGCGCCCGCTGCCCCCGGATTTGGACACGGAGGTGGTGCTGAGGTCCAGCACCGCCTCGTCCTCCGCCCCCGGCTCCGCCTCGGCCGGCGGGTCGGGCTCGATCTCGGGCGTCTTGCTCATGGGAAACACCAGACCCATCCTGTTGTTCCCTCTGAAGATCACCGAGGTCTGCCCGACCGGGTCCTTCGGGGCGAAGTCCTGGCGAGAGTCACTAGTAACGTCACGGCAGAGCGAGGAGCTGGGGTAGATTGTGCTTGACGTCCCGTAGGGATCTTTGGTCAAGAGCTTGTGGTGCAGGTTCAGATTTGCACTGTGCCTGAAAGTTACAGAAAAAGAAGGAAAAAAACATAAAAATTACAGAAGTTAACTTGCGAAAACGTGCATACAAAAAGGAACACTGGTAGCATACGTGCCAGACATTTTCTGTTTCTCATGCTGCGCTTCGGCTCACAGCAGTCACTGGTGCCTCACCTGTCTCTGCTTCTCCTGGACGGAAAGGCTGCGTGGCAGCCCTCCACAGTGCACATGTGCATCTCCTTCAGGTGAACGTTGCGGTAATGCATTTTCACACTGTATGGGTTCTTGAAGGTTTTGCTGCAGATCTCACAGTGACGGGGGAGGTCATCTCTGTCAGAGCAGACCTCTTGAAGTTCCGTCTGGGGGAAGGCGTCTTCGTAGTCCTCGGTGCAGTCCTCCGGGGCCTCCTTGCTGTTGGTTAATATTTTAAACAACCCCCCGTTCGTGGCCCTGTAGTCAGTCTCTGCATGGTCACCACTGCAGGGCTTGTTTCCTGACTGCACAGTGGTGCAGTTCTCTGCCTCGGGCGCCGGTAACACACTGACATGACTGTGATTCTCTTTCTGGTTGGTGTCGAAGGGAGACGTGCAGGTGATCACGCCACCTTCCAGCGTGTACTTCGCCCCTGTTTCCGCGTGTCGCGCGGCGGCGTCTTCATCCTTGCCAACACACAGCGCAGCGTTTGACCTGAAGTCCAGCGGCCTCTGCAGAGGGGTGGAGGAGCTCTCTCTGTCCGCAGGCTGGATGATGCTGCAGTCCTCCCGGTCGCTCCCCGCCCGCTTCTCGCAGACGTAGCTGCCGCTGTCAGACTCGTCCCTGTCCCTCATCGGCAGGGGGGCCTCTTCGTCCGCGCTGCTCTCATCCCCCAGGTCCTCCACGCTCTCCACCACCTCCTTCTCGATCTTAATAGGCATGCTGGACTTGCGGGACTTCTTCTTTGGTACGGGATCTGAGGAGGGCTCCGTGGCGGCGGGCTTGGCCAGGACAGATGAAGAGATCATGGGTAAGGAGGGCAGGGCGCCGGGGGTGTTGGCCAGCTCGGCGGGCGTGACCAGGCTGCGGTAGAAGGGCAGGACCGGCTGAACGGTCTTCAGGTTGGGGAAGAGGATGCCGCTCTGGCTGATGTTGGGGAAGCCGCTGGGCAGCTTGGAGTCTGCGCTGCTGACGATGTAGCTGGGGACTGGCCTGCTCTCGGCCGCGGCGCTGTACTCCGGCCTCTTCTCGCCCTCGGGAGAGTCCACCACGGACAGGTTGCCCCGCAGGTCCTTGTCGCGGTTGTTGCGGTTCATGGGCATGTGAAGCCGGGGGTTGGGGTTGGCGCTGTGCCTGTTGCGGCTGCGCAGCGAGCTGAAGACCATGTTGCAGCCCTCGATGGTGCACTTGTGCTTGATCTTCAGGTGCACGGCGTTGTAGTGGATCTTCAGGGTCCCCTTGTCGTAGAAGGTCTTCTCGCAGGCGCTGCAGAAAACGCGGCCCTTCTTGAGGCCGCCGCTGCTGCTCTTCTCCAGGGACCTCATCTTGGTCTCAGGGGACATCTGTGTGACGTCGGAGCTCATGGAAGGCGTGCAGGGCGTGGAGGGGGCGTCTGAGTAGTTGTCGCTGGTGGGGAAGTCTTCGGCCTCCACTTTGGGGGTGGCAGTGTCCATGGGATTGTCGCTTCTTTCCATGTCGGATGTGAAGGAGGCGGAGCTGGAGCCCAGCAGGCTGCCCTCTGTGGCAGGGGCGGGGACAGGGGCGGGGTCTTCCAGCCTTGCCTGATGCTCCCGCCTCTGCTCCTGGCCCAGCAGGAAGGACCCGGACGAGGAGCCTAGCAAGGGGGCAGGGACTGAGCTCAGGAACTGGAAGGGCAGCATGAACGCCATACTGTTGATGAAGTTCTCGAAGTGATGCACGTTGGTGGTGCTCAGCTTCTCCACTTTGGTGGGCAAGCCGGGGCCACGCTGGGCATTGCTCTCAATGAAGGCCCGGATGTCCGAGTTGGTTCTGGTGCTGGGAACTATGACGGCCTGCCCCTCCTTATCCTGAATCGCCATGAGCTCCACGATGGACTTGGTCTCCCCAAAACGCAGGAACTGCTGCAACGTGGCAATCTCCTCCTCGAAGGTCATGATAGCCCAGCGGTCCAGCACTTTCCCCGTAACATCCTTAAAAAAAAAAAGATGAAATTCCATCGACTGCTTTTGGGTTGAATTATAAATCTGAATGGGCAAACATATTTGTACGCTGGGGAATTAAGACGCTGCACAACCCTACTTAGACTGACATTTTAAAATAAAGAATTCTGCGCACAGTTCATGTGCATAGACGGAAAAAGGGGGGGGGGACGGGGAAGCCTAATTAATGCGACCGAAGTGTTTCATCTTTATCTTAATTTTTCCTCATTTAAATCATGTGGATTTTCCCCACTCCAAGTCCAATTACATGCGAGGGAGGGTGAGGGAGATCAGAGGAGAGATGATTTCACATCGATCCAGCAGCTGTCCCTCTCAGCCCAGCTGTAATTACACATGAGTGCTACCAGTCTTTGAAAGTCAAGCTGCAACTTCATGCTGTCACCACGATAAATATTTCATCATACAGCATCCATCTGACAGCCTGTCGAGAATTTCGATTTTTTTTTTTTTACATTAACTATTAGAAGAGCTAACATGAATTAAACGCAACGACCTGAATATTTGATACTGTACTAATAGCTAGTGCCACGGTGGTGGCTCAGTACCGCATCTTGTGGAGGTCGTTACAAAATAATATTTGCAAATGATTTCAATCTTTCAAAACGGGACCCTCCCAGAATAATATTTGGGAGAGGACTGTAACGTTTCCTACATATAAATCACAAAAATAATATCTGTCTCAGCGCTCCTTCTCTCCTGGTTATTATTGCTGTTACCGAAATGGCCTGTAATGAGGCTGAGGGCTCCCACCTGCAGGACGTATCCGCGGATGTAGTCCTGCAGCGTCCAGTCCAGTGCGTTGAGGATCTGCACCACCTCCTCCTGCTTGAGCACGCTGAAGAGGCGGTCCAGCAGGATCTTGAGCCGCACCGGGATGGCCTGCGTCCCGTACAGCATGAGGCTGCAGATGTCGAACACCACGTTGGAGTGGACGATCTCCACCTGGCTGCCCTGGTACATGTGGTGCACCTTCAGCTTGCTCAGAGCTGCCAGAGAAAGAGCGCACACGAAGAGGAGAAAGGTGGTTACGCGCCGCACTGGGGGAACGGCGCCGGTCGACCCGCCGGTCCCCGATTCGAGCCGAGCCGTGCTTACCGTGTGCCACCCATCCGTGTTTGCAGTTCTCACACTGCCGCCTCTTCAGCTTCCCTGGTTTAAAGCTCTCGCAGCTGCAGTTCACCAAGGTGCAGCAAATAGCCTGTCGGTGAGAAACACAGCGACTGTGAGCGCCGGAGTCTTTAGGTCAGACGCGTCAAAGAGACACGCTGCCCTGACAGTCTGCCATATGTTCTCGGGGGCTGTGCAGAGCTGCGTGCCGTGCAGTAATTGCTGATGCGTCTGAGATCAAATGTAAAGAATCTCACGCAGGTCTTGCAGCAATGTTTATGACACCGAGGTCCTAATGGGAATGCAAGGGTAATCTCAAATATGCAGAAGAGGTCTGAAGTCCAAGGTCGCACATGTGGATGGCTGAAAATTCCCCTAAATAATCCTCCACCCTTAATGGTGACTGCAGAACAGAAAGATCATTGGCACTCTCCCCTCGTTTCCTCCTCTGCAGCATTATTCAAACCTGCAGGACCTTAAGCCTCCGCATTTCGGAGGTACGGCTTGGATGGCAAAGCTTTTCGTCAGAGCGGCGTACCTTCATGTATACTGTATACTCTCATAAAAGGAGGAAAAAATATATATTATTAAATTGCATTGAGCATTGTGAGGAATTTGAATTCATCAATGTTTCATTGACAACTGACAACTTCTCTGTCTTTCAAGAGGGGGAAATAGTTACTTTTTCATGAATAAGAGCAGCCTTCCGTCTGTTGCTCAGTCTGAGTAAAACAGTTCCAGGGAACCTACGGGCCTGGAAGTGGTCAATACCCCTCTTTCCTGTAAATAACTCATCATTTTTAGTATGTTTTTTAAAGCAGAGCCCCGATGCGCGTGGGTTTACTGGGGGGGCTCTGGAACATATCACATAGTAGAGATGTCTGCCCAGGGAGAGAATGGACAGAGCGCTCCTGACAGCTGCAGGGCAGACCCTGCTGAACCCGCCGCCGGTAACAATGGAGACAGCGGCTTCCCGGCCGCCACACGCCACTGCCACCGATCCCGTTTGAAGACATCAAAGCTCCAGGCGCTCATCCACCAGAAGTAATTTTACGGTGTACAGGGGAGGCATTCTGTTCACCTAATGGGACTCCTCTCATGACAAGTGCTTGGGATCATGTTTGTCATTTTGCCTGCTGCTGTTTTGTGCTTCCTGCCCGTGGTGGAGGCCGGCATTAAGTGCCGTGTGATGACACTCACGAGAGTGAGAGGGAGAGAGAGACTCCTCTGCCTTAGTAGTCACATTCTGTCTTTTTTTTTTTTTTTACGGCACCTCAGATATCGCTGAACACCCTGTTCCAACTCCATGGCCTCTGTGGCCACCACCATGAGTCCTGTGTACTAATCAGTGGCAGGGAAAAACTACTTTTATTTCAAAATCTCAGGTGTCAAATTCTTGACAGTAAGACATCAGTAACGTCCCTTGTTTTCTCAGGTGATTTCCAGCCGCCCCGTGATAGAAAGGAAAGGGGCTCTGTGGACATGTGCCTTCCCCCAGAGGGCAGGGTCGCGCCGTGAGACGTGGTTTACCCACTCCGCTGTCTCCGCAGGGAGAGGGCTGGGGCCAGTGAGATGACAGGCAATCTCTCACTGACCACAGAAAGGTGGAGAGCTTCATTCAGCTCTAGGGCCCAGTGATGTCAGGCCAGAGGCTATGTCTGTACTGGTGGAAATTCTGCCAAACTGTGCTGTTCTCGCTCATGTCTGCTCTCCTGACAGAGACAGTAGTTTAGCACGACATGCTACAGCAGCAACTCCAGAAGGGTTAACATGCCCAACATCATTAAAATGCATATTTTGAAACCTTATATGTTCATTTTTTCGAGTCATGACCATAGTTATGTTCTCCATGAAACAAGCTGGAATGATGCCCGAAAAACCCTAAATACAATATTTGTGGTTATCCATAACAAGTCATTGTGAATAAGTATCTCTGCTAATAAGCTAATACCGCCATGAAAATGTCTAACAGCATAGCTATGTAATGGTTTAGGCCACAGTTCTGCTTGATGCCTATTCTTTTGTCAAATTGTATTACCTCAAAACATAAGAATCTGATACACCCCACAGAGCAATATAAATGTACATAACGTGCCTGTCTAAGGCCATTTAGGAATGAGGACTCTAACATATTTAATACTGACAAATCTTTTTTGCAATAAAATATTCACATGACAACTGTAAAACTGTCGAATAAAACTGCTTTCAGGCATAGCACTAAATTTTTATCTTGATCTAAATGTAACTGTGGTTATTTACTATTGTACAGTAGCATATAGTGACAACCAGTCTCTTACAATGTTACAAGCACGTAAATGAAAATGCAGAGAATACATTTTAAAAATAAAATTCAAATCCTATGAATTTTGTATCTGTTTGTTAAACGAACACTAATTATGTGCAGATTGCAATACACACTTATGTATGAACTGTTGTGGGTAGAATTACTCAGGCACAGCAAACTGAGAAACATGAGTTCATCATTATGGAAGCCCCTTATTTTTAAATCTTACATGCTAACCCTTAAAGTTCTTTTTGTCCCTGTTCTACATTATCAATAATACATGCCCAGTGCACATTTATAATTCTGACACACTTGGAGTAACCTTCAAGCACATGTAGTCAACAGCAAAGAGGACCCTTCTTTTTAATCAAATATGACTCCTGCTTGAGTTTAATTACCAGAAATACTTTAATGCTGACTGCCCTGGACCGACGAGGCACCTGATTTTCATTTAAAAGAATGAAGTGACGTGTGGAACCTCGCGTCTTAAAGGAGCCAAATCCCATCATTATCAGACACAAAACGAGCACGGTCCAATTAATGTAATCCCATTACACACACACTGTTCCTTTGCTGTTGCGTTTAATATACATCTCAATCAGTTCCAGTGGAAAGCGAGAGGTGGAAATGCCACCGTTCACCCTTTGCTGCAATTTTTCTTAATTAGCTATTCATTACATGAACTTGAACCACAGCGTTTTTTCGGCTTGTTCTCTCGTCCCCTGTGACACCAATCTGACAAGCCATTTCAAGGGACTTGTACCCCTTGTGACCGAAACACACCCTCTTATGTTTCTGGTCCACTCTTTTCTTTTTTTTCATCAAAGTTTGACATTGCAGGACATGGCAGTGTGTAATGAAAATTGAGGCCTTAAAAAAATAATAAAAGTAAAAACAAACAACAACTGTATTTTGAAGGACTGACAACGTCTACAAGCGAGATACATGACAGGTAAAATACATTTAATGAGGCATGATTACTTGCTTCATTTTTTCTGTTAAAATTAACCCACTTCTCTTACCCCATGATAGAAACTTTTCCCCCCAACACAAGAGCTAATAAAATGATTCTGTTTTGTATGCATGAATGCTGAATAATTTGCCCTCTATCTCAACCCCCCTTTTAAGAACATCAGTAAACAAGATACAACTATTTGCCATTTGAACAACAGCCTGCATCTCTGATGCTAACAAAGACACAACCATGCTCTCAGAAGGCAACATAAAACACTCATACATCCTTCAGTCATATTTTCCCCTTTGATGGATGAGAGAGAGAGAGGGAAAGAAGAGGAGAGAAAGAAAGACAGACAACTGCAAATACACTTTGCCTCAGCAAGAGACATAAGGTTCAGAGCGGCCATTAGCATTTAAACGAATTCTACCAAGTCCCGTTAACCTAATGGATTCCATCAGTGTATCATGACTAAGTGTTGGTATTTATATGATGAATCTGCTGCCTACCATGCCGTCGAAAAACAATATGCTTTCACAACAAGGATGCACTAGCAACTAATGGACTTTTCATGTCTACCTTTTTGTTTCTAGCAGGAATAGGGTGACATGAAAATGGTTGTGGCTTTGTTGCCAGATAAATTTTAATATTTTCTTTAGAAAAAAAACTAAAAAAGAAAAAAGTAAGAATAGACATTTTGCAGCTAGTTAGCTAGCTTCTATCAGAGAGCTTGTAGTTCTTATATTACTGAGAATGTGGAAGGAAAGAAAAAAAAAATCAGTGGAAAATCTTTTTTTTTGGTTTACTGTTAATACTGTCACTCAGCTCCTGGGTATTGTATTCCACAGCCAAAGCAATGAGAAGCAGATGTGTGGAGAGATGTTCTCTCTAGGAAGAGCTCATTCTCACGTTTGCTGTTTTTATCTTAAAACAATTCTAGAACAAACAAACACAAAAATCTTACTATTTTTCGGACCTTTTTGATTAACACATTTACAAACATTTAAGTCCCAAAGTCAAATAAATCGCAAGTAATCAATTAAAAAAACACTTGTACAGCTGAGTGACAGAGTTTATACGAAAATTGATTAATTGTTTAAAATGGAAATATCCAGCATACACATCTGCTTCAAATAATTTCACCAAAATCCAACTTCATAGAAACAATGGTGTTTATGGCTAAAAATGAAGAAATTTAAGTATTTATCTGACACTGTCAATCTTATAGGGAAAACAGTTTGCTAAACAGTTAGTTAGACCGCATTTGTAATTATGCTGTACCCCCCACTTAAACTGTATTCTTATCACAACAGAAATTTCAAGACCTGTCGATCAGGACGGTTGAAGTTAACAATTTGACATTCTCATGCATAAGAAATATAGAAAAAATGTCTACAGTAGGTGATATTTTACCTGGAAGGGAATGTTAAAAGATGGTATTTAAGCTTTTGTAATTGTACTCTTTCTTATATTGAATTGATTTCAAACTGGCTCCCTTGTGGTTGGAAGACAGCCTAAATGCAGTGTATCTTCACTGTAACTGCTCTGTAATTGTAGTTTCTGTGTGTCTAATGTGTGCTTACAATGCAGTAAATCTGCACTCTCACCACCGTTTGCACTCATTTGTTCCAATTAAATGCTCCTTGGCTGTAGTTAAAACGAAGCCAGGTTCCTCCAGGAGGGCCAGCCACCTCGGGCCGAGCGGGCGAGCCGGGGGGAGTCAGAGAGTCACAGCATACCACAAAGACCAGACCAAAGTGATAACATGCGTCTGTAGGCGGGAGGATTTCTGGCGTAAGCCGTCCACCAGACATATGGCTCAAATGCTGGCTCACACAGCTAACACCCACAGTGGGGGGAAAAAGGCAGGACAGGGGAAAAAAAGGGTAATGCTTAACAGGATCGCGGCAGAGCCACACACAGACCACACCTTGAAAGGGGGCCAGATCGGCGGTGACACGGCGAACGGCTCCGCAAAGATTCCTCCTCTTCCTTTCCCAGCACCCCTGTCTGTGCACTCTATTCCAGGCAATTAAACACATTTTCGTTGCAAATTTACTGCAACTAATATGGAACCGAAACGAAAATAGTAGCATAATAGCTACAATCTAAGAAAAAAAAAAACTTCAGCTTGTAGAGGCGCTAACTGCGCACTAGGAACAAAAGAGTATTTCATTATCCATGTGCTTCCTGCCTTAGACTTCTGTTTGAACTCTAGCCTGCCAAGTGTGACAAATTGTCGTGAATGTGAGAATTATTTAATGTTGTGGGATTCTGGCACCCTCTCTCACGTCACTTAAGAGTCAAAGCCATAACATCCTGGAGGAAAAAAAAAATAAAATGTACACTCCAGCTCTTAAAAATAAATCCAGCCATATGTACACAATATCCATACCAGTTTATAGACTCAACACCGCTCTGCCGGCCATATACAGTACATGAGAGAACAGCTGCTAATTGACACTGAAAGAATATTGAGTGGACTTGTTCAAATAATTTACCGTAAAGTAAATCAATTATGAGAAGCCTGGCAGAGCTAGGCACACAAAGCCCCACTTCTAATGCTGGGTCCCGATAGTGTGGGAAGTCAAATTACAATCAAGGAGAGTGAAGATGTTCACCCACTCAGTCTCTCAACAGAGTGACTGCTACACTGTAGATCAGCAGTGATCAACTGATTAAGTAATACCAGTAATCAATGGCGAGACATCACTGGGTCACTAATGGAACCAAAGGCAAATACATTGCTGCAAGTTTAGAACTGTTGTTTAGAGCCTAAAAGAGGTCACAGCCGAGATACCATAAATCCCTCTGTGAGTAAACGGCAAAAGAGGCTCCAAAACAAATCAGACACATCCTCATCTAATCAACCGCAGTCTAAGTCAAGCAGTCAATCCTGGAGATTGTCAGTGTGGCTAACTGGCAGCAAATGGTATTAATAAAGTGAAACGCTGCAGTCGTTGTGGGGCTCCAGCGGTGCAATGTGTGAAAAGCCACAGAGGAGTTCAGTGCGGAACGCTCCTGTGAAATTGGGACCAGCAACATCCATTTCCATGTTCATTCTTAAATTTTCATCACAGCCTGAAAAGCACTTGCAGCCTGTGGAACTTCACACACACATTATTCCAATTAAATGTCATGTCCCGGTAATGATCTTTGGTTCAGGAGAAGTTGTTCCAGGCAGAGTGTGAAAAAAAAAAAAAAAAAATCAACACCCGCCACCAAAAACGAGTAAGATTTATGGATTACGGATTATAAATTTCCTGGTGCAAAGTACTTTCTCATGCTTATAAATGTATGCGTATCACAGTAAGACACATAGACAGAAGCCACAGATGCCTGAATAAATCACACCCCTTCCACATACGTCTGACAGGAAAAGACTAATTGATGACAAATGTAAATACAAGATCCAGCGGTGAGCTCAAAGCTTAGTGTATTTAAAACACGTTGCAAGAATCAGCATTCTAGAGTTGAATGCATAGTGCAGTACGTATTTGTTTCATCATGTATAGTGGTTATAAAAACGCTGTGAAGTGGCACATTTATCTTCTACAGGTCTCTCACCAAAATACTTTCAGTATTAAAAGCACTGTCAAGTACATTTCTGAATAACAAAACAAGGCCACAAAAAATAATAATAATAATCAAACATGATGTTATGAAAACAATTTTCTTTGAAATGTCATTAGCCACACATTTGTCTATCACAGACAAATATGAATAAAATTAATGTCCCCCCTTCCTTTTGATGGGACAAGACTGACGATTAGCAGTGTTTCCTCGAGTGCTGGTGGTGGGTGAGATTTGTAGTACAGAGTATCTACTCATAGAAAACTGGGAACTTCCCTCAATGAGGATATCACCCCCTTGTACAAAAAGAGACAGAAATGAACATCACAGCAAATACTGTACACTATATTTCATTTCAACCGCCATGTTTGATTATTTTTGAATGCCACAGCAATAGGCACTTAATGGCATATATAAATTTTCTAGCAATTTTGTTTTTCATAACTCTGTTTCACTCTAATACAAAATATACTAACAGAAATAAATGTATTCTTCAGTATTAAATGGAAAACATTGAGTATAGACCTATAGCGAAACTGGTCAAAATCAGTCCAGAAAGTGCAATTAGAAAACAAAATCCAAACTGACTGTGCAGAAGCTGTAAGCAGTGCTGACAGAGTGGCTTTGTTATTTGCCTTTTAGGTTTCCGTGAAAGCAAAAATTAAATCACAACGCCACTTGGTTGAGAGAACTCAGTGACAAATATACTAAATGCACAACGGTTCTTCCACAAATGCAAACCTGAAACAACAAAATATGGCTTTACCTGAATCTCCATAAGAGGATTTCAGCTGGACAAGAAAAAAAAAATAATAATGTTTTTACTGGCTTCTACCTCTAACCGTCTGAAAATGAGACAGTGGCAGCTTTGAGACCACAAAGAAAAGCAGTAAATGAGAAGAACATGTTCGTACACTGCCTCTGAGAAAGTTTGGCTCCCAGCTATGTGCTGATTAATATCAGATCTCCCCTCTTTGCTTTCCTCTTGACAATCTTGTCACATCTGGCTGACAAATCCTGGCCAGCTTATCCGGCCCAGCGCGGAGCAGATCATGCTCAGAGAGTGGCTGGAAGGGGCCTGCAGCACCAGCCCCGTGCTGATGGACCATGATGAAACTAATGAAGCTCACTCCGCTCGCAAGCTGCAGAGGCACAAAGCAGCCCAACACGCCCGCGGGGCTGCGCGGCATAACTCTGAGTTAGAGCGCGCGCACACACACATGCACACAAGCGCACACACACACACAGAGGGGGAGAGAGACAAGCCAAACAATCAGCCTACACGGTCCAGGGGGCTAGGCACCGACAGTTCACCAGAGCAAGAGGGAGAGACAAAAACACAGCTATCGAGCCATCCTCAGTAGTTCTGTGGAAAAAAAAAATACACTATCTTGGCAAATGGTTTAAAAGACTCATCACTGAGAGTCATTTTACGTCTGTGACACAATCACTCCTACCAGACTCCTTCAGTCCATTCATTGGGATTGAGGGAAGGCAGGTGTGTATTTTTCTCTAGCTCCTCATTCCTTTTCCCCTTGTTAGGCTTGGAATTTTTTTCTTTTTTTTTTTCTAAAACAAAATTGATCTCAGCTTGCGATTTACAGTTCTGAACCCGCTTCAAAAGTATATATTTGCTGCAAGTTTCTATCAGTTTTCTTATGGGTGTAAATTACTTGACAGTGTTGTCTCTCTACTAAGCTGCTTGATGCATTCTCTTTCAGTGTCCAATTTACTGGGCATAAAAAATGGGAAACAATTAGCTAAAAAATAATTCCCATCAATGTCACCTATCAGAGGAGCACTAAATTCATACTATTTAAATCAGACCAATGTTTTTCAAAGGCTTACTAAATAAAACAAAATATAACAAAATATGACAAAATATGCCAATTACTGATAAAGATAATAGACATGCAATGAGGTCTCCGTATCTCCTTCACATAGTTTCCCCCATACTGAACAAGCCTTTTAAATTGTGGGCCAGTGTCTCCACTCTCTTTCATGCCTCCTGAATTCACTTATTTGGCACTACCTTGTCCTCCGGACAAGAGGTCGTTATGTTCTGCACAAACCTGCCCCACAGACAGACAAGGAGAGAAAGAGAGAGACAGAGAGAGAGAGCGATAGAGAGAGAAAGGAAGCGAGCACTACCGCTGATATTAACGAGGACACAGACAGCGCTACTAATTGTTGCATTAAGGCTACGACAAAACATTACTCTGGTCTTGAATTACATTCCAATAGACACTGGATGGTGGCCAGCAACAGAGGAGCTGAAAGTAAGAGAGCGCAGAGGAACCCTCCTCACACCGAGGGGCCGTGCAGCGACACTCACAGAACGAGATGAAACGCACAGTATTAATGAAACCCCACAAAAGAACCACTAAATAAAATCTCTGAAGTCTGCCAGCGAGACTCCAGCATGAAACAAAGATGAGGTCTTACAAAAAGGGGAGGAGGGTTGGGGGGGATTCAGCAAGGAAGGATTCTGTCAGTATCAGTGAACTGCATACCTCCCTATGAAAGTTTTAGTTTTGTTTTATGGGAGTTGCCTCTGTATTCAGCGCCTTGTGGTTTGTAAGGACAATTACGCTCCGTAAACAAGAACAATACCTAGAGCTGACGAAAACATGCCTGACAAAATGTACAGAATTTTAATATTTACAGACCAAAAACGTTGATAGTGAAGCATTCGGAAGTTTCAGTATACACCATATGTGACGGCCACATGCAGTAAAAGGAATTCCCAAAACTACAGCCCACAGTACTTTCTCAGGTTAGAGAACACTAACATTGAACCTAGCTGCTCCCCGGCCATAAATATGTTCAGTTTCACAGGATCGGAACATCTCTAAAGGTGATGTTAAAAAAGGAAAGGAAAGTAGCATGTACAGAACATGCTTTTCTTACCTCAGCCATTCTCCTTAAATGGGTGTTTCCAGGGTAACCATGCAGTTTCCCATTCCCTATGAGTCCTACAAAAGAAATGCTCCCAACTCTCCTGTCTGTACAAGTATTATGGCAGAAGAGCCATCACACGCCGGCTCTCTCACAGTCTGTCACACACAAAAGCTCGCTCTCTCGCTCTTTCACACAGGCGCACACACAAACACATGCACGCAGACACACACACATGCACACACACACGCGCGCGCGCGCGCACACACACACACACTCCGCTACAAGCTCACACTCACATATACAAACACACACACACCTTTTCTCTTTTTCTCCCCCCTCTTTCCTCTTTTGTTTGCTGTGGTCTGGATCTAAACTACTCAAGATGTGCGGTGTGTTGAAACTGGGCACTGGGGAGTGGAATGAGATCCTCCCACTCGGTGGAGCCTCCAGAGCTGCCCCTCACCTCAGGAGCTGCCTCTCTCCCCTGCAAGCCCCAGCCTGGTGCGTTTGAGCACAACCCCCTCCCTGCACACACACACACCCCCCGCCCCCCCGAGTCACAGGGCAGTCCCCTCACAGCTGGCTTGAAGAGGGCATGACACTCATCTTTCACAGAGATCTGATCAAAAGGAATCACAAAGGCTTGAGGCACTCCTAATGCAGTCTGGAGAGATTCTACCTCTCTCTTCTCCGCCAGCCCAGGCAAAGCATTAAATCAATGCAGCACCACTCCAAGCAGCTCTCGCCCCGGCACTGGGCTGTGGACGTGTGTGTGTGTGTGTGTGTGTGTGTGTGTGTGTGTGTGTGTGTGTGTGTGTGTGTGTGTGTGTGTGTGTGTGTGTGTGCGTGCGTGCATGCGTGTGTGTTTTTCTCAACACTTCTGTGAACAGCCCCAATAACAAGTTGTACCTTGTGCCGGCAGGAATGTGTCAGTGTCTGCACTGAGGATTTTTTTTTTTTTAAACAGGAGCCATCATTTAAAGCCATATGTGTGCATAGTACACATAGCTATACTAATATACTTTACTCATTCAATGTCCTTACTTAACCATTAGAATTTCAAGAGAGAGGTGATGCAGACTCCGGACTCGATGACAGATTCATCGACAACACTTTCATATAGACTGATACTCCAACAGATAACAGCTTTTACAGCACAAGGGCAGAACCCCTTTCACGCACCACCGTCATGGTCTCCAATTAAAAGCCTTTTTTTAAATTTAGATTCATAAAAAGTACACGTACTGCATTTGTGACAGAAACGGTTAAGAGTATTTTCTATCCTCATGTTCTCTCTGCTTCTGAAAAAGGGAAAAAAGGAAAAAAATAAATAAAACAAATTGTGGACCTTGCAGAGAAGACACATCTTCTTATGTGAAATTCCATTTGGTTTAGCTCTCAGAACACTGGACTCAAAAAGCAGGACAGTAAAATTGCGCTCAGGTCATAACATCTGCCTAATCTGAAGAGACAGCAAAGGAAAGGTCACAGAGCCCAGTCCAGCCTCGCCTAGTCAGTGGAATGTCGTTCTCCAAACTCTCGTCGTAACTTCAGCTCCCTGGTACTGAAAGGGTGAAGAGGCAGGTTACGGTTCTTAGTGGGAGGCATTAAAATCCATGGCTAATGGGAACACTTCTTTAAAGTGACTTTGAAAAAAAAAGGGTGCATCTGCCGCTAGAACAAAACACTTTAATTCTGATGTAACCCCTTAGGTGCGGCCGTTAATCCACAAATTACAATGCAAGTTTTAACAGGCATGTTTTGCCTAAGTCCTAGACTTCAGTTGGTAGGAAGAGAAGGGAAAAGAGAATGCACCACAGTTCTGCTAGTGACAAAACTGCATAAGTGAGTCATAGGGTTCAGTTTTTAGGGGCAGAAATTCACAATTGTTCTGCTAGTCACAAAAATACATCAACCAGTACAGTTACATTACATACTAAATGTACTGTAATACATTACAGAATCATATATGGCCATGAAACAACCAATTATGAACATAATTATCTGAGTAGGATAACAAATTAAGCACTTTGATATTCCATTAAAAATGAAATACATGGCATCAAAGCTCTCTTTTTAAAAATTCTAATATGATGCCATATTTGGAATACATCCAATCAACCATGAGGGCCAAGACAAATGTAACTTCTATCAGGGAAAGATGCCAAATAATATTTAAATTCTTGTAAAACTCCATACCTTGGGGATACACATAAAACTAACCCAAAGGACAAGACAGGATTTAGAAGATGCTGTTAATTGTGAAATTGCTGTTTTTCTTACACATACTCAATGCCACCAGCCTTTTCCTTGCCTTAGGGCTGTGTCTGAAGCACTAGCTAACCACAATACATCAGCAAATGGCTAGAGTATAAGAATGAGTCCTGTAAGGTACTTAAATGTTTGTCTTTAGATTTCCTGAAGTATAAACAGGTACTCTGGTATGAATATTGTAACTGAATGCCATCTCTGAAATCAATTTTACATCAAATTTAAAACAATAAGACAAGTAAAAATGTTCATTTTGATGAAGTGACATGATGATGTGCCATGGTTCTTCCCAGCATAAATGTTTTTCTTCAGTAAATAATGTTAAGGAAACTTATTTTTTGTTGAAATATCTCTCTGAGGCCTCAGCAGCCACAGAGTTTGGGACCTTTCTTCAAGCCTCTTGTACCTTTAAAGTGACTCCTTATGAAGAAGTCAATACAACGTCAACCTGCTGGGCAATATCTCTATTTCTAGTCTGGCTAAACATTTGTCATGGTAGAAGCAGTCTAGCCTCCATTAGTGGTACATAGATGTGCTAGCAGAGGCACAGCAAAGACCTGCCCAGACATGGCCAGCTGGCATTAGTGATGCTCTTTACTTTTTAAAGACAGCCATGTGTCTGACTTTAACTGACAATAAAAAAGGCCAAAAGGGGACCCATTACTGCCCACTCTCGCTAGCTGACTCCAGGGGACTCTACAAGGGACCAGACTTCCCTCAAAATGGTTGGAGTTACCTGTAATTTCAGTCCATTATTCAATGGGGGGCAATTTCACAAGGTCATTTAAAATCAAATTGCATGAGAGAAAAAAGGCAAAAAATGGCATGAATCCTCTTCAGAATCAACTCTAAACTGCTGCATAAATTGTTGGAGTCAAAGCTGTTTAGCAGGAGAAAAACATGATCAGAGATTAGAATGTGTGTCTAAGGAAACTGAAAAAGCTGGATTACATTAGTTTCGCTGTGTCCTCACTGGCCACATTCAAATATGTCTGGGTTGTACCATGTTGGCTTGGAGCCATTTAAGATGGTGGAAAGCATTTTGTTGCATTTCCACAGGTATACCTGAACTCAGACCCCTTCCAGTGGTATCAGAACTATCAGAGTTTAACTGACCACACACACACACACACACCTGCACCCGCACCCCCACCAACATGCCAGCTGATATAGTGCAAAAAATTGCACTATATTATTCTACATTCTAACTTGCAAATTCTACATTTTCTGGCTGTGAATCCTGTTTGCGTTTGACTCAGCAGATGCTGCCTTTAAAACTACCCAATCATTAAAACTGAAAGAGATTCAATTCTTATAATACTGCCTCTTTACAACATTGGCGCATAATGTAGAATTTTGGTTCGGAAATCTCGTTCTCGGTTAGCATTAGAGGCATGTTAAAGAGACAGTGCATCTCTCCTATGATGACCTCTTTGAATTCTCACACAGCCAGGGAAGCTTCATTCATTACAACATAAATATGAAATAATAAAAACAGCAGTTGTAAAATGAATATTCAGCACGATTCCCACGACTTTCTCACAGTTTCTCACAGTAATGTAATGAAAAAAAAAATGCCGAGAAATTTCCTTAATGTGCTGTTTGTTCGCGGGAGGAGTGCCAGTAACTCTGGATTCCTCGTTATTCGATGTCACAGAAAAACACGCCTATTTCCGCTCACTCTCGCCATGATGAATATGATGAGTCTCATATCGGAAAATGAGCCAGCACAGACTGTTCTCTGAAGTATACCTGCAGGCTATGTAAATGCTGCTGACGCTGAGCTGGGCACTCTAGACTAGTGTAAACATGGCATTTGTTTGCCATTACATTGTAGTTACCAAGTACAGTCACAGCATACCGTGTATACTGATTTCAATCACTTTCAGATAAGAACACAAAAAGAAGGCAACAGAAAGATGACAGAAGATCATGGATAAAAACACGAATGTTCAACAAAGCTGATCTGTCTTCATTTAAGCCATACTTCAGGAAAAAGGGGAAGCCATTGCATAACAATACTGGAGTTGACTATTCAGCATAATCTAGATAATCTAGTGTCAGACTATAATTATCTCGGCATTTCGATATTACCAAAATGGGTCACAAACTCAGTGTACACAATGATTTGAATATATACCAGACACGTGTGAACATCAAAATCCTGAGTGACAGGTCCGTTAATAAATGTTTTCAAAAGAAAACATAGTTTTATTACACCAACCACTTCTGCTCCAGAAAAAAATATCTTTAAGTAATGAGAAAAATAACAATGATTTGAGTGCTTCTTAGGGTGAATGTAAAAGGTGTGAAGAGTGTTGTATTGAAACATTCCTAAATGGGTTCAGTGCACCATACAAAGAAATATACAATATATACAATAACAGGATACTCAGGATGTCTTAAGATATCTTAAATAAAATGGACTATAATCACTATAACTTTTTAAACAAAATTTCATCCTCAATGTCTAATGAAAAAATAGGGATTCTTACAGTACATTTTCTTTCTTTTCTTCCGTTTAACTTCCAATAGGCTTTGCCCTATGAACTCACTCACTAAACTTGCTATCATTCTACTTTTCCGTGTCATGAGAGGTTCTGGAACAGAATCCACTTGATTGAAAAGCTTGGACAGCACCTTCAAACAGCGGAACTATTATGAAAACCACCTGGATGTCCATTTCATACGCTTTTGAAATGGAATCTGTTGAGATCTTTATGTGTGCCATACAATAGATACCTGCAGGAAAACACATCATACGTATAGTAATAAAACCATCTTTCAGAGAGTTGACTTCATCCATAAACCTTTGTGTAAGATTTAATAATCATTACTTGGCAGACCTCACACAGGACTGATCCAGAAACAGCTCTACTCAGACGCTTCAGATATATAGATTTCTGCAAATTCTCTATATGCCTTACACAATCTCGGTGTGATGGCACATATTCTATTGAATATTGTTGTGAGAGCACAAAATACACATACACTTATGCAATATTGCAATATATATATGTGTGTGTGTGTGTGTGTGGCTTTACAGTGTATTGTACAAGCAGCCTTTGCAGCAACCTCCGCATAATTGCCCCCGCATTCTTAACAAGTCAGGCTTGCCTCACTCAGATGACTGTGTGACGATCAGGTCACTGGAGGATGGAGAGAAAGAGAGATTAATAAAGCCATCCTCCTTCCTCGTCGCTCCATCCTGCTAGTCTGGTATTGATCAGACGTGTCCACATTAGACGGGGAGATGCTTTTATAATAATCTGCCCTCGCATCATGTAATGGGTACATTAGAAGCACATCCCTTTATATCTGACACCTGTTTGGTCTCTTTAGAATTACTGTTTGCATTACAACAGTGTTTAATGGCCTCTTTAGATGGCATGCGGGGGGTGAAATGGAAAACTTTCCACAAGTTCCAGCTGAAGAGCACTACAGAAAGCCATCATGGCTATCCAGTGATAGATGGTATTGTTTTAGCTTTAAATGTTTTCGACGCCCCTGTTGGACCGCAGATGGCCAGAGGTGAATTTCTTTCTAGAGGAAAGATAGGGCCAGCCTGTCGCAGAGCAGTATCAGATAGAGGTCTGCACTCTGTGTCCCAGCAAGGGAGGAGAGAGCCTAAGGATACCTTAAAGAACTGCCATGCTTCCTTCGGCCATAGCAAAGACATACAAAAATATGTCTCAGTTCCTGCAACTTGCATAACTTGCAGAATGCAAGCTACTCCTTGCATTTGATGCAAGGATTTCTCATCTTTTTTTTAATAGCAAGCATTTTGAGGAAGAACACTGAGACATTCATACATGTTTACATACAGTGTATGCACATCCTTGGTAACTGCCATTTTCTGGACACCAGATCTGTTTCGGTTTTGCATTTTTCATGTGGAACAAAATTTGCCGCCAGGTCTCTAAGGGTTAGCTGCAGAAACCCCTGGCTGCATAACAGCAGACTACTGAAAAAAAAGCCACCTGGACACCATCAGTCTCACCCAAGGTAAACATCCCTGACATTCCTCCCAGCCCGCTGGCCTGCACAGGTCAGAGGTCATGATGACAAACGAGTGACCCAGGAGCCTTGAAAGGTAGAGAGGTTTCTGGGATCTTTCAACAGGGGACAACACTTAGCATTCAAGAGGGATTTCGGCTTGCCTGTGGCCCTGTGCACTGACACAGACACACCAGGAGCAACGTGGCACTGAGGCCAGGAATCCCCCCCTGCCTGCCCCCCAACCCCCCGCCCTCCCACTCACCGCCTTCCTGCAAGCTCCAAGCACCCTGGTGGGCCTGTGGCCTCCTGTTCCTGTGCACATCTGTCCCACTGACTCATTCCCGACTCATTCTCAACGACAAAGAGGAGGTGGCGTTTCGAATCATATTCCTACGCGCTAGCCTTGGCTTGCATTCAGGAGGATAGGCTTAATTTGTGTACGTGTAAGCTGAGTTGCAACGTTGCACAGTTGCAAAGGACAATGTGCGTGCCACGAAATTACCCGTATAACTCTCAGGGCAATTTAAGGCATAAAAAGTTTGAGCTAAATAAATAAAAGATAAGAAGTGGGTGGGGTGGGATGGGATGGTTGAGGAGTGGGATGGTTGATGGGTGGGTGGGTGAAAGGGTGTTAAAGTTAGCAGTGAAGTAACCATTCCCCAAATTATTGTTCTAGTATGAGGATATGCACAGCGCAAGTAATGACAATTTCTCATGTGAATGGAATTCAGGCAATGCACAGAGCAGCGGCACTACTGGAGATAGGAACTGCTGCAGTAGTGCACTTCTGCAGGTGAGAATGATCCTAAAGCTTGTTGCTCCCAGCACCAATCTAAAAGAGCTTTAACTTCAAACAAGCTGGTTCCCCTCCTTGCCACTAAAATTCCCCTCACGCCTCAGTAAAGATATCAAGATCAACCAACACTGCATACAATTCTCAGAGTGGGACATTCAAGGCCTCAATCAGGTATTCAACACTGACGGCAGAGAATTTGCAATACTTAAAAATTGCACCGTAAATTCAACATTTGCAAATCACTAGGAAATCCCCACAACTGGCAGAGCTACTCTGCATATCCTTCTGAAAGCACTCCTCTAATCATGCCTGTCCCTTCAGGCAAAAGAAAAAAAAACTAAAGGGGAACATTCAATCTAACCGCTATGTGTTCTGTCCTTCATTTTCAAAAATTAATTCAAGCAAGCCTGACAACTTTTCTAGTTCTTATTTAATGTTTTTTATTCAACTTCTTACAGTGTGTTTGTTTCAGTGACCGTCTAACTTGTGATGACGTGTGATAACTGGGAAGAAAAGAGGACACGGATATATTCGTCACTCGGCGTTGAAGACAAGGCACCATAGCGGTTAAACTGAATAACCCCCGCTCCCCCACCCCGACTCAAATCACACATGTGAGTTACTGGCTCGCAAGGAACACCGACATTTCCAAGAATCACACAGAAGTATAATTTAACTCTTGAAAAGCACCTTCCACACCCTTCATCCTCCCATGGAACCAGGCCTGCGTCACTTCAGGAGTTCCTTCTCAGCTCAGAGGGATTTAGGAAAGGAGAAAAAAATGCACTTGTTATTTCAGCTTATATGCTCACTTTCACCTCAAACGACTCCGGGGGGCTCCAGAAAAGTGAACGAAGCAGGTGAGATTTGGATGAAAAATGAAAACCACTTACTCCAACAACACTCAGAAACGCTATGCGTTTTCCTTCAATAGCTGAATTAACGTGACAAATTGTTGTCTGACTGTGAAAGGATTTTGAAAGTCCTGCAACATAAACTGACTTGCAGTTGCTCATTAGGGGAATGCCTGTTTTAGCAACGATCCCACATGAACGCTTGTTCAGCTTGTGCATGTCCAGCTAGCACGATACATATGTTCTCCTGCCAAACGTAAACAAGCCACAATGGAGAACTCCTTGTCCACCTTCTTGTTGTCTGGAGATTGTGGTGACCTGCCGGCTTGTGGCTCAGACCTGGACGACGAGTCATATTGAAAACTCTTTCAGCAGGCTGGGATTGCAGTGACATACCCTGACCTCACACCGGCTGGTGTCAAAGCCAGGTGCTGGGAGAGTACAACTTTTCTGTGGGGAATAAGTGAGTCAATAACGGGGGAGCACAGAAACTCGGATGATTGTTTTCACGTGTGCGTGCCTCCGTGTTGTTTCGCTCTCATTTAGAAAAAGAGAAAAATAAAATGTTCTGGGTCTGGGTCTTTGCGGCTGCTGTTCGGAGGGCAGTTTTTCCCCTCTCTTCCACAGCTTGCACCACCCCCCCTGACCCCGTCCCCCAAAAAAACAGCCCACAAGGCACCAATTACCTATCAGTCCAAGTTTTCCTTTGTTTTTTTTTTTTTTTGCTCTGGGAAAAACGCCTGTCCACTCACCGCATAGCTACCACCCTCTCCACATAGCGACAAGCACAACAAACAGCCCAACTTAATTAAGGGGAAAGCCTTTTAAGAATCAAATATTACAAAAGGGGAGGAGGACAGTTTGCTGCGTTTTGCTGAACGCGGCAGCCGGGGAATGATGCCGTGTCACTGGTGATATCTCTTGATCTGGCCCTGGGCTCGCGGGCCGCTGAGAATGACGCAGTGCCCCGGGCCGGTCTGTGTCGGGGCGTGCAGGGCCGGTGTGAGCCTGGTGGCACGCCCCGCCCTGCCTCACCCAGCGCCGCGCTCGGATGGCCCGTCCCTGGGCCGATGCCGTAGGTGGAGAGCTCCCCTAACGAAGGAGCAGCCAGTTCCTCGCAGGGCCTGCTGACACCAGCCCGAGCTCCTGCAGGCATCTGAGGATGAAAGAAGCGCCAAACGCGCTCCACTCTCCCAGTAATCACTCGTGTTGTTCCCATTGCGCGGGTGTGAAAATCATAATCTTCTTTGCCGTTTTCATCATACACTTCACCATTTGAGCTCAATTAAGGAAAGGTTATATTTTTAAGTCCACTTCATCTCTTTCAAATACGAGGATAGTACCAGACTTTACATAATTTATCCAGACACTTGCAGCAACCCTGCATAATTTATCCAGGCGTCTCACTTCTTAAATGCATCATTATGAGTATAGTAGCCATTATCACCAATAACGTTCTCAACACGCACAAACATATTTCACCTTAAAACATCAACAGTTCCCCCAATCGCAGTAAAATACACAGGCCAGCTCATTTTGCATAGTCAGCTTTTTTTTAACAACCGTGAATTTGAAAACATAATTAACGTTTTCTTCCAAAAAAAAGTAGAAAAAAAACTAGACTGAATGTACAACCTGCTTTGAGACTGCAATTACCATAGTTTTTGGTTTTGTTTCCGTCAAGGATAAAACATGTCTCCCTCTGCCACAGACTGTTCCAGACTGATGTGAACGCACCCACCCACCATCCCCCCCCCCCCAAAACACCCCATCCCCCAGAAGAGCAGGAAACGGGGTCACAGGAGAGAGACCTCCTCCTCTCCCAGCGTACCTTGGGGGGGAAATCCATGCGCCGTGGTAGCGCACAAATATCATGCTCTGCCAATCACGGACCCCACTCCGGGGCGAATCCAAACGCACCGCCTGTCTGAGGCTCACTTCAAATCAAAGTTCTGCCTTCGTTAGCCTACCAGACGCGCCGCAGCGAGACGCGCGTCCGTATAGCTGTTCAATATTTAAACAAAACAAGTGTGACACTCGCTTATGTTCTGACACAAAGTATGAGGTTCAACCGCTGGGGTGACTTGTTTTTATTTTTGCTTCTTAAGTGAAATGTGAGACTCGAGCAGCATTCCTTTCAAAAGGAACTTGAGCGCCATGCTCATGCAGTCTCTGCTGGTTTCCACATCGCCTAATGATGAAACATAAAACCTTATTTGCAGACCAGAAAACACTATTATATTCCATTATTTATCAAAAACCCCCCAGCCCCTCATGGTTACCATTTATACACATTTCAAAGGCGACTAAAAAATGGACATAATGAGAATACAAAACAAATGTGACATGGCTAAGTCTGTATTTTTTATATAGCTGTACTGTCATCAGTAATTTAAAAATATCAGTGACAAACAATACATAATCATTTCACTCCAGGCAGATCACAATAAGGACGACTTGCCCAAAAAGGCAAGCGTCTCAAAAAGCAGCTATCCTGTAGGGATTTGTAAACACCCATCAGGACAGCATGTTTTTCTTTGTTGTCTTTTCACTTTTAATGATCTAAATGGGGTAACTCCATAAGGAGAGTCATTTTTGCCGCTGACATGTTTAGGTATAGCGCACATCTGTTTGTGTCACAAACAATCAGCCTGATGTGCGACGCGGTGCACGGCGCAGTTTGGGCTGCGGCCCATGTGGTTGGGACCCAATTACACAGCTTGTCCGTGACACTCCCCTGTTTAAGGGTCACAGAGGATTTTTTTTTATCAATCAAGTCACCCCTTCATCCACGGCTGATTTCCCCACGTCACCGGGAGTGGAGCGGGGAGAAGGGTGCGGGGGGTTGTGGGGCGGGGGGGACGAGGACGGGGTGGGCTGATGAAATTGGAAAAGCATGTGGAGATAAAAATCACTCTCAGACAGATTCAGACACTTCCTGCCACTGCGCAGATGCCACAGCGCTACGAGCCACCCTCCCGGGGGGAATGATTCACCTGGAAGGAGGGCCGAGTGCTGCCAGATGTGGAGGAGGCCTGCCCGGGACCCACACGCTAACACTGTCTCAATTGTGTGAAGCATATGCTTTCAGTCAAGGGTGAAAAATGCAGGCACCAGCACATGCCAAAAGTCTTTCAAGCATGGCCCACCAGTCAGCCCGAAGCTTAACACACTGATCCTCCGAGTCAGCAGATGCGTGTCACCGCAGTGCAAGTCAAGGCTGGTTAAGCTATAAAACAGCCAAGGGACCTCGTCCAGACATCCAGCCCCTTCGCAAAAACAAAATACACATCTCTGTCGCTCTCCGCGCTCCGCGGCCCCCGCGGCCAGACGGTGTCTTGGACAAAAGAGGGGGAATGAGAGGGAGGGGAGGAAGGGGAGGGGGGGAAACGGGTGGCTTTCCGTTTCAGCACAATGTCACAGCAGAAAAGTTCAGAGGTATGTACTGTGGAGTGAGAGCGCTCTGATCAAAATGGAGCAGAGAAGCACTGGGCTCCAGAAGCAGGTTTTGACCAGAGAGCCTTGGTGACAGAAAATGGGATTCCCTGAGGATGTCTGTGGGCAAGAAAAAAAAAACACAAGCAATATAAAATACTGGCATCTACATTCCTGAGTTTAACCTCATTATGAGGTTATACCATTACATAAATCTGTCCTTTAGACTGCATTCACAAGGAGGGTGGGGGCGGCAAAGTAGCCTACATGGGATCAAAACCCACTGAGACATGCTCTCAGCTGGTCACCAGCCATTCAAAAATTTATTTCTGAACGAATGAAGAAAAAAAAACCTGTTTGCCTGAGAACTACCAGTCCTTTCTGTAGTCTTTGGTTTGTGCAAGCGAGCACCTATAACTTACACAGCTGGCCAGCACATATCCTTTTGTACAGTAAATCTTGCTCTAAAATCCTCCTCACCTGGGCTCCAGCTCACAGATGGCTACCTTTAGCAATGCTGCCTGTAAAAGTCTGAGGCTTCTTTGCAAGAATGTTGATGTTACACAATGACCTCATTGTGCTGTGATACAGCTTGTCTGAGCTCTGTTCAGTTGCAGAGTCACACCTGTTCCACCTATGCCACAGGGCCACAAAAGCCAAAGTTACATCAATCAGCATTTAAACTCATCAAACGAATGTGGCTTTCTGCCTTTAGTCCCTGCCACTGCCTGTGCCTATGGAAACGCACAAAAGGACTGCCTCCTCAACAGGAATTTAACCCTTCGAAGGCAAAAGTGAGGAGCTCTTATCTGAGATGGTCATTTCTGCTCTGCTGTTGATCTACACTATTTCTTTTTAACAATGCTTGCCAAGTCACTCTCAGCAGTCACTTTCTCATATTCACTTTCCATCTGTCATTAGCACGGTCTATCTGTTCACATCAAACATCCAATTAGGCAGTAAGTGGCAGCATTTCCAAGAATCCTCTGATCTCTTCCCTGATAGCATGTGCAAAGTAATGTTTGGATAGCTGCGTAGCATTCCTGTTTGTCACAGTGTCACACAAGCTGTTAAGAGAAGCATTTTCCAGCATGAAAGAAGACACGCTAGTTTTTCTCCATGACTCCTAACATACAGAACCAGTGTAGTTACAGATAAGACAACGGCAAGGGGTACTGTTTGGCCTTTTACTGCCATTTTCGGTCATCTGGTCATAGCACTTGGGTTACCTATGTTTTTTTTCCCAGCAAAACCACTTCAGATATTTTTATTCCATTAAATCACTTTCTGCTATGCATTATTAAAATCCACTGTTGTAACCACGGAAAGCTTGCTTTGTTCGGAATGCACCCTTGTTAGGCTAACAAAACCGTCACAATAAATACCCCATTTTTTTGCTTTCGAGAGGATTCATATACGGATACATTAAAATGAGCATGTTACCACACTCGGTTGGCTCCGAGGCACTGCGCTGTGTGCCAAGAGCTCTCAAATTTTATCAAGCCGAAAAAAAATTCTGACTTGTGCAGATAGGCTCATGTCGACTCCCACACTTCTGGAACATGCCACATGAGTGCTGCCAAGTTCTCAGAGTCTGCCTCGTCTTCTCGCTCTGGACTGTGTTACAGTGCACAAACCAGATGAAATTCTCTGCCCTTTACTTGTTCCTCAAACTCTAAAATAAAATACATTGTGTTCTGCTGTCCCTCTCATATTCTATTTTTTTTCCCCCGATACTTTGATCAGAGAATACAGCACCACGGTGGCTTTGTCCATCCTCCAACCTGGTTGTTCTGTTTCTAAGTAACGGCATTCGGGGGGGAAAAAAACTGAAATGATGAGTGTTCTCAGGAGCACTACACAGGAGAGTGGGTAGGTAGACAATTAAAAGCATGGAATTGTGAACATAATTCAGTCACTTAACCAATGAATTACAGTGTATCATGTACAGCATATTGTTGAAGTGTTTAAAACTGTGAATATAATTGTCCTTGAAATACACATTAATGTGACTGGATTTCAGATTATCTCTTTAGAGCTTGTTGAAGACCATTGTAAATGGAGTTGACCACTTCTGCATGCAGAAAATTAGTGATTAGTGTTGCTAATGTGACAGGCTCCTTAGAAAAGACTAAATTCAATGACTGCATTTTCTGACTGCACAAACTGCATTTGTTTTAATAATTATGCAGTTCACTCACGGAGGGCGAACACAAACACTCCCAGGAAGGTGAAGTATGTGGCCAGTTACAGTTACACGGTGAGTGAAAAGAATGTTAAATGAACTGAATAAAGGGAGAGGAATGGCTGTGCATAGCGCGCATGTTTATTTCGATGATGAACGTCTTTCCCTTATCTGTTTTTCCGCCGCGTGCGGTACCTGACACTGGCACGGCCGGCCCAGCTCCAGCACGCAGGCCGCTCTCAGCCCCTGTGACGAGAGCCAGGCCGCCTGCATTCTGGCCCACGGCACATCATCAATACCACTAGGGCCATTATCTCTCCCCGGCGCACCTCTCATCAAAAGCACATTGCCTTGCATGGCGCTTGTTAGACCAAGGTAGCAGAGAGGGGGCAACTGCGATGATAACTCTGATGAAGTTCCGTTCCCTGCTTTTTCGCACGCGGCGATCCCCCTTGAATCACACAGTACACGGGCAGGTCGAGAGCCACGCCAGCCCGCCGATGACTTTGCTCCGAAGACTGCGAGCGCTGGAAGGAACTGGTGGTGTTAAATCCCCAAACCGCCGGTTTCCAGTTCATTTCAACTGGCAGCCACCCGTAATGGAGGCCACGCTGTCTAACAGGATCCCTGCGCCGAGCGGTTTCTGAGACCTCGAAACGAGGGGGATTCCCAACAAAAGGTCTCCCTTCCTCCTCTGCACCATCTGTTGCCTTGAAGAGCAAAACATACACTTCCAGTGGTCACCAAGGATCGCGTTCCCTTTCAACAAACATAACTTCCTGATATTTACTTTGTCTAGACTTTCTCGAGTGTGAGCACCGTAATTATAATATTTAATCAGAGATGAAGAGGTTAGCTGTCAACAACACTGGTTTTCAGATAACCCAATAAGACCTTGCTTGTGACTGATTTTAAGGAGATTATCATTTGCAGAAGTAGGATTTTGCTAATGCTAAACTAATATTGCCACAGAGCTGATGTGACAGATTCAGAGGAAGAAGTCATAGTATGAGATATGAAACTATAGTCCCTGACTGAACACACCCAGCTGTACAGAGTACTCACATTCACAAAGGCTAAGGACCAGCCTCATAATTCCCAAAATGCACTGCAACATTCTAAACATGGACAGGCAGAGGCCACTGCTGTCAATTTTTAAGATGAATGATAAAAATAGAGATCACATTCTGACAAGGAGGAACATGAGCACAGATATTCATTCAAGGAAAAAACTCTTGCCTTTTGCAGAGGTTTAAACTGTATGGAAGATGAATTCAAATCCATTTAGCAGCTTACGTAAACACCAAGAAACAGAAAAGCAATCCATAGCTCAAAGAGTATCAAAATCAGGTGGCATAATGTCCATTTACCCCCCTCAATGTTCCTTCAATGTTTATGAAAAAGCATTATGAGGAAATTAAATATTACACTCTCAGTGATCAGCTGGCAAACACACTAAGCATATTTTCTTTGTGCGCAAATACAGACCTTTCAGATGGCATTACTGCTATTAACTTTATGTAAACCAAGCTGTGGCTAAGCCTCTCCTACTACTTGGACACCTTTCTGGCCCGAGCAGATTTAGATAACTCGTCACGGGGCAGAGATCCCAAACATGCTTCACCTTTGATGCTGAAGCATTCCTCAGTGTACGTTCGCTGGTGAATGGGAAAGTGTACGCTCTGAGTGACGGGAGTGGATTTTTATTCCAGAAGTACCTGGGGTTACAGCCAGCAGTGTATTATTCCCTAAATTCTCTGAAGAAATTAACTAGGAATGGTGAGCAAACACAGGCGAGAAGAAGCCTCCTAATAAAACAGCAGCATAGCATCGCTCAGTCATAAGAGACTACCTTTCCTCGCTTTTTTTTTCTGCAAGAGCAGAAGGAAAATCAATATACTCCAGTGCGCTGCCTGTGATGGCCTGTAATCCAGTTGCTGCATTAATGTTTCAGGAGCCAGGAGAGCAGCCGATCCACACTAGGCCGAGGAAGCTTGGTGGACCCGCAGCCTTTGGTATCCCTCCAAAACGGAATGCTCGATTACCCCTGTGTTTAAAGGGGGGAGACTTATCAAGAAAATCATCTTATCGCTAATTCACAACTACAAAATCATTGGCTGTGCAAATGCTGCCGCTCAAAATGCAAAAGGCAAAGGAAAGCCACGTTCATTTAGGTCACAGAATGCAATTACTGTGTGTATGTTCTTTATGTGAACATAAGGCAGTACACATTCATAAGGGCATAAGCAGGGCTTTTATTTCATGTGTGTACTGTCATGTAAAATCTCCCTCTGAAACCTTACATCACGGGCTGATGACTACTTCAGGACATGCAACTTTTCTTTCCAAAATGAGGAAAATCCACATTTCAACCTCAAAATCAAAAGCTAAGAGGGATTTTAACTAGGGGACAATTATCTGCAGAGGACAAAAAAAAAAGCTGGCAAGGAAATGCACTCTCCAGGTCACTCCAAGCATTCCATAATGATTGCTCTTTTGTGTCTGTAACGGCTAGGCACAGCTTGATTTTGGATATCTCCCTGTCGGGGATGAAGGGAGTTCAGCGTGTGGTGGAATGAGACCAGGAACGATCCTCCCTAGACACCAAGCCCTAATCTCTAAACTTTTTAGGTATTTCATGTTTATGCCACAGTTTCAACATTGCTATGCCGTGACATTAGGGAGGGATAAATCAGCGGTGCGACAGCTCCCTTGCAGAGACTGGTACGGGAAAGGGAGCTGCCACTGGCTACGCCCACCGCTCCTGCCAGATGTGCTCTCTAAAAGCCCACCAGCATTAACTACTTTGACACCGCTAATGCCTTTGTTGATGCTAAAATATTCACTCTGTCTCCTGTAACGCGGTGTGTTTCAGCAATGCTGGTCAGGGAACATAAAAGAGGACACGAACACCAAGGAAGCAAGATTTCTTAAGCACTAATTTGACTTGAGTTTTTTTTCATTTCTTGGTTAATTCTTAGATTACCAACTACAGAAAATACATTGTTACTAATTTGAACAAGTATAAATGAATTAGTTAACAAAAACATCAACCAATAAAATGAATAAAAATTCAGGTAGAGCAATACATGTTTGTGCTAAAACAAAAACCGTTAATACCCTATATTTTTATGCATGTTCTACTCATTCAGCTATTTCTGTAAGATATGGTATAAACAGTAGAGGTTGCTTGACAGATTTCACATAAGCCTCTGCATTTTCTAACTGGTCACTTTATTTATTTCACTGCTTTTGTTCAGGGCAAGAAGGGCCAATTCATTCCATAATGTATATATATTTTGATCAAATGCTGTTTATTCAGCCATCCCAATTGTGAGCTTTGTGCTTTATCTACTACTCATTAATCAACTCGGAGCAACTGAGCCAACAGATAGTGGAGGTGGAATGTTAAAATTTGAGTGATTAAGGACATGTCCTCTTGACAGTATCCACCTGTACCTAATTAGGGATCTGGTCCTATTTAATGGGAGGTGTCCCTGTATGACTTCACCAGCACTGGTGATGGCCTGCTAGGCCTAAATCATTTATTGTGTCACCTTTTTCAACATAATATGTGAGTGGTAAATGATGAAATACTTTTTTTGCAAATATACGATGGGCTCTGTTAAAAACAGTATGCTGGCACAATTTCATCCCGTAAAGCAAGAAAGTTTAAAAAAAAAATTAATAAATTTTGAAAGTGGATGTTATACAGGGAACAAAAGCTGGCTTACACTTGTGGTCAAGTATGTATCTATAGACAATCTAGTAGCAGAAATATGATTTGTAGCGTGCTAAATGATGAAAATGTAATGTAATGTTGGAGAAATATGGAAAAATATTAGCTGAATAAGAGAATGTGGATAAAATGTATCCAAGAATCTTGATAAGACACAAAAGCAGACATCATTTTGATATTTAAAAAATTAAGCACTGCATGCAGTGATTGTCATTTTACACATATGTGTGAGAAAATTTTTTAATCTTAACAGTCGTGGCTTATGGTTTAGGGTGACAATAAACAATAGATGTGTCAAATCTGAGACAGATGCTATGAGAAGTTATGCAAACGTCATGCTTTGTGACCTGAGAACCAGCCAGGCCTTTTTTTGGCCTCTGTAGTGGACATTTGTTTTTGGAGCACTGGAGCAACATAGATAATTACTGTTATCTGCAGTCGACATCCTGGGCTTTCCAATGATACCACATTTATGCACCTCTGATCTGGGCAACTACATGTTTTTTTTAGTCAGAAATGCCCGCTCAGCTGAGCAGTATATTTTATGAACAGAAGAAAGGAAAGGAAAAGAACACCATTGTCCCTGGAAGTTTAAGCTTGGTTTTTTACAGCAGTTTACAAAAACTCAACATCATGCAGTATATATCCATTCCATTTGTAGATGTGCTCCATGGTGTACAAAAGGACACAATTAATAACACGAGAAAGCTGGTATGTTTTCAGCACAAAGCTGACTAATGTGACCTAGGACGCCCAACCACAAAAACCAAGCAATGGACTTTGAAGTCCAGCTAGCTGAAGCGCTTCCTGTGAGGGTAGGGTCATCTACAGATGATGCAATCCTCACAGATTCCAGCCCTTGCCATTACAACCCGACACTCAATCAAAAGCCAGGATCAGACCCTGTGCCCCAGAGTGCTGCAGAATTTGCCAGAAACAACACCTGACAGGCATGCATCACCATGCCGCGGGTCCGCTGCTGAGGGGCACATCGAATGCAAACCACTCCTCTGCGTTGCCATGACGGCGCGGTGTCTCAGGGCACGTCACCCCTCAGATGCGTAGAGGCGTAGAAGACAGAAAGGGTGTGCTCCTACGACAAGCCTCTTCCACGGTTTATTTTCCTTTCCGTAGCTAGGGAGAGGCTTTCATAGTGTTCAGTGCTCATTAACGTAAATTTCAACGTACTGTTTACTTCTTCATAACCATTTTGTTTGCTTCTCTCATTTTGAGTTATTAGTTGTGATTGCCATATCTCTACCATTAACTGAATTTCAGTGTCAGCTACAAGAAACATGACTTATACAAACAATGTATGTTTATGGAGTATCATATTACTATTATTCTACTTTGTTAGATATATTGTGTTTTTCACCTCCAATACAGAGAAAAACAAAACAACACTTCAACTTGAAAAACATTTTAACCAAGTTTCAGGAAGATAAGAATGGGTGTTGCCAGGGCTATAACAGGGCTATGGTCTGATTTCTGATTGCAACACAGCAAGACTGCAACATAAAAATTCCCAACCACAGTTGCTTACACCACTGAGGTTTAAAGAAGGACAGAGGAGAGTGGTAACGAGCTGCCATACTCATTTTTTACTGCTGGTAGCATCACATTGTTTCAAGTGTCACAAGTGAAAGACATCATGCTGTGTTGAGTTCAGGTGTTCCTGAATAAATTCACTTTCTACGCAATACTGCTCACATTCTCAGACCCCCTCAGTCCGCTGCTTTGACTGTTATATGAATGAGCAAATTGCGCATGCTTGTGAAGTGAGGATGAGGTGAACGTTGGTTGAAAGGTTTGGACTGCACGGTCTCTCCTTCTGTGAACCTCCTTCTGTAAAGCTTGCACAGTCCTTGCAGCTGTCTGTTTTTTGCAGGGTTATTTTACAGCTATAATTCACAGCTAACAAAACCTCTGCACCGTGTGTGTGTGTGTGTGTGTGTGTGTGTGTGTGTGTGTGTGTGTGTGTGTGTGTGTGTGTGTGTGTGAGTGTGTGCGTGAGTGTGAGTTTGATGAGGGGGTGGGGTTATGTGTCTTCCAGATTAAGAAAGCTTTACCATCAATGTGCAATCTCACTAATATACAATACAGAACATAGACATTATTAAATATACATTACGATATAAACTTACATTTACCATTCTATGTAGAGGTAGTTTGGTTAAGACCAACTAATTTAATACTGAAACTCCCTCAACGTCACTAAAAACACTACTTTCTGTGTCCCATGGGTTACACTAGAGCAGCATTCGATAGAGCAAGGGAAAAACCTTCCAACCATTGACAACTACTGTAAGCCTTAACACTGTTCCACGGGCAACCATTTAACCAAGACCCATCCAAATCCAGCTGTTACACTTCTGCATATCCTGTTATATTTGTATTCATCCTATACCTGGCAGAGGTAATGAAGCATTTTCAGATAACATAAAACCCAAACCGTATCTCTGGATCTATCCAAAGTGATCTGCTTCTTTCTGCCATTGACAACTGATTTTACTAACACAATCTTTCTAAAAACATAACCAAGTATACAGAGCAATAAAGACCAAATATAAAAGTAAATGTACAGCATATAGAAGCATATATGTAAATGTTACTTTTACTCTTCATTACATCACTACATCTGGTAGCACACTCGAGCATCTTTTCATGTTGGGGAAATGACGACTGAGAATTGTAACTACATACAAGGTGACTAACAAACTATTTAACAACATGGTTAATATGAATAAATATGTATGATATAAACTTATTCATATTAAAGATATCTTAAATATCCAAAGATATAAACTCTCAAATAAGCATGTTTTGTGGACTTTAAACGTATCACTACACATTACACCGAAAATAAATAATATTTGCTTACCGACGCCATTTTCTTCCTGGTCTGCGTACTGCTTTTAATGCCCCGTCGTATTTGTGAAAAAGTATACTCCGATATGCATGTTTTTTCGCAACACTTCGTGCCACTGTCAAGAGTGTATGAAAGTTGGAATGTTTCTAGAACAATCAGTATGCTTACAAACAACGCACTGACCAGAACTTCAGGATCCAAACCCTAGGCTATAGGAAAGGTATGACAGCAGGCCAGTCGTCGCTTAATTGTCACCGCTCAGAGGAAGCGCCTTTGAAAAGGCCACGACTCTAGAAGGCAGGGGCTGTACGGCAACACCTGTGGACTCATTAACGTCTATCGGTAATTCGTTTTCGTAAGTGACAAACATCGCCCAGGCACGCGTTGTGATGTGACAAATTGCTCTACTGTTGGGCGGAATTTACATACTCCAACACATGTATTGGCAGTTAAATGTGTTGTATTTTTGTGTGCCTTGTCTTATTTGTTTTTCTTTATCCAAGTCAAAAATCTGCTTTGTAGACACGTAAACATCTTTCGTTTGTAATTGTCGTCGATATTTATTTCGTATCTAAAATAAATAATCAAAATTCAACACACTGTTCTGTAACCCATAGCAAGGAAGTTATATTTAAAGATTGTTGTTTGATTTGTAATTTAGATGTATAGTACTGGTGTAGTTATATAGTTATACGGTATAGTTTGTTAACTGAGAGTGTCTGCACTTTGAGAGTATGGATATAAATGTTACTTTTAAGCAGTAAAAATATATAATATTAATGGTGCTGCTAAGTAGTGTCTGGCGATTTTGTGACTTTTGTCTGAAATGGTGTGTACTAGTTTCCCCCTGTCAGGTTCTACCGATGGTTATTTGATGGCGTTGAGTTATGATTTAGTTCTTCTGTTTTGGTTTTTTGGTGATGAGATACTATCAGTCATCACAGTTTTTATAATGTGTCTATGGATCTTGTTTCTGTGCAATATACTTCAGTAAAGCTTGTGTTCATATGATGTCTTTATTTGGTTCAGAGCTGCCATAAAACAGGGCCTTGAATGCTACTGTACTTCAAACATGCAAAATAAAACATCTGGATGCCTGTTTGCAACAAGAAGTAACTTCCATGGCTGTGGTAGAGGAGTGAATTCCACTATGATTTACAGTACCACACTGTTGCATCTATTTGTTTGGCCATGCTGACTGCGAAGGTTTCACAGGCAACAGAGACTGCCTGCATCCCACATTTTTTACATTTACGAGTTCAAGATGTTTGTGTAAACTGCAGTAGACCTCTGAATAAATTCTGAGAGAATGACACCATCCTCAGGTGTACCCTGGTTTGTGTTTGTGTCTGCCAATGCAGCAGCTGGGGAAAACTCTGTAATGTTTCCACATGTCATTAGTGGAATGTCAGCTAAGGGGAAGAACTTGGAGACATGAAATTATGCTTCATTTACTTCATTAATTTGACCATTGATATGCTCCCTATTCATTGCAGCACGGTAATCAATATTAAGCCTGTATTAACTTTTTTGACAAAAGGAAACACATTTATTTTATAGACCTCACATAATAACACTTAAACATCTGTTATTGTTTCCTTTGGCATTAGCCACTGAATGGTTTAGTTCTACCTTTCCCCCTATTGAGATTTCAGTAGCCACTCTGTGTTCCTCAGGGACACGTTTCATAACTCAGTGTGTAATTAAAAAGCTTTGTTGAGGCTTAAGATAGTTTGCAGACTGTATTTATGCACATTTTACTCACCCTCCCTCCCCTCCTCACACCCACTCACACGGTTACACAGACATACAAAACCAGCCCATTTCTGAGGTGCTGTTAGGTCTTGTACCTTTGCCATTCTTCAGTGACAGTATTGATTCCTCCCATACACACTGTAATTTCTGTGCATAGTTCCTGCCTGAACTCCCCTTGTGGTGATTTCTACCCCTCAGGCGCCTCTTGCTACAACAGTCGTGTTTGCTGTGTCTGTGTGCTGTTGTGACTTTTTCCTCGTTTCTTCATTGCCTTGCCCAGTGTAGGCAGACAAACAACAAAAGGCGTGCTGGGGTAGAGCTTGAAAAAAGACTGAGGTCTCAGACACACAGTGTACATGTGCGTATGCACACACACATACACACATAATCATGGCAAACACACACCTACTCCATTTCTGGCAAGCCAAAAAACAGTAATTAACTAACAGTCTCCTCATCACCTGAGGCAACACTAAATGTGAGTTTTCAACCTTCCTACAAACAGACATTAGATATAAGAGAGAAAGTGCTCCCTGGTGGCAGTATACCGGTTATGAGCAAAAGCACATCTGCATAATACTGATGAAGAAGTGGTCTCCTTCAAGGGAGCACGACTTGTTTGTCAATCTCAGGGTTTCAGTTTACTGCTGGCTTTCCATGCCAAGAGAAATAAAAGATCTCAACCGTGTACCACTGGTTATTGGCATTTCTGGACTGCCAAAACAGTGTCTCTCAGCAAGCAGCCCCATTCAACAACAGAAAAACCCCTGTCTGTCTCCGGTCATTACAGAGAGCTTACGCCAGTACGGATGGGTAGGAATGCACACCGATCTTTGCCGCACGTCGGAGTTCTAACAAGACAGTGATCGTTCATGGTACAATGAAGGCCGAGACAGGGGATTGATCGGCGATGCCGTCGTGTCCTCCCACCTCCCCTCCAGGTTCGCCATTCGAGTGCCGCGGTGGCCCTAATCATCAGATTAGGAGCGCGTTAATGCACCGGCGCAAGAATGCCACTGCGGGCCCTGAGTCGCCGAGGAGGCTGCAGCCGGCGAGGCTGAGGCGGTAATTGGGGGCTTTGGAGCGGAGGCATGCAAATGTCTCCGGCTTTTGCTCAGATGCCCTTCTGTTCCACTTCCACTTGATTCCAATCCCCTCATTCCACCTGACTGCCGAGCGCACAGCTGCCTTTTGTTGACTTCCCCGGGCCCTCTCGCAGGGCCACACTCTGCAGTCCTCATCGCCCTGATTAAAGATGTGTTTTCACTGGCATGTCATGCACTGTACATCAGAGGAGATCAGCAGCCAGCCTGAAAGTCAGATGACATCGAACACATGCACAACACCACCACCGTGCACTTTTTTTTATCAGACAAGGTGGCCCGGAGAAGCACCCCTTGCCCCCGCCGGAAAAAACAGGCAAAAACGGGGGCTGTTTAGTTAAAGGAACCGACGGGGAGAAAATATTTACACTGTCTCTGATGAGCTGTCAAATCCTTTAATCTTCAATCTTTGCCATTTGACTTGGTGGTTTGAGACACTCTTTGGTGAACAGCTTTACTGCAAAAAAGGAAACATCATAATATGCACCGATTTCTTGGTGAGGATCAAATTGGATGAACAGACATAAAAGCATTCAAAACTATTTTTTTCCCTTTAAAAAAATGCTTTCACGCCTCGTACGCTCTACTTTGATTTGCTTTGATTACGAACCCAAAACAGTTTTGGAACAGAGGCCTGCTTTACTGCACCACATATCAACCCTCCCAGTTTTTCGAAGCCAACCATCCGAAACCGGTCATCCTATGGTAATAAACTACAGCACGACTCATTGGGTACACATGCGACAGCCATCAGGTAAACACATCCTGAAGGAAGGCCTGGCGGGAACCCTTTCTGCTCACCCTGCACATTAATTACAGATGCCTCTCCTTCGGCTCTCCCTCTGGGCTCTCTCCCCCCGTTTCCCAAGGGTGGTGAAACTTAGAGGGAATCCACATGTCACACAAAGTGTTGAGTGTTGAGTGGCCCGTCTCCACAGTGCCGCCACACACAGCGCTTCCGGCCTCCGCGGCCCCGCGGAACGCTGAGGAAGTCCCACTTCCTGGAGCCATCACTCTTGCCGCCCATGGGTCAGACATAACTGTGACTCCTGGCCCGAACCTTCCCCAGAATAATGCTGCGCAGCAACGTGGAGCAATATTTTTTCAGCGCTAAGAGAAACATTGCTCGGCAATCAAAGGTTGGAGGGTGAACGTGTTTTTTTTTTTTTTGTTGGGGGTGGGGGTGGTGGTGTTGTTTTTCAACTGAAGGAAGCCTTTGTTTGTTATTTTCCCAAGCAGACACCCTCTGAGCTTAGGCCTGGCCTCAGGTGGTCACCATGCTGGGACACCAACTGAAGCTAGACTTTAAAATGCGCCAGTGCTGGTTCTCCAAGAAAAATAAAACCCAGGGAAAGTTAGTGGTGGTGATCGTTCCAAGCATTAATAAATAAGGAGGGCATTGACATGTTGACTTGGTGCGTCCAAATAAATGCTTCCCCTAGGACTCACTGTCCTGTACACTTGACTTCTCTTGAAAGATGATGTTTTAAACTCCAGTTGGGTCAATTAGGTTTACTTGTTGAATAACAACTTGAAAGTAAACTACTGACAATTTTTCTGAAAACAGCACAAACTGCCCTTTAAGCTGCAAAAATATGACTGTTTTGATCAAAACAAATGAATAAAGATGAGATTAATTAATATATTTAATTCATATTTGGTAGATGGGTGGCCAACATCAAAGGAATTGCTCAACAAGGGATAAACTATAATGTTGCTTATGAACCTGGAACACAAAGTTCTTAAATCCAGACATCCTTTGTGTCTCTTAAGCTTTGGACTTAAACTTGGCATCATTTCTGTTTAGAACCCTAATGGCTGTGACCAGGCATGCCCATTTTCAGAGCTCTTATTCTATTATCTGAACCTGATATGCTAATGTTTATGATCATTCTCATACGCCTAAGGTGCAACATTACTGCTCTGATGAAGATGATAAGTACAGTATTGCTTTTATCTAAATGTCTCCCTGAAGCAATGCATTTCTGGTACACAGAGAAGTGCTCATTTCCTAAAGTAGGTTCTTTCTTACCTTAACACTGTACCTTGCAATCAATGACTTTGTCACATCCATGCTATGCCATCCATGAAAATGTCAATAGGCAAACCAGGTACAGGCAATCATGCACAAATGAAACATCTTAATGACTTCGGACAGAATTTCAAGCTGTTTTGCTCCTTACGTAAGACAAGTCAAATATATTAATTTGCCTCCTGCGGGTCATAAAGTCAATATATCCAGGACATCACTGACTTACTTTTCTCTAAACTGTTGTAAACTTTCATTTCTCCTCCTGTCTGTTGTGTATATACAAATCAAAATCTTGGAGAGTCATGGCACAGAAAATTTAGCAATTAAAATTCAACAATCTTAGAGCATGTCTATACTCATTACAAACATACAAAGTAAGAGTAGGTTCTTAATGGCTGTTTTCCATTCTAGAGGAGCATTTTTCTTTTCAGATTGAAAATTCAATTTATTCATAAATGAGCTGACGGAGAGCACATTATGTCTAAAATGATCTCCTCGCTACATATTCATAACAGGGTATCATTTAAAAGAAATCAAAAAATGGATTAACCAAAAAAAAAAAGACAGCTGCATCTTCTCATGTACCAGTTGTTCCATCTTGCATTGATGCCCCCAACACGAAGGGGAAAATGGGTGACATCAGCAGAGCCGCAATGCAGAATGGAACGGAGATGGTGGCAGAAATCCTTAATTGTCTTTTTTCTTCTGTTCTATCTGAGATTTTCACAGTCCAAGATCATGGATAGCGCAGTTGAGGGAGGAGAGACTGCCAGCTGTGGAGGGAGGGGATGACGGAGAACAGGAAGGGTGAATTATGGATGGGGCCGGCGTTGTCAGGATAAGTAGGAGCCGGAGACGCTGACCAGCGCTAAGTACCGCGCACGCATTCGCGGTAAATATCAGGGAACGGCGACCCGGTGACATGCGGGACGCTGCCTGTGATGGCTCCCTTTGCCCTCTGCATTTGCAGAAGCTGCAGCGGGTCTCCCACAGGGTACAATGCTGCCAGAGCGTGCCTGAAAGCAGTGTCAGATAGCTTAAAGCATTTTTAAAATGTATTTTTCAAGAGGGGAAAATCAATAGAGCAGGCCAGAGAACAGCGGCTGGCGAAACATGAACTTCTGATATTCAGCTTTAACATCCAGGAGCTAGATGTGTTTTGTGCGAAGGGAGGGGGCCTGGTCGCTGTAGAGCAGTTTTTTTTTTCTTGGAATGTAGACTAAATATCTGTCAGATAATGAGTTTCAATTAATGTATACTATCACTGTTGCTAATATAAATGATAAAACAAATACATGAAATAATGATAATATTAATGATAGTAGCAACACAAATATTATGACCTGTATGGCCAACCTCCCTGCTTGAATTCTTCATGTTTAATGCCTGCTCAATTAGAACAATATATAGGGGGCGTTGACGTGCAGCCCTAAAGAGGTCCATTTTTAATTTTCCGATGTGCTGAAGAAAGGCTCAACTTCAGCACCTAAATAATGGACCTTTCCATTGTCTGGGTGCACACAGAGCCTCTGAAAACACTAAATAAAACAACAAAAGAGAGAAAAGCCTCCACTGTCTCCAGGCTGACCCAGTGGCCTAACATGTTGGTGTGATATTGTGCTGACCTCTGACACCAGAGGGTCAGGACATGAAATTATATCTCTGACTGTCAAGCCGCGTCCTGCGTTTTGCCCGGAGATGTGACAAATTCGCTGCTCTCCAGAACGTGCGGCCAAGGGGATTTTCAGAGCGCAGAAATAGGCTTGATTGCCCTCCAGGAGCAAGAGAAACCAAATTACTGGCAACAGTGGAGCTTAGCCACTGAACAAGAGTGGCAGGCATTGGTGATGACCAGGCAGGGAGGCCCTTGGCTACTGTTCCTCTAACTGCTCCCGGTACCCAGCAGGCATTGCTGTAGAGTCAACAAAGGCTCTCCTGCCGGAGGAGTGCTGGCTCTGAAGCGAACAATTTGCAAGTGCAGTGAGAGAAGAGAACATCTACTGTATGTGGCAGATTTGCACTAGATTCCAACAAGAGTCGAAGTTCAGTTTAATCTGTACTTCATGACTGGTCTACAGTACAAAAAATGTCTAGAACACTGTGACAGTGGCAATCTACCGGCACTTTACACTTAATGAATTGTATTGAAAGTAATAAGACACTCATAGCAGGTATTTACTGTGTCTACTGTGTGCCGTTTTAATGTTGCAGCTTTCTTGCTGACATACAGTACAGGTAAGGAAAGATTTCTGTGGACGAGATAAGCCCAGAGTAAGTGACATGTTTTTCATAGCAGCCATTTTGGACTGAGCTGCCATCCTCCTTGCTGAGGAATGTGTGTCTCTCTGTGCACAGCTGTGAGTGAAGGTGAGCCTGAGTGCTGGGATCAAAGGGCAGTCATGAGGCTCCTATGGAAAAAAGAAGCCTTCCTTTTCACTCTGTTGTCCTTCCAAGACCAGCAGTCAGACACTCCCACACACTCATCCCCCAAAGCACACACACACACACACACACACACGCATATATACACACAAACACAGCTATACACACGCATATACAATATACACACAAATTACACACACAAGCAATATACACATGCACATACAAATGTGCACTCACATACACACATACATACACACAGATACATATATACACACACACACATACACACACACACACACACACACACACACACACACACACACACACACACACACACATATGCACATGCATATGCACACGTACACACAGAAGCCCACTCTACTCGGGTGAATGCGACCCCCTCCTACACACAGTCATGCTTGAGGAGAAGCTGTCTACTCTCCTGTGCTGCCTATCTGTGCTCAGATCACACACTGACACCACACCACTTCAAAGCCAGGCCTTTTGATGCTCACCATCAATATGCGTTTCATCTAACACAGTTTGGTTTAAACATCCTCTGCTTTTTTTTGTTATTGTAATTGCTTTTAACATCGATTAGAGCAAATCATTTGCCACCATTCTGGCAGTGCTTTAGTCTGGATTGCGAGAGTCTTGGAGATAGAGATACGGTGTACACACCGCAACTTCAACTCCATAAGCCCTACAATTCGATTCTTGTCGGATATTACAATTAGCATAAACCATAGCAACTTCTGTGCATGGAACTGCCAATATGGTATGGGGTTCTTGACATGTATTTGTGAGAAAATATGGCAATTTACAATTTCGTAGCCTCACTTTTGCATGCATTCATAAATGTAGTGGAATAGTCAATATGTTTATCTAATTTGTCAAGTTTTCTGCAGAAGGTTTACATCAGCAGGTTTAATTGATGTTTCCCTAATGCTGTCAAGGGTCATTTCATCGTGGTGCCCGAAACCCACTTGGAAAATACATTTTTTACTCCGTAAGCCAGATCAAAGGCTAAGTTCTGAGATCAAAGACCAGTATCATGCAGCTTTGGTCACATCGGTGTTGTTTACATGAATGCTAAAGGCACTTATATCAAATATTTCTGACTGAAAAATGTATGTCTTGTATCAAAGTATTTTGATGTCACTTTTGAAGTACATCAATGCATTTGGGAATAATTTCGAAATTTTACATTACCACTTTTTAAGCAATAACAAGATTGGAAAAGTAAACCGGAACTGTACATGCATCTGTTAATGCACATCATACTTTTTTTAAGCCCCAGCATTTCCACAGGGTCAACATTATGCAAAAGCTATCATCTCCCTGTGGCTATCAGAGGAATTGAGATACCGTCCATCCTGTTGCTGCTATTAACATTGCTCAAATGCGTAAGTGTTGAACTAATTGTTCACCCTGACCGTTTGTTTCCTGCGGTTGCTGCCTGTAATATGTTTGAGGTGCTCTGTTCACGGCGTGTTATGGGCCTTGATTCTGCTCTTTAATGCTAGCCCCTGATAATAAATATCACCTGTCACCACATTGCGCATGAAGGGGGATTTAGCAAACTGTGAAACAGTGTCAGGACAAACTACTAAACTAAGTACTGGTCAAGCACCCGCACGTACAGCTGCGAAATCTTCACTCCGGTCCGTCAGGGACGCTGAAGGTTCTTTTGGACGCGGGCCTCATGATTAAACTGGCAAGCGTCTTGTCGCAGAGGCCTCTCCACGTGCGCTGGAGGTGAGCAGAGCGGAGCTGCGATCCGTCTGCCCACCTGACCTTTGACAGCGAGGCATTTGTGAGGAGGAGGGCGACGGGGGAATGTGTGGTTTGGGGCTGTCTGCAAGCCTTGAGTCTCTCTCCCCCCTGCCCCCCCCCATGGGGCGCAAGGCTGAGAACCACGTCTACCTTAAGCCATCTTTCCCCTCCAGCAGATTCCAGCCTGGCGAGAGTAAACAATGGACGAACCCCAAGAGCCTGTGGGTTCTTGAACTCCCGCTTCCAAAAGACAGAGCTGGACTGTATCCCCAGTGCGTGCATTTCCACTTACCTCCAGCATAACTAATTGAGCATGGCTGAATATGTGGTGGCGAACCTTGCACTCAGTATGGCCAAAGTCCTCAAAAGTAGGAAGCATTTGCTTATCGAATAAATGATATATTGCTGGCTAATTTACTAAAGAATGCTACTGACATTACTCCTAATATTACCTGCCTTTCAGTTTCATCTCTGTCTAATCACTCTACAGCCTACAGTCGCATTGTATCTAGAAAATGGGCAAGCTGGCTACAGCTGTTGATAGTCTTTGCATGTTTTTGTTGATACTTTGTTTGAAGTTGCAAATCTTCTTTTTCTACAGCAGTTTCCTTCTTGCTGATAGACGTAAATGTAGCTGTCTGCTAACCCAAGGAAATCTGGGTCAATTTAATCGACTGGAAATCTACAGTCAATTTAAACACACTGTAACTGACATACAATTGCACACGTGAAAGACATACACATATGAACATAACATAACCTTTCAGTCATTTCATTATCATTGGTACCATGATGTGGCATAGGAGGTGATGATAATAATATTGATTCTCATGCACACATCAAATGTGTTATTTTTCCAACAAGCCACAGAGAAAGGTACAGTTAACCTTGTGATGCTGTAGTATTTCCAAGCGCAGGTATGGATTTGAAAAAAACACAATGAAATATAAACAGGTATTTTGAAGGCTACACAATGGCATAGCAAAGGTCTGGAGTAGGTGAGCAAAGCCACCCAAGGTGAGCCATTCTGTCTCTCTTAGCTGGCTGGAATCACAGTCATGGCCAAAGGTTTTCTCCATGACAATATGATGTGTGATCATGCACAGTGCAAGCTCTTTTATATCATCGGGATCTAAGGATCCTTCAGACAAACACTAATTTGTTTTCCTGAGGGACTTAAAGTACTTCATGCATTGAGTGCTGGACCTTCTGACCCAAACTGCAAAGATTAAATCCTATCATTCCGAACGAAAAAGCCGCTGTATCTGACTGGAATCAGTGGAGAGGTAACAGAGATGGGGAAAATAACCGTGTTAATGACCATTCAGATACACACACACACACACGCACGCACGCACGCCCTCACACACACACACACACACCGATGATACACTTAATTTTACATTACATCCATTGCTAAAATGAAATATCCTATTGTATAATTTCTTACCAGATATATATTTAGAAAATGGTTATATAAAAACCTCTATCTTTCCCCTTAAAAGTGGCCCTTGAAATGTAGCGATGTAGGGACATTTGCATGAAAAAGTTAAATCCACTGAAACATACATTTTGTGAGGACTCTACAGGGTCGGTTTCCTGGAAATCTGGTGCACAGCATTAACATTTGCAGATCAAAGCATATTAAAAAATACAGTTAAGTCCCCAATGATTAAAAAAACGAGATGAGAAAGCATATACGTCCAGTGTTTAAGGGCTCCAGCATTCAGTTAATTCCAGCAGGCAGGTATCTGCTTCAAGGTCCTCTGCTGCTTGATGGACAGTTTGCTCTCGCAGGGCTCGGTAGCAAAAGCATTTGAAGTGTAAACTGCCGCATATCTGGCTAGTTTCAGATGTCATTCCAGAGTCTTGTGGCTCGGTGAAATAACAGATGCACTTTGACACTAAGGGGCCCGGAGCGAACCCGAAAAACGAGTGCCTGTTAAAGAAACCGGAAGAACTGGCACAATGCATCAGGTAACATTGCCTTTCTGGATGGCTTCCACTGCCCTGTCACACAGAGTGTCATATTATTATGTCATGTCTTAACAGTGATCGGAGTGGACTGGCACCTGCAGACTTTCAGAGAGAAACAGCTAGCAGTTACAAGCTGGTACTCGCTGCGCTCAGCCTGCCTGCTATTGTGAGCCTTGCACATGGCATAGGAACCTACCCTGCTGTGGCTTCATCAGCGCAGCTTATCATGGCGTCACAATGAGTGGACGGCTAATGGTAATTACAGAATGATGATTCATGTTAGAAAATTTATACATGTAATATATCATATAGATTTTTTATCTGAGGCAAGTGACATGTGTGCTTCTACGATTATTAAAGAAATGTGCTTTGTGGAAGGATTCATTACTGACGTAACACTGAGATAAATATTACAGGGTTGGTAAAACTTGAAAAAAGAAGGAGAAGGAATGAAGCCTGCAAAAGACTGAAGATCATGTGAGTGGTATGTGTTTTACAGAGTCACATATTACACCACACATATATACATTTTTTTGTTGAAACGTTTGCCTATTGAGGTTGTGCATCAAGGAAACAAACAATTCTTTTCCTTTTTAATGACCAGGATATAGTCTATGTACCTGTGGTTGTACTGAATACTACCATCTTATATAAAAGAAACGTCTGTTGAACGCGTGGGAACATATCTGTTTAGCACAAATTTGCCATCTGCCATGTCTTTTTTCTGCTTGTCTGTATTTCTATGTTAGTGAAAATCAAAGATATTATGGATTATTTTACTTTTTTGTTTTCAGACTTGACTTTCAATTAATGCTATACTGTACAAGCAATAATCAGAGATGAGTACAAAAACAAGTCTTAATTAAAGAACAAGCTCCAGGTACCCAAGAAAATTGTTTCTCCTAATTACGATTTTTTTTGTCCGTAATGACCTTCAGTCATGTTAGAAATAATTACATCCCTGCAGGGATCTATTTTATGCACTGGATATTATTGCTGTACAGTAGGTACTCCATGAATATGACAGCATGCACTGATTCAAGGGGCATTACAGAATCCTTTTGGTGTTGCCCTAGGGACACCTCATCTTAAAATATTAAAAGATCAAATACTGTGATTTTTTTTACCAATTTGATATTTTTGTAGAAAGTAAAACAACATCTGAAAGGTTATTATTATTTATAATAATATTATAATTATTGTGGATTGTATGTTTGAACGCATACAAAAACAAACTCTACCGTCTTCCATCAAACCTGACACTCTGAAAATACCTGGCCTGTGTTGCATCAATTTCACTTTAGTTAGCGGCCAAAATGAAACGTCTTTAACAACCATGCCTGCCTCAGAGAGTGTGTGTGGAGAAGTAAAAGTACCTATTCAGTTCACAATGTATATATATATATACAGACTGTATATACTCTACATAATTCTTATTTGATATCTAAAACAAGAGCAAGTTCACACAGAAAAGTAACTGAACATTGACTATGTTCCTCTCTACTACCAGAACTGTATATTGCACTGTGGGTTGTGTTAGGTAAGACATTTTGTTATAAATGCATTTGCCAAACCTAACATGTGTGCCTAGGAATTTTTGAAGTCTCTGGCAACATCTATAACAATTGTTACCATTTCAGTTAGGTATTTTAGAGCAGCTTCCAATCATCTGTTACACATTGTGTGCATATATCACATTTGTTATGTTATTAGTTGTGTTGTTATTATTTCTTTTTTGCGGTAAGAGCCCAGACCCTCAGAAAAAGTCCCAGAAAAAGTTAGACCCCAGTCTTTTTGAAAGAGTCATCTAGGAGAATTTCAGATGACTCAGTTATTTGAGTACCAAACTATGACAAGTTGGACCTCCTGCAAGAAGGTATGTTATGCAAATAATTCATAAGTTCTACATCCTAGTTGAACCAAAGACGCCCCCATGTTTACACTCATTCAAGGTGATCTCACTTAGCATGCACTGCCTACCCCCAATTATTTTGGATTGTAAGACAGAAGAAAACGAAAAACCTTTTTTTGTACCCATCAATAATGGGCCAAAAAAAAAAAAAAAATTCACGTGCGTTTTGATCTTTTATCAACTTTCGTGATGAAAGTAAAACATGGAACCTGGTATTTTTTCTGTGTATGCACATTAAGCCCAGTTACACATCTGTTTTTTGCATTAAATCATGTTTTGTACAATGCTTAGGAATATTAAAGAGTAATCTATATTTCAGGAGTTTGACACCTTGACATTTTGGCACCTCTGTTTTGAATTTCAGCATGCGGTTTGACATGTTTATATTAATAACATTGTGATCTCTGAAGGCTATGCCCCTAGGCTACTTGAACAAGACTACTAAAGAAAAGGATTTCAAAAGGAATTCTATAGCAGTCTTGGGATTCGTCAAATAAGTCCCGATACTTTTGCCTGATAAAAATCCATTACACACCGACGTGTCGTGTTTGGGGGAAGGTTATCTGTTTGTGTTTTTCAGCTTTTTTGCGGTGCTATCGGTTATGTACCATACCATGGTGTCAGTGGAATCCACGCCACATCAAGCGTTGAGCAGCATAGTCTGTTGCCTGCGCCACTTTGATGACAGAGCGGAGGGTTTGACTTACAGTCTGGTCTCCGAGGCTGTGGAAATATGCTGTACTACTGGGAGAAAAGAGATTTCGGTGGTCAGTGTGATCTCCAGCCAGGCGTCCTCTAAGGTTGGTGTTGTTCCATACCGTTTAATCATTCATCGTCAGGCTTTGTTTCGTACAGAGAACATCTGCTTTTCTCACTTCGCCTTTACTCCTACTGCCACGAGCCAACGCTCTCTCACAAAGATTTTTTTTCTTACAGAAAGGACCAGCGGCATCTGCTCCGTCTGTCCTCCTGATCCTATAATTTGCCGCACCAAAAGATGCATATATCAGCAAAAAAACAACTTCATCTATATCTGAACCGGCTTTATACTATCGCCCGATGAACAAGGACATCGTTGACTACATTTTCAGCACAGAACACTAGATCCAAAAGCTGTAAAATGATATGATCTGGAAAAAAATACAAACAAATGAAAACCCAATTAGCATCAGACGGACTGAAACTCAACACGCAAAACCAAGGCAGCCGGCTAGGGACAAGATTGCATTATCACCCCAGCTGACAAAGGCCTGCATTTATTAATTTAATTTCTTTGGTAGTATTTCGTTAGATTTTGCACTTTTATGCAGCCTGAATTGCCATCAAAACCTGAAGATGACTACTGAATAATGCAACTGACAAATCTTTTTTAGTATTTTGTGGAATGTTTTGTTTATTAATCACAATGGTCTGACTAATGTGTGCCCATAGATAGTTTCACATTTAACAAAATGACAAGGAGTTAACCCAGTTAACCCTTATGCTGTTATTATGCTCTTCCCTACCTTGTAAAATATATATATATATATATAGGATACAATTCATGTTCTGCTGTTGTGATAAATGGCAAAGGGATACACAGTGAAGCTTTTCTTTTTTGCTCCAAAGGGTGAAACTCATTCATCTACTTACCTTTTATTTCCTCTGCTCTTACATAAAGACTGACCTTCACACATTCCAAACCTTAATGCACATTAACATACCTATGTGTATGTAATTTTTGTAGTTTATTGTTATTTTACCACAAAGAGCTCTCTACTAGTTTTTTATTCATCCATCTGAAGGTTTTTTTATACCCCCCTACAAAACGTCACCTTCTATCTCAGTTTGCTTGACTGCCAGCCAAAATCAAATGCCCAAGTCTTTTATAGATGATCATGACCATTTGTGCAATTCATTCATCCATTTCCTCTGACTTTCATAAAGGAGCAAACCCCTGCTGATTGTCTCGTGGTTAACTAGTCTTAGCTCCTTGAAATCCTCCCTGCCAGACTACAATATTGTTACAACACCATGAATGTGTGCACTTTCAATAAATATGTTCTTTAAATGGCAAAGAATAAAATGAATTATGAAATGTTATTAGCTCAGAGAATTATCTGTTTTAAAGACTCTACTACCATAGAGAAAATAATTATCAGTGGCGCTTTCATAGAAGCATGAAATTGTGTAAAAATAAGAAAATCTAGAAAAGGTCATTTAAATGTACAATATATGCACATATATTGAAATTATGTGATGAACATTGCATTGCTATATATTTGACATAAAATGAATGTTATTGATCATTCACATATATTGGTGACAAGACCTAAAACCAACTGTAGTAATGTACAGTAACTGCAAAATTGAAATCAGTTGTTGTTTAAATGTGTTTTGAAGAACATATTCTTAATATTAGCTATTTATTGTTTGATTTTTCCCCCTAAATGTTTTTTTTTCCCTGTTAGTAATTCTGATCTTGAGTGACTAACTGAAATAATTCCAAGGCCATCGCCGGAGTTGAAGTCTGACTCCTCAACCGACCATTCTGGGCCACACATTTTATATTTAAAGAAAATAGATTTGTTTAATTGAATTTCCCGTATCTTCCACTAAAGATCACTAGAGTATAGATAATTCCCTTATCCACTTCAATTAAGACCCTCTGCTGGGCTTACTGGGCGTCTATGGGCCTGCTGTTGCTTGGCGGGATCTGCCAGAATCAATTACACAGGCTTTGTTAAATGGGTTCTCCTGTTTCCTGCCAGAGCTCATGATGATAGTGGACAGTAGTAAGAATGAGCAATTATCCATAATTATTCTTCTCGGCACAAAACCGAAGTCACAGGGACAAGGTGCCTTATGAACTCATGACTGTGCTTATGCAGTCGATATTTATCAAGTCCTGCAGTATATGTTTTCTGATGCAGCCCGCCCTGATTAGAGTGGTCTGCGTTATGCATGGCCGTGTTCCAGTGGGGTGACCACATGGCCGCGCTGATGTTTCGGTTGGGAGGGTTCTTTCATCTTGAGGTTTATCAATGCTTCAGCCTGGTCATGAAGCATTTTATATCCTACAGCACATGGACCATTTTTAAAAAAAAAAAAGTTGTTTGTGGTTTTGACCAATGAATTTTATATTCCATGAGGAAAAAAGGGTACTTAGATTCCTCTTTTACAATATCAGTCTTTCTCCCCTCTTTCTTTTCTTTTATTTGTTCCATTTTGAATTGAACCATCTCTTATTTTATAGACTCTTTTATTTACAGATTTAAGTCAATGATGATTTTTCCATTCAAATATAAGGAGTTACAGGAGGTTCACTTGTGTTACCAGTGTAATTTTGTTTTAAAAGACTTTCATCAGCGCTGACATAATCATTAAATATTGATCAACAGAAACAAATCACTTAACTAATTTTTGATACAAATTTTAAATGCAAATGTAATGATTCACATGCATTTTCTACTTGTAAGTTTTACCTTGGCTAAGACTGTAAGGAGCTCTTATTCCCTTTGCATTGTGTGAGGGGTTAAAACCTAAATGATAGTTGTACTTCATTGACTTAAATGAAAGGTCTTAAAATGTGTTTGCAACATGAATAAGGAAATCAATGAATAATAAGTGATTGCTTAGTTTTCTAAATGGGTGATTGTAGACAACTTGTTTCCATAAAAAATAGGTAATTACAGACAACTTGGCTCCAAATTGTAAGATTCAAGTGTGGTATGTACACCTGAGCACGAATACAAACATCAAAAAACATCCTATTTTTTTCCTTTGGATGGCAATAAAACTACCTATTTATTCACTGTGACTCCAATTTCAAGGTGTTTCACCCACGGTAAGATACATCAGCAAGTTGTGGGTCTTTCAGAAACTGTTGCAATGAAGTAAGTGATTGCCTCAGTTATTATCTCCTCAGCTTGTTTGCTTGTCAACACAAAATGTGTTCCATTGTGGATGTCTAAATAAGAAAATGGAACAGTTTCAAGAAACCATTGACAATGACAGGCTTTTTCTCAAGTAACTATGGATCTGCCCAACATCTTCCCAAAACAGTCACAATACGTTAGATTATTTTCTCTTTGTTAGGTCTTGTATTCAGGCAGGTTTAAGTGCCTTCTGAGAGTTCTGTTCATCTGTGCGCTTAGCACTCTCTCCCATGGCCTCTCCACCATCTCAATTCCAGAAAAAAACATGTCACTGTGACCTTTGAACTCTACTGGCCCGTACCCACTCTCCATCAGGAAGCAAAACACATGCCTGAACAATTAACTTTCCAGCACTGTGATCAATTTAGCTGAAAGGGAGGAAAAGGCCAAGTCACCAAGGTTCAGACCAAAAAGAAAAAAAAAAAGAAGTACAAAGGAGTGAGAAAAACAGTGATCTCTCTGCTGCTACTGTACTGTGCTCAGATAATGGCGAAACATTTACGAGAGCAGCATTTTAGTCCTGCGCAAATGTTAAATGGACATATTGTGAAGCTACATTTGTTCAAATCAGTTCTACAAACTTTGCTTGCATAAAAGCCACGACTTTAAGGGCCGGCTACATCTGTTTTGAAAACTTTCACTCAAGTATAATAACTTGGTGGCTTGTATATTGATCCCTGTCATGCTTCAGTAAGTGTTCAGCATGACTCCAATGGATGAGTGACTTTCGGTTTGTTGCTGACCTGCTTGCTTGCACGCAGTGTTTCAAATCCCCATGGAGACACAATTAGCCAGTCGGTGTACCTTTGCTTCATTTAAGGCTCCCTGAAACTCCTGGCCAATTTTCCTCCAAAGTGGCTCCAAGCGTTGGATATTGAACATGGACTGACTCAAGAGTCTGAAAGCAATCCAGAACCACTGCTGCCAGATATGTTAGGCTCAATGACTGCACATTTCTCTGTGGCCAGATATATCAAATTTATATACTGTTAACATTGGCTGTGTGGATTTGTTTCTGATATCACTGTGTTCAATACACCACATTGTATGCCTTACTTCTCTACTCTTATTCACACGGATTGTACCGACTCGTGACGCCATTAAATTCATTTTGTCCGATTTGAATGCAATAATTGTTCCTCCTTTAGTTTCTTTGCCCTTGAGCTGGAAAGCCTGTAACCCCTTTTGGTTCAAAACGCAGAGGTCAAAGATTGCAATGACGGCTGTCAGACACCGCTGTCACAAAGCTGCACTGAGGAAAAACAATGGGAAAGAGAAAAGAGTCCGCTGAAAGGCGATATCAACAATGGGGAACGATTTTCATTTGTTTTTCTTTCCTCACTTTGATCCAAGGACAGTGGTAGGAACTTCCAAGGTCAGGAAGAGTTAGCCCACCAGAGAGCGGCTCTGACATGCAGCGCTGGGGAGACGTTTCCCTGCTCCTTTCGACGTGAGTCCCGGTGTCTCTCCGTGAGCCGAGTCTGCCAATTAGTGCCAATCAGGAGAGCGGTGCCTCGCGCTGTCGGCCGCCCGACAAGGATGTGGGACCACCTGGACCCAGTCCACATCTGGCCTCCCTCTCGCAGCTGTCAGATCCGAGCCCACGTTCGAGCGCTAACCCGCGTCTCGGCGCGCGCCGTGAAGCTTCCCGGTCATGATTTATTCATGGCGCGCGGTGCGAGCGCAGAACGCGCCGCGGCGAGCCGGCGCTCATCTGAGACTCCGCTCGAACCTCGGGTTTAAGATTCAAGATCTTTACAGAAATGATGCCTGATCTGCGCTCTAAATAATGCATCGCCGGGGTTTTTTTTGTTATGTGAAAAAAGGGTCAGGTTTTAGTTGCGGAGGCAGGACAGTAATGCCACCTGACAGTCTCTCCCCGCAGTCCCCACTGTGGCACCGAGACAACCGTGGAGCTCCGGTGATTGACAAGGACAAAAAGAAGCGCGGTCCCATTTATGTTTTTGAATTGTCAACCACAGCAGTGGGACTTGGAAATGAAAGGTGAAACCATGACTTTGAATGCAAGAGGTAAGGACTTAAACATGACAACTGTGATTAAAATATCCAGGAAAGTCACTTAGGGCATTAAGAGATGGGAGGGATGGGATGCCCTAAATCAAGCGTTCAATTATTTATAACATGAGGGTAAAACAGTTAGTTTCAAGGCCAAGTATGTTTGAGCCACAGTTTGTAAAAGAGTGTTTCAGTTATCGCAACTTTCGCCAAAAACTATACTAATGAAGTATGCCTTGCCTTAATGGCTTAAGGAAACCACAATGACACACAACTGTGATCAGAACAATTCTTGGTTCATAACCCATGCTCCATTCCTTGGTATGGTCATTTATGAACATGTGGAAATATATACCCATTTCTCATCTCACTGGGAGAGGGAAAATGTTTTTTGTGGTCAAACACAGACCTCAAATGGGTAGTAAAGCTCCACTCATTCACCCTCTGAAAACTGTGATATCAACATTCTGTTGTCTTAGATGGACCTCAGCCTAGATCAAAGGACACAACAAACGCTAGCCGTCTTTCTGACAGCATTGCACTGCTTTCAGGAAGATGACAATAAAATCCATGCACGAGAAGAGAAGGAATAAGGCCAAACAGAGAGAAAACAACTTTAAAGGAGTCTAGAAAAAGGGGACATGAACAATGATAGATGAATTGTGCACAAGAGGCTTGCAACCCCTCCTTCCCTGCATCAATTCAACTTTATAGTTTTATTATGCTGAAACAAGCACAAGGCTGTAGGTTGTAGTGAGATTCAATGGGTGTTCAGTAACATGGAGACTCTGGAAGATGCTATCAGCCTGATGTTAACAAACAAAAAGGCGGCACCTGCCACAGGGAACAAAGGTTCCACCTGCCTACGCATGCTGTGCATACACCATGCACCAAGCAGGTTCGCTGCGGCCCCCTCTGCACCACCAGAGGGGCACAGCGTGCACAGACAACAGCAGTTTGTTCCTGAGACCTGGACACGGGGGCCTTGGATCGAGCTGTGTAAGGCTCTTTCAAATGCAGCTGTGTGGAGGAAAGTCAGACATCAATTAACCAAGGACAGGGCTACATGCGAGCACGGGCCCGCGCTCCCATGACCAGCGCGAGCGGCAGGAGCTGCTCTGACACAAGCCCTCCACCAATCTAGAAGCACCATCTCTGAGAGACGGCGGGGTAAACAAAACCCATTTCACATCCATCTGACCTCGGGGGTTCAAGTGGTGTGGAGCTATTGATGCTTGGGTTTTCTCCACAGCTCCTTTGACTTATTTGTGTACTGTGGCAATGGCAGCGTCTGGATTTCAGTCAGAAACGTCTTCATTTTTTCCCCATGTTTTTTTTTGTGTGTATGTGTGTGTGTGAACAACACATGTTTAATAGATTGTGTATGTGACTCAAGTTTCCATACACCATTGGTTTCAAAGATAAAAAAAGAAACATCAGAGAAATCAAGTCCAAAGTACTGAATTCACAAAACCTTGATTTTCTTTAAAAAGAAAACATATTTTGAGAAAGCCCTGCAGGAGAATTCCACATTCCGAATACAGTGCAAAACAGAAGAAGAGATGGAATGACTGAAATACTGATGGTTTTTCAGTTCCCGTTTGCCGTTTTTTTAAAATTCAAAGGTTCAGGGGTGATGAGCAACTCAATCGCTCCATGTGCATTAGCACAGAAAACGATTACCAGAGAGTCAGCAAAAAGCCATTGTTTCATACTGTACATTTGTTAGGCGTGGTGTCGCTTGTGTGCCAGAGAATCTGTTGAAAAAGTCCTTTGGCTTACATCACAACTTTCCCACAAATTAAAAAAATACATATCAAAAACAAAAGGGAAAGACAGACATATGAGAACACTGCTGAAGACCGAAGTCAGCAGGAGCCCTGGGGCGTCTCTCAAACGCACGATACTGAAAGAGACCCATTTGTCATCTACCCTGCAATTTGAAAAGCGGATACATACATGCTACAGCCATGTAAGAAATACATAGTAGATCGTGGAGGACCATACCAAGTGGTATACCCTGCCTGTCTGCTTATCCTTATTCAGCGGCATCCCGCTTGAAAAAAAAAACGGTCTACCAATATGGGGAAATAAGCACCTGTCAAGCGCCAAGTGAAGTGTTAAGTGTACAAATTGTGGAGGCGAGGGTGATATTTCCGTAGGGGTGACAGCTCAGGGTCTGGTTGCCATGTCAAGCCCTGGCAGGTCATGTGGAGCCTTCCCCAGCCCCGCGGTGGCTGAGGGCACAATGGCAACAATTATTTACTGGCTGTCTGCTTCATTTCCCCAGACTCGGCCTGGCTCCGTGGCACGGGCCATGGGGTCGATTTCCCTTTGTGTCATCGCTGAGGGGCGGGGGTGCAGTGGCAAAACAATCTCGGCGAAACGCGTTTATTCGTTCAGTGCGCTTGGTGTCACCCGCGAGTGAAATTGCGCACGTTGGGGCTAGTCCTCTCCTGGCCCTGTGTGTGCCGACGCGGGGGCCGTCGGAGGCCCTCGGCTCGCATGTCACGGGGCTTTTGCGCTGCCTGGCGTTAATATCACATGAAGGTATGGCCCCACGCGATGAGAAGCTGAAAACACATTCTAAATTGACCGAGCCAGAGGGTTTATGGCTGAGAACCATTTCCTGCTAGAGCCATGCAGCGCTGTGAGGATCCCTGCCCACAATCATACAATGTGACGGAAGCCCCATCGGGCAACGGATGACTTTCTTCCGTGACTATGCATTGCAAAATAGCCATCACATTGCAAGTACAGACTAGAGCTGTAATTTACAAAAAAAAACGACCCATGTTTAAGATGGAAATGTACAGACACACCGCACACATCCTCCACATTGCCTAATGTTTTTGTGACTGATTATGAAGTGGACTAGATATGACACCTTTCCTTTTTTGTGTTGTTGATGTATGACTGAGAATTGAAACATCACTGGTTGACAGCCTCTGGACTACAGTGGGGATGACTCAAAAACTACTTAATTCTTCAAATAACAACCTTTAAACATCAGTTGCTATTATCTAAGCTTTTTTCCAAGGCCATCTTTAAAAATATTTTTTTCTCCCCTAAAACTGGTATGAATCTTAAAATATCACTGCAGCAACCATTGCATATTCAACATCAGGACAGGACAGGACACAATGAATCCAACTGTGCTGCTTAGCGTGATATTCACAGATTGCTTTAAATTTGGACTTTACTGCCTCCCTCAGTACACACTGGGAATAGCTCCCAGGGTGCGTTTGTTTCCATCAATTCAATACTGTATGTTCAAAGGGTTGTCCAAAAACAGTGCCTTGCTTTCTGATAAAATTTACTAAAGTAACATTTGTTCACATAATTAGCAGTGACATATTCATTGCTTTTTGATGTTATTCTTTTCCCTGTGGAAATGAATACCTTTTAAAAATGTGAGACATACATTTTAGTGACACTTTTATTACTTTGTTGTATTGATGTTGTGACTTTGCACACACAAATCTGAAAACCAGCAAAAACAGCAACATAATGTTAGATCTTTTGAATGAATAAGTAATAATAAACCAATTTGATCTCACAATTTCGCAACATTTTTGTTTTGTTAAGTGGATGGCCTGGTCAGCCGGCTTAGGGCTGGTGCTGGTTATACTAAAATATATAGATGGGGAGATTAAACTGGGGTCAGAGGGAAGACTCTGGGGAAATGTAATGATTTAACATTTACTGGATGAATAAAAAGACTTTCATTCTTATATTACCTAATTATAGTACATAAACATACAAATACAAATATATAATACAATCATAACTAAGACACATATGAAATTTAAATAAAGAAAATATATGTACCCAAGTCAGGAAGTAATCTAGGATAAAGGTAACTATCAACCAAATTTTTGTTTAGTTAGTTTAGTTGTTCAGTTAGTTTTTGTCGCCATCTGTTGGCTCAAATCAGTTTCAATTGCGCACATAAAACACGCACGCGCACACCAGCAGCAGTAGCAATAGTAGCTGCACTATTTATTACAAGAGCATAATATTCATCAATAGCCCATAAAAAAGAACTTCACTTAGATCTGACTTTTTCCCCAGTATTGCACTTGGGATTAATCAGAACACTTTATCACCTCTTAAATATCCCAGAAAATCTTCAGATCTTTCAATTATTTATTAAGTGAGCATATATGTGGTTGTAATCTGCCTCTAGGTTTCCTCTTTGTGAAATTAAAAAAAACAAAATCACACAAAGAAAAAAAGAAATATATGAAGAAAAGCAACTCAGCAGGAGGCTGGCTTTTTATTTTCTGGTCTTGCTGGCTGTCTCCTGGTGTCCATGTTGTGAAAAGGACGGAGAGTGGCTTCTTTCACGTCAGCCCTGCGCTCATCAGCACAGCCACTGGGGACATGAGACATGATTTGAGGACAGACGACATCACAGGAGGTGAAACTTGTGTGAGTCTCAGAGAAAACACTTTAAAATTCCTTCTGTGTCACTAGTCCTGAAAAAATGGCTTTTATACAGTGTGGCTTCTGCAGCATGGATGCTTGTGCACCTCTTAATCTTTCATGAGTGTAAATTATGTGTATTGCTACACGGCACAGAACTCCTGCATTTATTTCAGTCTAATTACCTGTCTCTATACACTGCAAAAATGTTTTTAATCAGCTCCAAACTGCTGTGAAGTTCCTAGGCTTCATTACTCATCATCCAATCAGCATATAAAAATGAAGATGGCTTTGTGGGTTAATTAATTCAGACTCTAAGGATTTCGATTCATACTGTCCTTAAACACTAATTTAAAAAGATGCACATCTATAACCTCTCAAATTCTTTCTACACAAAAAGGTCTACTGCCTGTACACTAGATGAAATGCTTTAGCGCCATACCCGTCTGTTTTTTTATAAACACTAGGGGGCAGCAACAGCTTTCAGAAGAACGCACACTGCAATGCACAATTTGAACAAATGTTAGAGGATCATTATTGTTCCACAATACCTGTCTGATACCTTGAACTCCACACCTGAGACCCCCTGAGTCATCTGAGGTAAACACACTTGACATCATATTTGAATGGCCTGATTATAGATAGGCAGCAAAGCACAGCTTGAAACCAAAACAAAAATATCAATATGACAACCCTCATTTACTATTACAGTAGGGAACACTCAGCTGGCACAATGGACATCAGCAGCACAAAGGATCAACCACAGATGGACTTGGGTGGCACATTAACAACTGTGTGCCTGCTTGGTCTTGGTGTTTGTTCTGACCCATGAAAAGAGTTACACTTATGCAGTAGGTGATTTGTTAATTTTTAACAGGGGGGATGGCAGATGCACACGCAGCACTCTCTCTGCTACTAACTAGGGGATGGAGAGGGGGGATGGCAGGTTAACAAAGGGGATGCATTTTGGCCATTTTGCTAACAAGGGGGATAGCATCCCCCCTCAAATCACCTACTACACTTTTGGCATCTTACAGGCTGTACTATGCTTTGGTTTACTTCATTAAACTGATCACCACAGAATACAATATGCAACATCACTCACATGGAGGTGCATGCATAATGCAAACCATGTGATGGGCAGAAAGCTAAGACCTCCCTCTTTGTGCTAATGTAAAATAGTAAGGTGAGAAAAGATAAGTGACAAAAAGTTTATAATTTGCATGTGGCAATAGCTTATGGATAGTAGGTTCCAAAAATTAAATCTCCATATAATTATCTGTCATCTGGCTGGCATCCCCTTTGATCAGACAACCTTTGATCAGATTTTGGATCAGTGTCACAAAACATATCACATTGGAAGGTGAATAACAGAGGTGACACATTAGGAGCCTTGTCAGGACAATAGAATATGAAGTAATCTTGAAGTAAGGATATGACACCATATGTCATCACAGATCCATTGAGCAAAAAAATACGCAAATATCTGCCTGGTGCAGTAGTTTCCTGTGACAGGAATCTGGCACAACAATAAGCAGTCCAGTACCAGAAATAGTTTGTTCACTAAAATTAATTTTGCCTCTCACTACTTTTGAATAAATCATTGCTGCTGTGCAAGTAAAAGAAATCTCAGTAAACTATGCAGATAATAAGATAATAAAAAAGATCAGAAAATGAGAGGCGATTGAAAATATACTGCAAATGTGTTCAACTGTTGCATATTTCTTTTCCAAAAAAATTTGTCTATAAATTTTACTGTTCAGTAATCAATTACAAGCATTCTATCATCACCAAGACGTTTGGCTGAAAATCCTAAAAACTAAACTAAGGAAAACAGGTAGGCAGAATCACTCAACACAAGTTGCAAACCCATCTCACAATATACTATGTGAAATTCCACGTCTCTCGGTGGACAAATATTAGTTTATATTGACCGGTAATGGTTATATATTATGTCATTTCTCGTCGTTTCTCTGTGTGTGCTTCTTCCACTGGCGCGGACTTGCGTGGGCTTCCTTTGCTGGCCGTAATTTCCATAAACACAATGCGTCCGCCAATCGCATTTGAGAGCTGGGCGACGTCACGCCGCGGTCAGGAATTCACCCTTTCACTAACTGCAGCAGCAAAGCATTTCGCTCATCGCGGATTGACAGCTCGGGGGGCCCTCCAAGAAAGCACCGAGTCGGCTGCCCTTATTCAACAGTTTCCCCCCCGCACTCCCCATTGTTTTCACTTTCGCTTGTTCTTTTGTCTCCTCTTCTACCAAGTAAACTCTTACATCGCCTTGTTAATATTTATTTTTGAGGATGTCGGTGGCCGGGTTGAAGAAGCAATTTCACAAAGCGAGTCAGGTAAGGAGACGCCCCATCATCACTTGTTACATTTTTCTTCCGATTGCATAGTTTTGCTGATTTTATTAGCTTAATGGTGCCTATAATGCTAACTAGCTAGCTGTGAACGGTACGGGTACTTGGCTGCATCAGCTGTAGCGTTAGCTTACTTGCTACTAGCTAGCTAGCCAGCTGCAGTGCCCTGTTTGCCATGACAGCGGTTGCTTGAGGAATGCAGCGTGTGTAGCCAGCCTAGTACCCCAGCAATCAAGAGCCAAAACAGTCCGCTGGCTGGATAGGTAACCATCTAGCCTGAGCGGCTAGATCAGCTAGTCAGCTTTTCTTATAAGTAGCTACTTAGAATAACTACCAGCTACATCCATTTTTCTTGTCATACCTCTAAACCTGGTTACAGCAGAGGCGAGATGGCTAGCCGACAAGAAACAAACAAATAACGGTAACGTCAGCTAACGGTAACGATTTAAAGAGCTAGCTAACGTCATGTAGCTAGGTAACGTTAGGTTAGATTAATAGCTAGATTGTTAACCGACTAGCGGTACATAAGAAATAACGTTTCTGCGTTCAAAATGATGTAGCTAACGTGAACTGGCTATACAACAATATGTCAAGCTAACAAGAAACAAGGAAAGTTCATTGTTATCCATTATAGACTAGCTAATGTTAGCCAAGTTAAATGCAAGTATTAGCTAACATATCAAATACACGATGAAATTAGCTACCTGCATCTAACTCGTTAACTAAATAGAAAAATGTGTAGCTGTATTGGCAAGCAATATAAATAATGCAAGGTTGCTTGATATATGCTAGAGGGATTATTATGTAGTCAGACACCTCTCTGTTATTTTGCAATGTAAGTAACTAAAACGTTAGTCTAATTGTTACTTGGCCAGCTGTTCAAACGTGAAGCGATCACGTGGAACACGTTTCATAAATAAAATAACTACTGATTGCTTGATAAAAACGCATCAATAGTGATCATGTACATTGTAACGCAGCTAGCAAAACTAACGATCTGGTTGTATGTCCCTCCTTAGTTAGGTGGATTCCAGTTAATAGTAGCATTGTTGTTGCGTCGTTACGTATGGTAAAAAAGACGGATTATATTTGCAACCTGTTGTTCTGTGGGTAACGTCAATTTCTACGCGTCCCCAAAAGGCAACTCTGAGATTTAGAGCCAGTGTCACCGCGAACATTTGGCGCAGTGCCACTTGACTGTCACTGCCGTCATGGCCTTGGCTAAACAAAACTGTGAGGTTTGTCTGTGTTAAACTGCTGGCCACAGAATAGCTTAATACGATGTTCAAATGTTACAACACAACGGCTGTGTTTCTCTCTTCCTTGCCCTGTTACATTGATTCGAACCAGTATTATTCTTAGCATTTTCTTCCATCCAAAAACACTACACGCGGCAGACATCTTTTGAAAGTTTTCAAGAAGGATACAATGACAACTGCACAAAGAAAGGACAAAAATGTGAACTACAAAATAGAAAACTGAAAACCTTTTGGAACACTTGTGCTGTTCACGGTGTTTTCCCCCAAATTAGTTTCACCAGAGCTTCTAGGAATCCACAGTGGTTAACATGACCTGCCCCCAACGCTTCACAGCCAAATATATTTTTAAATCAATATTGGGAGAGACAGCCAAAGAGCTTTTGTGCGAAAATAGTTCTGCAACTGCATAAGTTAGCACCCCATCGTAAAGGCCCTGGCTGACATATAGACAGCACTCTCTGTTTTTGTGGGCTTTGAACGCTTGAATAAATTAACACTGTTGCCTTTTATAGGTGTAACATTTCATTGCCTTCAGCCAGTTCAGTGACCAAAATATCCATCCTTCAGGAGCTTAATTGCACAGTGTGTGAAATCCTGAGAGAAACCTGAGGCTTTTTTAATGAGTCTGATCAGGGTCCTTGGCGCATCAGTGCTTTTGTTTGCCTTGTTAATATTTGAAGAGAAGATCAGTTGACTGATGTTTCTTTGTTAAGAAGAAAGGTGCTGACATTTTGAGGTCTGCAGTAAACTTCCACGACGGGCCATTGTTTCCCCTCAGGCATGATGGGTAGCTTTCGTTATGGGTCTATGGACTTGCAGGCCATTGTTCAGCGTGTCGTTGAGCGTGTCTCAGCCACAGAATGCAACTCCTCAAACATGTAGTAAATTCCATTATGTTACTGTCCGTATAAATACAGATTAAAGCAGTGATACAGTAGGCTTATGGATATGTTCAATATGCTCTTATTTTTACGTTGTTAGAAAACTGAACATTTTCATCTTCTATTTTGAACCAAATCTGTGCAGGTCCAAACAAGTTAGTTGCATAATTTGCCTGTAGCAGTTCTTATTAAAACCTGTAGCAATGTCATGTTTTCGTGACTCATTCAAGAAAAGGCACTGTGAACAAACTGTTTTTATGAACACTTAAATCCACTGGATTTTCCCTTTTAGTGTGACTAATCGCTTTGGTTAAGTCAATTAATTGAATTCAATTAAAACCTTCAGTTTGAAGGACATAGCCTATTTCAAAAGTTTAAATACAGTTTAGCTCAAAGCAAAAGACTTTGTTAGCTGTTCGTCACTACACAGCATGGCTTGTTATTTTGCTGTCTGATGTTGATTGGCATTTTCCATATGTTACAGATCAGTATAGTGAAGAGAAAAATTTTGCATGTCAGCAAAGGGTCAATGAATTCTGGTTTTCTGCCTGTTTTTTTGGGGTCCTATTCCCATCAGCGCCACAATGCAAATAACTGCTATGAACAGATGGTCCATTTTGTCTTATAGGCTCATTCATTAAAAACTATTCTAATAACGTGAAACATAAGAACCTAAAAACCAGTTGAAACTCTGCACAGTGTTGTGCTTTGAACCCAAATACTAAGTAGGTGAAAAAACACAGTCTCATGCTTAGCACAGCTCATTCCTTAAAATAAAACTCACATCAAGTCAATAGACACCTAGCACATCCTGTTCCTCACAGGAGCATAACAAGGAGTACTTGTGCACTTTAGTAAATTGCATCAACATACTCAGCCTAACTATGAAAGGAACATTGATGGGTGGTCATTGTGGATCATCTTGATTACCGGACTGATTGACAAAGCTACAGTATGTCAACATCAGCAAATGGAATGCACTTAACCAATAGTGGTTAGGGGATTGACAGTCAATCAGATCTAAGCTCATGAAACACATCTACCATTGTCTTCAGTTAGCAAGGGATTTGAACCCATTCACAGATCCAGAACAACTTTCATGCAAAATATATGCCAGTCTCTAGCCAGGTATACATAGCCATTGTAACAGCTGAAATGGTCATTATGAATAGAATCATCTTTTTGCATAACTAGCTGGCGCTGTGTTTTTTTGGCACAAAATAATCCCAGCACTATTAATGCAGTGGCAAGGTAACGGTGAACCCTGTGTTTTCTGGACAGGAATGGAACAGGAACCCTATCTTTTGGCAGAATGCATTGGGAATAAGTAACCTGTTTCAGGAGGCTAGGGCCAAGTGACGAAATCTTGAGGGAGATACAGGAGCACAGGAGGTTTGCAGAGATTAGATTTCTGACTTCTAAAGACTGAGGAACAATGGTTTGATGTGGCCCCCTCAGTTTGCATTGTTCAGATCTGCTAGCATCCGAGAAATTTCTACATTGTGTGGGAGCCTACAGTATAAAACAAGTGTTACGCAGACCTCTTGATGTCCGGTGGTAAAAGCCAGGAAACAGTCAATAAAATGTTACTGTGCATGAACTAGTTTGCACTGCTGCCTTTCAGTGCTGTTTGTTATTTCAGTCAGTGTTGTAGGGGTATATTTATTAACAATATGGAATTATCCCTTGACTGAGGTGATTTGGGCTTAGTGAACTGAAGATGATTTCAAAAACAGAAGAGTAAAAATGGTACACACAAAACACTTTTAATATAATCTAGTATACAATTCCAAGCATTTCAGATATGGTATGGATGATAGTTTTCTGCTTATGCTCCATTTGGGCTTACTGTGTAAGCTGTTTTAAAATTGAGTGAAAACCCTGTACATTCTTACTGGTTTTGACAAATGGAACATTTACTGTGCAGTGTATCAAAGTTCACCAGGGTGTCTGAAGTAGTGTGGCTACTGAATTATATCACAGGCTTGCCGGGCTATTGAATGGTTCTGCAAGAACAACTGGAAATGTTGACGCTAATGAGGTGTCATGGAAATGTTTGAATAAAATCTTGAATTAATTGTGGGTAGATTGGTAGATTGTGCTGCATGGAACAGTTGTATAAAATGTCTTGGGCCCATTCACTGTTTTTGCATTAATTTCTTTAGCTGTTGTTCAGACAGATGGACACATCACTCTACACCATTGAAGCCTGTACAGTACATTCTTTTATGCTCTGTGGGTGTTTGTCTCTTCCCTCCATTTAGCTTACTACTGTACATTATTGAGGTGATGGAACACAAAATACATTTTCTGTTTTCACAGCCTCAGCAAAGTACCTTTCATTATTTTTCCTGTCCGGATGCAAAGAGGAGCAATCGAAAAGGTCCACACCACTTTTCCTGAATTCCTGTTTTCCCGCTTGAAGCGAACACTAGCTGCAGCCCCCGTCCTCATTTTCCGTTGCTGTGTGTAACAGAATGGGACAGAGAGGAAGAGGGCCACAGTTAAAGAAACAAACAGGCAGCCCATGGACCAGCAGTGATATACATACATAGGCACGTGGTCTCGCACATGGTCCACATCCTGGAGGGACCCGGCAGGGCACACCCTTTCCAGTTACACTGCTGCAGTGTTGTTTTACCTGGGATAAAATGTGTGCTGCAGTCGCTTATCAGTTCTGCCCAAAGAAAAAAAAGCACCATGATAGGTGGATGACTGACTACAGAACAGTGTTGTTGCCCAAGCTAATGGAATCTCTGTTTACAGTGCAAAGTTCTCGCTCGATACTGTGAGTTGAGTTGTTCGCACATGTAAGGGTTCATAGGTTTGACAAAGAAATCCATCGCCTTGCGTAACAGGTAGTCTTGTCTTGGATGTCTTTTGCAGTGGTCTGGATTCCTCCAGTGTCATGTGCTCACTTTATGTGATCAGTTTGTCTACTGCACTTACCATGCACAAGCATCCATCTGCAATATGCACCTTTTTTAGTACTTGAATCACCTGGGAAATTGTTCAGGTTGAACCATTTGACAGCTACAGCAAGCAGCTACTCCAGTGGTGCTTGAGAGATAATATTAGAAAAACATACAGAGGACTCAAGTGTGAATCATCGCAGACAGAAACAATCCGTTAATTGAGCCCTGCTTCATTATACCAGTAACTCCTCACTTGTGGAGATGCTTTGGAGTGGATTCTTTTAGGTGCCGTGTAATCACATTTTCAACCAATCTAATCTAGTTAGCCTAGATTCTGTTAGAATAGAATTACCACAGAGAGCCAAACATAGAAGGTTGCAAAATGCACCTATGTATTCTGAAAAAATAAGAGATTAAATTAATTAATTAAAGAAAATAAAATTATGACATGCAGTATGGCAAATTATGTGGAAACATTTGCAATAATTGTTCAAATTATGGGCATTCACCATAATACATTTACAGGGAAACTATTGAGTAATGATTACATAATAGGGGTTGCACGACTTCAGATTTTTTAAAGTCGACAGTTATGTGATGAAAGTCGAGTCGACGTTGACTAATCACTGATGTACGTTCACATCAGGAGCGGCGAGAGCATCAAAATTCGCTCTTGCTGCCCTGCCAACAATCGAAGAAGGGGACATTCTGATGTAGGACAAACAATCGTGTCTAAACAAACGTGTTGACCGGTATAGCTGTATGTGCCACCGTACATATTTAATGCCATTTATTGTTATTTTCTCCAGCTAAGCAAAGTCTATGTGAGCTCTTGGCCATTTATGATGTGCTGGTAATAAAAAATAATAATAATAATTGGTTAACAATACCGGTTACATCAACGTTGCTTACGTAGCTTAAGTTTAAAATGTGTACTTCAAATGTACTGCAAAGTGACTCACTGTATGATATCAACACAGGCTTATGATAACAACACAGACTTTAAGCATGAAAAGCATGAAACTAGCCCATGTTATGTTATGTATGACCGCTGATAATGACACTGGCGTATAAATGATACTGAAATATCAAGGTGTTATTGACTCCCTAAAATGTTTAAAATGTTTCGGATGTTTTAGTTTTACCCGTAATTTGTTGTTAAACCGCAGACATTAAAATTTGATGACTCAGAGACATCTTCCAGATGAGCAAATGCTCTTTTAAATACCTCTTCCAGATCTATCGGCATACATCACATAGACGTCTCAGAGATGTATGTGTGCTGCTTACAGGGATACTAACACACTAGCTAGCTGTCGAGTTTTTTGTATCTCTGTAACGTTAATACTATAAACTCACGTTTGGATTTGGCACTTTGACAGAACAACTAAGCTAGCTAGCAGCTAGCTAGCTAGCTAATAACCAGGGACGTAGCAAGCTTCTGAGTATGCCCATCTCGATGCTAACTTTGCGCCATGCATCGTTTTATTTATTTATTTATTTATTAGCGAGGTCGTGGTACCACTTCGAAGTGGTGTCATACAACTCTGAAAAGCCTGACACACACAGTATAAGCTTCTCCAGTTTGTCCTCCATTTTGACTTTGATTGGATCTTTAAATTCAATGTTTATATTTGGCGCCGGTGTCACGCCGCCCATGTTCCAGTACGTCACACTGTAAAATCATTGGTAACACTCGGAAAGGTCGGCGGCAACCGGGGTCGAAGTTCAACCAATTTGAACTTTGAGCAGAGCGTTACAACGCCTGGTTTGAACACTACGCTACGCTGAGGAGGCATGATGCTCTCTTAATAGAAAAACAATGGCAAAGCGAGCGTTGGGAGATTTTGAAGCTAGTCATGTGTAAGCAGCTTTAGTGTCATAATCACGTGATCAGTGACTAGTCGACGTCAAGTTTAAAGCGTCATCGCAGAGCAGTAAAGTTGACTAGCGGACTAGTCGAGTAGGCTGTGCAACCCCTATTACATAATGGTGATTACATTCCATGTTAAGCTTGAATTAAACTGAGTAACAAGATTATACCAAACATTAAGTCAAAGTTATGATATTGCAGAATATTGGTCTTACAATATTATAGAATTATGATTGTGATTACATGTTGCATGGATTACATGTCCAATGCAATTACCATTAAGAACATTACCCTTAAGAATACAATTCCAACTAGGCTATTCCTTTGATGGATTCAGAGAGCCCAATGTATTTCTTTAGTCAGATCCAGTAGCATGGTGTTAGTCAAGGTTGTCCGGTTAGAGCCATTTTATCATGTCCAGGTGGAAAGTCTTTCATGGTGGAAAATTTTGAAACAGCCCTATTGAACCAGCCAAAGGGGGCAGCGTGTGGGCCAAAAACCCTCTCCTCTCAGCAAGAAGTAACCTAAAGGGAACCCGACTCCCTGGTGATGCCCCTATCTCTGGGGCCTGCATGCTGTAAAATATAGCCTGTTAAAGCTGAAATTTACAGTAATCTCACCGCAAATCACTCTCCCATGGAATTAGGCTATCATCACGGCTGACATTATAAGACATTGTACAAAGATTGTGGAGGCTGAGGTACAACAAATATTACAGGCACTAAATGTCAGTGCTTCTGGACCATAAATGGTGGAATGGTGGAATGGTGGAATGGTGGAATGGTGGGGGCGGGGGGTTGGCAGTGGCTGTTGGAAGCCATGGTGCTGCAGTAGATGTCTGGCAGTTTAAAAGGACAGCTAAGGGCACTGAGAGGCAGGGAGCTGAGTCTCTACAGCGAAAGATCTGTTTGAGGAAGATTCCGGTATGAAGGAGCAGTTAGGTTTACCCTGTGATTTTGTTGTTTTGTGGACACCAACCATGGCCCTTCTAATGGACTGGCTATTAACAGGGCATGGCTGAACTCTCTGAAGCTGCATGCACCTCAAATCTAAAGGTCTGCCCCAGAGCACTTCCATAGCTCTGTGAGGTTCCAACCGCAGTGATTGCAATTAAAAAGAATCACTGTTGTCACTGTTGTTTTCTGACTTAGACTGTGTTGATGGCATCCTTTGATAATAATTAGTTCACTTAAGTTGCTATTCAGTTGCTCCATTTGATTTCTTATCTTGTACTGAGTTATAGAAGGCCATGCTACCACAATACCATAGAGTTATTGCATTTTTGATACACGTGGTACGAAAACTATTTACAAGGTGGTGCTTTGTACAAGTCCAGTAATTCAGTGTACATGTTGACTGTGAAGATCTGTACTGGGCTAACATTCCAGCTGGCTGTGTTTTTCTACTCTATGAAAGTGACCATTCCAGTGATAGACCAGAAAATTGCCTTGACACCTCTCATGTTCAGATCTGTTTACTGAGCTATGTGGTCCTCCTGCATTTTTCTTTAAACACCTTTTCTGAAAAAGGTCTTTAAAAATGGGCCTCAAACAGTGACAATGATGCTGCTCCATGAGTGACCATGAGGAGGTAAAGGTAAATGTTATTTAGATGGAAACAGAAATGGCATTGACTGTAAAACATGTTTGAATTATAGTAGGCTAATTCAAAGTGAAAAAGGAGTCATGGCAGTTTTGGTTTTATATGTAAAATTGGCAGTCTCCCTCTGGTTTAGCAGAAACCTGTGAAAGCTTTGGGTTTCCCTGATGAGCAGGGGCTCAGATCAGTTTCATCAGTCAGTAGAAGCTGAATTCCATGTGATGGAATTCATGGTGGCTTTCATTTAATAGATGTGATCTTGCTTCTTTTGTGTGATTAAAAAAATCCTGTGGTGGTGAAACTTCAAGTCAAAGGGCAGGGCTTCTTTTGCAGAAGGCTATGCTTATGGTAGACAGGTGAGCTTCTCCCTCTTCTGATCTGTCCTCTAGTCCTAAACTCTTGAGGGTAAAGACTAAATGTGAATCCTCTTTCTCGGCACTTATTTTGAAAACTGGTGTTGTGCATGATCTAAAAGTATCATTATAACCATTTTATTTATTCAACTTCACTTAATAAAAAGCAACATACAAACACAAGAAGAATACATAGATCAAACATATTTTTCGAATTCAGAATGTTTCTCAACCAATATAGCCGATATGACCGATGTAGATCAAAATTTCACAGTGCTAGGTGTGCTTGGTTGAATACAGTTAGAAACTAGGTTACACGTAACAGTTTCTTTGCCACTAACAAAACAATCAGTTGGTGCTGGTGATGTAATTCATCACACCTCTTTTTCTTTGCAGTCACATTGTTTTGTTGAAACTGTGAGGGAAGAAAATTCCATGCATGTCTGCCAGACAGGACAGCATCAGATCCCCAGGCTGTACAGTATTTCATTCAGAAATGGCAGGGTGGCCCTAAGGCTGCCTGTCTGAACTGGGGACAGGCCAGCTCTTTCTCTGACTCAGTGAGGCATCACTGTCTTACAGAGGTGTATGAAATACCAGCACAAGGAGAGAGAGGTGTGACTCGTCACGTATCATACCCCCAGCGGTAAAGGTCAGGGCATGCATTGGAAAACATTATAATGTTTACTGTGGTCTGTGGGGTTTACATCAGGCCACTCTCAGTGGCCTGGGTTGTGTGGACATCCCAAGTTTCACACTAGCTCCCATTTCTAGAGCAAATAAACAAACTAAATAAATCATGTATGTATTAAATGATTAAAAAAAAACCTAAGTATAATAGGTACAGAGACCTAAAGGCACCTAAAACAACAATTTTGTGTCTGAAGAACATTATTTTACCCACAGCAAGCACATGGGCAGCACTGACACAGAGATACTTGAAGATCCGTTTAATATCGAAACTGCATGGAGGCACAAACACTGTACAGTGTTCACGTAATTGTGTCTGTGGGACACACAATGGGACAGCAGAAGGAACCGTAAAAGCTGGACATCTTAAATTGATGTAACCCTGCTATAAAAAGGGCCACATTAAGCATTCATGAGGCAGCTCCAAGGATCTAAGCGCGCGTGCGGCTGCCCCCACAGCTCATAAACATTTCAGCAGTCATGTGACCACCTGCCTTTGAAATGCGTGCTGTGATGTCCGCGTCCTTGCGGCTCTGTATTGACCTGCCGTTGCTGCCTTCATGTTTATCTGTAAATGAGAATCAGAAAGCCCAGATCATACGGGAGAGGCGAAGTATCGGCAACACGTTGATGCTGCAGGGCTGTAATTATTTTAACCCCTTTAATGCTGTTGAGGAGGTTAGATAAACTTAATGGATGGGCATTGGCTTGTATGGAAAAGTGTGGCAAAATAGATCATAGTGGCTTAATACGAGTTTTACATTGCAGAAAACCTTTTTATAATAGCATCTGAAATGATTGATTATTGATTAAGGTTTGAGGTGCTGTGTGTAAGTGAGTTTCTTTTACATGTTTTTCATGGTAGCTACTTTCAGATCTGAAGCCTGACACGTACATTACATTACATTATTGGCATTTAGCAGATGCTCTTATAGGGAACGACTTACATAAGTTACAGTTTTTACATGTTATCCATTTCTGCGGCTGGATATTTACAGAGGCAGTTCTGGGTTAAGTACCTTGCCTAAGGATACAGCAGCAGTGCCCAAGAGGGAATCAAACCAGCAACCTTTCATTTATGATCCCTGTTCCTTACCACTGTGCTACACTGTCAGATACAAATTCTAGCCATTTATTCACAGGTTCTAAACAGTAGCTCTAAAACCTGTAATGCATTTACATGATCAGCTGAATGAGCAGCAAGCATGCTGTGTGTAGCAGGACTCACACAGAATATTCCAGAATGTATTCACATAAAATGTTGTTTGAATGTTCACGACATCAGTATCAATTAGGCTATGTGTATCAGGATTCAAATACATGTTAATTCACAAAAAGAGGAAAATTCTTCCTCCTTGATATCTGTGAAGAAGAGCCCAGAAGAGCCCAAGAGCCTTGTATAAAATAACATAATTTACTCATATTATTACATTTCCTGCCTGACTGTGTGAGTGAATGTACATCTCATTTCAGTGAGTCATTATTTACACAGTACTAGAGTTTCATACAGTGCTTGGAAGAAATTAGCAGGTTTGATTATTGAAATACTTGATCTTTGTTGCCGTAGAATATTTGAATATAAGACTACTTAAAATGCACGCCCATTTACATCAGGCGAGCCATGATACCTGTGGGATGAGGTATTACCTGGTCTTTTTTCTTTGTGCATGAAGCATGAACTAGAAAAACAGCACATTGATTCAGAATCTCTCTAAGCTTCGCCACTTGCAGTCTGTCTACGCAAATTATAGGCCATGTCCTTATTAGTGATTATTTGCTGTCAGGTTACTGCCGTGTACAATGAGGAAGATGGATAATTAGCCCTAGCCTTTCAGGCATGAGCAGCCTGCAGTCTAGCTACTCTGAGACCAGACTACCTACTGAGCAGCACCTGGTGTCAGACTCTGTCGCTCCTAGCAGGATGCGATCTGACTTTTTTTATCCAAATAAAATATTTTTGCCCAGTGTCAGTACTGTGAACTGTCAAACATTGAAAATGTCAAACTCCATGTGAGAACGGCACTTTGCAGCAGAAGGGGTAAAGCCTGAGTGTAACTGGCTGTGTACTTTTTGCAGCTCTGTGCTATATAGCTAATGACTATCCATTGTATAAATCCGAATGCTGTATGCTGATGCATACAGGTGAAACAAATGACCCCAAAAGCCTTAGTTATTGTGAACTGTCTGGATGTAAAAGGCCCATTCTCACTGACTGCCCTCTTCCTGTTTCACTTGTATCTCTCATGGTGGTTAGAGCAGTGAGACATTTCTCATCTTCTCATCCTGTGTTTTTTGGATGTCAGTTCATCTGAGGTTTTTTTTTCTAACCTGTAGACAGCTTCCTTCTTCCTGTATGTAGACACTCATGATTATAACCCTTCAAAGAAGTGCAAGAGTGAAAACAAAATGTTCACCACTGTCCTGTAACCTCAAGCCTGAGGTCGTCCTTTTTGTTGCGCCTGTTGTACAGGTGTATATTCGTGCCCTGTTCAATGCTCTGTGCGTCTGAGTCTGACACATGAGAACTTGCAGCGCACAGCACATCCTGTGCGTTATCGGTGAAAGCTCGCTGACGGGACAGGAAACGATGCGAGCGATTTCGTATCGGTGTCCCCTCCGCCCAGTCAATCACGGCCCAGCAGAGCAGCCGCAGAGCAGCCGCAGAGCGCCGGGAGGCGGGGAGGGTTGGGGGGTTGATAGGGGACACATCAGAGCCTGCGTTTCACCTGAGCGGGACAGCCTGGTCGCGGGCCAGAGTGTGGCGGAGATCGCCAGGGGCGACGGGGAGAGACTGCTGCACTGCAGGGCCTCCCGTCTGTGTGGAACCCATAGGCCCTGACTGTGAAAGGCGGGCCCAAGCCAACAGCTAACGCCGGCAAGTCTGAGTGGCTCCGGGCAGGAAGCTGTGAACGGGGCAGTTCATCTTCCACATTCGACTATAGGGCCTTTAATTAATTTGGGAGGGGGAAGGGGGGTTAAACAAACAAAAAAAGACTCAGTAATTGTTCTCACGTTCAGCTTGTTTACAAGGAGTCACCAAGTATATGCTTTGGTTGGATGTGCATTTGGATGGGTAGAATGTGGATGAAATATATGTCTAGATTTGAGTCAGCTTTGGTTATGATGTGAGCAAGATTTGTAGTGGCAGGAAATGATAGATTATGGACAGGATTTATTGACTATAGGGTGAGTGGAGTCTGTTTGACATGAATAAACAAAAAGGAATCATACATTAAAAAAAAATCAAATGAATCAGTGTGTTGGAATAACATGTGTCTGTACCAAAGCCTGCCAGCTGATGTTGAAAGAGAATATGAAAATCCCTGAAAGCATGTGGAAAGTTTTCTGAGGGGATCGCATTATGTCACTGTGGAAAACTACTGCTTGGGCAGACAGATGGGAGTGATTGATGTGACATCAAAGCCTCCAGGCTCCCCTTTATACAGAATCTCTCACTATTGCACACTCATAGTGGATCCACCTCATCAAAATAACGGCCATAATGGAGAGCCAATTTCATCTTTTTTGTGTTGTTTATTACGTAATGTATGTGGATAAAGAAAAAAGAAGTCTGTGGATTGTGCACAGCCGAAGTGATTTATGTTTGTGCTTGAATGATCCATTCTCGCCATGCGCGGTCAGGTGGTAATCTGCTTCTTAGTATATTGACTGCACAAAATCAATGCAAAAGCAGTTCCATCAGTTGCGAGTCGTTACTCCCATGTGACAGTGGGTTTAGCCTGTTCTCAGATCCTTGAAAAGAATAGAATGTTCTTGAGACGGTCTTTTTCCTGCAGTTACCGGCTTGTTTTGAGGGTCCCTGCTGACAGTCTCCTGGTGAAAACCTTACCGTTTTGTGACAGCGCTGGTCAAGACAAGCTCTGTATGTCTGGAGGCAGAGTTCACAGAACCTCTGTACAACAGCGCGAGTGCTTGCTCCTTGACTCTTTCCTGACTTCACCCACAATGGAGAGATGGGGCGTTCCCTAACCCGGCCGTGTGCATCTGCCCACATACAGTAACAATGCCTTCTTCATACCAATGGCTGTGCTATCCCTTGCGTTCTTTACCCACTTTGATTTCTACAGGTCGTCGATGTAAGTCGACCCTCCTGGTTAAATCACAGTTAAACAGTAAGCAAAACCTTGCTTCATCAAGCGGGATTCTGAACAGGGTGTGGTGGGGTGGAGGGGGTGGAGGAGGGGCGGTGAGGGGGCGTGGGGCTATTGTCCCCGCGACTCTGAAAACAGCGGCAGGATGTCCCCAGCCGGGGGCGCAGAGCTGCGGCCGCGTCTCTCAGGAAGCGCGGCCCAAACGTTCCCTCTCACACACCCCCCGGGGGCCGTGGGGGGGGGGTAAACAACACGCCTCTGTTATCGCAGGCAGAAGGCAGCCGGCAGCTGATCCCTCGCTGTGCCGCGCGGCCGCAAGCCACTGTAGAGGTGACACCGCCTAGAGCCGGGTGACTCATACTCTGGTGGTGGGGGGGTTGGCGGGGATCACTCCGTTGTTTCAGAGGGTCTTGATTCCTCTGTTGTAGCCCTCTTTTGTTTCGTCCCTCTTCTGCCCACTATCAATGAAATAGAAATAACACTGCTACAGTATTGTGGCGGAATTAGAATGCTGGATTCTCTCCAGCGATAGGCTTACCTGTAGCCAATGAACGCCCTGGCCTGTGGGCCGCCAGTTACCGGAATGCAGAAGTGCCTCATGTGGATGATGAAGAGGCCTGCTTCTGGATTAGGTACCCTGCATTCCCAGGATACCGTAGGCAAGCAGTTATTTCGTCTTTCCTGAGCTAAATCCCTTTGTGCAGCCCGCAGGATTACTGTGTCAAAAACAATGCGGCACCTGGCTTCTCCCTGTGAGGGGTTGGCCAGCTGGGACTTCCTGTGGTTGTGGCAATCGTACGTGCACATGTAGATACCTCATACAGTAGCTGAAGACTTTTCCTTTGCCTGTGGTCATGCGCAGTTGATACAATTTCCTTTTGTTTTGGAGAGGGCAGCCTGCAGAGAAGCAGGAAAACGCAAGCATTTGTATTCTGCCTATATTCAGAGTCTACCTCTGCTAACAGCTCTAGTGATGAGTGTAGTACGACAGGCCTCTGTGGGTTTCTTTATGTGCCTCAGTAGATACATGCGACCATTACATCTCCATTATGCAGGAGAGGCGTATGCTTGGCTGCTCTTTGAGAGCTGATTTACAGAAGATAAGCCAATGGCATTATTTCAAATGTTCTTCTTTTCTCCCAGATGTAGCCTGTGACAACATAACCCATTTCATTGAGTGAAAATATGAGAATGGTTGCAGAAGCATGTTGCAAGGCCCACACACATTGGGCGTGTATGTCAAGGAACCGTTTCTTTTCAGATTGGTGCTTGTCTTTGCTTTGTCTAAGTTTTGGCTCAGCACTTAGGGTAGATAGCCAGAGCCACACCTAACCCCTGCCTGGCTTCCTGGAACTGTTTCCAATCTCCACACATCAGACCTGGACACAGTTCCATAGTCAGTCTCAATGCATTACACCCCCAGCAACCGGGCATCCCCGCAGCACAGTCAAAGCTCTGTTACAGCACAGTAGGAATCGGTGTGCCTGCTCAGCTGGCACCCTCAACGTCAGTCCTTTTACCAACAAGATCTTTTTTAAGCCATAAATTATCCATCTCCATCAAAGTATAAACATCACCCCCGAAAGCAGGCTTTTAATTGGTCTGTGACAGTGGTGTCACTGAAGCGCGTGATCCCCCGGTGAAGTGCTCGCAGCACTGGGAACCGCACGTCGCGCCGTTTCACTCGGACTGCTGCGCCTCCCTGTTAGCATTCCAGCTCCCGCTCGGAATTCCCTGGGGCAAGAGAGGGCTTGAGATGTTTGTCAAGTCTGAAAGGAGCCAGCGAGCGTTTCTCAAGCCAGAGGCCTGACTCCCCGAAGGGAGCGTCTCTGGTAAAGCTCAGTCCCATCCAAACGTGCAACAGTGCGGTCTATAAACCGGATCCGGTCTCCTGATTATTATGAAAAAAAAATCAGTTTGAAATTATGATGGAGTTTGACGCTAGCGACCGGGAGACTGATTGATTTTGTAATGACACTGCTGATGGAAATAGGAATCTGACATCACTTTCATTAACATCTCCTTTGTAAAAACATTAATTTTGTCAGTAAGGGTATCAAACTGGAACACAAAAAAGATATTAGTATTGATTTTTTTTCATCAGTTGCTCTACCGTGGAAACAAATTGCGAGTCACGCAGTTGATGAAAATCTACCGTATGCTAAAGTGCTATTCCCCTAATTGAAAAGAATGACTTCTGTGTTGCTGCTTTGGGGGTCTTTACATTAATTTACTCTTTGGCCAGTATTCCCTTATACAATGAGGATTTAACTGAGTGAGCAAGAGGTTTTAAGACAAGTAGAGGACACAAAATACAAACTTGCTGGCAAGTAGTAGCAGCTACTGAGCGCAGAGTAGGATTTTTTTTTAACCATTGACAGATATAATGTACCATCTGTGTCCTTCCTTTTGAATTATTGAATTAATGATTCGCTTAATGGCTTGTTGATACCTTAAGATACAGTACATTTTTACAAACCTAACGTCATGTTATACTTCAGGGTGATAGTTGTACGATCCACATGACATGGTCTCTTTGAAGCGTCTGCTCTTTAATCTCTGTGAACAGACTAAAAAAGCAACCTTGCAGGCTGGTTGAATTTAAACATTCACTTCAGACATCTGTAGAGTAAACTCCCTAAGATGTGCGCACAGGATTTATGGGAAGGAACCCGAGGGGGCGGGAAGGTGGGAGGCTGTGCTTTACTACAGACTCCAGGGCATTGTGAGAGCCGCGAGGAGGAGAAAAGCGCCACGCAGTTATGTTCTTAAATGGCTTCAGTCTTATTGTGTGCGCCGCGGCATTGTTTGCGGTGCTCAGGAAACCTGACTATTACAGAACAAAGAGCACTCAGTCTTCCACCATGCCAATGAAAAGTTTCATTCCGGGCACCCGTTGGCTCACAGTAAAAGCCTTGAATTTTGGGAATGCTTTCTATTTTTATTGTTTTATCTCTCAGTTAAATTAGACCATTTCCAATGCATATGTGCCATGCATGCTATGAAACTGGACCACTGATTGTGGTTGATAGTAACATGTTTAGAAGGAATCTTCGATCATGTTAATGACAACAGGTTGAGAGGTCTGCTGGCATGGTGTTTTGTCTTTATGTGTGTTGATAAGAGTAGCTGGAGTCCAGCTGTTGTTGCATGACCAGAGTGACCAGTGATGTCAGAGTGCACAGTGCATCACTTGCTAGCTGTTGTGATAATAACCACCTAGGTCGCAGCCAAATGGTGCCGTGCCAGTAGCCTTTGGTACTGCCACAATGTGCTGTGTAGTAATTTGACATCTGGTTCCATGTGGAGTAGTTATTACACTTGCTGTAAGAGTATTGCCTGTCTGACTGCGTATCTCTCAGTCTGTTGCTAGTTGCCTGTCTGCGGATAGTGGTAAAAACGTTACTGAATCAAAGGCTGAATCAGAAGGCGAGGGTCCGCAATCCCTGATTCCTTTTAAAAGTTGTGAAAATTGGGTCTGTTCTTCTCATTCATCAAACACATTGAATACGCAGACCTGTGTTTTATAGGATGATGATAACACCTGATAATATTGGTTGTCCTCTTTGTTGTTAAGAAGTAGGTTCATTCAGTGGTTTGTTTTTATCTGTTATTTTGGGACAGAGAGGTGTAGCTGACATTATACCTGCTCTGTTGATGTCTCTTGAAACATATCCTTGGTTCTTTTCTTTGTGTCATGAGGCTTTTTTAGCTCTGATCCAGCTGGCAGATTTTCCATGAGCACCGGGCAAACAGACACAGATTTAAGCTAAGTGCCCATGACAGCCAAAGATCTCTTTCAGTCTTTGCTCAGGGTGCTTTTTCTGCCGTTGTGCGTCTTCATTTATTAAAACCGAAATCATTTTCTGATATCCAAAGTTCGTGGTACCCCTGCTTCATGTTGTCCCGTGACCCCGTTTGGCTTCTATAGGCTGGGAATGTCTGCTTGTTCAGTTTTGGGTCAGCCGGTTCCTCGCGCTTTGCATATTATGGCTCTGTAATTGTTTGTTTGCATGCGCTGCAGACAGATTCACTTGTGTTTCGTGATTAAGCCTGCCGCCATACTTTCTCAGCCTTCTGATCTCATTTGCTCTTGGAGCCTCTGCCGGGGCTTGGCTGGTTCCGTGCTTCTCTGGGGAAATGTCCCAGAAACACTAGGTCATATGAGACGAACAGCGTTTCGGCGAGGCGTTTTCACTCTTCTAAATGTAGTTTTTTTTCTCTGCCTGATGAAGTCAGACGAGATTTTTAGGTCAGATATTATAAATCAGCATAATAAGACCATTTTGTTGTCATTTTGTTAATGTCTGCAATCCTTGTAGGAGCAATGTGTTGAAGGCTGGAAAACAAATGTAAAAGGCTGCATCAAAAAGCACATCTGTGCTTTATTAATTTCTTTTGACTTCATTCAAGAACATGTGTGTGGGATTAAAGATTCACTGGAAACATGCCTTAGTCCCAGTGGAATTAAGCTATATGAGAAACTTTGGGTTTTTACTGGCACAAAGCTTCCGTGGTCAATAATAAGACAATGTTCTGCTGCAGTCTTAGGATTGTTTCATTGAAAGCATGCACAGAATGAAAGGAATTCTGCTTTACAGGCTCAAGCCCACATAGATTGTCCCTTATCCCTGTGGCCTTGAACAAAGCAAGCAAAGCTAGGACCCTACCCTTCCTATAGCATGGGCTACATTTTGTTTCATGTGAAGGGCAGTGGGCAGTGGGGCGGTGGTCCATGGACTGTGCAGGTCCGTATCTGTGACTGCCCGGGGTTTGTCAGGGTTCAGCGGTCTAGCCGGGGGCCGCCCGCGTGTGGGGGCGGATCGCGCCCGTCCGCCGGTCCCTCAGTGTGTCCCCGCCGCCTCTCTCGCTGCTCTGCCTCTCTCTCTCTGGCGCCATATGTCCCTCTCATCAGCACGGTCTGCCGAGCCATCGATAGAAGGCGCACTGTGCTCAGCTGGAAGTCAGATTTCTCCACCAATCAGTGACGGTTGCACTGCAAAGGCCAAGGGGTGCACGCTGCCAACAGTAAGCTCCGCGTAAGAGGGGTTTTTCCAGGTGGAAAGATGGGAAGAGGAGAGCACTCTGGGATGTGGATCGCCGTCTGGCGTCCTCGCTTTTGCGCGGACAGATTGTTTTGTTTGCTCTGGACGGGTGAAGCTGAGCAGATCTCGACCTCCAGCAGCAGAGTTTGGCTCCCTCATCAGTGAGGGAGGGAAAAGACCTTTTCTTTTCTTTTTTTTTTTCGCGCTTGGATATTGGCAGCAGAATACGCCCACATCGGAGTGTGAAGCAAATAGATTTTTCATGTTCGCTGTTAAAAGAAAGAGCTGATCCTGCAACATCTCATGAATGCTTCACACGCACCGTGGGCACGGCGCATGAATTTGCTGCAGGACTCTCTTGCATATTTTGTCCCACGTTTATACACTGGACAAAAACCTCTGCAGCATCGTTAACCTTGTGCTGACCTGCTGAATTGGCAGCGGCAACCGATGCTGTCATTGATTTAAAAAATTAGTTTCTCAGCTGGACTGAGGTGCAGTGGATGGTGGATATGTGGTAAGAAGGTATTTGTTTATTTCCGATAAACTGCCAAATGTTGATGTTAACAAGAGGTCATCGTAGTTTTCAGGAATTTTATGAATAAGACATTTTTTCATCATGGAATAATTGTTAGCCGTTCCCGGGCCTACGTCTCAGACCACTTCCTGTTCTCTCAGCCCATTTCCTTTACTCTTACTGTGCTCTTTTGTTGCCACACACTGCTGTGCTCTCCTGGTTGTATTTATCTTTTGTGTCGAATGTGGTGTCGCTGTGTTCTCCATCACCTCTCCCATGAATGCTGTTAACAGTGTTTGGCTGTATTGAATAGCTGTGGGGGGGCATTTATTAATGAAAGATGGGATTTCATTCACCCGGTGCGAGCATTACAATGTTCCCGCTTTGATTTTATGACAGGAGAGAAGAGATTTCGTTGTAGATTCAAAGCATTCCTGCTCTCTGTTTGTAACCTTGTTGTTCCCTCAGCTGTTCACAGAAAAAAAGGACTGCTGAAAATGCACTTCATGTCGTTGTAAGAGCTTGCATGTCACTTCCTTCCTTGTCCGTAGTGCAGAAAATGGCAAAGCGAACTCATCTGGTGATGTAAGTCTTTTACTCAGAATGTGTTTCGTAAGAAAACACATTGTGCCATGCTGCCTGTGTGTAGCTGATTTCCTCTGTCAATTGGAAGGTACATTGAAGCATTCCCATGATCACAGATCAGATACTTAGAACATTATGGTTACCAGGGGCTACATCCTTGCTTATGCAATTTTCTGCATGGTGCGCTGGTTACCAATACAGGTATGAGGAGCCACTGATGAAAAGAGTTTTATATGTATATATATATATATATATATATATATATATATATATATATAAAAGCCCCTCTTTGTGGTCAGTCACATTGAGCACCGCATGTGAATTACAATCACATTGAACTACATTATATAGGCATTATAGAGTGAAACCACACTTACAGGAAACTGTCTTTCTGTCCTGTTAACAGGCCACTTCGTCATTCCACTATATTGAAGGGAAATGACATGACTCCTCAAGGGTACTTTGCCATAAATGCTGTCTGAAGTCGGGATGAAAAAATGGAAGTGAGCCGTGATTCTCTCCTGTAGGTGACACCTCTCGTAGTGCAATATTAATGCAACTGCTATCGTTAGCTACACCCTGGGGCCCAGACCTTCTCATTTGCCCAGCGTGATCCAGGGCAATGGGAATCTGTTCCTCTGTTTCACCAGTAAACATAAGGAAGAAACAAACACTGTTCATAATTATATAGAGACTAAGGAGCATCCACTGAGGCCCTGGGACGCTGTACTTCAGGGCGCTATTGTGTGGGCGTTTCTGCAGAAGCTGTTTACTGTGAGAATGCAGCCTCAGGCTGGTCAAAACTATAGACAGGGTGCTTTTTCTGCAGGTTCATATTGTACATAAAAATGAATAATGTCAGCGTAAGTATGAAAAAACAATGATTGAGTTTTGTGCATGGAGATGCATGGTGTGGTTTGCGCTGGTAACGTGTTAATATTGGTATAAATGAAACATGTACTAATTTTTGCAGACCATTCATTCAAATGCAATTGCAAACTGAAACACTTGTAGATGAGAATCAAGAAATGTTAAAATGCAAATGCATTCCAAAATGAACGCATTCTGTGAATTCCTCCAATTTACTTGGATTTTAGCTACTTCTGTAGTTTGACCGCAGTGAGCACGATAGCTTTAAACACACGAAATATGTTTTGAAAGTGAGACATTCATTAGCTCCTTGGGGTGCATTAATAATGGTGAATACTCTCTCTCTTTCCCTCCAAAGCTTTTAAACCCTGTCCAGCAACCTCTTACTTCTATATTTACAGTAAACTCCAGGCAGAGGGTCACACCGTGTCCTAAATCACCTTTCGATTTCTTCTGGTCCACTTCTCGCTGACCTTATTGGCACAAATACACGGCTGCATTTTTTCTTCTTTTGACAATCACCCACAGTATGTTTAATCTCCTTAGCGCCGCCAAAGAATGGCGTCCTGTTTGAAACGGAACGTTTGGCCTTAATAAACCTGACCGCAGCTCGGCATGTGAGTAGGAGGTGAAGCGGCTCGAAGTGTGTAGGCGCAGCGGTGCTCTGTGCTGCCGTGCCGCTCTGAAACCCGGCCTGCGCGGAATTCAGAGCGTGATTACACAGCAGGTTTACAGTGCGGACAGCCAGCATTGCGGGGAGAGAGGCGTCGCGTTAGCTGGGGGGCTAGTTCAATGCAGCGCCTGTGTTTTTGGCTAAAATCATTTTCAGCCGATAGAGTTTTCTGGAAGTGTGTGTTTGTGTGTGTGTGTGTGTGTGTGTGTGTGTGTGTGTGTGTGTATAGAGCTCACCCCGCAGCCTTGGATGGCCCTCGACCGCCTGAGTGGTGGTGTCCGGGGTCAGCTCGACTTTGATGTAATTCTCTTGGCTCCCTTTAAAGAATCGCAGGCTTCTGGAAAACTCCTCTGTTAAAGCTGCTGCTAATGTGCTGTAGATTCACGTTTTTACATGCAGAATAGTTTTCTGGCAAACAGTCGTGGCAGTGTTGTGCTGAAGCTTGTGTTGAAGCTGGAATCTTGAGAAAATTTGTGATAAATTGCTGTGAATTTGTTATAATCCTGTGATGTTTGTCATCACAAATTAGCCATAAATTTAACAAATTCTTCTGGCAAATAATTCAATTTAGGAAGGGCCATCCCAGTTGAATGTCAAAGCCATTCAGATTCTTGTTAATAACTGTCCTGGTCTTTTGTTAACCAGTGTCTCTCTAAACAGTAATGCTTATGAGTTCAAGAAATAATAAACATTTTTTCGTTCTAGGTTTCTCAAGGTATAATCCATGTCGATCCCAAAAGTAGTTTTCCAAGGGTCCTGTATTAGGGGTCAGCATCTTGTTTTTAGACGAAAAAAATGGACAGGGTGGAGTGACACTATTTCTACGTGAGGAATGCTGTGTCTGCTGGTTAGCATTCAGCTTTCTAATCAAAATTTTGGTCTGAGTTCATTTGCAATGTGGCATCTCAAGCCTGTGCCTCTCCCTCCCTCCTGTGAAAGGCTGAATTTAGTTCATTAGCTTTAAATGACCTTTTTCTGATATGTTACACTGGCACCACTAATGATGTGGGACATTCAGTTTTGGGGGAGGGGGCAGTGGTACTTGTACAGGACACATGTGCTCTGTAGACAATGGGAATAGCAAAGCTACAGGTGAACCCTCTTTTGTTGTTTTCTTAGAGAGCCGTGGAATGGTCCAGGTCGACAGAGATCTTGCATTTTCAAAAGAAGGAAATAAAAACGCTCACGAGCAATGATGAAGTCTTTTTTATCTACTGCACATTGTTCTGTTGAGCCTGCAGTGCTGCAGTATTTTCAGTGTCATACAGGAAGCTGTCACATATTTGCAAAGACGTGACAGTGGGTATTTGAAGCAGTGAAATGAACCAGATGATCTTCACCATTTGAAATAGGTTTTAATTGTTATGAACATACATTAATTCTGACCTTTAGATGCATAAACCTATATTGATGGTGGGCTCAAATCGTGTGATGATTTTCCAATATACAGTAGTATGCTTTATGTTGAAAATGATTAGCAGTAAGATGATAATCATTCAGTAATTCATTCATCGATGTTGGTAAAACTATATCATAGCCTATCATAGCCAGCTAAATCTTCAAGTAACTTGCTCATCTATGATTATTGAGCGCTTCCATTCTGTGAATCTGCATTGATCTATATTCCCTATGAGGCTTTTAATAATTAATCATGACTGTTATTTGCCTCATGTAGAGATGGAGTCATTAATAGTAACCCGGCGTGGGGTCTGCAGTTAGCACTTGTAAACTGTCACCATGAATGGCATTTCAGCTTTAGCTTTGAGCATGCAAGTGTTGCTCATATCTAAACACGACCACAAGAGAACCCACCAGGGATGCCCCTTAAATCCTCTTCCTGTCTTGCTGTGTCTCTCCATTACACAATACATTAGTCATATTAGGAGATGTGCATGCAGAAGAGTCTCTTTCTTCTGCAGCTCTACGCCTCAGCACAGAAACACTCCGAGGCATGCGCTAATGTCATCTGCAACGGCATTAAAAATTCAGGAGGCTCCCTGGTCAGCTTGTTATATGCCATCATGACCGCGGTCATTGAGCCTCGCACTTACCTCGGATGATGGGACATTATCGTAACGTACACAGAAGCGCTGGCTGGCCGTAAGTGACGTGCTCTGAGAATGAGGAAGCAGCCCTTGGCCCCATTCACCGGAGAAGTGGCAATAACCGTAGCGTGAGCCAAGCCGTGGCAATCGGTGTGCCCTGAAATAATCACCCTGCCTGTTTTTGTGGGCTTGTTCCTTGTGGGCTCCGTACCCCCATTCATCGAGGTTTTGGCAGACCTCATGGAGCTCTCAGCCGAGTCAGGGCATAACCTAGGGCAAGCAGCAGGGGGGGCACAGGAGAAATGAGCGTGCCATATCGGTTATCTGGCAGTGCGGGAACCGCGCCACGCTCGGCGCCTCTGAGCTGTGACCGCCGGCGTTTCTGTGTCCCCTGACGTGGCTCTCTCTCTCCTTATATTGCAGCTTCTGAGCGAGAAGATAAGCGGCGCGGAGGGGACCAAGCTCGACGAGGACTTCATGGAAATGGAGAGGGTAAGAGCGCCGTGGCTTTAATTAGCCAGAGTGATAAACCTGCCAGAGAGCTGATCTGCCTGATCGCGCTATTTCTACCCACCTCAGGCAGCAGCCGATAACGCTTATACTTCGAAGAACAAATAAAAAAAACCCCATCTGTTGTTTATATCCGTGTTGATGCTTAAACTACCTGCTGTTTGATTGGGTGTTTCTTTTGGCAACGCGATTATTCTGTTCCAGAAAATTGACGTCACTAACAAGTCTGTCTTCGACATCCTGGCCAAAACCACAGAGTATCTCCAGCCGAACCCAGGTATGACATCACGTAGTGATTTCACTGTAGTTGGTTGCAGCTGCTCTCCTTTGTCGCTGTTCTGCAAGTAATGCAATATTCATAATACAGCAGATGCGATGTCCTGAAGTTAATTGAGTTGCCTGACATTTTAATTACCAGCGTTAATCTCCAGGTTTTGATGTGTGCTGCCTTTTTGATCTGAGCTACCTTTTGATCAAACTCTTAGAAAGTGCATAATTGGTGCCCCAGACATTCAAAAATCTGCCTGATTGGACGTGTTTAATTACTGGGTGGTGTGTCCAACTAAATGCTAAACTAAACTAATTTATGGTGTTCATTTTCAAATAGTAAAAAAAACATGTTCCAGAGGACTTAAAATTACCTTCAATTTACAAATGGAAGAGTACATTGAAATGAAATTTCTGATAAAGTAATGACGAAGAGAACTGCCACCTTCGAAGAACAGGTGCATTTCCCCTGAGGTCAGTCACAGTGTACTCACACTCCAGCTGTGATTGTCTCGCAGCATCCAGGGCCAAGCTGGGCATGCTCAACACGATGTCCAAAATCCGCGGGCAGGTGAAGACCACGGGGTACCCCCAGCCGGAGGGGCTACTGGGTGACTGCATGCTGCGCTACGGCAGGGAGCTGGGGGAGGAGTCCACTTTCGGTAAGCTCCCCCGGGGTTCTCCCCCGCACCGGGGAGCGGTAATCCCAAAAGTCCTCCCGTAATGTTGCTGTTATGCACACACCCACACGGACATGTCCGGGCATCACCGCCGCCGGTGTCGCAGCAAGGAACTCAACTCTGACACCTACTGGTCAGATTAATATACACTCCAAACAGAGCAGGATGGAAAGGAACGGAATGTAATGGAATAACTTTGCTTTCCGCTTTTTGTGGAAGTGTTTCCGTGGCCTTGACAATGCACATAATTAGACATTTGATTATAAGAGAATATGTTCAATTTGTGCTTCAGTCACCAATATTTGAAAGAAAAATCACAGCAATTATCCTTAATGTTTTGATAGGCTGTTGACATCTGTACATTGTGTGAGACCTCAAAATCCTATTTTCCAAATGGTTTTAGCCAACAAATTAGTTCCAGTATATTGAACGCTGTGAAGTGGCTCAATATTTTTGTTTATTAATGTTAGTCAGCGGTGAATCGACCAGATGCAGATCTGTGGAGAGCCGTGTTATTGATATGGTGTGTAATTACCTGTCCTGAAAAAGATGCTGCTCTCATGCCCTGGATACCCCCGCTCACTCGCACCCCCACTCCCCCAGGGTGCGCGCTGGTGGACATCGGCGAAGCCATGAAGCAGATGGCTGACGTGAAGGACTCGCTGGACATCAACGTGAAGCAGAACTTCATCGACCCGCTGCAGACGCTGCAGGACAAGGACTTGAAAGAGATCGGGGTGAGCGTCGCCGCCATCGGGGCCATGCGTTTGAAATGCAGTAATGATTAGAGACCGAAAAGCGAGAATTTCTCCCGTGCCACAGGCAGCATAATGAACTCTCTGGCAGAGGAAGCGCCTTCTTCTTTTCTTCTTTTATTCCCAGAATGCCTTTTTTTTCCTCCAGTCTTATGTAACTGCGGGTCGTGCACATTGCGTAATTAGGGAATAGTATGATATAAATTGATTAGAATTCATGAAGGCTATAAATGGATCCCAGTGATAATAATGCACATCAGAGCTAGGTTTGCCTACGGCTGTTGGAAGCTGATATGAAGTAGGCCTGCAAGACTGAACCTGTGGAGGGTTTTTACCTGCAAATCTATTATATATGAAACAGTAAAGCAATACAGTAAAACCAGCAAGGTACTGAATTAAATGAGTATCGCTCTCAATTCATAACTTTTAATGAGGAGTACCAAAGGCAGGCAGCGTATAAAACGCTGCTATTCAACAAAATCAATGCAGGAGAAACATTACTGAATACACCATCATTTAAGCCTCCAATAAAAATGACACAACTGGCTTGTTAACGTGATCGCACTGGCACAGTACAAAAGCAGTGCCAGTTTGCTTTTTCAGTCCACGGACACTGTGCGGCCATGTTTAATAACACAAACTGCTCAGTGTGCTGACGTGTCTTCCCATGCTTTCTCAGAAGTGCTGCGTTACCTTTCCGTGAGCTCCCTCCTCCATGTTTTCGGTTGTGTTTGTGGATGGGTTGTTCTTTTATCGTGTTGAAAAAGGCGCCTGACTATGAGCTATTTTTGAATGGTGCTTTATACGTCACAACACTGGTCTGTTAAATAGGGAATGGAAAACTTCATAGGGTGCTAGATTATTGCGTGTATTTACCCCTCGGGCTGATGCTCTTAACAGCTGACTTCATTTAAAGTATTGGAAACAATTACAAATTTTGCTACACTGCATTTAAATGACATTAGATAACATACCCATAGACAGTAATTGCTTTGGGAAGCGGGAATGCTTAAGCCGTTAGGGCGTTGGACCTGGGGTTAATCAGTGAATGATTAAAAACATACTGCTATTTATGGAAAACCCATTGCGAGTAATGACTGTATCACGGACCAATCGGCCCGTTGTTTATCTCACTGCAGCATCATTTAAAGAAGCTGGAAGGTCGCCGGTTAGACTTCGACTATAAGAAGAAGCGGCAGGGGAAGATCCCAGACGAGGAGATCAAGCAGGCTGTGGAGAAGTTCGAGGAGTCCAAAGAGCTGGCCGAGAGGAGCATGTTCAACTTCTTGGAGAATGACGTGAGTCTGAGTGCAAGGCCGCACCGCAGCGCTGAATGCTGCAGCTTTTCACCTGACTCCTCCTCACTGATAATGCCTCTTTGTGTCCTATTCACCCTGGGAACACGTTACACAACGTTATTCATTTTACAGACAGCTTTATCCAGGGAAAAAATATATTGCTTAGGCTTTACCTATTGTACAGTTTAACCAATTCAGGTGAAGTATCTTACCCGAGGGTGCTGCCTCAGCATGACGTCCGGGATGAGATCCAACAACCTTCTGGATTAAACTCCAATTCCCATAGCCCTGTGTTGTCCCAACAGTTTTCCTCATGGTCGGGTATTTATGTAACGGTGAGATTTGGGGATTTTCCCCATCTGTGGCATTAAAGGGCAGTATTGACACTCGCTGTGTTGATGCAGGTGGAGCAGGTGAGTCAGCTGGCCGCACTCATAGACGCAGCGCTGGAGTACCACCGCCAGTCCGCCGAGATCCTGGAGGATCTGAATAACAAACTACAGAGCAGGTAACGGCGCTCTCAAGCACCCTCTAATCACACACGTGAAAAGAATAGAACCTGCCTGGCTGCACACGCTATACCTCTAACTCAATGACATTTGATATCCCGTGGAGAAAATTACAGTGCACGAGCGATGTTTTCACTTCTAATCTGTGCTCTGAATTGTGAACACTGGATATTCAAGAGCTCACTGTATCATTTTTCAACCCCCCACCCCAGGATAACTGCGGCAAGCAACCGTCCTAAAAGAGAGTTCAAGCCAAAGTCTATAATGACCAGCCTAGAAACCATTGATAACTCGCAGCACAACGGTTTGTCCTACAGCTCGTCGTTCAAATCTTCAGGTAACCCCCCGCATTGTACGGCCTCTTTGTTTCCCGGGAGCGAAGGCAACAACAACACGCCCTTGCACATGTGCCGCGTGCTCCTTCTGATTCCTCTTTGTACTGCACTTTTGTCACAGTCTTTGTGTCTTTTTCCCATCTGTCATCTGACAGAATCATTATGCCGAGCATTGCATTCCATAAAAGATGTTTATGGAGAGAGAGAGAGCTTTGTGAAGCTTTGCCGCACCTCTTTAGAAATCTTTTGGCACGTTAGAAGTGCCAGTCACCCTGAAAGCCCAGCTGCTTTAACTTAGTTTGAATTATGTCATTTTTAACGCTGCTGGGGAGGGTTGGAATCTGCGTTCACATGTCCTGCGCTGTGTGGCTCTGTGTAATGGCTCATATCCCAGTTCGAGGTGGGTTGAAAGTGTGGGGGAGGAATTGGAGCACTTTTACAGCTACAGTTTTTATCTTCCTCTCACACGTGTAGCTACTTCTGCCTTTCACATGTTTTTTGAAAACAGACTCACAGTATTTGATAAGTCTGTCTTGTCAGAACAGGTATCCCCAGTGTTGATTATTACTAAAATGTAAGTTATTGAAGGGAAATATGGTTGAATTACATTACATTACATTACTGTCATTCAGTAGACGCTCTTATCCAGAGTGACTTACATTTTTATCCATTTATACAGCTGGATATTTACTGAGGCAAATGTGGGTTAAGCACCTTGCCCAAGGGTACAACAGCAGTGCCCCTTCAGGGAATTAGACCAGCAACCTTTCAGTTACGAGCCCTGCCTCTTACCACTACACCACACTGCTGCCCAGTAAACATCTGTGGAGATCAGAGGTGTTTGACAGTGCAGTAAGGAAACATTCCTGTGTAAAGTGAAGTGTACCTGTTTTGTGTGGAGTGTTTTTGGTGCTGGCTTGCTGGCCTCCCAGGTCCTGACCTCCATAAGCAAACCACTGCTATGTGTATTTCAAACCTCAGGGTCAGGACTCTATATGTAGGGAGGACTGCCCAACTGCTAGCTTTGCTTTGCTTTTCCTCTCTGTCTGAAGACTTGCCCGGTTGTTAATGTGTCCATTGTTCATTGCAGATGTCCAGATCAACCACACTGTAAATGGAAAAAGTAGGTATCTCAAAAGCTCAAAATTAATCATGCCCCAGACTAAGTTGTTTTACCAGCATCCTGCACAAACCCTCAGTTTAACTTAGTACTTTCAAAAATTCAGATTTCCTTACCTTTTTGCCATAATTCCTGACTTATCTGTGCACAGTTTTTTTCTGTTGAACTGTAGTTGGGATTGCTTCCTACAAGCTTGACTCCTAACCTAAAGCATTGCTGTCAGAAATGATTTTAAGATTGCACTCAGACTAACATCAGGTCATGACTGAGATCCATTCTAGCTCAACATCATAGTTGCATTGTTAGAATTCTTATATTTGTGTACATGCATACTCACATTTGAGATGCTTTGAATTTTTGGATCTGTATTTACCACAGTTACTGAATTACCAAAACTACTTGAGTTAACACTACCAAAATTTTGAGCAAGACCAGTCCAGACATTTCAGATAGCTTTGCAAAATGTGCCCTCTTGTGGTCACAAGGAGGTACAGCCACAGGTACAGATGAAGGGCTGCATTCTGGCACTTGTGCTTCAAAATCAGAAATTAATCCATAAACTAATTTCTTTGAAAAATTAACTAAAAATAAAAAATCCCAAAAACTAAATTAGGTAAGTGCTGTAATCAGGATTCACAGAGCAGATATGTATATGTAAAGGAGTACTCTCCCAGCCCAGCTACAGCAGTGGGTTCAGTAGGGTCATGCATGTCTCCATCTGCTTGCTTCACCGCCCATCTCCCCCTGTCTGAATCTCACCCAGCGGAAGAGTTCACCCCCACGCCCCTGTCATGGCCCGACAGCCCAAACGGCAACCGTGAGTACACCCCTGCCCTGTGGCCCACATCCTGCATTTCACACCCCCAACCACAATACCTCATGTTCTCACGCTGTGCCGTCATGCTTCTGCATTTAACATTTTACGATTTCTTGTGGCTATGTGGGCAGTGTTCCTCATGTTCAGATTGATGGATATTACTGCAGAGAGGCTGCAGAGTGCTTATTTTTAAACCCAAAAATCTAGCCAAAGAATCCTCCCAGGAGGAATCCGGTCTCTTATTGGATTTTTCAGTATTACGTGGTAGCGGTACATGTTCGCTTCATTTTCCTCTGCAAAAGTGTTGGCGAAAGGTACGTCGGTAGGCTGATCCGAGGTCAGTGACGCCTCGCTGTCGTCCCTCCGCAGAGCCCGAGGTGCAAATGGACCAGCCCTGCTGCCGGTCGCTCTACGACTTCGAGCCGGAGAACGAGGGCGAGCTGGGCTTCAAGGAGGGCGACATCATCATCCTCACCAACCAGATCGACGAGAACTGGTACGAGGGCATGATCAACGGGGAGTCGGGCTTTTTCCCCATCAGCTACGTGGAGGTCATCGTGCCTTTGCCCCAGTGAGAGGCGGACAGCACCTCGAGCCTCCTCCATCCCAAAACTCTGGACCTGAACTGATCCACCGAGACATTTCATTACTGGCGCTTTCAGCGAAAGCCTTGCCTTTTATTTCCTCTCCCCCCCCACACAGACTCTCCCCGCCCAACCGAAACGTCTTTGGTTTTGTTTTTTTTTTTTTTTCCATATTTATTTGGAACATTCTGCTCGCGGTGCGCGGCGCCTCCATTTCGTTCCGCTTGTTCTCTTTTTCGGAGATGTGGTTATGCATACGATGGGGGTTTTTCCGGGTTCCTCTCTCTCTCTCTCTCTTGCCTTCTCTGTACGTCGTTCTGCTCTAACGTGGACCTGTCCCATTACCTGCCTGCCGTGGTCTTAAGTGTTTCTGAAACACACTTTTAAACTGTGAGTATAACTGCAATTCTATGAATGTCCTCACCTGAGCCCTCTCTGTTTACATGGTAGAACTTGCTGTGACGCAAGGGGATCGCAGTAAGTATTACTCTGCGTCGGATAAGGCTAAACACCTTACTGCACTCACTTTTCAAGTGCTTTTTTAAATGTTGTTTGTATTGCACTAAAGCTTTAGAATCTACTCCCATGAATGCACATCGGTTTGCTTTTTTTTATCTCCAAACATTGCACTTTCCATTTTCCTCTTATTGAGATGAAACACATATTTATATCAGTCACAGCTGTAAGTCATCTGTATGGTAAATATATATATATATATATATAGATTGATATGGACCTTGACTTGTACTTCGTACTGTATGTGATGAGAAATTTTTTGCCCGCTATGTACCGTTAGTCCAATATTGTGGGTTGAATAAACTTACCAATTTGCAGAGGCTAATGAGGCACACGTTGCCATCACATCTTCAGTCGAATAGCTCTGTGCTTATTAACTGAGAGCAGCAATGCTTTCAAGTGTTGCAAGTCTTTGTAGCCTGACTGATTGTGTTTAACTGACAAACAGTTTTCTTGTCCTTATAGATTAAAATTGCAATGTTCTGTATGTCGTCCAGTGAAATTGCCAGGTAAGATTACTGATGAAAATTGCAACCCTCGAAATGATATGATAGCCATGCCATAAATGACTATGTATGCCATATGTATGATTTTTTTTCCCAATGTAATCGTCTCTGAATCATTTTGTAAAGATACATGTCTTTGAAGTGTTCAGACATTCCATTTACCCACGAAGAAAGATTGGGTACAGCCATGAAATTTATTCACACACACTTTTATTTCACGTTTTTCTTTGTATGTTGTTTTAGCTGGACCAAGTAAACAAGAGAGGAATAGATCGTCAAAATTTGAACTACTGGGAAATCGATTCAGACATTTTGACACAGCAAAGTGGGTAGATATCAAAAAGGCCAATTTAAACATCAGAACTCATTTGCCCTTCTTTATTCTGTTTGTAAAATCAGTGGAAATTTTTCATCAAGTTAAAATCGAGGAATGTTTCAAAGGACATCAGAGCGAAGCACTGCTCCTCTCACTGTAACAGTATTTAACCTGAGAGCTGTTCCACTCAATTGACTTTGACACAGAGAGAGTCTCCATTTACAAACGGGGGAAAAAACATCAAAGAAGTGAAATTTTATTACATTACTTGTCTGGAACGCCATTGTGGGTGTTGAATGACCAAGATGGAATATTGGACATGATTGAAATCGCGTAAGGCTTCACTACACTACTTTGCAGTGCTGTTCTACACAATCATTCCTCTGGCTTTGTTTCAACTCTTTGTTTCAACCCTGTGTTCAGTATTCATTTCCCCATTGTTTTCTTTCCTGCAGTGTAATTTATACAAAAAATGGTTTTATAGATGTTGTAAATGAATATATTAATACATATATTACGTAAATAAATGAAAAGCAAATATTGAACAAATGTTGCCTGCATTCCCTAAATCTAGTTTGTCTGCTCTGCTTGGTTTCTGCTCTGGTGTGACTCACCACAGTTTTCACCCAAAAATGCCTTCAGACCCGACCAAATGACTGAATGACAATTCCGACTGCAGTAATGTCACCACAGGACAAATGGAGCAGCACTCTGTTGATTCAGCGTAACATATATGATGGGTGTGAAGACACATGCACCTAGGTTCCACACACTGCCTGGGTGACGCCAGTAGTTTCAATTTAAGACTTACTCATTGCAGAGTGGTGTGTTATACTCGTACTTGTAAATCCAGTCGGGAAAGGGCCGTCTAAATCCAGACTTCAGTGCTCCTCTGCTTAGAGGCTCTCCCTTTGCTGGTCTTGTTCTTTACTGACTGCATAACCCTGGGATGGTCTTGGCTTTGCCCCTCCGTCTCCGTCTCCTCTCTGAGCGGGGAGCAGTTGCCCGAGCAGGTCCAGTCCGCCTTGTGCTCCACCACCAGGTCCAGCGTGGGCAGAGAGGTGGTGCTGGTGACGTCCCTGAACGTGAGGGAGGCCACCGAGTGGCCGTCCTGGTTGATGGCCTCATAGCCGCCCCAGGAGCCTCCCCCCTCCTTCGCGCGGACGGACCTCCTGATCTTCTTCCAGCCCAGGTGGTTGAGCTCCAGGAAGTTGAGGAAGATGCAGAAGACGCCGACGCAGAACATGAAGACCAGGAAGATGGTCTTCTCGGTGGGGCGGGAGACGTAGCAGTCCACCCGCTGGGAGCAGGGGAAAGAGGTGCAGACGTAGTGTGAGGGCACGCGGAAGCCGAACAGCAGCCACTGGGCGAGGACGAAGCCAATCTCCAGGGTGGCCCGGAAGCACACGTGGAACACGTAGTATTTGGATAGCACCCCGGACCTCCCGCCGGCTTCACGGCAGGGCCGCGGCCGGGCCACCGAGGCGGAGGCGGAGGTGGCGGCAGGGGCCACTGCGGCGGCGGTGCTTTTCCCCTCTCCCTGAGCGGCGATCCCCTCCAGGATGTCCGCCAGGCTGTGCCCCAGGTGCCGGTGGGACCTGATGGAGCAGCTGTCGGAGTCGCAGCTCCGGGCGTACGCCTCGCGGCTCTCCTTCGCCCGCTCCCCCTCCGCCTGCTTGGACAGGTTGTGCCAGGTGTAGATGATGAAGCAGAGCGAGGGCGTGGAGACGGTGATGATCTGGAAGACCCAGAAGCGCGGCTGCGAGATGGGCGCGAAGGAGTCGTAGCAGACGTTGGCGCAGCCCGGCTGGATGGTGTTGCAGACGAACATCTCCTGCTCGTCGGCGTAGACGTCCTCGGTGGCCACGGCCACGATCAGCAGCCGGAAGATCACCATGACGGTGAGCCAGATGCGGCCGATCATGGTGGAGTGCTGGTGCACCGCGTCCAGCAGCCGCTTCAGCAGGGTCCACTCCGTCATGTCTCTGCGCAGGACTCTCCTGAAGTACACCACTTGAAATAGATCCACTTTAGCCCTGGCAGCGCTGTGGACAGGCGTTTTCATGTTGCAGCTCTGGGCCCGGGGCTGCGTTGCCATCGCTGCAGTGAGCCATCGCTTTCTCCTTCAGAGATAAGCCGAGTCTACACCACTGCTGGCCACTTGACAAAAGTCACATGGTCCCCCCTCTCTTGTCTTCGGGCCCCATTTAAAACCGTTTGAGAGACGGCACTCTTCCTCCTTTAGAGGACACCGCGATAGTGCTGGCTGATAACATTCTTTATAGATTACACTGTTTGAAGATGCTGGGGTTGCTTCTCCTTTAAATGGTCATGCATTTATATATGTTTCTAAGATAAAGAATGCCATTTTTAGGGGGTGTAAAACAGACATCCTGTTTGTGTATTGGGTTGAAGTAAAAGAATAAAAAACATGACACCTTACCATTAAGATTTTCATTTGTGTATTCTTTCATTTCCATGAGAATCGTGCTGCATTTAACATGCAGAAATTACGGAATTAACAGAAAGAAGTACATTTCTGTTTTATCTAAATAATTTATTCATTCATCCATCCCTCAGGTCAGTGTTTTCTGGCTATTTTAATGGGATTTAGGGGGTTCTTACTATGAAGGTAAAAAATCATACAATTAAATAAAGTTGGAATCATTGTAAAATTGTGGGCCACATAGGATACAGTAACAAAGGGAATGAGGTAGAAATCTGGTATTCTCTCCCACGACAATACTATGATTGATGTTTCTTATGCGAAAATGAGGTTGAATTAAAAGTATGCGATTACGGCTTAGTCTGACCCTCTCCGGGCCCTAACCAATTAGTGCTTTGCGGTGAGTTCGTCGTATGAAATAAAATTAACTTTGGAAGAGGCTAAATTATGAAGTAACGCTACCTTTCCCGACCTCACTGTAAGTATAGTTCATTAAGCCTTATTTAGGATAGGGATGGAATGAGTTAGCAAATCACTTGCGAAAGTGCGATCATATTCTCCGATTTTTATGAAACAATATTTCCTCCCTGACTGCTTGCGACAGTCTTCCAGTCACAAAACACCCGGATAACAACATTTGCGGTTTCATTCTTCAAAAAGCCTGCTGAGAGCCTGAATGCTGACTACGCACTGACCTGCTCCCCTGTTTAAGAGTGAACCATTAAACCATGGCTAAATCTATTATCTTAAAACTCTTAACTATAAATGCTTCAAACGCTGTTGCTCGGCTGTTACTTACAGCTGTCAAACGAGGGGGCTGCCTCTGTCATCTTTAAGGAAATGAGAAAGGTCCCCCGAATATGCGGAGAGCTCCCTGCTTACCAACTGAATAACCCCCGAGTCGCCCTTATTTGGGTCTGACATAAGGGGACGTAACGATAAAATACTTACCATGACTAAAGTTCTTACTGATAGCCTTTTACTCTGTCTGCTTCCCTCTGGCTATCAGATTAAGGCCCTGAGGTCCCAGGCCTCAATAGGGCTCTCCTGCCTGACTGTGTGGAACAAAGGAGAAAAGGACTTTCTGTATGTTTCTGTGCCAGCAGGGCTCCCGGGAAGAGACTGCCCCAGCAGGGGGTCTTCCTCAGAGAGGTGACCTGCGCTGTCCCGGGAATGTCTGATTACACCCTCCATCCTGCACCAGACCAAAGTCCCATACCCCCGCAGACTACACCCACAGGGCGGTGAACAAAACACACATACACAAACGGAAACACGAATGCATACATACGTACACAGACACACAAGCACATACAGTACCAGTAAAAAGTCTGTACACATCTATTCATAGTACATTCTTTATTTTTTAACTATTTTACACATTTTAGAATAATAGCAAAGACATCAAAATGAAAATTAAATGACACAAATGGAATCATGCAGTGACCGAAAAAGCATTAAACAAATCAAAATTATCTTATATTTTAGATTCTTCACAGTAGCCGAAAATATTTTTTTAAAAGAAATCCATACGTAGGCATCGACTTCACTGAGAAACAAATTTCAAGCATTTAAGCGTAAGTCTTGTCTATAGATCAAAATGTCTTTGAATGCATGTTTCCTATTATCTTAATCAGGTGTGTCCAAACTTTTGACTGGAACTGTAAAAACAAAAAGAGGTATGCAAACACACACACACATGCACAAATATTGAAAGTGCACTCACACATACACACATTCACACACAGGCATACAAACACCCACACAGACACGCCCTCCCCCCCACACACACGTACACATTCATACAGGCACACACACTTGGATATATGATTGGTATAAAATCAGTGAGCATACACAGTTTACTGTCACAACATTTGACATCTTGCAGGATCCTTATACTGCCTGAGGCATACACATCACACACAGAGGGATACAAATAAATTTCCCCCATCATATATAAAGCTTTATTTTTACCAGTTGGGGGTTTTATATGTTAACTGTGTGTTGTGTCTTTAGTGCAATAACATTTAAACATATTTCATGAATGGAAAAAGGAACAGACAAGGAACTGCCTCTGGCTCAGTGAAACACGCCCCAGTTAATCATTTTGATCAAATCCCTCAAGGGATTTAATGAAAGCTTGTTGAACATTACAGTAATACTGTCCACAGCAGGGCTCGAGAACCACTTTGTGCATAACGCTTTCATATATTGCCTTGGAATACTGGATACATTTCCATTGAGATTTATGGGAGCAAAAAAAAAAAATCATGTTTATTTGCATTTTTTAAATGGCCGTCATGAAAGTTTATGAGCACTTTGAATTAATGCGGTCTTAAACACCAAGTGCCTATTTGGCAGTGCCCGTCGGGGGTGACCATAATGGGGTCTTTTCCTCCCTGTAACAATAGGGGTGTTATCTGCGGGCGCTGGGACGGGCTGCGGGGTGTGACACGGCGCCTCGCGGCGGCCTGGCCGTCTCGTCTGACCCCCGCGAAAAAGAGGAAGTCCATCTCCAGACCCGCTTGCCAGGTTTGTTTTTATCCCCGTGGTAATCCGCGGCGTCTGGGCCCTCTGTACTGTCCCGAAAGTGTCAAAGGAATTATTCACCCCCTCGCTCTGTTCATGAAGGAATTCACAATGATGTCCGTCCCCCCCTCCGCCTTTGTGCCGGGCAGCTTGTGAATGAATAGCAGATAGGATTAGAGCAAATACAAAAAAAGCAGAGCGAGAGAGCGAAAGAGAGGTAGCGAGAGGGAGAAGCAGAGAGAGACGGGCAAGAAAAAGGGAGAGCCGAGAGCTGGTGGCAGAAAGGGAGAGAGAGAGAGAGACTCCCACAACTCCCCTCGGCACTGTTCTCCACGGCCGCACTTTCATCTTAGCTTAGAGGAAACTTATAAAGAGGGAACAAGACATAAATATGAATGGACAGGTCGCTTTTTTATTGCCTCTCTCTCTCTCATAATCTCTCGAGGGTTACAGAAGTGGATTTCTCGCGTTTCTTTTTCTGTCTTTAGGTTCACAAGGTCTGCGCGGCCTTCCTCAAACAGTGTGCGTGGCAGCTTTTCTCTGAACATCTGTTCTGATTTGAAGTGCAGCGTTCCCTTTGTGGTGCATGCTCGGAACAACAACCTCCTAATCAACCTGAAGATACACAGAACGATATAAGCAGAAGGCTGACATGCACATGCATGACCCATCTGATGACACGGACACAATCAAGTGTTTTGTTTCTGGAGAACAATAATTTCACCATTATTTCTTATAAGCAGATACTGTATATCTCATTTCCGCCTTGATGCTATTGTCTCTTAAACATTGTCTAACAATCACAGTGATGTTTGCTTTGTCTGGTTGCAAGCACTGCGGATGGAGGTGGAAACAATTGGTAGCATCAGTGTTTTGGAGAACTCTGTGGGAGAGGAATTGAAACATTTTATTTTCGTTGCACTTCGATCTGCATTAGGAAACAACAAACTGAATTCTATAGGCTTTGGTTAAAGTACAATGAGGAATTCCCTACTGTACCATGCACAGTGCAGCTGGGTTCGTGAGTTTCCATCAAATCAATGGTAGCTCAATTTCACATGCAAATCTATATTTGCAAGTATTTTTTTTCACTAAATACCATGTTAAGCTTTTTTGCAACAAGTGCATTTTCAATGACACTACCCTTAGTTTTAGAAGTAATGTGCATCTCCTTTAGAATGTTACTTCCCTATAGGAGGGCAAATAGGATCAAAGACGAAGTGCATTTGGAAGAGATAATAGGCCTCTTAACCAGGTGGCTAAAATTAGAAGTTCACTTCATGGCAAGAGCCACGGCTGTACCTTTCGACTGACTTTGAAGTCGCACCAGCGCCTTCAACAAACCAGAGTTTTTCAGTCGGCGGCCACGGCCAAATTACCATAATGTCTGGCAAATTAAAAGCCGGGCAGCGGCGATGTCTAACTGGATTAGGGGGCTGTGGCGGGTAGGTGCCCTTGGTGTAACTCGCGGTGATGTGAAAAGGATTTCCATTTGTCTAGTCCGTGCCTGCTCTCCCCATCTAATCCCCATCTATTCCCACCGCTGACCTTGAGCTGAATGCTAATCTGAGCTGCGAGGAGCAGCAGACTCGTCCAGCGCGTCTTTGGAGGCGAACGCTCTGCAGATCGAGAGAGAGCGAGCCAGCCAGCCAGCCGGCCAGCCAGCCAGCAAGCCTCCCTCTCTCCCCCTCCCTCATCCAAACCCCGGCTGCTTGTTTTCATTCAGCGCCCGGGACATGGACCGCACTGCCGCCGCGGTGGTAAGCAGTTTACTTTTTGGTAAACTCCTCTTCTCTTCTGCGCCCCCGCCCCTGCCTGGGGGTAATTGATGTTGCCTGCGCTTCGTGGTCTTGCCGAGCTTCCCTGTGTTTGCTGTTTGTTGCGTGTCACGCTGCGGAGTGCGGTGTTTGGATACCGGCCCGCTCTCTGCCCCTCAGAGCGCCGGGTGTGAGCGGTGCGTCTCAGTGCAGCCGAGCGCGTATGAAAACACCGGAGCACAAGGGGGCTGTAAACGCGCTTATCTGCACGGCTGGGTGGGTAGGATTTACAGTCTGCTGCTGCTGCTGACGGGGCAGACGAGCTGACGGATATGAATGAAAATTTACTCTGGCTTTAAGTGCTCCAAGTGACGCGAAATGCTTTTAAAGATAATGCTGTTTTTAAGCACTGTGCTGCGTATTGGTCTATGCACACCTGCCCTAATGCATTGCTGCATCCAGTAGATCAGTACTGCAAGTGCCATATATTTTGCAAAGAGTTTGTTGTTGTACTGATATTTAGCAGGAACAGATGACTGAACTGTATTACATCAAACATCCATTCTGTGCTGTATACTGTTCAGCGTGCGTTAAAGGTGAGGATTAGACCATAATCCTTGTTTAATTCTGTGAATAACAGTCTAGCATTATGTAAAGGTTAGAAAGGTCAGGGGACATTGGCTATTTATCTCATTCATAAAGAGAGCTCATGCTTTAATAGCTGGACATGGCTTGCTGCAGTAGGTTTTCAGACATTAATTATTGCACATGTGACAATGTAACCTTGTGATAGTTTTATGTTAAATTTCAATGAGATCTGAATGCTGTAGCATGCAATCAGTATTTTTAAAATGATCAGATCAGCTGTTAGGATAAAAAACACAAACAAACACACAGAGACTGATTACAGTTCTTCCAGAGCAATGCAGATGTTCAGGTCGGAGCTGCTGTAGTTTTTCCTGGCCGTTGGAGACACGTGCAAAACAAGTTCACAAGAGGAAATGGAGCTTCTGCGGCTGTGTTTACTTATCCAATTTATACATGTCCAGGACAGGCTGAGAGCCCCAGGATTACCAGGGCTGTTACCCCCTTTCTCCCCGATGCTGTCTGGAGACGCCTGGGGACAAATGTAAGGCTGAGATCAAAGGGACGGCAGGTCTGCTGGCTAGTCTTGTCTCATGCCCCCCTAAGCCTCTCTCCCCTCTCTCTGCACACAGCCCAGACAGAGTTCGACCCGAATCGAGCGTTCCCTGTAAAACCTAATGAGGAAATAATAAAAGAACTCTCCCCTACCGCAAGGGCCGGAATAAAGAGAGCGCAGCCCTACTGTATGCAAAACCCAGAGATGCAGTTCCCACTTGCCTTCACAACAAGCAGGAGTTTTGAACTGGACAAACAAAGGAACTCGCATGAAATATTCAGAGTCCCGTTTATTGGGTTGTAAATTAGGCCACACTCCCACATTCAGGACCGCGTTTCAGTCGTTCCCAGGACAGGAATGCTGGAAAAGAGGGGGGAAAAAAAGAAATGAGGTTAAACTCACTGTGGTAGACGTTTCGTATGTATTTCAGACGTTTCCCTACACAGACGGGGGAGGGATTAAAGCTAAGAAGAGCGAGTGCTCGCCGCACTGACCTCATTGTTTGCTGAGCGTCCTTTTGATTTTCCCTTCACTTGATTCCTGGTAAATATACCCTACTGATCCCCATATAAAAGACAAAAAAAAAATCACGGGGCAACAGGCCATTCTTCCATTGTTTGGGTGCTGCCTAAGAACGATCGGATGTGAGCTCCTGAGAGGATTATGGGAAGTCCCGGGGACCTCTCCAGCGAGTGGAGAGGCTACAATATCAAATTTGTTCGGATCAACATCTTAATTTCCAGACATGTAGTGCAGAGGCGAGGTTGTTATGCTTTGCTGCTGACCGGTAGGTTTGTGAGCTGCTGCCATTTTGCTGAGGCCCGCTCCATCCAGCAGCATTGTCGTCAGTCGTCTGTGCGTTTCTGTCTCGTTTCAGGTGGGATTTTGCTGAGCGGACTCAATGGCCCTCCTCCGCAGCAGCCATGGCCTCTGATGAACCTGTGGACCCAGCGGCGGTCGGCGCCGGACTGCTGGACTCGTTAGCGCAGGCAAAGTCTCTGTTCGAGCCCGCCGGAGAGGAGCATTTGGATCCCCCCGTGCAGGAGGTCATCGAGTGTGGCGGCCATGTCCCCTCCGTGCCGTCCACCCCCAGCCGCAACAGGTGGGTCTCGCCCCGAACAGCCGACGGAAAACAGAGCCAGGCAGAGCCCAACTGGAAGAGGGAAAGGGCCAGCTGATCTCACTCAGGCCTGGATTCAATCAGTCCTGTGACTCCAAGCTGAATGCAGGGGTTACTGTTTTTCTTCACAAACATGTTTTTGGTGACTTCAGCAGTCAACATTAGTGGGGAAAAAATGTTTTTCATTAAAAAAAGTAATAAACGTAATTGAATCCAGGCCTTAGAGCGGCCACAGCTGTTCCACGTCATGTTTTGTAGCATAGAAATGAGGAAAAAAAAACAAAACTATTAATGACCCAGACATTTGTGCTCTTTGCAGTTTTCTGTGTGATTAAGCCCACAGCTGATTAATTACTTCAAGCTAAGTCCTGCTCATCTCAATCCAATTCAATATGAGGTGCATGAACAGACAGGCTGTTTAAGACATTTTTCAAATTGGCTTTGTCTTTTCTGGAATATAGTAGTATTAAAAAAAACATTCAATGCACTGAATAGGCTAAATTATTACAGAAGAGATCAGCAGAAGGTACTTGTAAGATTTTTTAGTTGATGGAAATAAAAAAAAAACAAGGTGCACTATGGATAAAGCTAGGGAGGGAAACCAAACCTAGCAAAAAGAAGTTTCAAATATGCATAAAAATATTAATGTGAGGAGAAACGTGCATCAAAATTAAGACTGAAAAGCATATACAGGGACCCGAGTCTCTCACAACACCACTTTCCAAGCTTAGCTTGTTTTGCAGTCTAAATGGTTACCCTGGCCCTTCCTGCCAGTACTGACTGTGGGTCGCTCTGTGTCAATGCAGCCTTTGCGAGGAGTCCTTCTGCCGGATCTGTCACGAGGGCGGCGGCCTGGAGGACCTGCTTTCACCCTGCGAGTGCGCCGGCACCCTGGCCATGGTCCACCGCAGCTGTCTGGAGCACTGGCTGACGGCCTCCAACACCAGCCGCTGCGAGCTCTGCCACTTTGAATTTGCCTTGGAACGCTTGCCAAAGCCACTCACCGAGGTAAAGAAAATGGCGGGCGCTCGGCCGCGCTCCACCTCGGGCCGCGGGGCCACAACAGAGCCAGGAATTAAGCTGGCCCCTCCCCTCCTCTCCCTGCGCCAGCGGAGAGGACAGTTTGAACCATTAGGATGATTTACTGCAGGCTGGGTCAAGGTGTACGCTATCTGACCTGACCACAGTGCAGTCTGATGAATGAATTAAAGCCAGTGACACTTTCTTTTGTGTCTTATGCGGTGTCATCAATTCTCACTTAAATGAAAATGAAAATGTAAAAGAAATTAAAAAAAATATATATACATTTGCCTCATTTCCTCACTCAAAGTTAAGCAAAAGAGTGCATTGTGGGTATGCTGAATAGAGCTCGTTCTTATTAAAAATTCACAGGCTTCCAACAGTGAGATGTGCTGCCCCAATGAGGAATTTAATCAGCACTATTGGGAAAACTGCTATATTTACTATGTTAATTAAGAGTCCATTCTCTGCATGCCTGCTGGATAATCATTAGCCTCACATTTCCTTGAGCTTCTGTATACTCCTTGGCTCCTTTCACCCAACAACCATAAGGAATTGAACTAGGCAACGCTGTCCCACAGCCAATTAAATGGCACTGCCCAGACATTGTGTCAGACGACGAAATGTTTGATACCAGTCATAGTCTCTCCTCGTACTTGGCTGCCTGTTAAAGAGTCTGCTGTCCCCCCTGCTGCTTTTAACTGTAAAGCCACTTAAGCATGAAAATGAGATTAGATGGTGTTTCCTCTCCATGGCAGAGAGAACAGGGTATTACGTTTTATTAATGGACATTATCTCATGCACCAACGGGGACCTGGGATAGCGCACGGTAATCTGCTGATTGCGTCCCGTGTGCTCTACAACTCCAGCCGGTGGCAGCAGCCGGGTGTTCTCCACCTCGGCTGTTTACTCTTTACCAGAGTCTCAGGGAAGGAGCTGTGAGCCGTTGGCATGCAAACCTAGTGGCATTACACAAGTGGTAAATCTCACCTCCTGCCTAGCGTGGAACTTTCTCCAAGATTAGCAGCTTTGTGCTCACGCTGTGATAAGAAAAACATGCACCTTGAGTAGAAGTTTAAGCCCCTGTTTTCACTGTCTACTGAAATAAGTACAGGTTTTAAACTTAGTGGGACTAACCTGTTAGAGTTTTCAAATAAACTTTTGGAAAATGACCATATTCTGGAAGTGGCCCAATCAAACTGACTACAGTCTGTCTCTCTGTTTTTACTCTCTATTCAAGTGAGCCAAGACATTTTAAACCCTACCCTGCAGTACTACCTTGTGAAAGAAAATTACGATTTACGATTCTTGAAAAGTGATGGCCCGTTCCTTTTTTCCGGTGAGAGTATAACATTTGCAGTAAGATCCTGGAAGTGGTCCCGTCACACTGACTGCAGCCTGCTTTCCTGCTGGTTCTCAGTGGCTGGACACCCCATCCACACAGCACCAGAGGCGGACGCTGTGCGGGGACGCCATCTGCTTCCTGTTCATCACCCCGCTGGCCTGCCTGTCGGGCTGGCTCTGCGTCCAGGGCGCCATGGACCTCTACTACAGCAACAGCATGGAGGCCGTCGGACTCATCGTTCTAACCCTTGCACTGTTCGCCATCTACCTGTTCTGGACCATTGTGAGTGGCCGCTGTTCCGTGTTAACTTCCATTGTTGCCTCAGCTGCGGTTTCATTTTACTCTAACACTGTGTCACTAAGCTTACAAAATTAAGGTAATATGTCATGCTGAGCAGGGCTGTGTGGATTAGCCTAATTATATTACTGGACACAATTCAAGCAGAATATTACAAAATATTCCCTCCTATGTGATTACACAAAACTCATTGGCACCTTTCACCTGTAAACATAATGGAAGGCCTTGTACGGTACTTTGAATGAAGTATGTCCAAATGCAATTTTGAATTAAAGGCTAAAAATATACAGCACGTCATTGTGATAACCCAGGCTTCTAAAATTATTCCCATGCTAGGCTAGCTGCACATTTTGGAATCTCTATTAAAATGTAAATGTTAAAATGTAAAATGTTGGGTGATAGAGAAGATCATGATTTCAGTTTCCTTATTTTAGCGTAGACCGGTTCAACTTCAACAGAAAATGACCTCATTTTTTAGCACCCAACATTAACTATTTAAGGTTTTTTTAACATCTTGGTAGTGTTGGACTGCCCATTATTCCACTGTCTGAGCAGAATCTGATGTAGGTATTTTTAAAGCTACATAGACTTACAGTTCAATCATCCTTTTGAGTAGAAAACAGTAAGAAGAAAAACTAAGTGAGAATTTATCCGTTGACAGGTTTCGCTACGTTACCACATCCACCTTTTCGACACGTGGAAGAGCACCAATCAGAGGGTCAGGCTGCAGATTCCCCGGCCGGCACTGTTACCGTGCCGTCAGCGAGCGTTTCCCCCGCGCTTCCTCAACAAGGACACCAGCAAGGAGACCGTGGTGTAGCTCACTGGATCACCATTTTAGACGGACCACTACCCCATCACAATCAAACTGGTCTTATCTTCTTGTGGACTGATAAACTTCATGGTGAATATACCATCTTTTTTTTCTCTTTTGGGGAAAGGAAAAATGAACTGTTTTATATGTACAGATTTGTTTCCTTTGTTGTTTTTTTTTTTTTTTTTAAGAAATCATGAACACTGAATGTGGAAAGGAATTTCACTGGGATTAATATATGCAGAATCTGGACAATTTGGGACGTGATGAAGGTTTTTTTTTCTTGAGCTGCTGTGTCAATCATTACCACAGCGCTGTCTGCAAACAGTTTACAACTTTCCTTAAAAGTCCCAATGTCTCTAGTCATTCCGTGCTGCTACCATGTGATATTTATACAATCTACCAACAAGTCAGCCCCTTCAGGTTTACACTTGCAGTAATGTCAGGTCGTAATAGCCACACCGTGCAAATGACCAAGGGCATCTATACTGTCAGGTCAGTAAAAATCTTTATTGAAGTTTTACAAAAGACTGTAGAATACATCTGGTGCAACAGACATTTAATAAATAATAGACTAGGTTTCTGACATTTTCACAAAAAGGCAAAACAACTGTTCTTTTCAAAGACAAAGGACTAGTGTGAAAAGGTCTTTCCAATATTTTTGTAAAATGTATGTCATTTACTTTAGATTTTTGTTAGGAATTATTTTAATAAAGCCAAAAGGGAAAAAAACATTGTCTATCCAGCAGTGTATGAAGATGAGACTGAGAATTATTGAAGACCACTTTTTAACCGAGCAAGACCCAATGCAAATTATATTCCAAATATGGATTAATACTAAGTCAACTGTAGGTTCTTGAATCAAAACAAAGTATGCCTGCATCATCAGTCTACTGTGTGTTGCTACATGTTCAGAAAAAAATTATTTTCACATTAATACTATCACAAATGCTTCCAAAATGCCTACTCAATTTGACCGTTTTTCTTTGGCTTTTTGGCAAAAAGGTGCTCCTGATATCATTATTTGGGCACTTTAAAGGAGCAAATACTAATTTATCTGCAGCCCATTTCAACTGGTGATGCAGCTGTCAAGCTCTACAGGGAGAATGCCTATTGTTTCAGGAAATGCTAATATTAAATATAGCTTAAGCGCGCAGATTCACATTGCCATGGCAGAATCCTCCATAAAACTATCTCTAGCTTGTGTATATACCACAGAAGCAGCATTACACAATACAGAGGACAGTGGCAAGGCAGCTGGACAAATAAAAGTCCAAAGATACCAGCATAGCTGTGTCACTTATTTCTGCCCATATAAGGCACAGTCAAATCCCCATGTAAGTGCTTCAGATTCATTCATGCCTCTCTCCTTGCAGTCTGGGTTACATTCTCTCGAGCCTTAGGGACGACTTGGAAATGCTTTCATACACAAAAGGGGAAAACCTACGCGCTGTGCTTTCCACCTTCAAACTACACTAGGGAGAGATTCATAAAAATATCTCTGGTAAATCCGGGTAAACATTCCTCGATTGATACTTACAGTAGACGTACATCCGGAGCAGAAAAAACATGTTACACAAGTAAATACAACTGAACGCAAGTAAGGATGAGAGGAGGAATTTCAGCTCCTAGTGTGGGACTCTGCTAGTAAATGTCGTTTCACACTTTTTCCCCCCCAAAAAGATGCCTTTCCAATGGCTGCAGTCCAGTGACTGGCACCATGTGCAGGTTGGAGCCCAGAGGTATGATCCTCACAAGAGTCTAGTCTTGCTCACATTTGTCTGTGCTGGCCGAAATGTTGACATTTTGATTGTACTGAACACATCTCCTTACTGTTAACATGGCAAAGCCATGCAGCTGATAAGTACTTAAGGCCGTTTTGGGCATCCTTGTCTTATGAGTGCAAAGGCCTGCGCCATAGTGTACAGGACGGTTTTCCATCACATGTAAATGTGCACAAACAACTATTCAGCTAAGATCCTGTGTACTGTGCTACCAGCTTCACCCTATTCTGGAACTTCGAGTGAGAATGCCAAATAACTGGCTGGTACAAAGTCAAACTATATGGTAAAAGTCCTACTAGAAGTCTCTTGTACACAGGTGTGATGTCACAGTGCTAATCGTTTGAATACCAAGTAGCCTATGTGACCCTGTCGAGGTCAAGAGGGGATAGACAACTCTGAGACAGATGACCCGGGTGACCCAGGAATCACCTCTGCGACAACAGTAGTTATGGGAGCCTGTGACAGTCAGAGAAATCAACCTCACTATTCAAACTATGATTCTCAGTAAACATTACACTCCAGAGAGCTAGTAAGCCAGTGTGTGACTAAACCATTGTTGTGCTGTATTTTCATGAATGTTGAAAATTTGTTTAGAGTTACAGTGATGAAATATTACTCTTTACACCACGAATTAGCAAATACAACAGAGGAGGCTTTATAAAATGAGTTACACAAGTGGTCTAGTTCCTTCACCTACTGAAAATTTGGGAATACTGCTGTCAGACATACGAAAAGGCCGATTCAAAGGGGCTCGAGGCCTCTCTCGCAGCAGAATATTCACGCTCGGGGCGTCCAGGTCAAACGAACAGGTGGGGGGGGGGTTACATAACAGCACAGCTGGCTTCCTCCGCTCCTGTCCGCCCCTGTGAAAAGACGGAGCACGCCTCAGCTTCCCGCCCTCTGGATAATGAGACGGCCAAAAGCGCGCTGGCAGCGACAGAGAGCGTGTTAGTGAGCGTGGGTGATCACACACTGCACTCTCATGGCACCAATTAGCTTCATTAAGCGGGGGGGGTCTGTGTGGGGAGGCGGGGCGGGTACGCTGTCCATGCGGGAGGCGAGCAGAAACACACAGCCACACACACACTGTATTCTCAGACAGGATGTGATGTTGTTAAAAGCCGAGCCGGCTCATAATGTGGTGTGTAAGCATCAGCAAGACTGCTCATTACAAGGAACCACGTGAACCCTGTGTTGGGGGTTGGAAAGAGGCAGCCCTGGTGTGCAGCAAAGCAGAGCACACTGGGAAAGCAGGATCACAACGGCACCGGGAAGGGTACGGCTGCATTCGTGACCTCACCTAAAGCTGTCTGTCTGCCTGCACCCGGAGGTACGGTTCATGAGACCAAACAACATTTCTTTTTTCTTCTTTTCGGCTTAAATACCAGACAAAGCAAAGAAAACGGACAATGAGAACAGGAAGAATTGCAGGTGATCCGTTGCACTTTGTCAGAATTCTTTCTATACTGATTTCAGTGTTAGGGAGTACGTCCGTTTGGATGGGTGGCTGGTTACCTGTCGTCGGAGGTGCACCTCACTGCCAGCAATGTCCTCTTCCTCAATCTCCACGTCTGAATCTCCCTCACCGCCTCTCTGCACAAACACCAGCCTCCGCTCTGCTGTCTCCTGTTGATGACACGTGTGGACACATGCATTCAATATCTGACTACTTGTTCGCAGGCATCCGTTTAGAGTGGGCACAGTGCAGATAAGCTTATCCTTATATCTCATGGATGAAGTAATGACGTTCTTTGTGTCCACGGTTTGCCCATCCCACTGATATATAGACCAGCTGACCTGCACAGCAGCTGCTCTGAAGTGGTGCTCATGAACAAACAGTGGACTGGGTGGTTGTGCAGACAGCAGTCTCACCTCATCATGAGGGTTCATCAGGACAACTCTTATATCATCCACTGCCCCCCAGCTCCTCTGGGTCCTCCAAACCAAATCAGTGGGAGGGTTAGGGTCAACTCCAGCACCTGCTCCCCAAATCTGAGAAAGACATGCATTTGCAGAGCTCAAAAGCATCAAAAAGTATGACAATTCAGCCGTTATACAGTGTTGTTTAACAGTGGCTTAGCTAAATTAAAAAAATGTAGGTTAAATATTAGAAGCACATGTTCCACTTGTCAATAGTCAATGGTCAGCTGGCCTGTGTTGTACTCACAGTCACAGTCTGTCCACCTCGCAACACATAGGAGGAGGGAATCTGGAAAGCAATCTCAGGCAGAGTCCTGTGACTCCTCCTTAGGACCCATCCACCTAAAGACTGATCCTGGAACAGATGAAGACAATATCCAGGGCTGGGCATTTGAAAAGTACATGCGCAAAATAGTGCCACATCACATAACAAAAGATTCAGAAGGCCCTACTATCTCAGAGTTGTTCCTAAGTTTGATGTAGTTCCCTTCCAGGTCTATCTCGTCAATGGACACGCTCCCCTGGGCCGATGAATGCTGGGAGATCTTGTAACCCGGGGAGACGCTGGCCCTCCCTTCCAGTTTGCGCTTCTTGCCCCTCTGCCTCCGGGCGGCGTGCGTGTGCGTGCGGGGGATGGCCCCGTGCTGGGAGGGGCTCGGAGACAAGTTCAGCCTTCAAACAAAGAACCAAATCAGTCAGCCCCAAAAAACAATGAACAGAAGGTATACGTGCAAGGCAGAAGCAATCAAAAAGGAAATCATCAATTCCTATGAGAAATAGCATGCAAAAGGAAACCCCTTTTGGCAGTCACTGATAATCCATGAGACAGATTGGTTTACTGTATAGTACATGTCATTCAGATTCAGTGCATTACTCATTGGTATATCAGTGGTATGCTACTGGAGAATTGACCCTGCACCCCTCTGGTCACCATTCCAGCTCTCCAACCACTGCAATCACACCGTGGTGCCATGTTCTTGAGTGCAAACCAGACCCCAGAGCGGTGAGTCAGCCCCACCTCTGCTCCTCCCCCTCCAGCATCTTGCGGTAGGCGTTGATCTCCATGTCCAGCGCCAGCTTCACGTCCAGCAGGTTCTCGTACTCCTCCAGCTGGGCCTGCATCTGCTGCCTCATGGTGGCCATCTCCTGCTCCTTCTCCGTCAGCCGCCGGTGGCTGGTCTCCCGCTCCCGGTCCAGCATGGCCTCCAGGTCGCGCACGCGGGTCTCCAGCACTCCGTTCTGCCGCGGGGGAACAGAACTCAGCACCCCGAGTCAGACTGCCCCCGGCTGCACCCACGCGGGTCAAGCAATACAGAGGCTTCCCCATGGATGTTATTTCAGCACTGAATATGAGAAATTTGTCTATCTTGGTATTTACTATGAGAAAACCTCTGCTTCACAGCTGTTCAGGTTACATTAACTGCAGTCCCAATAATTACAATGGACACTTGTAACTTGTTCAGCTAAAGTGTACCCTGCCAAATTCAGGACAATCAATGGGAAAATCCAGGCATTATCATCCCCATGAGAACCAATTACAACGTTTTATGCTGCTTAATGGGTGATTTTCTCTCTAACATGATCCTGTCCATTCTCTGTGAAATTAACTGTCCATATGTACTACAAGTATGATGTTTTCTGTCTTCATTATAATCACAGATACAATACTTATCCTGGCTAAGTTGAAAATGCTTGCCATTTACTATGCTATCAAAATATACTATAAACATTACAATATACTTCATTATTAATGCTGAAAAAAAATGCATAAATAATAAAAGTGAAAACTGTGAAACTGTAAAAGTGAAAGCTGTTATTATAGACTTACTCTCATTAAGTGTAAAGCACTGTAATCACCATTGTGATTCATTCTTATGCAGGTGCACAAATTGCTCAAACAATATTATTTTTGTAGAAATGGTGCCATCTAGGCCACATCAAGTGTACTACAACAAAAGAAAACTGGGTTTGAAAATAGCAGGTCTCCTTCCGGTGACGCAGGTGATAAAGTAATAGCGATAGAGTGTTATGGTGATTTGTGTGATAAAGGCGCAGTTACGAGCGACTCACCTGCTTCTGGAAGTGGCTGAGCTGAGATGACAGGCTCTCCAGCCGCAGCTTGGTCCCGGCCAGCTCCTCCCTGGTCGAGCTGGCAAAGTCGCTGTTCTTGGCTGCTGCCTGCTGTGCATTTTCTAACTGCAAAATGACAGCGTTAAGCAACAGAGGACAGGAAACCCTCACTTCCACTGCCAATGCAGGATGGCAGAAGATGTTGCATGACTTCAAGAAAGAATCCCCCCCCCACTCAGGAGCTCATTTTACAACACCACAAAAATGTATGGAATCATCATACTCAAATAATGGAATATTTGCTGTAACAAAGCTGGAGACCATACATGTTGGAATCTTAAAGTAAGCATTGATAAGATATAACACCAGTGCAGTATAGTAGTCTAGTATGGTGCTGCTAGTAAGTCATAATGTGGTGCTGTGAGCAATTTATAAGTAACAGATCTGCAGTGTGAGCAGAACCCAAAACTCTGTCTAAATAAACCCTGACATGAGACAGACCTGCCTCACCATGCGAGCAAAGTCCCCCCTGATCTCTACGCCAGTCCTTGCCGCACTCTTCCTCAGTGACGTCTGTGCAACTGTCTGACCTAACAGTTCCCTGCACCTGCAATCTCTCTGTCTGATCAAAGCCTGCCTCAGAAACATGCAAGAAGACAGCTGTAGATCAACAAAGGCAGCAACACTGCAGTGAGTATTCCTACAACTGTGCGAACCAACATGAGGCTTAATTATCAGTTCAGAGCCATTAATGAAACTATTCACTTTTTAACACCTTTACAAAAGGGGACTATGGATATTCTACCATCTAATAAGGTCTTGAAATTTATTTTGTCTTCCAGCTGGGGGAGAAGTATTTGAACATGAACCCCTGTAAAAGTGTAAATGGATGTACAAGGTATTTGACATTGAATAAACAGCCCTGATATATTAAGGTTTGGTATGTCCAACCATCAGTTCATCTGCATTTGTACAACTGCATTGTGAGATCCACTTCTCCTGAGTTTTACCTGTGGATAGAACCCCTGTGTGTGGTCATTGTCCAATGCACTCTACAGAAGCCATTTATTCCCTCAAATGTGGCAATAGGCACTTTTGCAAAAAAGTATAGATGGTAACAGTGTAATGACTTAGGCTTGGAAATGAAACCCAGCACAGTGGGGTAAACTGTGGCATGGTCTATACCTTGGCACCAAACGTCTTCTCCAGCTCCTCTTTGTACTGCTGGATCTGCACCTCGTGCTCCTGCCGGAGCTGCTGCATGGCCTCGGCCAGCTTGCTCTCAAACTCCCTCTGCCGCCCCGTGTCCACCTCTACCAGCCTGCTCTCGTGCCGGGTCCGCATCTCTCTGATCTCCTGCGGCCATCGTACAGAGACAGACACACACAGTGCTCGTCAGCCGCATGCCCCAACCGTGAAAGTGAGTTTTAAGGCAAAAGTCTGCAGCCATTTAAGTGGTCATGATCAATAACAAAAGAAGGGCATGTCACAGATCCTGACTGGCAGGGAACCTGGCTTTCTTTAAGGCTGAACGAAAGCCAGCGTATCAAACGGCAGTGGTAATGTGCGGATCCTTCGTACTTCCTCACTGAGATGTCTCTGGAAGTCCATTTGCTCCCGGAGTGTTTGCACTTGGTTCTCCAGGTCCACCCTGCGTAGCATCTCTGCCTGGAGCTGGGTCTTAGCGTCCTGCAGGGCCGACTCCAGCTGAGGAGGAGAAAGCAACCGCTAACACATTACCGCATCACTGTCATGCCGATTCTGTGATGGGCTACATTTTTACTTGTGATTTAACTTGTGACAACACTGCAGGCTAAAAAAGGTCACCAAAGCATATAAAACAATAAATGCACTGTTGAGTCACGAAACAGTGAGTGCATGTAACAGGATAGAGAGATATGAAACTGATAACACTTTCCTCACAGCCTTCATTCCTTCGTGACTGTTACTTGCACTTTTGACTTTACCCAAGGTGGCTTGTTATTCAGAAACAAAGCAACACTGCAACCTCACCACATTTTTTAACATAATGCAATGCTTTATTACTAAACTGTGTTAAAACATTAAGTAAAATTGGGAAAAAAAGTTGATTAACTGGATTCAGACATACATTAGAAACCTGTGCCTTGAGGTCTGAGATTTCATTTTCCAGTCTCCGGTTGCCTGACAGCAAATTCGCAAACTCTGCCTCTTTGGAGTTCAAGGCAGCCTCAAGGTTTCTCCATCGTCCTACAGCTGTGTCCAGCTCAGACTCCTTTTTACTGTTCCTAAATGAAGAAAAATGGCATCACATGCAAGGGTCAGAGGGTTCATGACAAGAGGCACTGCACCTTGCACACAAGACATTGTTCATAAATAAATCCTCATAATCTCAGATTATAGTGACGCGGGGGGCTTTATCACAGACATTAAATTTACACTGCAGTGGGCCTAGTAGCCGCTACTGTATAACATGTCAATGGCTATAATACTTGTATTTCACAACTACTGTCTACTGTGGTTTTCAGAATACAAAGTAGCCTGTGGACAATACTAGAAGGTTCTTCCATTAGAAAGCAAATTAGAACCAGCCATCTAGGTTTTTAAACCCGTTTGGTGAAACGGGATGCCTGGCTAGGCCTTTCACTGTGTATTCCACTTCAACCCTGTGATCCATTTTAGATGCGACTCATATGAGCAGATATGGCTTCAACAGACCTTGTTAGCTAGATAGCTATATACCCTTGGTGATATGATGCTTGCCGCCAGTAAGATGAATTCGTTACAAGTCATGAAATAATTAACAACCATGCAATAGTTAGGCTACCTTGTTTGTAATTTCCGGTGGTCTTCAGACAGTTGGCAGAGTTCTATCTGCAGCCTGGCCCTCTCGTTGGCCGTCGTGTCCAGCATTTTCCTCGCGTCGGCGAGCTCGGTTTCGTACAGATGCCGGATTTTTCCCAGCTCCCGGGAGGAGGACTCTTCCTTCTCCTCCAGCAGGAGCTGCATGGACGCCTTGTCGCCCTCCAGCTGCCGGACGCGCTCTATGTAGGCGGCCAAGCGGTCGTTCAACTGCCGGAGCTCTTCCTTCTCCTGGATGCGGCTCAGGCGTGTGGGGCTCACACCGGCGGGAGACGCCCCCGCCGTGCTCCGCCGCGTCGTGCGGGATGTCCGGCCGGTCGAAGTGGCCGGGGTGGACGTTAACGAAGCCATCGGTCGTGCACCTGATAGTTCCCTGCTAGTTGCTATGTCTGCTAATATCTAGAGGTAAATGCGCTGCTGTATCGGTATGTATTTTCTCAATCTTTTTTTAAAAAAGGTGTTGCGTGGTTACCTAGCTAACTATAATCAAAATCCTAAGGACGCGCAGCTAGCTACTGGAGCTAGCGTTCTAGTTTATGTTAACTTACCATATCCCAAAATATCAATACAAACTAGCACCTTAGCCGGTTCGCTAACTAAGGTTATATTTGAAATACTGGCTTGCTGAAGCAAAAAAAAATCTACCGAAATCTGGACGGGTTTTGCAGCTACAAAATGCCCAACGTCATGGTGAACTGCACTTCTAAAAACTGACGCGCGTTCCAAAAATAAACCGGACTAGTTTAACATATAGCTGACTTAGTAACCCTAATTTCCCAAAAACCCAGAGCCCACTCCCACTACAATCAGCTGTTCAGCTCTGACTAAAATTAGTGATGTCACATCATCACAAGGTCAGAATAGAAGCACGTTGGAGGAATTTAAAGGGGAAGTTGGAGTCACGCAGCTGATATCAGCGAGCCGTGTTGCTGATATCAGTCCGTTTCGTTTGGAACAAATGAGTATGCTCGAAGCTTGAAAGTGTTACTAATGAGAACGATGTATTGAAGGTAAGCGTTATTTTTTATTGGTGCATTTACACTATACAACGATCTTTTGCACTTAATAGGTGTCATATAGAATATGGGCCTTTCTCTTATTACAACTGACCAGATACATGTCAGTATTAACAGGTGTCTTAATTTCAGTGTTGATTTAGCGCACCGCTGTCTTAATGCATCAGCATCTTTCTCCCACTTCCCGTTTTCTAACTCTGACTTCACTGAAGTTTGAATTGGTGAGACCTTCTCCCAGGAAACTGTTAATGCCACTTTTGAGAACTGTAGAGGTCTTCATGTGTACATTCCTCACTTATCACTGTGTTTCAGCATGCTGCCAAGAGAGAACTCCTGGACAAATAACAAGTCTCTCTCTCTCTCTCTCTCTCTCTCTCTCTCTCTCTCTCTCTCTCTCTCTCTCTCTCACACACACACACACACATACACACACACACACACACACACACCCTCTCTGTATCTTTCGCGCAAACATACTCTCACTGAATTAGTTCAATTCGATTCCGTTCAATTCAATTCATGTCGTTTATTGGCATGACGCACATAGTAGGCTGCATGTTGAAAACAGTATACGAGAAGACTTCAAGAAGGCATAGAAAAAGAAATCAACTATTCAGAAAAAAGCAAATAGAAACAAAGCAACAATTATGATGAAAGAAAAAAAAAATAAAGCACTACTACTACTAGTAGTAATAATAGTCATCATCATCATCATCATCATAATTATAATAATAGTGAAAACACAGACAATAAAAATATGGTGCCATGTTGGTGTCACCTGCTGCCTCTCAGGCTGTTCCAGGCAGAGATGTATTGTGCTGCCAGGGTCAGACAGCTCCTGTCTGTCCTCAGAGGACAGGGATTTTCTGTCTTTCACAGAGGCTTATAAATTTGGGGCAAACCATTTAGTGGCAGGAAATTAATCTTTCTGATTCCTATTTTTTGTAGTTCCAGATAAGGTGTTACTCTGTTGTAACTTCTGTAAAATTAATTTATGCTGCTGGGGACAATAAAAATAAAATCTGAAAATCTTCCTCTGTCATATTCATTACATCATAGTGAAATCATCAAAGTCCCACACAGTACCATCACAGGTTGCTAGGATCATGAGATAGTGGGGAAAGTATTGATAATGTGTCATTGTCAAAGAATGGTAGTGGACAAGAAAATCATTGTCAGTCACCGCCAACCACTTTGTTGCTGTGCGGTTAGAATGCAGCTATCATTACTGTAAAATGTCAATGTGTTTGTAGACAGTAATAAATCTGTATTGTTATACGTTATGTCTTGGATTGCCATAGAATAAATGAAAACGTTTACAGATTCCTTGGCCTTCAGATGTAGGCCAAGTCATATAATGCTAAATCGAACTATGCTAATGTAATCACATCTGATAGCGTGAAAACCTACAGTTTTTTATAGTATAGGACTGTGCAAAACTATCTTGCCCATAACCGTTGAAATATAAATCAGAGTCGTCTCCGCGGCTGACGAATGTTGAGAAACCTGTTAGTAGCAATATAAAAATCGTTTAGGAACTCCTAGTGTAAATTTCATCCATGCATTTTCGCTCTATTCACAGCAGAGGGCGCCAAATCACCATTATGCCACCATGGAACATGTAACGCCACAACTGACTGAAGATAGTTAAACAACGTAAAGCTGCGGTCTACCCTAACAATTACATTTTGCAAAACCTGTTTAGTGCCTTCTCTTAGATTTAAAGAAAATATTAGTATGAGCTTTATTATAAGATATGCAGTGACATATTGCATGGAGTAACAAGCTTTAATGTACATTATGTGCTATTCCTTTCCTTTATAGAAAAATCATTTGATTTATTATCTTGTCCTAATGTACTTTTACTCATATATCTATTTTTTCTTCTTAAAACATACAAGCAAACACTAGGTAATGGATTATATACAAGTTGTATGCTAACTGGACACACTGTCAAGATATTACTTTTATTTAATGAATTTTCCCATGTAGTATTTTGGGCATAACAGTTCCAGTTCCTTTGCTCATATTTTGAAAAGATGAAGGCACTAAAATAAATGAATCTTTTCTGTTCCTTTTCATGTATCACAAAGTACACATTTTAATACAGTATCAGAAACACGGGCTGACCATGTTAGGCAGAATTTAGGCTGACCATGATTCTGGACAATTGGTCAAGAACTAAGGAAACACCCTACAGCTAAAACTACAAGTAACATTTCAAGGGCTGTCAGCAAGGGAAACCTTCCTGTGAAAAATACAAAACAGGAGGTGTGCATGCATGCAGTTCAGTTGAAATGGAAAGTAATGCACCAGATTGTAAAATTCAACATGGATATTTCTAAATGCACCATTTTCTGATCTACTGATACATTTGGAACACATACACCTTTGTTATTACATGAGACAGTTTGAAAGGAATTTTTACCGTTGAGTTGGGTTCTCTTATTTTAAATAAACAAGGTATTAACTTCATCTCATTTCCAATGTCTTGACATGCCCGTAAGCAATCGCAGGGTTTGATTTCTGACGAATACAAGTAGGAATCTTAAGATGTTATCCAAAAACATCTCCATTAGGCTAGCAAATTGACAATTATGCTGCATGTTACACACCGAGGGGATTAGAATGTAACAGAGGAGGGCGATGAAATGGGAGTCCGGAGAGAGCGTACAAAAAGCCCCTCCGTCCCCTCTCTCCCTTTCTGACAGGTGGTTCCCACTGACTTTGAAGATAAGGGGCACTGCTGAAGGAGGTACAATAATGAACTCCGGGAGCTGAGGTTTGTACCGCCGCAGTTAATTAAAATCAAACAGCTCACTCCTCCTTGCCAGGTTTTATTCCTCACCTGATAATAAAGCCCGCAAGCCGTGCCCTCGTGGCAGATTCTAACGGCCACGGCTTTGATCTTACCCTCCCAAGAACACGCGTGGTGATAAATTGTGACAGGCGCCACAAGGCTTTCCTTCTGATTTATATGAAGACATATTGTTATGTGACATTCGCTTCGCGCTATTGGAGGTGTGTCTTTTTGATTTATTATCCTTCAGAATATGCAATCAATGAGATGTTGTGGGGGAAAAAATCTCCGAAAATGAGAAAAAATCTTTGATATCTAACGAGGCTGTAAGTTAGGCTGTATCTCCGTTTTGTGAAATTGCACCGATGTATTTAAAAATATTGTGTGTATAAATGTATTCTGTGGCGTGGGAAAATATTTGGTATTATCTGTCTACTACTGCCACTGCTGATAAAAGATAATGTCAAAGTACAAGATATAATGAACACAATTCTTTCTGATCATATTTTGCACCTGGCAGGCTTTTTTTGGAGGAGCTTTCAAATAGTTTGAAGCGCCGTCTATAGGACGCCTGGCGGAGCTACGTAGCACACAAACTGCATCGGCTACCACTTCAATACTTCTAATTCGGCTTCAAGTCGCGAAAGAGTTAGTAAGAGGGATCAGAGATAAGGTGGCGGATGACTGCCGCTGTATCAAACCAAGTTCTAAGTAAATAAGCGCGAACATTTCTTTCCGCAAACTCTAACCAGATATCAGCGACAGTCGTAGAGGATTTCAGATATTTGCTGTCTTTATTGGATTTTCAGCTAAGAATTATGGAGAAAATTCGGGTCTGCACATGAAATATTACTGTCACGCGAAGGTAAGAATTATTATTATTATTATTTCGGAAGGGTTCGATTTCTTTTTTAGTCAGACGTACTAGCTTGAAGTTAACGTCTATGTGACGTGTCGCATGGGGCTCTGAAATTTGCCGATTGCTTTACACATTGGCAAATTAACGGAATATTTCTAAAGTAAGTTTCTGTTTTGAGTTTGGTTGTCAAAAAAAACTTACGAGTATGTCTGTTTTTGACAGCTTCTCAGATTGGACAAATCGTTAGCGGACAAAAAAATCGCTGCGCAATAATCACCTCTATTGATCTTAGCTGTCATTTAAATTACATTTTCAAAACAGGTGTAAGGTCACAGGACAAGCGTTGCCTTGTAGACTTTAATCGAGGTCGAGCATATCTCTTTTTGAAAATTCTTGTTTTAAGAATCATTTTAACGAAATTTGGGCAGGCGTGTTTTATCCTGTTGTGGTATGCGTTTAAAAGCTCATGAAACTGACGCATCCCTCACTGTGCTGAATTGAAGCACAAAAGGGGAAGAGAAAGTTGCCCGCATATTTCTTGTTTTCCACCCGTTTTCTCAAGAGAGCGCATTGCGGAAGACTTAATACTTTGGCGAGTGCTGTTGGATTAGAACTGTTTATTTGGCTTACCTTAATTGCGCATATTTGGACACTGGCAGCGTCGTGGTCAATGAATATTAAATTTATTTGACATGTATGCCTGTTGGTCATTTCAAAACACACCCACAAGTTTAACACAGCAACAACAATAATACTGCACATGCACATGCATGACGTACAGGCAATCCAAAAGGCGTGGTTTATTGATGTATTGGTTCAGGTAAGATCTGTCTAAGAAAGACATTGTTCCCAAGTGCCTCATTTAGAACGTTCTCTGTCAGCACCAACGTGCAGGAAACGCCACAGTTGTCCCACACACACAGTAATTAGAATGTTAATCACAGATGGCACAAATTACATTACTATGATGTAAATGGCATATGCCTTGTATAATCATACCCTTTCATTCTCAGAGAATGTTAGCAGTTGCCAGCAATCCTGTTAAAGCAGCCCTGAAGTGGAAATGTGAATCGGATCATGATAAATTATGGCAGCGGTTGGCAATTTATGGGCCCGGATCATTACTGAAACACCAATATCCATTTCCCAACCATTTTCCGTCAGCCTATAGCACGTTTCTCAGTCCGACGGCTCCGCTTGGGTCACATCCTCGTCTTTGCTGACTTGTACTGGACCGGACGAGTGCGTGCGCTCATGTTACTTGATGTTCCAGCTGTCGTGTCAGGGCCACTTTCCGCGACCACTTGGTCTATGTTCGAATCTGAATTTAAATACGCGCTTCTCATAGTCTGAAAAAAGCAACCGTTTGGCAAAACGGGGATCTGCACAAAACGCGGCGTTTTGGGAGCAGGAGGAATGGCGAGGCATAAGGTGTACATACCAGAATCTGTGTCCTAAACATGCGGACTGAAACTGAGCCCGTGTCACTGAATAAATCAGCGTGCGTGTCTGAGCCGTCTTTCATTTGGTGTAGACTGTATTTCAAGGTTTAGGGTGTGATAGCGAGCAGGCAAATTGTTTCAGAAATAGTGAATTGCAATACTGCTGTAATTCAGTATCTTAATGTTGTAATTCGTATTTTGCATTTTGTATTGTACTTTGTGTGCTATTTATTTCTTTATGCGTATTATGTACTAGTTGCTCTCAGTAATGGAATCCGTCAAAAATGTATATTAATGGTAATAGTAAAAGACGTGTAATTTTTAATCCTGTTAAAAAGTAGTTAGAGAAAGTGAGTCTTCACCAAGGAATCATGGGAACAGCAAGAAAAATAAACCCACACACACACTAGGTGAATCAAATTTCATCTCGGACAGGGATTTGAATGACTCAATAAGTTTGGAAGTCTGCTATACAAATCCAAAATAATTATCCTCCGTATTAAAATGAACTGATCTCTCTTAGCTTGCTAGCGGAGCACTCTGTCGGAATTATGGGCCAGCAAAAGCCGCTTGTTTAGCTTGCGCCCCTTCCAAAAGCAGTTTCACGTCTTTGCGCAGGAGATTCGGACTGTGTGTGCTCCTCTTTGTTTATACTAAGGCAATCTCTTTTACGCAGACTGAACCCAAATGACACGCGTGAAGCGCCCGAACCCGGACAGCATGGCCAAGACGAAACCCAACCTATCCACGTGGGAGATTAGCCTGCTCGTCTTTCTCATCTCCTCCGGTATCCAGGTAGGAGAAATATTTATCAAGTGGGACTAGCCTCCTTTTTCTCTCTGCCGCAGCTCAGGTCCTGTGTGTTAGTCTGTCTGTCTGCCTGTCATTCTTATGCTGAGCCATGATACCACCACATAAATGAACACGGGAAATTAAATATGTACATTTCCCAAGGTAGATCTCTTCCTACTGTATATAAACCCGCTTTCAAATGTCGCTGGCATAATGATCAGTCTTTTCAAAGCTAATATGAATCATGTCGGTTTTTTTGCATTCATTTAAAATAAGAAAATCTATTCAGTATAGTGTATCTATATTCCAATTCCTCTAATGTGGCTAATATGAATTGATTGTAGGTTAGATTTCATGTCCTGTTATTAAGTGTCTGAGCATGGTAAAAAGTTAACCGGCTGGTGTGTTGGGCTCTAGATTCCACAATGTAATGGAGCCAGCTTTAGCAGACAGTTCTATGGATGTTTTAATGTTCATCTAAATAGCAGGGAAAAATGGGTGGTAGAGAGAGTGGAGGTGTCCTCCTTCTGGAACGTCCCACCAGCTGACCTTTGAGAGGATGTTGTCCGCATGGCTGGCTGGCCATGGGTCGGTGTAATGTCACCTTTTCTTAATGGGCAGAAGCCTTTGAAACCCTGCAGCAGTTAAATATAGAGCTCACTGTAGCCTCAAGCGGAAGAGCTGGCGGAAATATAAAGTTAGCACATCCCTTGATAATACTTTGGTCAGGTCCACTTAATAATGCCCTTGTGTTCCTCAGAGGCTGCATAGACAGACGTTTTGCTTGATCTCTTTCGCATTCACATATAGTGTATGAATCGAATGTACTGAAACTCAAACCAACCCTTTAACTCTGGAAGCAAGAGCTCTCTGACAGATAATAAAAGCGCATTTGGTACCAGGTGTTACATTTGAGGTCCTCCATTTGAGGTTTCTCTGTGTGACTTCCACTGTTCGGTCATCTTTTCCACTGACGTGGATTTAAAAGCATGTGGCAAGTGTCACTCAGAAACGGGGACACTGCGCTTTGGGCAGGATATATCCGGAGCTGAAGCTTGCCACTCCAGGGACTCCAGGCCCTCTTAAGCAATGAAAACGGCCAGCATCAAAGTCAGGTGTTTTCTGTAATAGTTCCCAGGCCTTTTGGCTCCTCCGTTCTCATAGGCTGCGTCCTCTGCAACCTTTCTTTATAAGGCATGCCCGGTCTGGGCCCTGGATGACTGCCGTCTAGGCGGGTTCCATTCTTTGCAAGCACTTGCCCATCTTGATTCAGCTCATTACTACTGTAATTAAACCAATTGAAGGACTCCTCCCAGTTCTGAGGTTATTAGGCATTTAAATTGAGCTGGAAACCCTTCTGGAATTCACCCCTTGTGGACCACAAATTTCTCCCCTCCCCTTAACAACTGAACAGTAAAAGCAGTCCTCTCATTGCCCTCTTGTTCCGATCCCATACCGGCAGTGCTTCTCCCACACACTGCATCTGCAGCTGGGGCTTCTCCTGAGAACAGCATTCTATTAGCTGATCAGAGATCAGGGGGTGGCTGTGCTTCCTCAGTGTTAGAGCTTTCAAGTGTCCCTCAAAGCAGCTGTTCCTCTGTAACACGGGGAACTGCCTAAGTGATAATGCAAGCGTTATTTGACTGATTCAGCAATCAGCTAAGCGACCAGTGCTCAACAGACCTTTTTTGAAAATCAGACAGTTATTTAATAAAATCTTGGAAAAAAAAAATCAGAGGCCAGTGTATGTGTTAGAGTGTAATTATAATTTCAGTGTGTCATAAATAAAAAAGTAAGAAAATATATTCACACTTTTGAGGTAAAACTTTTATTCTGGTGCAGAATTATTGCTGTAGAAGTATTTATTACAATAGCCCATTTTCCTTGGCTCGTTTTTCCTTTTGTGTCACAGAAAAGCACATGTTACACAAAAGCTGAACAACAATTATTGGAGTGGAGGGAAGGAAATGTATAAAAACACCCAAAAGGGTGCTGTTTTTTATTTATTTATTTTTTTGCATCAAGTAAATGTTTTAACAGACCGCGTCTTGAGGTTTGTGTGCAGCTTTTTTTCTCCAGTTGTGAAATTAATAACGCTTAGTGTTTCTCCACGTAGCAACAACTGTGTCTGAGTCCCAGCCGCTGAATGTCCCAGTGAAGAATTATAGCACAAAGAGCAGCAGTACTGAAAAACTCAGGCTGTCTGTGAAAACAGCGGACCGCTTCAGACCTTCAGCACAGTTTACTGTTCACACGCTGCAGTAAATACTGCTGTTGACAGAAGCCGGGGACGCGATGGCTGTGCCAGTTAGCCGTCGCAAGCCATGTGCTACACAGCCTCATGGCCCAGAACTAGGACCAGTTTCTCTCTCTCTCCCTCATTCGAGCCTTATTAGTTTCAGAGAAGATTTAGAAGATATTTGATATACTGGACATGCAGTGTGCCCTTTTTCTTCCAAACGCACATTTGAACAAAGGTGGAATGTTTAGATTTAAGTGGATTTTTTTTTGATTGTTTCGCTTTTGCCCCTGGACAAACCCCCGAGTAGAGAGTCATGGAAACTAGAGGATGTAGGATGTAGTGGTCAAGAAGAAGTCGGAGCAGCTAATATTTTGCCGCAGCAATTTTCCGCTTGGCTTGACGTGCGGATTATGACAAGCAGATGTTGGATTGGCGTAATGCTTGATTGCCTTTTACAGTTTGCTGTTTTTCAAGTGGTCTTGTAAGTCTCAAGGTCTGTCTTCAGCAGCTCTAACAGATTTCTCGAGAAGTTCTCTTCTTCTGCAGGTTGAGCCCAGCATTTGCTGTTGGAGTGAGAATGGGTGGTACACATGCACAGTGTGGTGGTACCCTCCTTCTGCTATTTTCACTTGGTGACTTTCTGTTTCAACTGGAAGGTGTCAAAAATGTAGGCTAGGCCCACATGAGACCAGAGAAACTGTACCATACTTACACTTATGAGTGTGTAAATCATGGCCAAAAGAACATTCATCAAAGTCATAAGAGCAACTCTTAGACCTACTTCTGCAGTCAATCAACATTTGTCAAGAAATTTATCAAGAACTTTAAATTACAAATGAATGCAAGTGTAACGTTTACAGCTGTATACCATTTATTCTAAATATGCATATAGGCTGGGCTGTAGGCTGGAACTTAAGCCCTAAGAGATAGTCATGAATCACTACCCTCATGCAGTCACATCTTTCTCTGAGGCTTAATTAATTAAAAAATGATGTATTTGTCACTTGCAGTATTAGCGGGTCTCTGCCATGAGTACATGAACGCTCCCCCTATAAATTGCTTGCTCTACTTCAAATTTTCTGTTGATGTAGAAATACAGCTGGTGCCAGAGAGCTGAAAGTGGGCAACCCTTCCTCTCTGGCACAGTTCTGCCATGTTAAGTGCTGCCCTGTCTGTGCTCGTATGTGATTGTTACATTTTGTCAATACCAGTACCAATACCAGTGCTTCTTAATCATGCCGGTACTGATAACAGATAACGGTACTGATGTTTTAAATAAATCAAAATTAAAATGTCAACCTATTTGTTGTTTATGTAATATTTTAGTGTGAAATGCTGTATTGTTAGATGTGTTGCTTCCCTTTGAGAGCTTTTTTATTTTTCGTCTTTCACCTTAAATAATAAAAATACAAAGCCACACTTTGACCTTATTATTACCTATAATCTTGTTTGAGAGTTGGGCTGCAATAGACCCACAAATAGCATAAGTTGTTATACATTATTATTATACTTACTAACATAAGATGAATACGCAGTAAGGAATTGGCTGTAGCAATAAATGATAATGACCTGTAGGTTTTAGTGGTATTTTCTCTGTAAGCCAAGCAGGCACATTATATTAAATGTGCCTTGAGTTTTCAGAGCTGATTGGAAGTATGGAAAATTTTGAGGTTGACTGAACCTGAATTTTGTTCATGTTCGTCATAAAAGTACCGGTGTTTTCGGTGTTCAGTGTTTTTTAGCGATCAACCTCTGCCTCAGCTGGGCAGCAAATCTGGTCTACCTTCTCTGCTCTGTGTGAACAATGAGTCTGTGAGATTTTCCACTAGCATTAGGTTAAACTTTTTTCTGTTTTGTTCACAGGGAGGGCACCGTGAACACTCTACCTCTGTGTCAGTCATTGCATGTGAAGCACTGTGTTGCTGAGTACATTATACGGTCCTTATGGCAGGGCAATTTGGGGGCTGAATGATTGGTACAGTATGCTCTCTGGATTGGAGTGGAAGTGTCTGAGGTCTGTGTGTAACCTCATACGGTTCTGTATAAATTCAGAAAGGAAGGGCTGTGACCCACTACATTACGGCAGAGGCCGTGCCCGTTGCGGCGACGCCCAGCCCAATTGTGGCGACGCCCAGCCTAACTGTGGTGACGCCCAGTTTTATTGTGGTGATCTCCAGCCCCAGGGAACAGCTGTCACTTAAAAAGAGCTAGTCAGTCATCAGAGTGTGGAAGCAAAGAGAGGTGGAATGTTCTCTCCTTATATGCATGTGGTAAAGACCAGGGCTCAGCAAACTTCACCTGCACAGGGAACTGCAAAACACAGGGGAAACCGTGAAGAATAACTGAGCTGTCACAGTGTTACAGAAGCAGTCATGAAAGGTGAAAGAAAATGTGGTGGAACACAGTGTAGTAGATAGACAAGACATGCAGATGTCACCTATAGGGCTCTTCAACGAGGCAATAAAACACGGTAAAAGTACAACAGTGTTTGGTTGGACATACTGAAATTTTACAAAATAACCCTCTGAGGAGGATTCCTTTGTGTGTGCCCAAGGTGGCCACATAAACACTTTGCATATGTTTCATGGTAATACATGTTCATTTTTTAATTCCTTAATTTCATTTTTTAAAACTTAATTTCAAGGTCTGGCTAGATACTGTGTACATCTTGTAATTGTGAAACAAACAAGGAGGAATTTAAGTGAAACATCCCTGTGTGCTCATGAACAAATTAGACTAAATACAATTTGAATCCTTTTTTTGTGCAGAGAAAATTGAAGAATAGAACTGAAGTGGGCTGTATATAGTTGAAGGTGACGTCACCCGCGCTCAATATGGTTCTGATGAGATGGGCGCTATCTGGGGTTTATATCTGGGCTGTTTTTTACGGTGCGGAGCCCTTTTCACCACTCCGAGGGCCCGAAAGCACGGCAGACCTTTGATTTCAACATGCGAAATGAACTCACGGCCCAGTTGGGGCCAAGATGTGGACTGATTTCAGTGAACTTTCACAAATTTGAGACCATTAGATCTTCAGAACCGATAGGGTCCTGGGCTGGATCGCTGCTCCCCGAGGTCAATCACCACCTCGGAGTTACAGACGCCGCCGTTCAAAAGGAAACTCAAACTGCGCCGAAGGCCGCTGAGATGTAATCTGAAATCGTGTAATTTTGACCGCGCACTTGAGAGGGATAAGAGCTATCTGCCCGGTCCTTATTTACGCACGGATTGGCAGGTGTTTATTATTTAGTAGTGAATTCATTACTGGTGGAATTTCTTTATCGTTTCATTTCTTTTTCGGTGAACTTCATCAGGTTTATTATTCAAACACGCTCATTTCTCCCCTCGCAGCTCTTTTTTTCCCCTGCCAGAACAAAAGGGTTTTCATATGTGGTTTTATTAAATTTCATTTTGTCCTTTACCTTTACTATTAACTTGTTAACCTGTAATATCTCCTGACTGTTGCGGGTCCCACATCTCTGATTTATATCTCCTCTAGGAACCCCAAACCCACAGCTGCTTGTAATTGCAATTTTACAGATAAAGCCCTAAATCAATGTAACACATAAATATGTTTCTTTAGAGTGAGAGACTCCTGAGTATAGCAAAATAATTTTTGAAATAGGTCTTAATAAAACACACATGGCACACATCGGGAAAGCCAGTATTTCTCACGTTGGATGTGTATCCGGAGCGCCACAGCCAAGAGAGGGGAGATAGCCGGTGCGGCGTGGAGCTGTGCCGTGTGCTCGCTCCGGACCTCTGCCGCCAGTCTGCGTGCACCACGGCTCGCTGCTGTCTGGTTTGAATCAGGAGGAGCTGACAACATTTCATTACACACTCGTGCACGCATGCGCATACACACACACACACACGCACACATGCACGCACACATGCTACATGCTGGGCCATCCTCTGTTCATCTTGAGCTTGTGCTGATTTGTGTTCATCCAACTCTGGTCTGCTTTTCTCAGTTCTTTTCTAGTCAGGGAGAAAAAGGAAGCAAAATCCACATTGGATACGACGCGTTTTGCACGTCTGTGGTTTTCTGCTGCTCTTAGATGCGAGGGGGAGCTAGAGCGGAGACTCGCGGTGCTTTTCGTGAAGGGTAATTCTGTTTTTACTTTATTGTTACCCGTGCAGGAGGTCACTGACTTTGCCTTAACCATCTGCTGCGTGTTTTCTGCACAGCGCCCGGCCCCTCCTTGCTGAACTGAACGCGCGCTCCACCGCCGCGCTCCCCGGGCCGCGGGCCAGCGTCCGCCCCGCACTCCAGCGCCAGGTGAAGGGACGGCTTATCCGCGCCGGCCGTTCGCTCCTTTCCTCCCCATAAACTTTTCCGAGGGGATGATCGCGCCCCGCCCGGAGCTGCCCCCTCTCCGCGGGGTCGCCCGCAGCGGGGGGCGGCGTGAAAGGTTCCTTTATGGACACTCACAGTGTGGTCATTCACTCGGTGAGGGCTAAGTGCTGCGATGGAGGGGCTCAGGTTTTCTCGCCGGGTGCCCTGCCAATCCTCTCTCCGGTAGGCCTCTCAATCACACATTCAGCCTTAAGCATGCCACACTGAAGGCGGGGGTGTGCGCCGATAACGCGGAGAATCCGGAGCGGAAGTGCGCAAAATGGACCGCTCCCAACACGGACTCAAAGCGTACTTTCAGCCCGAGATTCAAATCTCACTGTTCAGTTAAGAGAAGGCGTTTTCATGTATTTGCGACCGGAGAAGACTTTCAAAATGTCTGAGTGCCTTATCAAACCTCAGGAGAGGTAGGCCCTGTTACTTTTTTTTTTTTTGGTTGGCATGCGTTTGATCAGCCAGAGCTATTCTGGCGAAGAATGCCAATCCTGTAAGGCTGCTTCTGGCTAGTGCCCGCGTGCATCAGGCCTGATAAGGCAAAAGTGACAAGCCATTTCAAATGGAAGCAGGACATGTGGAAAGTACTGTCTGTTTCACAAAGGGTATTTTTTGGATTTAAATTCTTATTTGGGATATATGAAATATGCTTTTTTCATAAACTCTGCAGAATATTATGAGGGTAAATATGGAGTAAAAGAAAGGAATTAATAGGTATAAAAGGATCAGATCAAAACCATGGATCTTAATTTATTTTTTCTGGAAATTCTTGAGTGATCCGTATATTTATTCATGGAAACATGCAGTTCAGATGTAATATAGGCTGTGGCTTCTTCTTTCAGACTTTTTCCCATACAGGCTAGAGTGAATCTCCATGCAGCATGTGTAGAATGAATGGCTGATTTATTTTCAAGATTTTGACAGTCAGACTGTTGAGAAGAAGAGAAACGCACTCCTACGAAATCCACCTGATACCACTGATGTCGGAGCAAATGGATTACCAGACTCTTTTTACTGAAGAAATGTTCAGCTATGCAGCCAGCTTAAGCAGGGAAAAAATAAACATAAACATGTTTTTGTTAAATGTCTTTGACTGAAAGTCAGCTGTTTTGCAATGTGTTCTGTAATCCATAATTGAATCTTAACTCTGGCTCGTTAGTGACAGACAGGCATTGTGGGATGGCTCCAGCTAACTGCAGTTGGAGGACTCTGGTGTCCCGTCAGACTAATGTTCTGGCAGCAGTGAGCTCTTGCTGTAACTCGGCCTGCCATCTCAAAGAGCGCTGTATCTGAGCGTCCTGGCTGCGTTTCTCAAGTATTTGCCGTCTGCTGTGTGGCTGCATCTGTTTGCTTATCAGGAGCTGGTTGGAATTCTTTTTCAAGGATTGCTACAGGCCCAACTGCTTCCACTAATCCATGCCACATAATGGCCCATATCTGAAGCACTTCATAATGTGTGATGCAAAGGCTCTACATAGGCCATTGAGTGTATCTCGGTGGATGGGATGAAGCCCATTGACATGGCTGTCGGAGCACAAATCTGTCACGGCGATGGTAAAGGCCGCACGCCCATGTGTTGGCGCTGGTGGTGGGGGTTGACTCAGGCGTCAGGGGCAAGTGGCTAACTGCTAGTTGGAGCGGACCCACCCTCCACGTGCCTCCCATCTACCAGGACACTCAGCACAATGGAACCCAAAGTGGGTAGACCTCAGACCCCATGTCTGTGCGGGCACAGTGCTCCTCTTGAGTGCACGGTGCTGTATGGGTGCTCTCTTTTCGACAGTGTCTGTCCCTCACCGCCTCCGGTGGGCTGCTTTTCAGGAGTCAGGTAGCCAAACATAACAGAGCATTAAAAAGCCGTATATCTCCACCTTTCCCCTCCCCTGTGTTTCTGGGTCACATTGACGTCTTAAACTGTGGAGGATGAAAGGGCCATTAAGCGCGGGGCAGTAACTCTCCCAGCTGCGCGCCGCTTTTTTCCACAGGCGGGAGAGGGAGAGGGAGAGGGGGGGAGCCGCGGCCCAGTTGGCTGGAGGGATCAGCTGTCACCACGAGGTCACGCTCGCCTTCCTCTTTTTCCGGGGGCCTAGACCGCCGCCCCTCAGAGACGCCCCGTGATATTTTTCCCTGATGTCAAACGCCGGTGTTGTTGCCTCGGCAACCGGGATGGCTTGGATATTCAAACGCGGCACCTGGAGGGGTTGAGGCTTTGGCTGCGGCGTGTCCCTCCGGTGTCAGGCTAACCGGCGAATAAGCGAGAAGTGAGAGGGGCTTGTCCCTTCGCGCAGGGTGTGACATCCACCCGGGCGCAGTCGGGCCAACCCGAGCTGCCCCAGGGCCTGGAGGAACGCTTGCGCCCTCCCGTCAAAAGTTTCACGCTGTACTCCCCCCTCCCGAACTCCTCCCCACGGTGTAGCCCCCTGGGGAATCTGATCTCCTGTCAAACAGTACTTATTGTCAAGTGCCTCTTAATTGTTTCAGGAAGCGGCCTGTGTTTATTTGCTTCTGAGAGCGCTTAAAGATCCACGTGGTACCCAGCTGTGCTGGGCGAAGTTCCCTGGGCTCTGGGAAAGGCATGTGCTAGGTCCAGCTTCCTGCAGGAGCCGGGTTGATAAACGCTACACCGTGACGCACGTTTTTTTTTACGCCCCTATTTAAACACCGCTGTGAGTATAGCCGTGGCTTTATTGGTGCTCATTCTGGGTAAGGTATGCGTGTGGTTTCCATGATCGCCGTTGACGCGTATCAGATCTGGAGCAGGGCGGAGGGCAGGTTTAGATCAAGATGTTATATTGCCCAGAAAGAGAAAAGGCCCATTCATCCCGGAGATTTGCAGGGGGACACCGCTGTCCCAGCCAGAGAAGGTAAACCGAAAACATTAATAACCTGGTTTCTTAATTTATCTTGCTCTGCTGCGTCGGGCTAGCAGGATTTCACACAGCGAGATCAAAGACTGCGCCTCTCCCACACCTGGTCTCTCTCACCAGCCGCACAAATGAAGCGAGCGGAACGATTTGGCCCCGGCACTAAGACCGCTAATAAAACTCCACTCCCTGCCCTAGAGGTGTAAGCCCATTATTACTGGTCAGGGAAAAATCTCAATTGAAACTCACGGGTCTTCCCTGCCTAATAACTTGGCTCCCTTAGTTTGTCATGTCAGCTTATCGCCGCTGCCGTTCTCTTTCTCTCCCCATAATCCTTGCATCCATTGAAGTGACTCAATGACCCCTGTGCTGTACCAGAGAGAGCTGGCTGGCTGCGACCTCCGAGAGGTGGCGTTTCCCAGACACGGTCAACACTTGGAGGGTTTGTAAACACAGTTGGGGGGGCACGCCTTTCTGGTGGGCTGCCGCGACGTCTCACTGACCTCACAGCAGGAGAATGCAAGTGTGACCAGATGTGGGACAATGCCCCCCCCCCCCGGTGGAATGGATGACCCGCCTCCGCCAAGGATGACAAATCACTTAGCGCTGTGCCGCTGTGCCGCCGTGGCGCGGCAGAGGCACTTGCTGTGCGAGCCGCAAGCCCCGCCAGAGGCCTTGATTACATTAGGCCGCTTCAGTCACAGAAGCGTCAGACGTTCCACGAGACAATGCTCTGTCTGCTGTTCGGCTTTCAAGCCAGAACGGCTGAAGGCCTATTGTTTTGACTCTGTTTTTCTTTGTTTCTTTCATTCTCTCTTTCTTCCACTAACTGTAAACAGCATCACCTGATTTTGCTCACATTTTTCACACTTATTGCTCATAGTCTGTGGATTTGCATACAGTGGCCTTTGTCCCAAAGCCTTGCCTTATATTGCCACGAAACACATTTCCTCACTTGTCGTTTACTTTTCACGACGTTCACTCATTCATCTCATTTAATGGCTGTATCAAGTTGGCCTCAGTTCTCAAATCTCTGAGAAACAGTGTGCTCAGCTCTTGGTCCCTGGCCATGCACAATATGGATGGTTGTTGCGTAAAAGTTATTAACATTCTCCCAGGCAACTAATATTTGCCAGATTTCTCACTGTCTTCATATTTACTCTTGGCTAATGTGTAAAGTCACCAACCATTTGGCTTTGAAATGACCTTATAGTTACCTGCCCATCTAGTTTATCAGAATGGTTGCAGATACTTGAATATCTAAATGAAACTTATTATCAGTTGGTGATACACGGGAAAGTTTACCAGAATAATATAGCTGATATAAAAAAGTTACTTATGAAACGTTCATGTCTTTATTTACCCGTAATGTACACCACTGAGTCTTAGCTGAGCGTGTTGTGCTCTACAGTGCTAAGTGAAATGAGGATTCAGCCACGCTGACAGCTTATGAAAGAGCAGAGAAAGGGCTAAAGGGCTTTCAGAGAAAGCACTGCACCCCCTTTGAGACCACGGCTTTGTGTTTTTTTCTTATTTATTTTTCCTGCTAAATGAGACATTATGGAATGCCTGCCTGGGCCATCAGATGCCGATTCCCTCTTGCGTGGAGCAGATCCTGCTGATGGGCGTGTTTGTTGTCTCAGGCTCTTTTTTTAAGGTTACTGTGCGGACTTCTGGGAAGCCCCCCAGTGTCACAGAGTCGGGCAAAAATACTCCACTCCCCTTACGTCACCCGCCCCGAGGGACGCGATGTGGCTTATTTGTTTTGCTTTTTATGGTCCATAAAAACCCAGAGAGGATGAGTGGCTTTGGCAGAGCAGGTGGCAGGGGTGGTCAGTAGAACCACTTGTGGTTTGAGGGGGAGGTGTGGTTTGAGACATATTCAGGGAGCGCAGGGTCTGGGCGATAGATCAGGGTGCGAGGAGGCCGCGGGGCCGAAGGAGGCTGATACCACACTCTCAATTTAGAGTGCCGCCACCGCCGGCACCTGGAACAGGAAATGGAGCCGAGCACGCAGATAGCACGGTGTTAATCCGAACCTGTCAGTAAGGGACAATGTCGCCGTGATGAGAGTGTGCCGACCTCTCATGGGAACACATACCAGCCACGCTGTCGGCGTTTAAAGACATACAGTAAATGCTTTTCAAAGCCCGCTGTAACAAGACCTCGGCCCGTAAGGTATTCTTAGCGAGTGGTCACCTTTTTTTCACATGCTTTGCATAGAGATATGCATTATGGAAATGGTGGTCATTTTTTGTTGCCAAATGCATTTTTTTTCCCTGAAGTATGTAGCGCCTGACTGCTCTCACCTCCAACAAGCATAGCCTCTTCTCCCCTAAATGTTTTTGCCAGTTTTTATATTCTCCAAACGTTCATAAATTACTTTAAGCTGTGAGCTCAATCAATCTGCCCTGGGAAGTTTGGGGAATCTGAATCTCTGCCCTGCGACCCTCTCAGACACAATGAGCGCATTGTTCGGAACGGGGTATGAGTCTTGATTTTTTTTTTGTGCGAGTGCAGCGCAGGTATTTTTTTCTTATCTGTTGAAACCCACAGGGTAATTGGATGACGCGCATTTGGCGAAGAAGGTGGCGTCCTTGATTGTATTGTATTCTGCGAAGAATGACCCATCACACTGGCTTATGATGAAGTGAAAGGACTATTTCGAATAGATCAATACGGCTCTCAGAGAGAGGCTATTTTTCTTCACTGTGTGTGCTGCACGGGTTTAAAAACAGTGACAGGACCGGGAGACTGATTTCACTGGATCTGTATTGAAAACAAGAGCTCTCTCCAGGCTTTGGCTTCTCTAATGAATATTGGAGCGATTAATGATGTGATTTATGTGCAGCTACGGGCTGGCTTTAAAATCTTGGACAGTGCGTGTATGCAGCTGAGCAGCATAATGTCATTCGGCACATCTGCAGAGTACACACACACACACACACAGACACACACAAGCGTGCAAACACACACACGCATACACACAGACATGCACATGCACACATACACATGCTCACACGCACTCACACACACAAACATGCACATGCCCATGCATGCACATATATACACACAGACACAAGCACCTACGTGTGTGCGCACGCGCAAGCACGTACACACGCACACACATACTCGCACACACAATCGCTCACATACACCCACAGACACACACACACACACACACACACATGCACACACACCCATGTGTTATTATGGCAGACAATATTTTAAGTGTATAATGGGGTTCATATATTTTGTAAATGATTTAATTTATTGGTAGGGTATTGGAATCTGTAATGAAAAGGAACAGGGCCAACAATGACCCAGGGTGATTTAACAGTGAAACTGTAACATGCCTTCTACTGCCATTGCCACATATAAAAATCGTGATTGTGTCACCAGGGTAAATTCTTTCTTTGCTGTTCAGCAGTTAAGTTAGGTCTGCTGTGTAACTTTTGCAATTAGTTTTTACATTTGAGTTTCTTAAGTTTTAATATTTGGGTTTCTCCTTTGTGCCGCCAGGTCGTCCAGTGCATTTGATAAGGCAGGAGTTTGGGACGAGGTGAAATGTGAACAGGGACTTCACCTCTGAAAGACCGTCTGTGTGCTTGAAAGAACCTCCAGAACACATATGCTTTCCACAGTACAGAACAGCAGGAGTCAGTGGCAACAGTTCTGCTTTTTTATTCACTCATTCATCTCATTTTTTTTCACTCATCTGTTCATGTACGCCAGGGTTGGAAGATGGTGGAGCCAATGGTCATAACCTTACGACCAAACTGAATGTAACCTAACAAGCAGAACAGCACACCATTGGGAGGAACAGGAATTCCTTAAAAAAGACCCTATAAGAACATAGACAGAGCATGCACACTCCAAGTCCTGTGGAGAGATGGTGGAGGCCGGGGCGTGGAATGGAATGGTACCCAGGGTAGAGCCTAACCGCCGCATGGTGTTGACGCCCGTATTTGAGTTATAATGTTTAAGTTCGGCGAGTGGGTTCCCACGCCCCTCCTCGTCCCACAGCGGTCACCATAGTGCAAGCTTGTGCGGCCCCATCAGTCTTCACTGCAGCTTTGGGCTGGAATGAGCACTGAAAGCAACACTGTTCCAGGACCCATGCAGGAGAAATAAACACTAGCACAGAGTCAGCAGTAATCCACACGGCCCAGCCCACGTACTTCCCTGTCACCGTGTCCTTAGAGGTAAACTTACTGCGTGGCACCGGGCACGGCGCGCTTCAGGAACGCACGAATAAAAACATAATTTAAGAATATTCTCCCTGTCCCTTTTAGAAATGGGGCTGGAATTTGAAATAAACTGCGCCGATTTATGGATTCCTTGATGTATTTATGATCTCTTGGACGGAGCACGTAGTCACATGGCTCAGAGATCGTGCCAGCTATGCAGGATATGCTGTCATCTCCGGTGTGATTTTTAGCTTCGGATTATGCTCCTATGCGATTTTTACCACAGTATTAACGTGCTGCGCTTACACTGCTGAGTAAAAATGTTAGAGATCAGCAGCGCAGTGAGCCCACTGTTTCCCTACATGGGGAAATCCCACATTTTAGGTGACCAGCCAGCCTTGTTTACTGTGCTCTTAAGGAAAAGGAAAAGCTCATTTTAAAACAGCTGCTTTTGCAGGGAAATTATTACAAGATTAATAAAAGAAACTGTGAATTTTGCGCATGTCCCTGGTTAACAGTAAACATTTTACGGAAGACATTATCACGTTGGTTTGCCACTCTCCTCCAAAATGGAGCTAATGGAAGCATAAGTGGTCGCTAATTCCCTCCGCAGTGATTTTAATGGAGATTGTGTTTCCCCTTTCCCCCGTTCTCTGTTCTCTTTCAGACAGGAGCAAGCCAGTCGCAAAGTGTCTACTTCCTTCCCGAATTTGCGTTGTCTCCGCAGGGGAGCTTCCTAGAGGACACGACAGGGGAGCAGTTCCTGACCTTCCGCTACGATGATCAGGTCGGTCCATCTCCGTGCAGTCAAAACCACCCTCCTCTGTTTGTTGTTTTCTGAAACACAGATGGGAAATACCTTCCGGCAAAGAGAAATGGCAAGGGAAGGGGGGCGGGGTGTACCAGGGGCCTATGGAAACAACAGCAGAGGTCGTCCGCTAAACAGCTCTGATTTTTCAATCATCAAGATGAAGCGGCTTTTAAAACCTTCTGATGTGGCTGGAGAAACTGCAAAGGCCATTGGCAGCATTACAAAGAATTAGGTGGGCATGACCGGAAGGATCAGTGTGTTTAATCCTTGTTGTTGCGAAGTACAGCATTAACTTTTGATCTGTCTTTGATATCAAATTTGGATCCGATAAGTGATACATTTAGAGAGGCCTACACTATTTTTCCGGCTTGATCACGAGTAAACTGTGTCCATGCTCTTTGATGTGTGTATACGGCATGTTCCCGTATTGTGTGCTCAGTGAGAGCCCTGTGTGCTCAGTGAAAGTGACTAAAACAATGCGTCCCTTCACTTCTCTGCAGGCAAACATCTGCCCCTAAATTCCACCACAAATAGGTGCCATTGTGTATTGAGAGTATTGCATCACAATTGCACAGTAAGGCTGTGAGTTGCGGAGCGCAGGAACTTCTTAAAGGGGCTGCTCTCAGATGTACAGGGGTGATACGGGGTGAGGTCTGACTTAATCTAGGCTCTTAGCACAGAGGGCAAGAACACTGCTGGTGTGCAGTCTTGGCACTTGAATGCGACTGTTTTGGGGGGTTGATAAAGTGGATGAAAAAAGAAATTCTCTCTCTTTCTCTTTCTCTCTCGTTCTCTGCATCTTACACACCCACACGCACACAGAAAAGAAAAAACAAACCTGGTTAGCCCATGAGTGGGCTTGCTATGTGCGGTGAGCTGGGACCTGGGGAGAGGAACAGCGCTCCGGAGTATGTGTGTGGACAATGAATGAGACGCAGATGTCTTGTCAAGGGAGCACAACAATTTATTATGTGGAAAATAATCCTTGTTTTTTTTTTTTTTTGTTTTTCCTTTTGCATGTGGGCCCACGGAGTGCCTCAGTTTTTTGGCTCGCATCTTTCAACAAGTTAAAACAGTTTGGTTGCTACATTTCTACAAACCTGTACTAATTTGTTTAATAAATCAGCATATTTGGAATGATCTGTTTGGCCCTGTACCTCAGCAAATAAAGAGACCTTGTTTTCTCTTGCAAAAAAAAATCCTATTTTGGGAGGGTTACCAAGTAAATCCATTTAGTACAGCATGTTGACTAATCTTATCTTGCTGCTGACAAATGATGTACAAATACGCATTGTTTTTATTTAGATCTCTTGATTAAACAATCCTGAATTTTTACATTGAAAATGTTTTTCATTTGGTTTCTCAGTGGTTGATTAGTGTAATTATTGTTAATGATTTCTGAAAATAAAATAAACAAAATAAATTGGCATTTGCAAAATCTCTGCCGTGTTTGTAATCAAGTGAAAACACATACTGTAGCTGAGGTAGGCATGGATTTTTTCCTTTTAAAAGCATAGATTTTCATTGCATAGCCTGTCATCCAAGCCAAAGAATGCACAAACTTGCTATAGGTTTTCAGTAGCTGCAATTGAATGCTAATGGTAATATCTCTAGCATGAGTCAGAGAATTTGATGGACACTGAGTATTAATAATAACTCCTGCAGTATCCATAAAAACTGAATTTGATGGACACTGCAGGAGTTATTCATAATACAGTCAGATTACCAATGTGCAGATTACTAAGAATTTGACAGGATTTTCCTGAGGTTTGGTTTCATTGAATGAAAATGTGTAAAAGGCTTCCCTCTAAAGCTGATTTGCAGGAAACATTCCTTTCAGTATTCCTCTTCTACAAAGACACTTCCGGCTATGCTATGAATTTGTCTGTATTAATGGGTGGCTTCATTTACTTTCTCGGTCCCATCGCTTTGCCAAAACCTGCTGCTTATGGTTTTCCATACCGAGAACTGTTGACAGATGGCCATTATGTTATTATTCAAGTTGATAGTTTTATGAATCCTGAAAAATTTTCCACCATGGAATATTCTTTTTTTCGGGACAGTTAGTACTTACCAGCTATTTTTATGCATACCCCAGCAAGCCATCGTGAAGTGCATAAACGCAAAACAAATTCATGTTCCTTTCTTCTCAGGGGTAATTTCGTGTTTCTGGTCATATTAGAGAGCCACATGTTGTACCAGCAGCTTTAGTGTTCCATGTCTATGACCGCTTAGAATGGTTTTGAATGAATGGTCCAGTCTGGCATTAGAGTGAGATGGATTTGAGAACAGTTGGAGTGATTTAATAGGTTGGGCAGTAGTGTTGGGGGTGCAAATCCCTACTGTCTTTTTCATTGTCATTTGCCTCCAAGGAGGACCAGCTCTTTGGTAGCTGGAGTGAGGAAATGAATAATGGGAGAGAGATGTCTTGAGTGAATGGTGGGGGAAACACTCCAAGCTCTCGCTGAGAGATTTCAAACACTAAACAGTGGAGGCAGTGCTGTGGCCTATCACTGCTGTTTCACAGCTCTGTCTTTCAGCACCTTGGAGTGCGATTGTACTTTTATTTAAACCAGATGTTTTTATTGTTCTGTCATCTACTCGCAGGTGAGATAATCGTCAAAAAGGACCAAACGGCTCAACTGGAGCACCGCGGTATTTATGTATTTAAAAAAAAAAAAACGCAGTAAAGGTTTTCTGTTGAAAGCACACAATGTCTGTCACTTCCATTGTAAAGGTCGCCATGAAATAAAGAGCGGCGAATACCTTGCTTCATTTCTGTGGCTGATTTGATTCAGGGGTCTGGATCTCTGCACCGCTGCCTTGACTGCAGCATGGCTTCCGGCCGCAGCAGTGACAACGCTCTGTGTCAGAGAGGAATAGAGGACGAAGAGCCGAGCTGAAAGCGTTTCTGTCTGTGTGACTTCATGGCCTGCCCGGAATCTCGGAGGCCGCTCAGTGACTCCGCTTCCTGACCGGATTCAGCGCGGCCCGTTGACTAAATCTCGCCCGCAGAAACCACAGAGGAACCGGGCCTTTCAAAAGGCTGTTTGTGCTGGGAGCTGAGAAAACATATCGATGACCAATTTGAACCCCCTTTACATTATTATGATTGTGAGTTCAAATTAAATTGGAGAGTTCAAATGGAGAGGGAATCTGGGAATAACTGAAATTATTGAGAGATGAAGGAAAAAAAAGAGAAAGTTCCAGCAGTGAATTAAGTGGATTTATTGTCCCTATGTAATACGACCAGCCAACTTATTTCTTTTCCTCATCTCTCTTTTTTTTTTTTAGAACTGAGTTATTTGTTCAGGGAATACCGCAGAGTCATAATATTTTACCTGTTTTGGAACTGGAATTGGATTGACACACCGTGGCTAACATTTCTTCTCTTAAAAGAAAGGGAGCTGGGAGATGCTGGTGGACTTCCTGTGATGAGAGCCCTCTGTCTGACCATCAAAAGGCATAAATCTTCCCCTGGAAGGGTCAAGGATGCTTCGCTCCAGCATAGTAATGGCTGCAGAATGTGGAGAATGCTGGGTCTGTCCCGGCCTTTGGGAGGGTTTAGAACTGCTTTCAAGGGCACCTAGAATGCTTTTCTGGAAAGACACAACCCAGGGAACCCAAGCATTTCCAAATCAGCCTGCTTAAGACCATCTCATTAGTGTGTGATGCTGCAAGTGCTTTCATCCAGACCTTTTCCCTGGATTTCGCTGTCTAATTTTTATTGGTTTTTTTCCCCAGGAACTGTAAAGCTAATGTTAAGATCCAGCTCATATGTAAATGTAAAATCATCACGGTAGGGTGAGTTAGTCGTGAGTTCTTTTTCAGAGACGTAGCTTGGCAGAACTTTAATAAGGTTTCTGTCGTATGGTGAAGCAGTGCTCTTGGCACAAGCCCTCGTCCCTGCAAACTCGGGTCTGCTCTGACTCAAGGAAGCACAATGCAGAAATGTTCGGTCATATCCCTCATTCAAGAACAAATGTGTATTGAACCCATCAAAGTATCATCAGGAGAGACCACGGATGACTACCTTGAAATTATACCATTCTCATTATACCATTCTCATTATACCATGACTACCTTGAAATTATACCATTCTCATCCCCCCAAAAATGGCAAATGATCTTCCTATGCATATGCTTAAATATTCTGCATGGAGTAATTTATGGAAAAATAATTTCAATAAACTCAGTAGACTCTGTCCAACATTTTACAGTTCCCCTCACTCACCCAGTAATTGTTTTATAATTGTTTTTGGAGCAGACAGCTTTATTGCTGCAATATTAACAGAGCGGCAGAACAGAAAACTGGGCTGTCATTCAAATGGAAAGAAGTTGAGGCGAAACTGAAGGAGCACAATTCTATAGATATCCTGTGGGGAGACTGGCCCAGTTGGTCCGAGTGGCTTAGCGACTGGTGACCGGTTTCCCAGACACTGGAGTCATGCCATTGAGGTAGATCAGCAAGAGATTAAATATGAGCCCCTTGACTTACTTGGACTTTGAGCCCATACGGCTCGGTAAGTCCCCTCTAATAGGTAGTTCCAGGTACATACCCAGTTATAGCTCTTTTATGAGGGCACTTCACAAATACGTTTGAAGGTAGCACTGGGAGCCATTACTTCAGGTAATTTTGGGTCCTGATAAATTGTTTTCTGGCCCGGGGCTCTGTTATTGTAACCCTGTTCCATTTTTTGCGGTGGCGTTTTACAGAAAGACCCGTGGCAAGTCCCCTTCATGCTATTAAAGCCCTTTAATCAGTTTAGGCGCATGGTAGAGCTGATACATGCTTTCCCAGAAAGCCTATAAATTGTAGTGGCATGGAAATGAGCTTGACCCATGGGTGATTTACTGCTGAGCTGCAGAAGAGGCACGGCAGTCATGTAAACAGATGCATGACTCTTCACTGTGAGTGTAATCCAGCAGGACATACATGTGCAGGGGCTTCCCGGACTGTCCCCCTGTCTCCTTTCCCCCTCGGCAGTCACTGGTAGCTTACAGCCCCGAATGAGCCTCACTGTCTGTTTGCTCACAGACCTAGATGAGCAGCTGCACAACCAGTCATGGCTCACAGTTCTGCATGAGTGGCTGCATCAGCCAATGATGATTCAGAGCTCTGGATGAGCAGGACTGGACTAATGAAGATGGCAGAGAGCAGTCTTTGCTTCTGTTCTCACAGATGAGGCTGTTTTGTTGGTGTAGCAACCAGCTTCATCACAACTTTGGGGTAGCACCTTTATGCTGGGATGTAGGGTGTCGAAGAATTAACTAAGGCGGAGCATTCTGGTTCAGAAGAGCGAAGCTTTGTTCTTGTACTCTGGAGGGGAGTGAAGACATTCACACAAGACAGGACATGCAGTTAACTCTGCTATAAGACAATAAAGAGTTACATATATAGGGTTTCCTTTTGGAGCATACGTGACTAGCGGCACCTATGCCACCAGTTCCTCCACTATCTTCTTGTCTTGACTATCTAATGCGGCAGGTTCTCCAGTGTCCTTGCGGTAAAGTGTGGTGACCCAGTGAATACTGGCACAAGCAGTTAACTGTCATCCCCCTTTCGGGGGAGGCCTCTTGCTTATTTCAGCATTGTATGCTATATTATACAACAGGGTGTGCAGTAAATTTCCATCAGCAACAACAACAGAGCTCACCAATATATAGAAGTTATGGCTTTCTGCTGGTAGGATGCCCTTAAACATTTTCATTCTACAGATCCTCATTGTTTCAATACAATTTTACTTCCACATAGGGGAAATATAGAGAAATTTCTATATGTAAATGACAGTAACAGTGACAGTGATGAAAATGCTAATATATATACACCTACCAGTGTGGCCGAATGAGATATGTTTATTGAAAGTGTCTCCCGGTGATTTTATTATTTTGTCTATCTATAGTGTGACCATTAATAGTATGAAAAAAAAAGAGTCATAATTCTTGGCTCTCGTTCAAACTGCAGTACGGATACTTTGCGTAATGTAATAGCACGTGTATCCTTTGGCAGAAGCACTTGAAAATGAGCTGTCACAGATGTATATGAGACGCGAGACTATTTTTGAAGGATGGCACCCGGTTCAAAGACCGGGCAGCGTCTTTTGGAGGATGGGGGGGGATGATGGCATCCCTGTTGCACTCTGAGGTCAGCCACAGACAGACGGCTGTGCCCACTGACACGGGGCTGAACTAACGAAGAAAGCATGTGTCTCCCTCCGGCCGCCTTCTGCCCTGCTACAGCACAGTGGCTGACGAGCAGCTGGCGGCTTCCGAGCGCCAGACAGGCCCGTCTAGCTTGAGAGGTCCCTGCTTTTCTTTTACCTGCGCAGTCTGACAGGCGACCCCCTCGGCCTGCTTCTCACAGCTCGCAAAGTGTACGGTTACTGCCAACAAGGGAGACACTCTTTCTCACAAAGACGGCAGCTCTAAAGGCGGGCTTGGATTTGCTCAGCGAGAGCCGGAGGAATACATTTTCGCAAAAGGGGCACTGTGCTCAAAGGCGAGTAGGGTCACTGTTTCTTTCTATAAGTCATGTGAATTAATGTAAATGCGTAGCCGCCATGTTGTTGTTTCAGGCAGAGCTGCTATTTTTAAAGTGGGAGAAATAACTGAAACTAGCATGTGCACTGAGGACACTTGTGTATTTCATGGCGCGCAGATTCAATTTAGCTGAATTCTACCGAGTGAGACAGCTAAAAAGACCAACACCTTCAAACGTCTGAATTCCCCTCTGCACGTGGGTAGCCATTATTCTGTCAAATTAAATCGTCTGACTCCCAAGATGGCTGGCTGAAGCGTAAAAGCAACACAGGGCAGCTTCCAAACGGAGAGTGTTTCTTTCGACTGAGAGCTGTGATCCTGTGCGCTTAATAATCGACATTGACAGCTTATTGTGCTGGATTTCAATGGTGAGGGACCTGACAGGGAGCGAACATCCAGTAGAATGATGATTGCTGTCCCCCTAAGTTGTCTAATGGTTACGGATGCTCATTTCATGTCCTTTCATACCATTAGTTCACCTCCTATAATTGGCCTCTTATTCCCCATTGTCTGCCATGAGTGGTTGACAGAGTAAATAGAGTCCTGTCTCCATGTGTTCAGGCTCTCAGTTGGGAGCGCATGTTAGGGTTAAAGCAGACATTAGCCACAGCATGGAGGGAGAACAGTGATTAGGCACTTCATGTTTACTGAATGGCTGATATTTTTGAAATCTGTAAGAGAAGGGCTTGGGTGGATCGTGGCTGTCCGTCCATTCAGATCATCCTAATCAGTCTCCCACAGTTCACCGACAGTGACGCTTCTTGTCATGGCCAAGACAGATGCGAGCGTAGAAATGCTTATCTTTTAAGTCCGATCTCTCCAGCAAACACCTAGCTGCAGTTTAAGCACCTGTCTCTGTCTTTTGGTTGGCTATTCAGCCAATCCATAGCACCTACACTACAGTATTCTTTGAAATCCCCATCTATCCTTATCTTTGCCATCTCACATGTGCTCTGTGGACCTTGCCCATTGATATTTGTCCCTTGGGACAGAGTTTGTAGAACTCTGATAACTTCATCCACCACATACCTATATACTGTAATGGTCAGTCTAAAGCAATGATCTGTTATAGCAAATTGTATATGGGCCATTTGGAGGGAAAAGCACAATAATAAGCCACAGTTAGGCAACTGGAAGCATAGCATAATAGGCCATACTGAAAGCAAAAAGTAGACAAATGCAAGTTTCCACTAGACTGTTATAGTTTGTATAGCTGAAATCTGACTTCTTCTCAACAAAGCGAGTCTCCTGTCCAATTTTTTTTTTCTCCCCAAGAAAGAACAGTCCTGCTTATTGTTGGGTTCAGAATTAAGAAGTTCTGTTATGTCAGCCAGCCAGTCAACCTGAAAATCACATAATGGATACCCAAAGTTCAGAAGAGAGCAGTTTTTCTGCTGGGAACCGTTTAACTGGATTTCTTTATTCCTGTCTGTTTCGTTTGCTTCTGTCCAGCCTGCCTCCGTTACAGACTGGTTCAGCATTCAGCTGTGGTTTCAAACTTTTGACTTGATTCAACGTAGATTCCCCCTGTTTAAAAAAAGCACGACCATTGGGGAACCATAAACGGCCAGAGATTGGAATGCATGAGACGTGTGTTAATGCAGTAGTGTTCTTGCCGTTTAAGCGTTATTGGGCTTCCGGATATAATTTGCTCTTGAAGATTTATGTACCTTTTATTTCACTGTCCCACCCCTCTTTTATGTGCGCACATCTGGAATGCTGCTTCCTATGCTACATGCCTATTCTTTGTGTAATTTAATTTCTTTGAAACAGACAAGAAATGGACTGAAAGCCTGCGTGTCTGATTTTTCAAAGCAAGTGCCTTGTATTTACAGTCGGTGTGTAAAATGGGTTTCCATGCAGCTCTCCCCAGCCGTGCTGGTGCGGCAGTGTGGCCAATTTCGGTAGCATACAATTGTAAATTCACAGTTTCCTCAACCCTCGGAATGTCTGTGAAAAAAGTGGCTCTGGCCACTGCTGTCCAAGCAAACACTTGACAGGAGCAATGCTAGACTTGCACACACTAATTCACTGTGTAGAAATTAGCCAGAGGTGTGTTGTTCTTTGTAGAGCCACACCCTGGGGAGGCAGAGGCCCTGTAGAGATTGAGGACCAGCCTCACGGCACAGAAGTGATGTCATCTCACCAGGGACATTTTTGACGTTTTCACGTGGGAATAGTCCCATTAGCGCTCCTGCTTGTTTAACCTCACAGAGAATGGTTGTTTTTCTCTCTCGGTCTGTTTTTGTAAAGTCAACACAATAAACAATTGTTTTATGAGACACACACTCAATGTATTGGTCTTGACTGTCCATATGTTAGCAATAGAGCCGTGATTCTTGGTGTTCCGGGAAATGGATATCGTTATACTACAGTCCTGCTGCGGGAAGGGGATGGAACTCAGTCAGTATTTATGTGGTCATTGATGGCTCCAGGCTGGGCTGCATGGTCAAGCGATTGTCGTCGATGACTCATGATAAAACAAGGGTGGTGATATCGTGTTACTGTGAGTTATGTCACAGCTATGCTAAGCTAAGCTTCTTCCCTCAAATGCAAACACACCTGTCTTGCTAGCTGTTTGTAAGTTCAAGGAACTAAGCTGAAGTTAAGTGTTAAGCACTTCAGAACAGAAGGATGTTTTATAAGATAACAGAAAAGAAGTTATGTTTTTGTCTAGGTCTTAAATATACAAAAGGTTTGGTCAGTGATGTCAAAGTGGAAGTAAGTGTTGGCCGGTAATACTGAGGAGACATGGGGAACTTCTGTGTTTTTACAAAGTTTCAGTTACAACACATGGGAGTGGTCTGGCCAATTTAAAGGTTATTTTATTTTTTAATGACAATTAACCGTCAATTATTTAAATGCAGACAGAGTCTATAGTTATGTGTTGTTGGCCATAGACCAGACAGCTCTACAGATAGAAATACGATGCAGAGTTTGCTACCTAAGCATGGATACAAAGGCAAAAAACAAATCACATCACACACAATATTGACAAAAGAAGTTTGCAATCAATAGGTCAATCTTCATTTCAGTAGTTGGATTTCCTGGAGAGTTTTGGGGAAAATATTTATATTGGGCTTTGAAGCCGCCTCCTTGGGTTTCTTCCAGTTGTCTTTAGCATTAGTTTGGTGTTTTGCAGGCCAGCAAGACAAACATGTCTGCAGTCTGTTACGTCACTGACCAATCCTTCATATATTTGAACTAAGTTTTCATGTCATAATTACTTCAGGTAGGACACTGAAAATTGAGCTTGAGAGCTTTCATAACCCAGACTTCGCAATGTCTTAGGTTATAGCTCACCTGTTGTTTTGGAGTGAATAGTGTTGTTGTATGTGTTTTATACTATAGGGTTCTGGCAAATTTCATAATCTGAATGTATTGACAGTCGTAAACTTAACTGCAGATCGTTCCACAGCTTTAGGACAGTCTAGATTTTGGTGTTGTTTTGCAATAACAGCAGAGTAACTCAGGATCAAAGCCTGTGTTTAATCTTGCTGTAATAGGATGTCCAGCCAAATGGACGAAACATAAGTTTTCCATGTCTCTAAATTCATTATGCAGTATTGTGTGTCTGGTTTCAGATGGTCATTTTCCATCACTGTCTGTCATATTGAACACGAAAGATCGAGTACAAAAGCATAAAACTTCATAAATCACTCTTTTGCAGCAAACAAATATTTCACCAGAAGTCGAAGGAACAGTGTGCTCATTTGCCGGGCCGATACAAGCCCGAATCTACGATTTGTTGGCAAGCACCTGAGCTCCATGACAAAGTGCAGACATACAAATTGCCGTGTGCCCTAGGAATATAAAATGATTAACTTTGACATCTGTTTTTAACACTTTCCTCATAGCTGTCTTGGACCTTTGCCTGTATTGAGCTGTAAAGTGACTGGAAGAGGAACAAGGGAGATCGCTTGAGGGTCTTATACCAGTCAGTGAGTGGACCATCTGGAACGCACTGTATGGCAGAATAAGTGTGGGGATGAAATTTCACAATCCCAACACTCACGCACTCCCCCTGCCCGTTACGCACGCATCATGTGACGGGCTTTAATTGTTCAGCTCAGGTGCGACGGGCCGAGCCTTGAGACCCCCACATAATAGGAACGTATGCTATTTGCAGAAATTAGTATGCGTTATGTCAGCCTCCCCTTCTGCTCCTATTAATCAGCGCAATGATTTCCTTGCATTAACCCGGGGGATAATGACTGGATGTTATTGTATGGCTCAGATGTTTAAAAGCCCTTTTTTTCAAAAAATTATAGAATTTTACTATAGCTGCAGGGCATGAGCCTTCAATAAGCCCATGAAAAATGAACGGCGCTTACGGCTTCGACAAGCACTCTGCCAGACTGCAGGCGCACGCGATGCTGACTGGGAGTGGGAGAATGGGACATGACATCCTCAGGTTCTCCCCTCAGTTATCCCGTCACATCAGTCGTCACCCACGGTAGTTTTCTTTTCTTCCCTCGTCTGTTTACCTTCCCCTGTCTTCACTCTTTGAGACGTTCAGAGCGCCTGCCGTAGCAGGTAAGCTTGATGTATATCCAAGGATTGTGCTGCGGGTATCCAGGACTGTGATGCTGTGATCGAAATGAAAACACACCCAGGTGGGGAAAAAAAGCTCTACCCCAGAACCAGATGATATTGGTAAGATGCTTTTTTTCACAGGCAGTAGTCATTCCCGTGTTGTTGGCTTTGGCAAATGTGTACAGTGTCAGGTCCTTTGATGGCAGTCTTTTACATGTGAATGGGCTGCCTGTGCTCCTCTTGGAATATTATAAGGACTTGATGGAGCCCTTGTGTTTTCTCTTTGCACCCCTGTTGACAGACTAATGGTATAAGGGCATATTTGAGGCAGGCTTTGTGTTTTCTGAAAAAAGGAAAAAAGAAATAGAGTCTGCCTAGTACTTTACTGCTCCCAGTTTCATTTGCACATAAACAGAACACATTTTGATCCCGGGAGAACCTTGTCAGTACAGTGAACATTGCCATCTCACCTGCATAAATACCTTCCAGTCCACCCACTGTCATTGTTAGGTTCCAGTAGTTAACTGACACAGTAAGTGTGGGAGATGCTGGCCATCTTCCATTGCAAACTGAAGACCTACTTCAGGCTACACCTCCTCCCCTGACCCAAGTGTGACCATTTATTCCCTTTGTGTGTAATTACATATGTGGAAGTGCACTTTAGGGCATTAGCATTGTGCTTGCATTGTGTTTGGAATGGTATATTCCATTGATCTAAGCATGCACTTGTGATCTCATATGTGCCTAGTGGTGTTCTGTTTGTGCAGCTTTTCAAACCACTTTTTTGGATTCACTTTGTAAGTCACTCTAAATAAGACAGTTACTAAATGACAATAATGTAATGTAATGTGATATGTTATCTATTTCTATTCTCCTTTTGATATAAAGCCAAAATTTAGGGAGGTGGGAGGGTTCCGTTCCTCCTACCCTCTTGACGTAAGTACACCCTTTAAGGAGGGTTTGTGTTTTCTCTCTGTGCCCCTCTCAAAGGGAGGACAAACTTAAGGGAGGGTTTGTGTTTTCTCTCTCTGGCCCTCTTGATTGAAGTTTATATTTGCGGGAGGGTTTGTCTTTCCCCTTAATATAAATGTACACTTGAGGTAGGATGTTTCCTTCCTCTCCATACCCCTCCTGGCATTCCTGTGGGAGATTGCCTGGTGTTCTCAGCTCAGAGATATCTCCAGCACCTGTGCACCTGTCCTGTAAGTTCCAAGGGTGCGAGCTCTCCAAAGGCCGTAAATTTAACACGGCAGCCACAAAGGAGCACATGTGTGAACTCACTTAGCCTGAACAGCGCGGGAGAGTTGGTGCTGTTCCCCCAGAGCTCCCATGGGCCTCTGTCTGCTGGTGAGCTCCTCCCTCCCAGGCAAAAGGTAAGTCCCACAGTATCCCTAAGGAATCTGTGATTGAGCATAAGGCTAAACGGTTATTCTGATATCTTTAATAATACTTCTAAAGATGTGATTGACTCAATTGCTTTTTTCACAAATAAAACAACAGCACAAGATGATTGTGGAGCTCGATTTGAATCCCAGCCCCATTGTGGCTCATAAGGTTGAGAAAACAGCAGATTTCATGTTTAAAATGTTTTGAAACTGCACCTCAAAGCATTTAATGTTTCCACCACAGCTTTTAAATGTATGGGTTACAACTCATTAAACAGGAGTGGGTAAGATTTACGAAGAACATCACCCCGTGTGGATTTAGGAGGTTAAAACCCCTCTAAAACCATTGCACTGTTAACAATAAAAAGGTGGATGCTTCATCGTGGGCTGAATTTGAAAGGTTTGCATACCCTTGAGCCACTGGAGAGAGGAAGAGCAGAACACAGCAGCGAAAACCTATTTGTCTTTAAGGAATTACATTGGAAACATTCTTCTAAAAAACAAGAACAGACAACAATGTTTGAGAGGGAGGAGAGGATGCCAGCGGAGAAATCTCTGTAGTGAAACATTACTGCCCCGTTGAGGTCACCGACAAAAAGGAGTTTTAACTAATTCTAGCCAGGTTGGAAAGTTCAGATAAAATCCTACTTCATTTGTTCGCTTGGAGGAGGACAGAGGCATAAATAAAGCCAGAGAAACCCAAAAAGACCCCCAAAAAAAAAAAAAAAAAAAAACCGCTTGAAGTTCTGGAGCAAAAGCTTTCGTCAACAAAATCAGATAAAGATCAAATCCGGGGATGCACACCACATAAATGTGTACTCGTCCTGACTTCTTCTCCAAATTCAATTAGGCGTGAAGGATTTGGAACAGCAGCAGAAAGGCCTTGGCTGGTACAGAGACACAAAGAGAGAGGGGGGAATGCGTTAGGCATAAACAACGTCCTGCTCTTGTGGAGAAGCGGATAGTCTTTCGAAACGTTGCCATCCCCACTCTCCCTTCCCATAAATCACAGCGTCTCTGGTGTTTTCACAAAGGGGGAGGGAGGTGCTCGGAGAAGTGAACCAGCTAATCACATATTGATGTCGCTCCGCGGGAATCATTAGCGTTGTGTCCGCTCCAAGTGCGGATTTGTGTTCGCCACAAACAAAGCCCTTTGATCAGAATTATAGCTGTGAAGATCAGTTTTCCAGCACCTATATTTGGCAAATGCCACCGTTAAGAGGACAGAGTTCCTCTTTGTTAAGTTTCTTGCTGTGTCATGTTTGTTGGTGTAGGGGGGTCAGTGGGTACAATCATGATCTGTGTTATATCCCTATACACCTTGACATTCATTACATTTATTGAACATAAAGGCCATACATGTGGAGCTGAGTGTCATCTATCCTACTGATTTATTGTCATATTATATGTTTTTCATGTACATTGAAATGGTATCTCTCAGAATGATTAAATGCCTGTCTCTTTTCATATACAGCAAGTCCCAGCGATGTAGTAATCTACTTACCTGGCTTTTGGCATTGTTGACTAGAGCTTTTGTGTTGTAAAATGAGAAACAAAAGGAAAAAGGGACTTGTAAAATATGTATGCTATATTTTAAGCCATGAAATGATAGTGAGCTAAATCTCTGGGCTGCTATTGTGTCTCATTGTCTGCAGTGGTAATGGTTAGGTGAAGACCATGGAGAGATAAAGGGAATGCTCTCCAGTATTTCATTGCACGACTTCAGATTTTTATATCAAGGCACAAATGCAACGCTGAGCTCAAATCTCACATTTAAAAAAAAAAATATATATATACTGTATATTCCTGGTAGACTTTTAACCCGTCAGCAGGACTTCTGTTCCCAGACATAGTCCTGTACAGTGAGCAACCTCAGCCAGATGGAATTAAAAGGGAAGGAACACAAAATTGTCCATTCTCCTGACAAGTGCGCCACGGGGTAGCCATGGCTACGCCGCTCCAGAGAGCCATGTTATCCCAATCCGTCAGGGACACAGTGTGATCCCAGACACAGCACCAGTCACTAACTTTTATTAGCAGGGCTTAAATGGATTACCCCCGCATTGTAACAAAGTCCCATGCATAGATTTTCCGCAGCCTCACCCCATCCTGGGAAAAGCCACTGAATAGCTTTGTTTGACAGTGAACATTCGAGAGGACTCTGTGTTTACACCTGCTTTGTCTCACTCAAACTCACTCCCCTCTCCCGGTTAATTCCATTGACTGAATGAAACAAAAGGAAATGCCCATGTGTAGAATAGTAATAATTTGTGGAACCCTAAAGAACAAGAGAAAGTCTCCCATTCTTTGACTGTCTCCCCCGGCTAACAAGCCTGCAATTTCTCTCATTTGCCTTGATTCGAATTTGGCAAACTGCAGCTTTTTTTTATCTGACTGCATTTGTGTCCTCAGGGGAACTGGAACAATATGTTGTGCTGATCAAAGGAGTAAATTCTCCCTCCCAGAAATGGCGACGGTTTGCCTTTTAATCCAGAGGTGTTTGTCAGAGGGCCAGAGTTGGGTGGGTGGGGGGTTGTAATTAATATTAATTCTAATGCTAATCAGAAACTTCCTGAAAATCTTTAGTTAATTGTTTTTTAAGTTCTTTAAGTACGAGTTTTACATGTTGTACGTTAAGTTTACACGCATTAAGACTGAGTGTGGTGATGTAAAAACCAATGTCCAATGTTTATTTTCAGCACACTGCAGGACCATCTGTTGTGCAGGCAGCCGCGGGGTTAAGTACACAGGCCGAACGTTTCAAAGGAAGTTGTCAGAAACCGTGCGGGTTGCAAACAGCTTAAACTATTAGGTGATTTCTTGCTGGCGTGCCTGGATTCTTTAGTTTCTGAGGCAGTAAACGCTTTGCCGTGCGTGTACCTCTGAGGGCTAACAAAGAGGGTCCTTTAGCCTGGGAGGCATTCGATCCGTGCGGCTCCCAGGAGGAGGAAGGGAGGGCCACCGGTAGAGCTGACATGTGGTCAGGAAAACCGGCACTGCGAGCTCTGCATGTCATTGAAGGGGGAGCTGGTAGTGTCTAGGGCATCACAAATCACAGCCACTGCTAACACTTCACACTGCTGTTTGCTCTCCCAATGACATAGGAAACCCTAGAAGCACCCACGTCCACAGCGGTTGTGGAGCATTTTCAAATAACTGTTCTGTTGTTAGCCGCAACATTCTTACTCTGTTGTTCTGAACTTACAGTGAACAGAGTCAAGGGAAAATACTGTAGTATGTCAGGAGTAATTATATGTCATCAGTCAAGCAAACAATTTGACTAGTGAAAACTAATGCAGTACAGAATGTACTGCTCTTTGCAGAGAGGGTCCAACATTCAGATCATAATATAGGTTAAGTAATTAAGATGCCAGTAATACCAGTAATATTCTCAAGACACCACAGAGTCCCCTCATGTTGGTCTTTACTGCTGACACATTCTGTACCAAACAGGCAATTGCCAAAATGCACACTCATCACAGCTTTGTAAAGGAGTAGCCTCCAATATTCTCCTGGAGAGCACCATAGATTTAGGTCCAAGTCCTGAATCAGAACCATGGGATTGGAATGTCTTCGTCCACAGCGCATGGGTTTATCATTATGTCTCTAATTATCAGGCTTGGACACAACTGAGCTCAGATGTTCTGTAAAGCAGGGCGAACTTTCACTGGTAGTTCAATGTGTGTTTTATAGGGGTGGGAAGACACACTGCTGATGGGGGCTGATCTGGTGTAGGGGAGAGCGGTTCTCTCATGGTTATGTTCAGGGGTGTATCAGAAATTTGGGCCATGGGCCCATGCCCACCATGCGGCCCCCCTGTTTGGGCCTCCTTGAAGTGTTTGTGTTTTTGGAAAAGCCTCGGGCGCATAAATCTGATAACTGTGTAGGAGGACAGTTACCTGGGAAACGGTCCCCGGAGAAGAGGAAGTGGTATTACGGATTTGTGTGTTATTTGGCCAGCTCTATCATTTGCTCAGGATCCTGCAAACACTAACGCAGACATGTGCGTGGCTCCACAATGGCCGACAGGAGCCCACATCTGTTTCCAGCTGTGCTGTTAACGCTCTGCAAATATTCCCATTCGCATGGGTTGTTCGTAGCTAAAGCCTTTCAGATTTAAAATAAAAACCAAACCCGCTAATCACAGGTTACAGTTGTGTTGTGAATGTGTTTATTGTTCTGTTTTCCTACCAAGACTCAAATTTTCAGTCTTTGTTATGGGGAGCTTTTGATTAATTTTCATTTGGAATTTGGATGTCAGCTACCAATAATTGAACCTCGTCCTCAACTTACAGAAGTAGTGCCCTGCAGGTTTTACATAGATGATCTTTCGCAATCATACCTTTTGTAAGAGGGAACTGAGTTTAATTGTAAGCTACATAGCTGGAATGCTCCTTTATTAAGAATGAAAGAGTTGTGTGGTATGGCAGTTTTATGCTTTAAGTGTGAATATATTTAAAAAGGGAAAGCAGTGGGTAGCAGTATGCTTTAGCTGACATGGACCTGGAAAGTTGCGCAATCCCAGGCAGAACACTGCTGTTGTAGCCTTGAGCATGGTATTTAGCCTGAATTGCTTCAGTAAATATCCTGCTGTATAAAGCATATAAAATTTACGCTAATCATCCCTGAATGCGCTGCCCGCTATGCAAGTAAATAATGTGATTAAAGCTATTTTTCTCTTCAACACTTCAGAGGGAAGTATGATTCATGAGCTAAGATGGATCAATGAATGTGGTGTGCCCCTGTTGCTGTGTATTTTGCCACAAGCTACTTCAGGTTTTTGTTGACTGAAATTTTGTTATTGACGACACCTACACCAGCTCAGGTATATATTTCTCTGGTGGTCAAGTACAACATGGCAGTGTAGTTCAGAGGGTGGAATTCCCCCCTGCAGGAATGGACCCCTGTCTGGCTGTAGTTTCTGACTCTGAGGGAGTCACTGGGGAGGGTTTCAGACTGCTCTCGAATAGGTCACTTGGTCTGCAGGGAGGTGGGAGGACAAGAATAGCCTCCCTCAATGGCTGAATGTCACCAAGTGCTGTTTGGAGCAGTTTAAATACGACGCACACTCAGATAAAAGGACCGGGGCTGCAGCTGTTGCTTTGCAGGTGCTTGAAGGGCCCCGCCGACACTGGGTTCTTGTTCAGGTTCTACATTTAGAACCCCCTTAAGGCCTTTCAATATTTCTAATTCAAATGGCTGATCTGGGAACTGACATACAGCGATTGAAGTGCTGTTTCTGCCAGGCATGCTGATGTGTATTTAACAATGGTGCCAACAGAGGAAAACAGCCTTTGACAACAGTGTGACCGGAGTGACCTACTGAGTCACTTAGCGGACGCTCTTATTCAGAGCGAATTACAAAAGTGCGTACCAAAAAGGTTTGTTCTCATTCTTGCCCTTGTTCTTTATTAAGCAAATTCTGCACAGAAAGAATAGGGCATTAAACTGCAGGGCACCATATCAGAGCCCCGGAAACGCACAGAAGCTGCCATTTCCGTGGTTCTGTTTGCAGGTGGTACCCTTTTTTGCATGCATTTTGGTCCTCTACATTCTTTCCAGGGACTCTGGCGTCTCTCGTGATGCCTGGAACGGAATAGCGTGCGAGGTGACCGTGCACATCGTTGTGCGCATGATGCATGAGCTGAGAGGTGAGTGTAGTGTTGGTTGCAAGAGCCTGCTTGGGAAAAGCAAATGCCGCGCCTGCGGTTAGCGGCCGCAGCGTTTGATTCGCGCGGTGATTAATTTATCGCTCGCTAGCATAAACATCCAGGTCGGTCCCAAACGTGTTTCCTGATGATGTGCAAATGTATCGCTTTCCTCTTCGAATGTTACAGGCCTGCTGGAAAATGCGCAGGGAGAACGATAGGTCATGTCTGAATTGGAAATATTCGTGGCTGCATGTCTCCTCTCAGGATGTTTGCTGTTCAGGACTGCAGCATAACAATGAAGGAGCACAGACAGATATGAGTCCAATACATCATTGTAGCTGATTTGTGGCAGAGAGGTAACTGGCAAAGAGAAGGACAATATCAGCAGGCTGCTGTTACTCCCCCAGCGCACCTCCACGGCTCTTTTTTCATGGCTTTTAATTGGCTCGCGCAGCAATGAGAACATCTCAGATGGAAGCCGCACAACAAAGACCAGATCCATTCCTTACAGCGCACCTTGACCCCAGATGAAAGGGAAAAGCAGCCGTGTGGGACTGTAATAGTAGTTTCACCCCAGCTGCGTGGGGGTCATTCTCTTTTCCGGCATGAAAGGTGTGTGTGGTGGATCCAGCACACTTCATCACCGAAGGAGAGCCAGGGGTAGTCACCCTGTGGGGAGTTCCATGTTGATTGGTTTTGCATCAGGTTTATTGAGAACACATTTTGATTAATGCAGTGTTCCCACATACGGCAAGGAAACCACGGTAACGCGCTGTTTTATTTGCGATGATTGCATGCGGACTTAACTTACTTAGAGAGCCTTCTTACAGGAGATCTTACTGCTTGGTCTGTTTTCTTTGTGAATTAACGGTTTTTAGCTTTTTAATTGCTGACTATTTATGTTACATTACTGTTTGCCACATATGAAGCCCTGGCTTCTTTCATGAATGTTGCCAACTCCTTACTTATTGAAAATAGTCATTTCATTTCTTTTTTATGTAGGCAATGAATGTTTAGTCTGATGGCTGCTAAAATGAATTTGTAATACATTTGAAAATATTACTCGGTACCACTGATGAACAATCATACAAATATTTTGATTGAATTCCAGCTATACAGATGGCCTAGTGAAATCAAGGTGGTATTAATAAGCATTATATGATTTCATATTTGAAACAGACCCACACAATTTACACAATATAGCAGTGAAGCAAGAGCTTTTTCAGTCCTCACCACTTCCTCTAGCCACAATGTTAAGGCATTTCATTGTAATTAGTTTGGATGGAGTGAAAAAAAGAAACACATTAAACTTTGTTTTAACATTCCAGTGTTGCCTATGATTCCAATAAAAAGTGAATTGCTTCAAGATTTGGAAGCGTCAGAATATTTTACGGAAAGGACTCGTCGATGAGTGAGAGCACATTTGATTTTGGAGGTGCTACACCTACACAGCTGGCAGCCCCCACAGTTCTGAAAACATTCATTTTTAATAAATGTTTGGCTAAATTAATACATTTTCCTGCAGTCAGTGGAACAATATTCCAACGCGATAATAATGGAAGTAATTTGTTGAGGAGATAAGTCCTCGTTTCTAAGTATTTTCTTTTTTTTTTTTACTATTTATGTTTTAATGAAATTTGCCTGTAAGATTTCCTCTTAATTCAAATATTATTCTTGTTACTGTGAGACAGAAAAATTTTGTTTCTCTACCCCCAAATGTTTTCTTGACACCTGCACTTAGGCCAGGCTTCTCCTACCAAGCCCACCAAGGGTTTTGTTAGTTTGTGGGTGTCCATAGCTGAAGATTCCAAAGTGACATTTACTTTGTAGTGTGCAGATAAACTGTGTGGCGTTTGATGAGTATGATGTGTATACAGTGAGGACCGTCCAAGGCAATCTAACAGAGGGAAAAGAAACTTCAGGGTCACTGTGGGGTCAGAGGGCACTGAGTTCATCAGGTCTCTAAATCAGGCTCTATGCTAGCAGTCTGCTGGTGGTGCTGAACTTGCATATACAGCTAACATGCTGCCTTCAACACGTATGTTAAATTAGTCAAGGCTGTGTTAAGTATTGAGTTTTTCATTAACAGTTTTCAGTCTGAGCGCAGTCAGTTATCTGAGTATAAATGATACATTGAATGTAAATGAAATTTACCTCAAGCAAGATTGTCATGCACTACAAAAAAAATGTGAAATGGGTATACAACTAAATGCTGCTATTGCAAATGCATTTTGTTGGCTTGGGGTAAGATAGGGCCTCACGTACTCCGTACTGTTCTTGGCTTCTCACACAAGAGTTAAAATATTATATGTTTTGAAATTCATTTCATTCCAAAATGATTCCACAATAATTTCAAAACATCCTGTGGTTGGGCTGACAAATAATACATTTGCAAGGAAGTGATCCTGTCTACAAGTTTAAAAGTAATACAGATGGTTCCATATTCTTTTAATTTCCCTTCGTTGCAAATTAGTTTTTGGCAGCTTGTCTCACCTTGGGGTTTTTTTGTAATTACTCTTTAAACACATTGTTAAATTTGCTCCATTGAAAATAAACCAGTTCTGCGTTAACTTTAATTTACCTGAAGAATGTGCTGGATAAACAGTCAAAGGTTAATGGTAATGTCCATCGGCAGCACCTCGGGCTGGCTTAATTTGATCAACTTTACTCTGGTAACAATCTTACTTCCATGTGACTTTCTGACCTACTCCTTTAAGTAAGTTGAGCTGCGTAGCATACATTTATTCTCCCCTTGCTGTGTGTTGGTAATCAGACTGTTTTGATTAGCACTTTTAATGACTGAAATGTTTTCGCTTCAGTATTTTACTTAATTCAAGTAATTTGAGTTTTAACGATGAGAATATTGAAGCACTATACTACACTAGAGAGCAATTTGCATCATTTGCCATTACTCAACTGGGCCCGTTGTGGCCATTTTGAAGCAAATTTGAGCAACAAACACAGTATAAGCAAGTGTTACTTTTGACCCCTTTCTCACACAACAGTTTTGTTATATTTTTTTATGCAGCAATTTTCCTTTACTTCTTAAAAGGTCAAATTCATGTTTTGTTAGGATCGAGAAAGCAGAACACTGACTTACAGTTTGTTATTAAAAGTGAGGGCGTTTATGATTGAATCTAGGCCTGAGTTTCAGAGCCCAGATTCAGAGGGGAGGGAGGAGAGGGAAATGCTCTTGAAGAGGAGAGGGAAGGTTATTTTTTTATCTTCCAGTTTTGTGTACGTAATGGAAGTGGTTCATTTACCATGCCATTTCATTCCAAACACTGCCGCACACCTTGTGGATGGTATTTGCCCCCTTTTCACAGCTTGATATTATATATGTCTGTCATATATATCATCATCCTATTACCTGTAATATAATGTACCTTGTGCATGTTGTGGCACAGATGAGCTTAACAGGTCCAGTCATATTTGATGATGAGGACCTTAAGATGTGGAGTGTTTTCCTGTTCACGCTGGTATAGGGGTGTTTCTCAGTAGCTAAGTGAAGACATATTGCAGTTCTTGCACACTTGGCTGTGGTCCTCTTCTTCCACTGGGGGGATAGGGAGGCTGCGGTCACCCTGTTAGGCAGAAACCACATTAAAAGTGTCTGAGTTTAATGCACCCCCCCTGCCCATTTGGGAGTTTTATCAATTTTGCAAACATGATCTGGTGAACAGTGGCTGGAATATCTGCTCTTTCTCCAGCTCTCTGGCTTCCCCGGTGCAGCGTGGAATGGTCTTTAATTAGAATGAATGATCCTCTCCAGAGAAGGATTATTTTTCTTCCATAATTTTCACCCTTTTCACTAAGCTTTGCCCAGGCATATTTTCTTAGGACTCACAGTGTAGTGTATATCACTAATATACATAGGTATATATTAGGTACATGTAAATATATAGATGTTCATGTACATTTAATGTACACACGTATCAAGTGTACATACTGTCATGTAAATCTCTTTTCATTCGATAACTCTGCTGCTTTCAATGCACTTGTCATTAAGATGTGTATATATTTGTGATTTTTTTTCTGCCATTTTTGGGCAGGAAAATGAGAATTTGGAGCTGCTTCAAGCAATGCTGTTTGTCCTTCCGAATGCCATGTGTCTGTTTACAAAAGAGATGTGAGAGCTACACAGAGTGTTGCTTGGATTGGATATACAGTCTCAGGCCTCCAAGAACTTTTTGCAAGCTGTCTGAGGATGGCATGTATCCTGTAATGGCTGTTTTATATTATTTAACTTAAACAAAATCAGTTTAACAGAGCCAGAGGAAATGGAAGTGACTGTGACACCTTAGGCAAAAGGGCACTGCCTGTACAGTTTATATGCAATTTTGTGGGATGTCTTTGAGCAGGAGTGAGCACCATTTTAAAATGAAACCATTCTGATTAATGCATGTCAGAAAGTCACCATCTGGCTGGAATGTTTGATATCTGATCAAAAGTGCATCCCTGTCCAAATTTAGCTAGTGTGCACCATATGTTCATTTTTTCATGTTCAAGTGATGAAATATGTGGTTTTACACTGTGAATTTCTCCAAAAATAACTACACATGCTTTCATAATGCTATTACTGTTGAAATGATGGGACTTGGCAAATAGATGCTGGGTATGCTCTTATGGGGAAGCTTGCATGATAAAAAAACCCCTTTTTTATTAGTTTCATGTATTGATTGCATGTCAAAGTCCACATTGTTCTCAACTAAGTTGGCATCATCTTGAAAAACACGCTGGCACATTACAGTACATAAGATAATTTTAGCCTGACTGGAAAAGCATGCATCAGACCGTGTGCAGTGAGGGTTTAATGCCTCTGTTGGCATTGTGAAGCTCCTCCTCCCAAGTCTTTTGGTCACCCTCAGTCATACCTCTTCGTCCCAAACTGAGAGACCCCACAAAACAAAATGTCCCTGCACAATCAAATCTCAGTGGAATTACTTTTATCTGAAATGTTTAAGCTTGTATTTAGATAAAGGAATATCTCTGTTTAACAGCACCAAAAGCAGGAATAGAGGCTTTAAATATTTGTGAAACCTGTCACTGTGAGGTGAGCCGGAGAGAATGGGACCTACAGTGGAAGCTGAAGCTGACATCATGGAAATAAGGGATGCGGGGGGGGGTCTTTGTGGAAGGCTGAAAATGTGAAAGAGAAGCCCACCAGGCTGAGTCCTCACTTTCCTGTCACCTCTTTACCGTTGGAGAAGGGGGTCAGGTTTCAGGGACAATGTTTCACGACGTTGCTGACACAAAGGTGCTGTTATTGAACTTCCTGAATGACTGGTGACGTCACACGAGCTCAAGGGTTTGAGCCAGGAGTACATTGTGGCAGCTCCTGGACAGTACCTGTATTTGCAGGTTTAACATCACCTCTCTGTGTCTCTCTGTCACGAGGCTTCACCAAGTCCCATAGGATGTGGAAGTGAGGGTGGGGCTGTCATTCTAAGACTTTTTTTGCGGTTTTCAGAATTCTTATATTGCTATTAAACATGACTGTTTTGCAGATTTTATGAATTTATGAACTGGTCTGGAAGCTGATTTGATTGCAGTATAGCATGTTTAAGTTTCTGGCTGAGTAATACTCCCCGGTCCCTGGTAATATATGAAGTGTCTTGTGCACGTCTGTATTTGTATATGGGAAGCACTGGGGGCTGAGAGAATGGATTAACAACTGCACTGAGCAGCTCTCTGAGAGGGTCTTTTGAACTTGGCCAAGAGCAGTGTGTCTTTATGTTGTGGGTTCTTAAAATGCTTATGAACTTGTCCTTTTATTTATATATCGTCTGAAAAAGCAGTGGAGATCAAATGGAAAGAGTTATATGAGCAGAAAGGGTGGGCACATAGCATGCTGTACCCTGCAGACTGTGGCTTTAGGGCCTGTGTATTTTTGCTTTCATTACGTTGTTTAATGTCTGAGTTCAAGAGCTATTCTAATATGGTTCTGTCCCCATTAAGGTTATGGAAAAGCTAAAGCTAATCCAAAAAAAGAAAATAATTTGAAACCATTTGTGGAAATTACTGCAGTTCTAATATGACCTAAAAAGATGACTTTTTTCCCCAGAGGAATAGTGTCGGAAACAGGAATAGACTCGGCGGGACTGGATTCAACAGTGAAGCTGGCACACTCATTGAGAGTCCACATTTATGCATTTTTTTAATTTTAGTCCAGTTTAATACCAGGCAGATATGTCCTTAAAATTTTTATTCTGTATTTTGTGGGCAAATTGTCTCCAACTGAAATTCCTCAGGAAAGCACAGGTCTGTTTGTGTTCATAACGGAATTTCGGAATTCTTGGAAAGCATTGTTCCGTCCCGTTGATTTGTTCCAAATCATAGCAATTTATTGTTTGAATTTGCCAGGGAGGCAGGGGGACGGGTTCGAGCCTGGATCTGTTTAATCGTGGACATGGAGCTGCGTGCCCCAGCTGGAGGGGCATCGGCCCCGGTACGCCACTCACCCAGGCCGCAGTGATAAGTGCTGATGGCTCCGATGTTCGCTGTTCGCGCCATTGTCAATATCATAAACAAAAACCCCGCTAGTGCGCCTGGCGACTGCCCGACATGTGACACGAAAGTCCAAAGAAAACAAGCAAGTCAGAATGGCGGCTTTTCAGCAGCTTTATTTATGTTTGTTATTTCTCACGTTCGTTGAAGAATGTGTTTTGGGTCTTGTGGTCCCTGGGAAATATATGTTTGTGTATATAGCTTAGAAATGCTTAGTGCTGGCCTCATTGCCTGTAACAGTATATTGTTGTAAAGATTATTTGTTGATAAACCAAACAAAACAGCAGATGGATATGATACATGAACATGTGAATAAACACATTTCTGTATGTGTCAAACAAAACGATGGCTGGGCTGTTTGAAAAGCTGGATGAAATTAATTTAAAGGGGCACTCCCCTGAAAAACCACATGACAACATGCTGTCAACTGCCTTTTAAAGCAGTTGGCTTGCATTCTACAATGTCTCCTATCAGGTCTTAATCCAGAGCTGAAAACTTCCTCATCATTCTCAGAGTCTCCTCATCATACTGGTTATTTTAGATGCTGTAGAAGTTCTGAAATGCTGACATATCCACATAGGCAAACATCATATGCATCAATTCAAAATCAATCGCTCTGCAGAGCTAGGAGGGCTGTTCACATCTCTGAAGCCCACAAAGTATTTACTTAGCCTTAATCTCCAAACCTGTGCTAGCAACATACTGCAGAGAATTCATATCAAGGTGTAGCAGACCCTTTGGCCTGGGGTTTGCTTCAGGACATGAAAGAATGTGTGCCGTACCAAGTTCTTTAAAGGTGAGGAACAACATGTTGTATTTTTGATTTTTCAAGTGCAGCTTTAATGGAAGTCCAACTTGTACAGTACCTCCTCTGAGGTTTTTTGACTTTGACTTTGACACTCGTCAGCCCTGAGGAATGCTTTTTTTATGTAAATGGGAATTATGGTTTCCACTTAACTTTTTAGGACTCTCCAGATAGCTTTGCTAGTACGTACAGTATATAGCTGTTAAATGCTGCAAATCTGTTTTGTCAAGGATCAAAACCTGTGTTTTATGCAGTAAGACGTTTTGTTAAAGTTTTTGTTAATAAAAAAACAGAAGAGACTTTGATCAAAACAACAGCGCATATACTTCAGACCAACCAATTGGTTGTGACCAACTGATGACTGTCAAATGGGGAAGTTGTGAGTTTGATCAAACCCAGAGTTATCTGCAGTGTCTTAGTTTTTAGACTGCAGTCTGTTTCCAATGACTTGACATGTGTATTTGATTGCACTAGCAACCAGTAATTTTCTTCTTCAACTCTGGACCCCTCATTGGCTGGAAGTCTGTCTACAATGCGTAATTCCACATTGTGCCTTGTATCGTGGAAACCAGGCTGTTTCCATGTTATTATCAGGTGGATCATCTTTGTCAAAAGGTTTCACACTCATAATTAAAACCCACTATTTATCATGGGCAATTCATTAGGAATATCTGAGCTGCTGTCTTATACAGTATAATTTCAAACTGAAATGAGAAAAAGTCCAACTGTCCTTTGCCAGAAGACAAAAATAGCATTTGAGACTGGGTGAATGGAAAATGCTATTTAGCTGAACAAGTAAAATTGTAACAAGGGAAAAAAAAAAAAGAGAATCTCAGGCGGATTCTCTGTGAAAGTTTTATAATTGGACTAATTTTATGGTCAGTGCAGTTGCGGGCGTCAGGTGTGGAAACCGTGTGAGCGTTGTGAACATTTTTACAGGAAGCTGCTGCTGCTGCAGTGTGCCGTCCAAAAACGCTACCAACAAAGGCAAGTGCGTCGCCATTAATATCTCCCCTTGTACGGATGCCAGACTTTGTGAGGACTGTTAACCAGTGACAGCGTGCACCTTTTTATCCTCATGAACACTTGGCTCCTGTTTCCACAAGCAGTTGCTAAGGTACGGGAAACAAATAGAGAACAGGCTTGACTGGGGTCAGGCCCAGCGTGTTTGAAAAAGGGAGTCCGCGTTAAAACGACTGCGGTCATTCCTGAAGGATCCAGATTTTCCTGAGAGGGGCTGGGCCCCGCCGCACTCGCTCTCACGAGGAGCTGCAAATACACATGGATGCTGGTTTAACATTGGCGTTGGAAGAGCGTGTGGCCCACAGCTCCGAGCCGAATGCCAGTGGGGAGCTGTCACTCCTAATAAGGTCCGTGGGCCACTGAATGTGAGCAGTGACATAAAATGACCCGTAAAATTCCGAAAAAATTTTGTCCACCATTAATTGACGGAGGGGGGCTCTTTTTACGATAACAGTCATATTTTATTGTTTAGAAGCATATCTGACAGGGTCTGACAAGCACGCGTAGTATCCGAGGCAATTTCTGTCGGAAATGGTAAGCAACTGAATCAGGGCAGCGGGGAATTGCGGCGGCGGTTGTTTTCATTTGGAGTCATTCTATTTTGAGGTTCATCGGGGAGCTCAGGCCGAGCAGGTTCCCTTGCTGCCGTTATGCAGGGAGCGGGCCCCTCTTTCTTTTTTTTTTGCACCATTGTTCCAACTCTCCAGGGTTTGCCCCCCGATTTCCTGTCCCTTTGATCACTTCAGCGGAGCCATTATTCATCCCAAAGACAAAAACAGCTCAAATGCTGGAATTTCTCAGGGCTTCCAGACCACTCCAAGTGTTTTCCAATGTAAATGAATGTGTTTTTTTATTTGTATTCTTCTTTGGCTTGAAGTATAAAGAGGAAAGCAATCAACAAAGTAAACAATCAGCGAGGTTATTTTCTTTTATTTATCCAGATAATCCAGACTTTTTGTCAGATAAGCCCTCATATATACGCTCACACACATACATTGAACTAGCATGTGATGAGATGAGCAATCTTAGAAACATGTTTTTTTTCCTTGTGATTTCAGTTAGAGACTCTCCAGAGACAAGCAGTTCCAAATGCATTAGAGCAAAAATGAAAACAAAACCTTCATTGTCTGCGAGGGGTTGACAATTCCTTTCCTCAAACTCTTCTGGTGAGGAAAGGAGTCGAGTGCAACAGCTTAATAATTTCAGTGAAACTGTAAACCAACAAGATGTGTGCCAGTGAGGAATGTTTTAATGGATATGGATGATATTTTGTGATATTTAGAGTTTGAGGGCCTTTGAAGAGCACTGTTTTCAGCTTTCTTTAATCCCGGTTTCAGCGGAATGGCCAAATTTATATAACCAACGCTTTTTCATTTACTTGGTGCAGTGCTTACTATAAACTATAATGTTTGATTGGTTTCAGGCTCACTTTTATTATGAGTTAAGAGGAGATAATATACATTTTATCTATTAAAGCTGATAGAAATATTATCATTTCCTTTCTAATTTTTGGAGCACAGAAAAAAATTAATGGGTTTATATTTTGTTCCTATTTGGATCATATTTTGGCCTATTCCTCAGTCTGCATTTATTGTCGGGATTAGTGTTTAATAAAATAAGCAGAGGCAATTCCCACCCCTTCACATTTCTCTTGTCCATGGCAGCAACATCCCCATTTTGATCTCTTGAGGAACAATCAGTTTTGACTAGGAATTTAATCTGTGACTTTCAAAGGTCCAAGCAGAAACAGACTCAAAACAAAACATGTTTGCAGGATGCGTACAGCATAAGGCTTGTCTACAATATTTTCATTTTTTTGAAAAATACATTATATTCATGGAAACAACATATACAGCTAAACAGTCTGACAATAAATTCCACATATTGGGCCACACCATTTTATTCAAATAATAGGCAATTGACTGACTGTCTTGGCTTGGAAGTGTTGGCAATTTGTTAGAGCACAAGGTCAGTGTGTTTCAATGGCGAGATAGAACCAACAGGTGATGAATCGGGGTCTCCCACTGCCCAGTGCTGTATGTCAAGGTGATGTGAGGAGCTCTGCTTTGAGTGACAGGTGATAATTGGGGATCTTATGTCTGCTTTGGCGTCTATAGAAGAGAAGCAGAGCAGCCGGTCTGACAGCGGAATTCTCTGACTGGTGCTACCCGGAAATCGGTCCCTGGAAAAATGTGGTCATGGACTGTGATGAGTGTGCTTTTTCGTATTTTTCCAGCCCTGTGTTTGTGCCATCCCCAGTCACGACTGATCGCTTCTGCGTACTTTGGTGTTTCTTTTTGTTTCAGAAATGCTTGCTGTTGCGGCTCATGAGGCATGTGAGATCACAACAAATAAAAGCAAATACTCTTTTTTAATACTGAAATGAATGCTTACAAAATGAGTTATTTTCCCTCATGCACATTGATTTTGTCTTGTGTATACATGGTTTTAAGTGCTACATCACCAGTACCAGGCCTCTGTGTCTTGTAAATCGGTCAGAATGAGTGCATACTTCTATTATTCTTTAAAAAGCTTAAAAGATTTCTTTTGTCACTTCATTTTTCTGTTTTCCTCAGTGCGTATTTAAATGATTAGACTGGAATATTATGTACTGTACACAGAGCACAGTTTCTCCAGGAAACAGTTTACAACTTTGGGATTATCTGTAATAACTGTAATAAGTCTGTTTGGGGTCAGAAGGATCTGAATAAGTGCAGAGGAATTTTGTGGTTTCCATAAGGCTTGCTCAAGGAATTTATCATGTGGTTGAAGTTCACTGAAGTTTTGTGTCCAGTTCAAAGGTTGTGTATTCTAAACAGTTTCTCTTTTCCTTGTTGTGATTTCATGAAAATCACTGACAGCATGTGCACATTTTGTATCTTTATCATAGCTGAGAAAAAGGAGCATTTTATAGTTGGTATAGTTGTCAATATAACTGTTATTAGGCCTGCATTTATTTATTAAACTAACTTTAATATTATCAGGCCTCATTATCAGTAACTGCAACATAATTTAGCTAGCTCCATGGGGGCTATTAAAATGAAATAATAATTCCTTAAGACCATTATCCTTGTATATGGTTTTCAACTTCTGTAGAAGTTGATACCGTTTTAATTGTGGGGGAGTTTGCTTGTCAATTTCCACATCACTTTATGTTTCACACAGCATGTTAAAAATGATCTGTGGGGAGGGGGAGCAGTCATGAAAGGAAACACTACCCAATTAAAATTGATTTTGTTTTAATTGACGCCTCGGATGCAATTAGAATTAGACTCGGGTGATTACCATATGCCGCAGAAGAATGAGAGACAGGGTGGCGTAACGTGCGGAAGAAGGGGGGGGCATGTGGTGCGGCTTTAATTGAAATTTCTCCCTGCCCTGGGTGGTTTGGTCCTTTGCCAAGCTTGCGATTTGTACTTTAATTGACCTGTTCCACATCGCTTATGGAGTAATAACGGCAGCGGAATCCGCAGACCCCGTGCGCCCCATTCATGCCGCGCTCCTACTCGACCGGTTACACCCGCGCAGGGCAGGAATCAGGGCCGGGGGTCGCCGGCCAGGATGTTTTGTACACAGCGTCCCCCGTTTGAAGTGTCTCCCCGGCTTCTGTTTTCAGAAGTGAAGTGTGACACTGCGGCGTTGCTGGGGGGAATGGCTTTAAGGCTGACTCTTTTGTAGCGCTGCCCACCTAATGATCGGGAGAGATGAGGACTCGGACGCAGTGGATCTTATGCGCTGACAGGCTAAAGGCTAACCCAGCGTGTTTTTCTCCCAGTGTAACCAATCCAGTTTCTTCAGCAGAAGAAAACAGTTGCAGCATTCAAATGTCACAACTTAAACATTGAAATGAGGTTAAGAGTAATCCCCAATGGTTTTACTCTTGCTTGCAGCCTATCGGGGCAGACACAGCAACACTGTATGAAACTTGGGTTAACGCTTGCTGTCCCCAGCTGCCTCACTCTTACCAGTGCAGTGCACCATCTGCACATTCTTTTTTATCCAAGAGTTAAACTGTTTCAAGTTTGAATTTGATCGGAGTGCTTTAGTTTTTCCATTGAGTGAAATGTCTTTGGCATTTCAAAAAATGCAGCTGTGTATTGCATAACAGCAACTCAATAGGAAATGTACAGAGGAGAAAAAAAACCCTTTAGACTGAAAGCCATCCTTATTGAAGGATATCTGCTCAGTAGTTCAATTTGGCAAAATTGAACCTGACTTACCTATTATATTTGCAGTTTTATCTAATATACCAGATACTTGTAAAATGTATTTAGTAATTTTTTAATTTAAAAACAGCTGAACCACAAATATTACAGCACATATAGTTGCATAAAACAAGCTTAAATCCATCTCTATTAAGTGCTAAAATTACACTGAAGGAAAGATTATTTTTCCTTGTAATGGACAGGAGAAACTGGTTTTGACCAGTAATTTCTAGATAGTGAGGCAATATGTAAAGTAATGCACAAAAAGTTATGAATCCAGTTCCCCCTCCCCAAACACACACACGCACACATATACTCTTTCAATGAGTTTTGGATTGATGGTCAGCATACATCTGTGTTTTGAAACTCTCCTCTCCCTTAGCCTGTCTGTTTTCCAGACCAGTCTCAGTGTTTATAGACAACACTTGTTTGACGGTGCCAAAACCATTTAAACAATGACCGTGTGTGATGAATCACATTAGAACCGTGAGGAATTAATGAAGGTCTGTTTTGACGAATGCTGCACTGAGTGAGGGTCCTATTTATCACCTGCAGTTTACATTTCACCTCTTGCCTTTGAAAGTAACTGCAGAACAAATTAGCGACCGGGGAATTTCCTCGCCAAACACTGCAGCGCCCGGCTTCAAGAAGCCAGCGCCTGAGCGAACGTTTGGCTCTGGAAGGTAGCTGAAAGCTGGTGGGTGCTGACGAGGTAGGATAGGCCCTGAAAAATAGCCCCTGTCATTCCGCAAGTAAACACTCCTTTAATTCTGGAACAGCTTGTCGCAAATGAGAGAAAAAGACCATTTAAGAATCTAATTACCGAAATGAAAGATCTAGTCTACCCCTTATTGTGAAGCCAAGATAAAGGCTAGCTTACAGGCAGAATCGCGTACATGTAAAATTAGGAGTCTGTAATTGACTCACTGCACCAGAACCTGCCAGTTCTATGGAGTTATATTCATTTCACAGGACAAAAAAATCTCCATTCTCTCTGTTTATAGAAAGCTGAAGGGTGAGACTTCAGGAAGGTACTCAGTATTAATGAATGCAAATAAGACCTTGAGACTCTCCACAGTTCACTTGTTCCTTTCAGAAAATAAACAAATGCCATCAATATGAAAGATGAGCCCAGAGAAAAGAGAAGCCCAGGCATGGTGTTGAATGCATAGCGAAAAAAAGCGTCCTTTCTCTGTTGCTTTAAGTTACACACACCATGTTTCATGAATGAATTAGCCAGCCACAGCAGCATGGGAGATGTGACCATCATGCTCATAAGCTTCACAGCCTCGACTCTCATCAGAAAGAGGTCGGTTAGGGCTGTAATAAAGCAGATGAAGAGTTCGTGAGTGATTTCTGTTTGCCAGCCTCTTTCATCGCAGCGACATTAATATCTGTTCAATATCAAATGTACTGCATGAATAAGCCATTGTTGTCACAACTCATGATGAAGTGAAAGTAGATTAAAAAAATTGATAACATTATTCAAGATATCAACCCACAGATCTGATAGTGCACCTCCCCCACTAGCACAAATCGTAGACTCACTGTCCTTGTAGCTAGAAATATCCTCCATGCAGCTCTCTCCACAGTACCTAGTCCTCATTTTGGGCTACAATAATTTTTATTTGCTATATGATGTAGTGCTGCTCCCTAACAATTGCAAACCGTTACCTGTGAAGGATTATTCATGTTGCTTATTAGCTATATGAATGATTTATAGTTATTCAAATTAACAGGTGTTGATTGACAGGCCTGATAATGGCCCCGTCATTTTCACAAATGCTGCTATTAATTTTTCTTCTTTTTTTTGGAATACAAACATTACATTAACAGAGAGGAGAAGGAGTTAGTTTTTGTCCACAGACTAGGGAATTATGTATTATACCTGTCCCTTCCCTGTCTTCCCAATAATACCGTCTCCAATTTTCTCCCCAGACAGTCTTTTTAAAAGATACCTCTGCATTGAGATTCTGTATGAATAAGATTCAACAATTGAGTTTTCTCTTAAACCACTCCGTCTATTTCTGCATTGCTATAGTGGCTATTTTTCAGGAACTGTTTACCATATAAATTGAAGTGTTATTACGGTATATGTGAGGGATTCGGTTATTTTGGAATAATATGTCAACAAGTGCCTAGGTTTTTAAAGTGCTTTTCTGCATACATGAATGATAAATGCAACTGAGTGCAACTGGAGTCTTCACTCCATTCCTGATGCCAGTTTCAAATACAATATATGTTGCAATTTTTGTGGTTTTCATTCACAGTTTTAGCTCTCAAATCAAAATGGAATTCATTTGCTGACTCCAATTTTACATTGAGAAGGGTTATTTTTGCTATGAAAATATTGCTCTACAGTGCCAGGTTGGCATGTCCTTGATTTTTAAGAAAGTACTCATTTCATCAAAAAAGTACATACCCTATACAAAACCTCATGCTTAGATCTGTCTGAATGCTAATGTCATCCCATTCTAGCGGTTTTGTGGATTTGATTTGACTGTCATCCACACCAGCATGCTGATACACTGTGTTTTTTGGCTTTGCTGTGGTGATGTGACTCTTTGTATACCTCGAAGGGAACGCTTGCAGTACAGTTTGAGGTACGTGAGCAAGAACGGTATTAGTGAAAAGATGAAGCGAGCGCAAACTTGCCAACACAAATATTTAAACCGCAAGATGTTTTACGTTAAGGAAGGAGGCAGGGCTCAAAACCTTAGGATGAGCCCAGAAAAACTAAAACCATTTGCATTTCCATGGCAATCCTTATGAGGACACAGTGGGTGTTTGACTGAAGAACATTGCATAGTCATCAAGCTAAGATATCCCCTACTGTCCTCATTTGTAAGACAGGCCTAAGCATATCAAGTCACTGTCATCAAAGGACTACATTACTTTGACTACAATGCATTAGATTATTCTGGGTTAGTTATTTATAATATTTTCTGCCCCCCTCCTTTCTCCACTGTTTAATCTCTTATCTCTTTCCCTGGTGTCCATCTTTGTAGATTGTAACTTTCATATGTTTTTCCATCAGAAGCACACATTGCCATTTGATGCATTTACGATACAGGGCGTTCAGGCCGTGCTTTGCTTTGTAACAAACTAAAGGGGCATATTTGGTAGTCAGGCACAATTCAATACTGCTGCAGACATAAAAAGGCACAATTATGATAAAATTGTACCCATGTTTGAATATTAATTCATAATCACATCTTCTAGAAATGTTCATACCCGTTGACTCACTTGAGTTTCAGAAAAATGACTTCATACAATAAGTGCATGCATGCTTAATTCATGATCATCTATCCCGTAGGAATAAATCATGAACTCGTGAGAATGCATTCCCAGATTACTCACATGCATTAATTCTGAATGTATTCTGAGGGAATCCATATGGCACGCATGTGGATTTTGAGTTAATCATGCAGGAGTAATGCTTTCTTCATACAGAAAAATAACAAACAGCATTATATGGTATTACCATCCAAGGGTTCCTCCAAAATGAATTAGGCTCTGAAATCAACCTAAGGAAGTTGAGCTGATTTTACACTTTAACTCGGTCCATGTGTTGTGCTAATCTCCACAGGCATGAAAAGATTGTCTACTGCTGCCTGAAGAAAAAAAAAAAACTAATTAAAATTCATCAAGGGAAAATAAGAGGCATTAAATTCTCAGACCTCTTAATTGACCTCTTAATTAATAAAAAGGGAGTAAATGCTGCCCAAGGTGAACTTTTCACAGCATGCTGTGTTATCCAGGACAAATAGGAGCTAACACTTTGTTACTGTGTTTGGTAGGGGTCTCAGAACATGACTTTTAAAGAGACAGTTACAGGTAGAGCCCTATATTGTACCTCAACTACATAATTTTATCCTGTTTCTGCAACATCTCCACCCACTCATGCAACTTTACCACCTGCTCGTGCAACTTTTCCACCTGCTCATGCAACTTTTCCTCCCATTCAGGCAACATTCTAACCAGCAGAGCTATACTACAATCCAGCAACATTTCAGACCATTCCTGTCATGGGAATGAGACAGAGGGAGATAGCAAGTGAGAGAGAGAGAGAGAGAGAAATTGAGAATGAAAGATGAGAGACAGAGAGAGCTAGAGAGAGAAAGAATGGTACCCCCAGTGAGCACTGATGTAGTCTGGAGGTGCCCAAATGAAAAGCCATACCATGAATGATGGCTGTATTGTAGATTCAAAATGAGTTACAGTAATGTTTATGCAGTCTTAGGTGTAACTTCTGCTTTCAATTATTAGCAGATAAAGAATGATTTGGTCTGTTTTGTCTGTAATAACTCTTCATCACAGAGGGTAGCTGGATGATGAAGAGTTAAGAGGCATGGTACTCAGCCCTGATTTATTTAACCTCGTGTGTGAGGGGATGAGGCTGCATAGTCGAACAGGACCTCCCATCTCGTCTGGATCTGCTAACATTGCCGGAATATTCCACAGATTCCTGGAGGTCCATAGACCACTAGGCTCCTGAATGTTTTCTTCAGTGTCAGGAAGGAATCTAAATGTGCACGCTGGTTATTTGGGCCCAACGGTTTGCCTTTTTTGGAACACCTTATGAAACAAAAATATTCTGCGATAATATTTTTCGCCGATAAGCAAATAGTTTTTACAGATTGTTAATGTCTGGGGACCGCGGCCAGAGAAGTGACACGAAATCATAATTCTGTGGACGATGCCAGAACGGCGATGTCCGGCCGAGCGAAGCTTGGGCTTGTTCTGAGATTTTGATATTGATTACAGTTCCGTTCGGAACGAGGGCTTTGGCCTGCGAGTGTGTCTGCAAGTCAAATGAGATTCATGAAGAGGCATGACCCGCACTCCTTTGTTTCTCTTACCTCAAGTCCCCGCGGAGCTGTTGATAATTTTAATTTCAGCCTTTTGGCAAGGCTGGCGGAGGCAGCGGACAGGATTCCACTCGTTAGTCATGCTCCGCATTGCGTGATAAAGCTCTCTGGTTGCGTGAGGTTTTTGAAGCGAGACATTGTCCCATATCCTGCACTGATTTAAAGTCTTTATCCAGTAATAATAAACTAACATGAAAACTCCTATAAGAGCCAAACTATATGTATGCGAACTGCTTTTGTTTTGTGAAGGATATTAAAGTGTTTTAATTGAACTTGTCCTGTTACTGGAGCAGTTGAGTGTTATTTCTAGGCTGTTTTCAATGGGAAGATGGGAGCCTTAGTTATCTGGGTATACAGTGCTACTGTGAACAACACAAGAAACCTTGATGGCCAACCAGTGTCTCACAAATTACTTAATAGTTATCAGTTAACTCACATCAGTCTGGTTGTAATTTTTTAAAAATTAATTTGTATCCAAAAAAGGTTTTACAATGGATATGATGCAAAAGACAAATCATTTTCGAAGGTAAATATGTGAAATTGGAGAAAACATTGGGAGGCTTCTCACGCAATGCAGTTTCCCTGTGTTTTCATAAACTTCATGTTCCACATCGCAAAGGGGATTTGTGCATATGGCAAACAGTTTCTGATTTAAGGCCACATCTCTCAGAGAGAGTCTAGCCTGTCCACTGACATCACTTATTGCTTCTGTAATCTACCTAGGTTCTGAGCATTACGTCACCACTGTAGCTTGGATTGAGAGGTAGGATCCAAAGATGGAATTGTTTTCGAGGATTATGCTGGACATTTTTGTTCATAACTCATGTAAGTGTTCCCATTCACACGGACGGCAGGAAAACACATTTTTCATGCTGTGTTTCTTGAATAAATATCCCAAACTTTTGTTTTATGCTTGACATGTTCTCCATGCAGTACCACCCAAGCGAGCCCCGGAGTGAGAAGTGAGGTAAACAGTGAATAATCTGCCTCTCATTTGGCTTAGGCGTGTGTGTGTGTGTGTGTGTGTGTGTGTGTGTGTGTGTGTGTGTGTGTGTTTGTTTACAGCCTCTTACAGGGAAGCCACCACCTCCTTCGACATAGGTGAATGATAATTTTTTAAGCCAGAATGTATCAGAAACAGCAGGCCTTTACTGACTCTCATTATGGGCCCACAGGGAACTATTTTAGATAAGACACTATGAGTCTCTCAGATATATGAAGCATGTACAGAGTTCATGCTCTGAGTCTGCAAATAAGACATTTTAAATGCGGTCCTTTTTCCACTATAAAAACTCTATTTGCTTCTCTCATGTACGGTTTTGGTCTAAATCCCTCTTGCCTGGTTTTTAGTCACGTACCAGGCTGTAGAAGGAGAATGATGGGTCGTGCAGTCTGTACACCTGTCATTTTGGGTTGCTTATTTTGGCCGGATACCCGCAAAGTCTCCCCGCAGCGCCGGGGTGTCCCATCAATCTTTGATAATCCCACCCTCTGCGGCTCTGACACCTGTCAGACAGAAGTCAACTGTGCTCAGCAATGCAGCTGGGAGCAGGTATGACGAGCACCTTTCAAAACAAGCAGCCTGGGACTGAAAGGGACAGGAAATACAGCACCGTGCAACTCTTTTGGGCAAGCTAGATGACATAGCCACCTGTGATCTTTTCTGCTCGAATATTTGCCACTTAACGAAACACACACACACACAAAAAAACCTGTAGCGTTAGCACAAAAAGGAGACATCCATTTTACCTTGCATGCAATATCGTTTTCTTCAGTCTGTTAAAACCCTGCTGGTTTGCCGTTTAGTCTGCCTTTCTGAATGATGATAATGTTTGTAGCCCTTCATTGTATAACTTCTTTTCTTGTCAATTCCTTGTGGTTTTCAGACACCAATATTTGACTATCTGTCCAAAAGATCAGAACCCCTTTCTCAGGGGTTTATGTTACTTTGAAGCGGCTCATTATTGGTGAAGAATTCCTGTAAAATGGCTTGAAATGGCCATCGCTAACAACAGAAGATTTACTGAGTGCTTGTAAAGACATCTTGGCAAGGACATGGCCATACCCTGTTTTGATCATCTTCTTTATTTGAAGGCTTTTTGAAATAGGTTCTTCTCAGTGTACATATGGGGTGAAATCAATGCTGAAAATCAGCAAGCATGCAGTGGAAATTTGTTTGCCCATGCGGGTTTACAACTCGTAAATATGGCCCAGCTTAGACCAGCAGGATCAACATGTGGCAGTGAGGTTTGGAACTCGTAAATATTGCGTCCCTATTTGGAATCGTAATTTATTTTCATAAAGGACAAACAGAAAGTGAAATTATTTCATGTTGCAAGAACCTGAGAGAGAAACAGAAGGGAAGGGGAGAGAGAGAAGAGACTTCTAAGTAAATAAATCTCCTAAACATACGCACAGCAAATTGCTCCACCAAATTGGGACTTAATGTATGTTTATGAGTTGAGATGTTTGCTGATTTTCATTGTGTTCTGAGTTTGGCACCAATTCTAATCCTCACATTTGCCCATGGAATGCTCTATTTATTACCGGTTTTGCATCATTTGGTTTCTGCTTTGAAGAGCAGAACAATACGGTGCATGAATATACCATATGGCATGCCTGCAAACACACAAATCCATCTTTCTTTGTCTGGGAGCCTGCTAGGAGTTTCCAAACAATTGATCGTTCTTTTCCCACTGGTCACCGATGCCTTGTTTTGTAAACAGGTTTTGTAAAATGGCTGTAATTATTAGAACTGCTTTTTTAGTGTTGTGTTCATGCGCTTTCTGAGAGAGTGCATTTTCTGTGCTCTTCAAAGGTTGACACAGTGCTCCTCGTCCACATGTACATCTGGTGCTCAGATTTGATTGATGAGAGAGTTCCACTGGCTGAGCCCCTGGTGGATGGTTAACTGCGGGAGACTCGGAGGAGGGCCGATCACAATGGAAGGCCTGTTGGACTCTTATCTCGCGGGCTGCGGGGCTCTTTTTCGGGTGGGGACGGCTGCTTTTCCAGCACGGTTACACCCTCATTTTTGCTGATTAGCCACAGGTTGTGCGTCCAAACTATGCTGCTCCACAAAACATCTCTACACTGCGATTTGTTTTAAAATTCTGTTTTTCTGGGCTGTTGGTGGCAATAATTGTCAAGATACGATCGCCTTTGAGTGATTGGTATTTATTCATGGTGTTAGGTATTGCAGTCACACTCCTCAGGGTTAGGTTCTGAAAATCCTTCATCTCACTCATTTTTGTTGAGCAGAGTAACCTTAAACATTCAGCCTTTAATTTCTCGTATGGCCACAGTATGTGGGTTGCTTGATTGGACAACACTGACTTCCAGTGTACCTTACACGATTATCCTGAGGCAATTCAATTAGCTGAGGCTTGTACAATTAGCTTGCAGGACGAATACACTCGACATGTATCTGTTCACAGCTTTTCTTCTCTCCCGTAATTAACCCAACAAAGAGGAATAAAGGACTGGCAACTACATTTCCTGAAGGGCTATGCATGGAATCACGGGTCGCTGAGTAACATGAACAGCCATGAGGTATTCTTAGTGATTTTGATTCACCTATTAAGGTTCATTCACAAGTGTCACAAAACAGCTCCCCCCTTAGGCCATGCACTTAGTGGTAATTACATTCATCTGAAAGCTACTCGTAGTAGGTGGCTCAGTGTGATACAGAGTAATATGGTTGGGTTTCAGACTACCAGTGGGGGGCGTCACCTTTATTCCAGGTATTCACCATGCTCTCCAGACCATATGATAATGGCTCAGCCCTGTGGACCGTGGCCATTCTGCGTCTGATGGCCAGTGTTCACAAAGAGTGACCCTGGGTTTAGTTTCATCAGCCACTCTGCTGTTTTGTTTCTGCTAAATACAGCGCTCCGACAGCTCACTCGGCCTGAAATCTGGAGCTGTCACAAGGGCGCAGGAAGCCAAGCTGTCCTGCGGGGCGGTGTTATCCAACAGCCAGGCATTGTGCCGCGCTGCGCAAGGGGAAAATCCCACTGTTCGGGGCAGCCTGTGATGTGGCCGCCCCCCCTGCATCCCTGGGCCGCTCTCAGCCTGTTCCCCCGCACCGCTGCCCCGACAGCGGGTTTCGCAGCGTGAGAGGACGGCCCCCGTCCGCGGCGGAGAAAAACACACCGCGGTCTCACTTCATGTTTCTTTAATTCCCACCTCGTCCCACCAAGCTAGCAAAACAGGCCTTTTCTGAGAGGAAGTGAGAGGGAGAAAGAGGGAGAGGGTGAGAGAGAGGGAGAAAGAGAGAGAGGGAGAGAGAGAGAGCTGAACTCGCCAGAGGACAGCCTTCCATTTACAGCTCAAAATGTATAACCGCAATGTGCTGAAGGCCAACGTCTGTATCACGCTGAGGTCCGACCCGCACACCTTTCCACGCGTTATTGCAGTTGGTATATTGTGCTAACTGCTCATGTGGAATAGAGTTTGGCGAAAGGTGCCGGGATCGACTGCAATCACGCAGAGAATGAGAGTAATCATGTAGAAGGGCTCCTTTGCAGAGCCGGCCAAGACGATGAATCACTGGTACAGATGAGCCGCGCTGGAAATTCCTGCATGAAGATTCTCTGTTTTTTACGGACCGCGGGGACGGAACGGTCGTGATATCACGTCTGCGTGTTTCCCGCAGATGAGTGAAAGTGGCGCTCGATGATCGGGGCGTGCGAGAGGGCCTGCGTTTTTATCTGGGTTCTGGCGCTGCAGAAACGGCCTCCAATGGGAGTGTGCAGTTCTGGTCAGAGCACCTGGATGTGGTCGGTCTCAGTAATAACGCAGACTGGAAGTTACTCCGCCCGCCAGTGGACCCACAGCATTAGTCAGTCCTTCAGCCCTCGCCCGCTGTGAGGTAAACCAGGCGAATTTCAGCAGAATTAGCTGCTGTGGAGATATTTTCATTGGCAGGTATCAACAGACTTTTAACTAGACTCAAGAAAGCTGCAGAGCTGGGTGTCAGGTTTCCGCGGTGGTCAGCCAAAGCGAGGAACTGCGGCTAAAACATGCACACACACACACACACACACACACACACACAAACACACACACAAACAGCCTTCCCCCCCACAGACACACACACGCTCATACACACACAACCCCCCAACACACACACACACACACACACACACACACACTAACAAACTATTACTTTCTCCTGCCCTTAACTGTCTCTCACACACACTCACACACACCCAAGTTTATATCACTGTTGATGTGGGAATCTGAAAGCATATCTGATATATTGTACAGGCCCCCTAAGACTGCCTATATATTAGCTGTTAAGTTCCTGAATGGAAACGTAGGCATGTCACATACAATTTCAAGGGACATCTTTGGATTTTGGCATTAATAACACTCCAGTAAACAACTGATACAACAAGACTCCCGTTCCCAGCTCATGGAACAGCTAGAAGCAGAATTGACTTTTACTTGATCCCCGGTGACTGGAATTACAGCACTATTTGGCAATCGTCTCCATTCACCCGAAATCATTCCAGATTTCTGCAAGGGAAAAAAATAGCTGTGATTATATGGCAGTAGGTATAAGTGCTCAGAGAACTCACCTTGTACAGCCTGTGTAAGTCTGTTTTTATGGGCAGTAATAATAGCCGCTTGTATTAGGCACAGAGCACTGATACTGAGCTATGCATTGTGTACACATTAGCGGAATGTTCACCTCTCAGCCAAAAATGGTTGGAATAGATTCCCCTCATACCGATGTTATTGCCATTAAATGTAAGCTCCCGCTGGTTCAGGTATGGAAAGGGTAGTACTATTCCATCAGTAGTTGCCTGTAAACTTATTTATTTATCCCAGTTTGTTACTTTCCATCAAAGTCTGTCAGTGTGGAAGCAAGCATTCTAAAATGGCTGTGTGAGATATTTCACCCTTGTAAACTAGGCCAATTTCTGCCTTTGACTGTGTTTGAAGTCAGGATCTCATCATATGGAAACATATGAGAAAAATATTGAATTGTGTTGAATGGAGAGAGGAGAGCTCATGGTGTCTGTGATCCCCAATGAAATATTCTGCAATTCAAATTAGCCTCGCTCCCGTGCAAGTGATTCATATTAAAGAAAAGCTAAACAGTTGACAGGACTCTTGTATGTGGGGGATGCTATCGTTTTCTTTAATCCGCGAAAATAAACAGCAAATTACTTTCCAGAGGCGATTTGCTAAACACTGCCTTTAAGAGGTACCGAAAAGCCTTTTTTATTTCCCATGGTTTCCTAAAAAAGTGGATCACATGTTCCCCCTGGCATCGCAGAGGTTGCTGACATCACGCCCCTAAAGACGCCAACTTTCCTATTATTCGTGAGACAGAGCCAGGAAAACCCAGTTCTCGCCTGTCTTTTTTTTTAAAACCCACAAGCTATATCAGGACCAGATTAGATAAAGACAGGAAGCCCTTTCCAGTGTGGTCCCTCTCTCCTTACTCATTGACTTGCAGCGAGTTGCGCTTTGGCCCGGTCTGCTGTTGCTCGGCCCGGGCACCGCAGCAATACACTGGCCAGATGGAGAGCGATGTTGTTTTGGAGATTTTCGGGCCTATATTTAAGACCCGGGGCCTTGACCTCTGCTGGAATTTAGACCAAGCGTCAGCGCATACAGGACCTCTTTGTTATCGTATCCGAAGAACTGGCCGTCTGTTTGCAGCCGCGCGGGTCCGCCAGATCAAGATGAGCGTGAGACATGACTCCTAGCACCCCCTACACTCCAGTCCGGACACCACTGCGCTGCAATACCCGAAAGCTTATTCCATTTTCACTTCAGAAGCAACATTTCAGCTATTTAAATACTTTCTTCAGCTTCGCTAATAAAATTTGCTGCCCATAAAACGCTTATCCGACACTTCATCTTGTCATATAATCTTGCCCAATGTACCCGTGCCTATATTTTTCTTTAATGTGCATTAAATATATTTTGTCTTCCCGGTCCCTTATTTCCAAGATAATTATGTGAGATGTACCTTTGCTATTTTTACATGAGCATACTTCCCTTTGACCAAAGGAAGCACGTCCTGCTGAATAATGAAATCCATCTTGCAATCGAAATTTGAAAGCTTTCTCAGTATGGCAGAGCTGCACCCTAGCCTTGTGAGAAAACTTTATCCTTTAATAGAACACAGTTCTGCCAATATACACTTTACCCCATGAACGGTCTACCAGAATTATTTTAAACCATTCATGAATTAGACCTCACTGACCAAACATTACTTTTTGATATTCAAATATCAGTGGTCATTCATATTTGTGTGAGCCGTGCCTCAGCTCCCTTTAAAATGGTCACCCTAGACTCTTGAACGTATTTAACATTTCCTATAGGAGCCAATTCGCCCTCCCTGTGGATGATGTAATAACAAAGGTGAGAGCTGAAAATGAAACTGAATAAAGAAAAGGCCTCAATCCTTACATTCACTCCAGCCTCGCTGAAGCAGCACTGAGAGCAGAGCCTGCTATTCCAGCGAGCTGTGCTACGGTTTCATGCATGCTGTATCCCCGTCACCAGATTCCCTCCTTTGTATCATTTGAATTTGATTCTCCAGTCTCAAGCTTATTTTCTAAAATATTTTCTTTGATACTAAGAAGAGAGTAGGCTGTTTTATAAGCCTTTAACTGCTCTCCAAATTAACCTTTTTTATGTAATCAATGCAAACTATCTGAACAACATTTTTACTGCTACTGTGGAATTTTATGTGTGCCCATGGTTATGGGATAAAGAGCTATATCATGGAAAAATATATTTAACTGCCGAGCTTTATCTTTACATCACCAGCCTGATGTAGCTCACCTGTAGTCACACATAGTGAATGGAAGTAGCATATAGTATAAGCAGGAGTTGAAAAATAAGTTCTCAATGTATCTGTGCAATCATGTGTATGTGTGTGTGTGCATGCACATGTGTGTATGTGCATGTGTTTGTGTGTGTATGTGTGTGTGCTTCAGTCCTCTTCACATGCTCTCTGTCTCCCCCTCAGGCTTCCAGGACCACGCGCTCCGATGAGGAGAGGGACAGCGGCTGGGACGCCTGGGGCACCTGGAGTGACTGCTCTCGCACCTGCGGGGGCGGGGCGTCCTACTCTCTGCGCAGGTGTCTGAATGGAGGGTCAGTACAGCCGCTTATTCACCTGTTAATCCATCACTAATTGGCTGCATTTCTGGCTGTGCTTAACCATTTCATGTACATTCACACATAACCCTTCAAAGTCAGCTGTTGTGTTTCCACGCTGCTAGTCTAATATGTAATGTTTGTTTGATATCCAGTTACTTTTTTACATGGAGGCTGGTGCAGCTGTGACACATATGTTCGATATGACTGATATTTCTGCTGTCGTGACCTCTGTGTCCCACAGTCCAGGGTCCCTGTCTGTTCTATTCCTGGTAGCGTTTCCTTTTCCACCTTCAGGTTTTACCCCACATCACTTAAAATGGCATTAAGGGAAAGCCACTCATGCTGACCCTCTTGGTGAATAAATGTATGCTCTTCCACTTCTGACCCATCAGTGGAGACTCCTGTGCACTACCTGTGGAAAAACAGTTTTCCCAAATGGCACACAAAAGGGTAAACGACTGAGAATTTCCACCTAGTGCCACTCTTTATCGAAAACAGGAATTCTTCTCTCTGTGTGCTCTCTTTTGTGGAGCTAAAGGGATTATATTTTTAGGTGTTGATAAACATCTCTTTGGCAGTTGATAAATTGCCAGATCTCCTCTTGAAATTTAGTAACTTAATGATAATGTCCAAAACATGTACTAGTATATAAATAAGTGTACTTACAAATATGTGCACTTGAGATAAGCATCAACATCTAATCATCTAATCAAATAATCCAGTAATCAAATAAAACAGTTTGCTGTTAATTGAATTTTTTCCTGATGTGAAAACTTGGGAATAATGTTATCCATTTTGTAACAAGTATGTGCAGTGATTAAAGCAGTAACACAATATGCAAAATACAGTAATACAATAAATGTAGTGTCTTACCTATAAAAGGGCCGACTTAAGATTGTAACACATATGGGAAACACTTATCTTCAGTTATTGTGCAACAGATGACATTTTATGGCAAGCGCCGACAGTTTCTGTGTTAGGATTGCTGAAATGTTTATATCCAGTATATTTGCTTTCCAAACAATTACGGACTTCATTCTGCTGTAATGAGCGTTTTCCTAGCATATATTTAGAATTGTTTTCTGTTGACCTATACATCACCTCCAATGTTGGAGATGCTGAAAAGTGCTGCCAAGCCATAAGTGAGTCTTTTATTGCACAAATATAAAACACATATAAAATGCATGCATCCTCTAAACAGAAATAAATTAGCGTAATCATTACTGAAAGGTCTGCACCATGATAAGGCTTTATGAACCACAGGAAACAAAACTATTTTTACTGCCGTTAAAGGTGGAATGTTCTGGCAAATTGACGTTCAGCATAATTGAAAGCAGGCCTGCAGTCTCAAAACATTTCAGTTTGATTGGTAAAATAATTCAGTGTTTTGAGCATTTCTCTATGTAGACATTTTAGGTAATAAAAAGATAATAAAAGTTATCATGTAGTGGCCTGGGGGAAGGAGGGGGAATAATATGCCTTTATTATGTTTCTTTCTCTCACTGGAAACATGGCTGAAATTATAAATATTTCCTGTGTGTGAGGACGTTTTCCCTATGGAGTCAGATTTGCTTTACAAGATGCAGGTGAGCGTGGCTTGAAATTTGCCTCCATTATCCACTTTGGAGGGATACGGGGAGGTTAAAATAATTTGGGGAAAATTCCAATTTTGAATCATTATGAGCACATAAGAGAGATTGTTGCTTGTCATGTTTTTAATGAATTTTCATTCTTATCTCTGGACATATAGATTTGCTAATCATTCATCCTTCAGTTATGGTGATTGATTTCTTCCTATATTAACTCAAATCAATAAAAGCAGGTTTGAGAGACGGATTTTTACTTCATGATGTTTTGTCTGACCCGGATCATTTGAAAGACTGACTCACGATTACAGTTCTGTTTGCTTAGTACACGGTGTTCTCGTCCATTTATCCAGGGTTATTATCCCTCTGGACCAATGACAATGTCGGGAATGTGCGCCAATCAATCGCATACCCCGCCTCCGAGCGAGCGTCTACAAAGGAAGGCAGGGTCAGATGAAGTTGGCAGTTGATTGTGCTCAGCTGATAGGGGCCAGATCCACCCGGCAGGGGCAGATCCACTGTGTCATAAGGCTTATTCACATGCCGCTGCACCTGTTCAAGTGTAGTGGGGCAGAAGGCAGCAGGTGTCTGGGTTTAGCCTCAAACGGAGCCATCTGCAAAAGTTGAAGGACTTCAGAGAGTAGAAGGACAGGGGCAAGGCTGTAAGAATCGGTCCAAATCGAATTTCTGCGGCATTTCGCCTAACACAAGATTTCTAGTCACAACAGGAGATAGAATTTGGAATGCGTCTCCCCTCCTGAGTTGTTCTTGGAACATGATGCGCGGTGCCCACAGCCTCGCCTCCTGCGCTTTTAGACCTAAGCCCCCTTGGCTCCTGAGAGCTTTGCTTCTTCCTGCAACATCAACATCAAGTGAATAAAGCTGTCGTTCGCCCCGCGAGCTTCTCTCCAGAAAGAGAACCACATTTTCACTTAACCAAAAGCATATCGGCGATCATGCAGCTGTTTTTCGACAGATAAGCGTTGCTCTCAAGCAAGGGTCTTAATCAACGCTTTGTCTTCAAAACATCTTTTCGGTGTTTTCAAAGCAGTCCTTGGTGCACGTTGAAAAGAAACACCGACTGGTGTTTGAAACTAAACAGTGATGTCAATCCACCAGACATTTCTGTGACCCGGTAACCGTGGGTTTCGCGGAGCCAAGCGGTGGTTGTTCTTTGTGCGGGTGAATAATTTACAGATTTCCATGGGGAGGGCTATTAATTGCTTCATTAATAGCAAGGCATTCCTGTTTTGTCTCAGTTCTCGGTTTTGCTTGGAGCTGGCTGAATGAGATTAGCATAGTCTCTAACTCCCCAGTCTGGCTGCGGCGAGATTGAATGACCTGCTACCGTTTAAGATAAATGTTCTTTTTTTTTGATAGGGGAACATGTGTGGTGTGTGTGAACATGCATGTGTGTTCACTGTTGTTTTCAGTGTATGCCCGCAACTGTTAATCTGTTTTTATTTGAACATGGCAAAGCATACCCTTTCCATTTTGTAACACAATATGTGGTTTTAGCAATAGAGTGAAGAAGTTTTGGTCAATTTGTGACCAGTCAGAGCTGATTAAGGACAACTCATGCGAACAGATGACTTCTTTTGTCTTTTTCTAGTTTAAGCTCAGTGGGGAGGGAGGTGAGTAGGTGCCTGGACTGATTATACTGAAGACCAGGCAGATGAGACTTAGTGCAGGTTTGGCAGGTGAAACAGAGCTGCACTTAATTCAAGGAGAAATGACTGTCAGCGTTCATTTCACTCCCACCACGTTCTCCAGCAGAGAGAGGTATAAAGAGCAGACTGTGTTTATGCCCTGCCAACAAAGTATAAAGACGCGTTGTGTCTGAAGGTTGTCCCTCTGTCCTGTTGTGCCATCCCTCTGTCTGTATTTCTGTCACAAAAGCAGTTTCTGGTCTCTAACTCAACCAATTATGCATTGGGTTTAGGAAACCTCTAGGTCACATTGCCAAAGGTCAAGGTCATAAAGGCTCCTGGTGTTTTTTTTTTGTAATATTTTCAGTCATCAAGTCAGTCGTCTGTGCACGTACTGTCAAGAATGTATGTAGACCAGTGTTTTCCTTACTAGTTTCCATAGCTCTGTTGATCAACATGTTAAAACACTGAAGGTCAAGGTCATAGAGATACATTATAGATTTTTCAGTAATTTAATAACTTCTGCATTTACATTTCTCCTTCAATGTCCACCCCTGTCCGTTATAGACATGTTACCCACATAAGTTGTTCATGATTGAGTCTAGCAGTTTACAGTTTATATTCTATACAGTTTACCAAGTTTTACTATGTAAAAGTGACTGTCAGATGTGATTTTCTAGGTTCTACTCTCCTAGTTTCTGATATGTCCTGTTCACGTAGGTAGGGATGTGCTAACCCCACAAGGGCTGACTGACATCTTTTTCTCATAATGAATAAAGGGACTCGCACATCACATTAGGGTAAGAATAATCATTCAGTACTGCTTTCTTAATTGACTAATTCAATAAGGGCTGACTCTTCTGTGTTTGTGCTTCCTCTTTTACAGCAACTGTGAGGGAAGAAACATTCGATACAGAACATGCAGTAACAGGGTAAGTGAACTGATTTTTTAAGTTCTTGAAAAATCCCTAGAATTGTTAAAATGTTTTTGTGAGTCTTTCAAGGTGATGATGATGATGATCTGTGATTTGGCTGAGATCACAATGAGGCTTACAACAAATTGATATTAGTAATGCACAAGAGCAGTGGTTCTTGCCACAGCTTTTTTTTTGGACATAGCTGAAGTGAAAGAGTTGTTTTGACAGAATCAATTACCGGCATATTGCTGTGCGGACATGCAGCGAGTCATATCCGCAGCACGCAGGGAACATCCAGACCTTGAAGGTTTCACATGGAGAGCGTGGCTCTCCCACAGCTGGAACATCTACATAACGGCATTCAGCTCAAGATCCGTCCGTACGTGGTCAGTCAGGAATGCTCCAGGCTGTCCATTGTAGAGCTGCAATTTACCATATGCTACATCCACGTCTTAGCTTTATTCTCATCAGGAGGATGGAGAAGACAAATATTGTAACATGGACTATATTCAATATCCATCAACTATATTTTATGGGGAAAGGAGGGCCGGACTTATCCTCATGCCATTTTAATCAAAGGAACGAGTATTATTGTACTTTTGAAGTGGTTTCAACTGGATTTATTGTAGACCAGCAATGATTTAAACGGAGGCCAGCGGGAAGTGATCCCAGCATAATATTTATAACACCTCAGACAAGAAGATGAACTAAAGGCAAAGCAGCTCAGGCATAATAAGGTGAATGTCTGGGTTCCTAATTGCCACTGATGGAGTCTGCATGTGCGTTCGTCCGATTTCCGCCACACGCCTTTTGTTTTTCTTCGAAGCGAAGACGAGAGCGTGCGGCTTGGCCGTCACCTTAGGCCGCAAAAACCACCTCAATCAAGGACGGCACCTCTCCTCTTTCGCGTGGAAGAGCTGGCGTTCGATGCCGATCCTGGCCCGGCTGATTCGGAGAAAAAGATTCAAAGTCGACCCACGGAGAGCGAGCAGGAGGCAGGGCGCTGGCGTCGTCCGCCAGGAACAAACGGAGCAGATGTGTTGCCGAGAAACCCCATCATTCAGCGCACAAAGTCCTGGTGTCCGCGCGCCGCGTGCTGACAGAGGGATCTGGACGCCACGTTCGGAACTCCGAAGGATTGATGGTTGCAATTTAGAATACACATCCAGTCCCCACTCTGGCAGGTGACCTAAGTAAATGACCTGGATTTCTTTGTAGACCAGTGTGTTTAGAGAAAAAAACATCACATAAGGAGTCTGTCGGAGTTCAGGGGTGCTCTGAGCGCTTTTTTCTCTGCTCTCCTGAGGCTTTATCCTGAAGGATGACACTGTTTTTTGTTCCATTACCTTATGATCACTGAGATCACTGTGGATGGAAACATCCCCTTTTTTACTTATAAGAAAACTTCATCCCGTAAATCACATTTGCCATCCTCCTCTCCAGAAAGTCACAGTACATTAGACCCTTGCCATTCGCGGGTTTGAACGTTCGCGCCAGGCAGAACTCCCTGTTCCTGGCTTCACTTTCTGATCCCTAGCTGCAGAGTGCCAACCCACACTCTCACATTTATATTATATATTGCATGTGTTTATAGCATTATTACATAACTATTACATATTAATTGCTTGTTTTTGAATTATTACTTTATTTGAATTATTACATTATTGTATTACGTTGAGTTAATGCTGAGAATGTGGTTATTTTGTATTGGGAACAAATGCTCTATGCACAGAAGAATTTACCGCAGTATACCGCAGTATTTGTGGATTTTCCCATTTGTGGAATCTCCAGAAGGTATCCTCCTTTGGATGTCTTTGCTCTTCATGCCACTGAACTGTGCGGTCATCTTTGCAGGATTGTCCAGCTGAAGCAGGGGACTTCAGGGCCCAGCAGTGCTCTGCTCACAACGACGTCAAATACCAGGGACACACGTACGAGTGGATCCCAGTGACCAATGACCCCACTGCCCCCTGTGCCCTCAAGTGCCAGGCGCGGGGCAAGAGCCTGGTGGTGGAGCTGGCGCCCAAAGTGCTGGACGGCACTCGCTGCAAGACGGACTCCTTCGACATGTGCATCAGTGGAATCTGTCAGGTAATATGGAATGCTAAATGTCCCGTATTGCTTTACAAGGATGCCATTGTGTTGGGAGGTATAGTACTGTCAGTAAGGATCCTTGGCTTAAGGTTGCACCACTCCCACACAAAACATGTAACCGTATTGAGAACACACTCAACTGTGTTTGCTCATGACTATTCAGAGGCTGTGCACTTAACTGGAGTATGTACACCATTAAAGTAAGCAAGGTCATGGGATTAAAATGGGACCACTGTATACCATGCAATAAAACAGATGCAATTATTTGACATGCCATTATAGGAGGTCAGCTGTGATGGAGTCTGTGGTTGTGTTATTGACCTTGTGACCGGCAGGCTGCAATTTCAAATCACTGTTCTGGTTCCTGATGACCGTGATGGTAAGCCAGATGCTTACCCTGAGTTGTTTCAGAAATATAGCTAGCTGTGTAAGGACAATATGCAAAGTGTAAGCAACAGTCTGTAAATTGTTCTGAATGTGGGCATCTGCTAAGCAAAAGAGTAATAGTGAGTACTGCATGGCCATCAGGGCCCATGCATGTCACAGCAAGAGGTGGTTTAGAGCTTACAGTATGGAAGCATTGGTCTTGTTTTGTAGCGTGCGGAAGGATGTTGATATTTTGCGTAGGGAAGCCAAACATAAGACGCAGGTCCCCAGTCGCCAAAGCATTAACTTATGTCACACGATTAATCTTCATTACAACTGAAGCACACTGTTGAACTCCTTAATGGCACGGAGACCCCACGGCGGTTGTCACAGCTCTTCATGTGGTTAGCAGTGGAATCTCAGAGAGGGAATGGCACCGTAAAAACCATGAGCCCTAATGAAATAACAACATGGAACGTGGAAAAACTCCTCAAGCCAGTTTCACCTATTAATAGGCTTGCTTTTCATACTTGGGGCCCAGATTTGATGTGACTGCATTGAGTTTTGTCCTTAACATTTAGTGATGATCAAAGCAAAGTTAACGGTTTTGTTTGTTGTGCAGCACATTTTTGAAGGTCACTGAAAATAAAAAAAAGATTTGGCACTTGAACTTATTACACAAATTTTAGGACAAATTACATTTGCAGCTAGATTTAATAGAGCCCCTTTTTCAGAATGTATTTGTGTGGGAACTACAGAGGAAGAGTGTTTGTCCCTTTTGCTCGTTCTCCTAGTTGTCCCATAAGCCTCTCTGTAATCGCTAGTGGTGCCAATGCCAGTGACAGTTCTTTACAGTTAAGTTAAGTTAAACTGGTTTGCCGCTTGCTTATGACGTCCGGATTAGTGTGGACGACAGGGGGGAGAGTCTGAGAGAGTCTGCTAAGCTCTCACAGGGGGGAGTTATTTATAGGAGTGAGACCCACATATATGTGGAGAGCTGGGCCAGCAGTGCTAAAGAGGGCTACATACCAGCAGGCGGGCAGAGAGGTCAGATTCCTGGAGCAGTGCTTGATCCTATTTTCACTTGACCATGACTCTGCTGTGTGTGGGATAAATGGCCACCTCATTGATTCCAACAATTGAAGCCTCTCAAAATACTCCCATCATTACTTGATGAAATATTTTGCATGACTACAATTATTGTATGCACACCCCCTTTTGTTTTTGAGTGTTGGGCAAGCGGTTGACTCTGATTGTGCCAGACATGAATTGTTGGACTAATCAGGTTCCATTGTGTCATTTGTATCCTTTCAATGAGCATAAATGGCCTTTTTCCATGGAATTTTGTTCAGCTGTCTTAGTTATACAACTGCTCCATTTATTGTTTGACCACAAAACCACAATGTCTTGCTCATTATGTTGAAATTGTAAGGATGATTTGAAGGAAATTACATGTTTTCCTTAGATTGTTGATCTGGCTTCCCGAAGAAACTATTTATATTGATGACAGGACCACTCTGCAGTTCAAGGTGCTACAATTGTAAAAGTCTTTTTGTGTGTCACGAATTGCACAGTTTTCATGATGCTGCCCCACAACATGTGAAAATGGTCTTAAATGATGCCGTGCTATTTCTGTGTCTCTGTTTACCAGAGCTACTGGTCAGTGCATTGTTGTTTGTTTTCACGGAACGGCTTTCCCACAGTGTGAAAAGCAGAAATTGCATTTCAGAAGTCTGTGAAACTTGGCAGCATTCCCCTTGTTTGAGGCAAATTCTTGAGGAACGCAAAAAAAAAAACATGACAGATGGACTGATTGTGGGCTAAAATGCTGGAAAGGGTCAAGAGGTGTTTGATTCGTTGTGTTGTCGAGTTCCGCACCCTCTCCTGGGTTCATTTCACGAGATTATTTTAATCACCCCAGGTCTGTCTGACTGATGCACATCGTCTCTGCGCTACAGTCCTGTCGGCTTTAATTGTTTAGCAACGTGGTGTTTTGCTTCCCTTTCCTGTGACTCTGATTAAATTGTACATGTCGATTAAAAAAAGAAAAGGCTCTTGATTTGATCATGGGGTGGGGGGCTCCAAACACGGAAGCCCCCTCTTTGTGTTCTGGAAAGGGAGTTTACTTTTTGCAGCTATATTTGGAAACGGGTTGAATCTGTAGCACAGCCTTATCTGTAAAGGAAACATTGATTTGGTTTGTCCATCGAGGAGTGTGGATTGGTGCGGGGAGTGAGCTTCCCCTCTTTAGTTGTCTGATCACATGCTGTAACACGTACGGAGAGGTAAGGGGGTGCAGGGTTTTGCAGGAAGATGGGGTTGCAGCCTCAATAATTAAGTAGAAATGCAGCATAAGCACACAGCGAGACTGCACACATGATTTCTGATGAAGTCCAGGTTCTCTCGCAGACCTGCCATACATTTTGCTCAATAACACAAGTACAAGCAACCGCTTTCAGATGACTGACATTTGAAACTGAACAGAGCACAGGGTAATTAAAGTCTGCATTAAAATAGTTTTTTTTCTGAGTTTAGTTCAAAGGTACTTTTGGTACTGTTACAAATCTCTGATCGGAGCCGCTAATTACATTTTGGTGATTTAATTTCTTTTTTAAAGTCTGATAATCTTGCTAAAATATGTGATCCATGTTTTACAGAGCCCAAACTAAAAAGAATGCAAACGTTGTACCAAGTAATTAAAAAGTAATACAGCATTTAAAATGTATTGAATCAAATTCTCTAATAATCAAAAATATGTCAAATACTGGTAGGTAAATTGATTAAACAGATTTATATTATTGTATCATGACAGACCTTAGTAATATGATGGTTAGTAAGGAAGACAAAAGCTTTAAAAATATCTCTGCAATGAGGGCAGCAACTCCTTTTAAGGAATGAAGTAAGTTCTTTTATTTTTCTGGTTCTGTAGACCATCAAACACAGAATCTCTTCCTTTGCTGTTGTCAAACCACAATGCTGCATCTTAGTTCTGTCAGATGGTATTTACTGCTTTCTTTGTGTAAATTGAAAAAAATGCTCGTAGCCTCATATGGAAAGCAAATTAATCATCAATTGTCATCCTTTGATTATCAGACATTGAACACGTCTGCTTTACCATAGCAAAATAATCTGTTCATGAGCCAAAAGATAGATTTTTTGTAGAAATGATGTTAATTGCATTTTGCACTGACAGGCCAAAAAATGGGAGCCTGTGGTACAGATTCAAAACGCTCCATAATTGGTTACTGTGATGACTAATCCACTCGCGTTTCTGCTTTGCTTTCCCTCTTTAACTCTGTTCTGACTGATTTATGTGGAGAATTTGCACATTTCCACTTCATTACCTTTTAAATGGGCTAATGAAGAGCAGCTCAAGGAGAGAGACAGAATGTCCTTGTCCTTGTATTATGACTTTATTTTTCTTTAAACTATGCCTTTATTCTTTTATTTTAAATATGTTGACAAAGTCGAGTGTTTGACTGGAGGTACCAAACACTTAAAAATCATCTTTGTTACTGATGTAGCGTGTTGCTCACTTACGTCAATACTGGTTTTTGAAAAAATGTGAATGTACTTTGTATTTAAAACCACAACTGTATGCCGAATATATATATGCCGAATCTTAACTTGGTAAGCCACTGCAAAGTTTGCCACTTTTTTCCTCAGATATGCCCCTCTGAAACCAAATGTGCAAGCAATGTGTATTTGCAGTCTTTATAGAGATTGTTTCCTCTTAAAGGAAAAAAAAAGCCTTGTGTTTTAAATGAGCCTCACTACAGATTCAAAGCACTTTATCCTGTGCATTTTACCTGTGCAGAGCTTACATTTTACACATCCACTTACACAGCTAGATATGTACTGTATGGATAATATAATTCAGGTTAGTTACTTACTCAAGGATATGACAGCAACCCCCCCCGACCCCAATTGGAAATAGCAACCTGCAACCTTTGCATTACAAACCCAGCTCCATGACCGTTTCTTCATCCTAATCCACACTGCTGCCCACAGTGCTTTGTGTTGTGAAAGCAGCGCTGTTAGACTCCTCTTTCAAGCTCCCTGGAGATGCCTCAGGATAAAGGACAGACAATTTGCATGACTGGCTAGAAACAGTTATTACCCGGGCAGAAGCCAACACTGCCCTTGTCCAGCTTTTTTTACTCACAGTGGCGTGAGAATGTAACAATGTGAAGTCACCTTTAAGAAAGAGTTTCAAACCCCTCTCCCTTACCCATCTTTGAAAGCTCCTCCGGAGTGTGTCTGGGTCTCTCTCCATAGAGATGTTACACAGGTACCAAGGAGGGAAGGTAATCAGATCCAAATGTTAATCTTCCTCAAAATGGAGCGTTCATTTGCGCAGCAGAAGTAGGTCTTGGCAGGAAAGGGGCATTGGCGTGAGACTGGGTAAGGTGTGCCGGAAAAGAGCTTTGCTTTGGCACGGCCTTTGATGGATGAAGCTGGAAATGAGGGAGCTGGCCTCAATTGACAGTAATGTAGCTGCATAGAAAAAAATACACACACACACACATGTATAGGAAAATCATGAAAAAGGTAAAATAAAAAGGACAGAGGGGGTGAGAAAATAAACCAAAATGTCCTGAAATTCGGTGCTTGTGTACTGTGCGCAGTGCCCTCCCCCTGATCGCCCTGTTGCTGTTGGCAGGAGGTGGGATGTGATCGACAGCTCGGGAGCAACGCCAAGGAGGACAACTGCGGCGTCTGCGCGGGGGACGGCTCCGCTTGCCGGCTGGTGAGGGGACAGACCCTGTCACACGTCTCTCCTGAAGAATGTAGGTACACAGAGCTCGCAAGTGCTGTGAAAATATACTCGCTCCCTTAGGCAAATATCCCCGGTCCCTGGCACCTGCCTCGCCCCGCCTCGGCCTGCAGCTATCGGCGGGCCGCTCAGCCTGCTGTGCGGCCGGGGCATTCTTCCTGCCGCGGCTCACGCCGTTTATTTACGAACATCGCGCTGTTTGTCCTCCATCTGGCGTGCACTTTTCGAGCCGTGCCAGCCGATGAACATTTCTAAATGTACGCTTGTTTTTTTTCTTGTGGTTTTCATAATAAAACTTTATGTGAAGAAAAAAAAACACCCATAGCTGCCTTTTGGCCGCCATGCTTATAATTTTTTTCATAACGTAATAAAAGCATTTTTGTTAAATTGGGAGTTGGTTAAACATGCTAAACACAAAGCAAAATGGCAGCATTTCAATAACTGAATTTGAAAGCTGTAGAAGTAAAAACCTTTCCCAGCTAAGCTAACAGCAGGGGATTGGATGTGATTTTGTAATGTTTCTTACTCCAAACCCATGGGAAACGAAAATTGCGAATGTGTGGCATTTTTATTCTGATTAAACAAACACAGCTGTATGTTTATAGTCGTTCAATTCAGATATTTGTAAAGCACTTCCACAACACCCCTGCTATACAGAGGAGTGAGCATTTAAAAGCTTGACTTTGGCTTTTTTGTAGGATTGACAGGAAAAATTACGTTATTCACTTGAAATAATGCGAAACTGAGGTGTATTCAATGGGCTGACTATTGCGTAGCTTTTTCTGTTGAACATCCGGTTTTTTCATGGGCTCTAAGGGTCTTCATTGCATGCAATAATGACTCTGAAAACTCAGAAGGCCAGGGTTTTCTATCATTTAGGGAAGCCTGACAAACACAGATACATGTTATGTAACTTTACCTGTGCGTCTACTTTCAACAAACATAAAGTCTGCTGTTTATGTCCACTATAAATATTTAGAGACAATTTCTCACCTGCTTGGTTGATATTAACATTCCTCTCCAGTGATTTTTCTTTCAGAATTGCCAAAGCTGCACAGTATGTTCAAGATAAGGGCATAAAAGAAAATACACGTGAAATATGACCTGACATTCCTCCCATCAGGAAGCATAAACTTTGAGAAGGAGGTTGTCATACTCAGACCATTCTTTATTCATATAAGCTCTCCTGAGTGCTGCTGTATGACATACCAATTTGCCCTCTGGTACACGTAGGTGTTCGCATTCATGTCGGTATTAAGTGTGATATTATTGAATTTAACACCTCCTTTTTTTTCTACTTCATTTTTTTCTGAACACTGATCTAGCCCGTACTGTATTAACATGAAATATGGTAATAGTGTTATATTTTGGACTCCATCTGCACTTAGATTTCTTCACATAATGACAAGCAGCAAGATAACAAGTTAATGTCTAAATGGCTGTACAGTTGGTTAAAATGCACATTGGTTTCATGGCTGTATTTATAGGGACTTAACCTAATCATGATTATGAGGTTGAAGCAACATCTACCTGTGAACTTCCGATCATGTCAGTAAATTTGCTGCTTGTGCACTAATGCTTGTAACAACCCAATTACAGCCCAGGTTGCCACAGTGCAGAATACCCCTGCTTTCAGTGTCGTATCACGCTGGTATTAGTGACTCATTTTGGCTGTGCACTGTACTTAGATTGTTTAATGTCTTGTTACCCACTCATAGAGAGTGTTTGGAAGACTGAAACAAGAAGAGAGAGGGTGAGAAAGTACTGTGTACTGTTCCTCATTAATGTACTTACACTTCAGCTTTTCAGCTTACTTTTAAGGGCTGCTCTTTTAAATATGGAAAAGGGTTGTTACAGCAAAGGCAGAATTCAACTTGACAAGTTGACAGTGTGCTCAAAAGCTTGCAGACGGCAGGTAAAATATACGACCCTTAAACAGAGCCTGCAGATTCTATCTCAGAGCTCAGTTTAACAAGCTTGGCTGTCAACTTATTAGTGTGGAAGCTGGGACTACTTTCTGCGGTAGCTCTCTAATTACAAATGTACAGTACTGCTTTTACAGTGTTGTATTAAGATGAATAATATTGAGATCATTAGCTGTAATTGCCATTTTGCGTTGCCTTGGCTGAATGTGTGAAAGATTTTTTGGGGGGTTGGCAGTTAAATTTTTGTCATTTAAAAGAAACTCCATTACTTGCCATATTTATGGAGCATTTCTCTCCACCAAGCTGCAGTTGCTGCCATGCTTTCATGCACACAGTATACATATTACCTCTGTGAACACATATAACTCTACAAACAGTTTCAGCCAACATACAAATACCTACATGTCAGTGTATTAACGAGGGGTCATTTCACATGCATGAAAAAGACGTTAATATGACCATTGCTTAATTCATTTTATTAACATAAGCCAGTCAACAATCGGCTCATTTTTGTCTTTTATACAGTATGGTGCTGTCTTCCTCTGATCTGGCTGCCAATTCCATTGTACACTGTTTCTAGAATCCCGCTACCCCAATGTGCTAGGTCAAATAAGGTTGAGAAGAGAGAATAAGTCCTGATTGGACACCTTTGTTACACCTACAGTACACTTTTCCTCCAACCACTTTCCATTTGCACTGTCCCCTCTGTCTGTGTTTTTATGTCATCATTGCCTTTGCTACAAATATTTTCACACCTATTTTCACATGCACTTGATGGTAGCACACAGTGTTAGACACTTATGTTTTTGTCCTTAAAACCAGTTTCTTTATGTATGTAACTGTGACCTAAAGCTTTCCATCTTGCCACATGAAATCATTTAGAGATGTTAGAGGTTTTTTAATGAAATACTTAGTCATTAATTTATTAGACATAGTAATATTGTACCTGTTGTTATTTTACCTCTATTGTATTTTAAGTACCTTAAAAATAATTTTATAATACAATTTTATTGATGCAATTTGTAAATAAAAATATTCTCTAAATGTTCTCTCTGTAAACCTCTTTGGTCTTACAGTTAGAAGGATCTATCTGCAGCAGCACCCTCCTAGTACCCTAATTTCAATGACTGCTGAAAACATGTGTAGTGTCATTAAGCTGCAAACCCATATGATGACCATTGAGGAATATAAAATGTGACATACAATCACTTAAAAGCTCCAGATTACAGTATGCTTTTTTGACAGATTCATCTAATTATAAGGTATTGATACATCTAATTAATAAATAAGTAATACTGTCATTTTCCCTAACAAATGTTCAAGATGGTTCAGGTTTACTTAGTTCCTTTTATTACATTATTTATGCTTTAATTAAATTCAAACAGACATTTTAAAGTTCTGCATGAAGACAAATCTCTAACTGCTTCAAGCAAATTAAGTTTTACAAATGAATGACTTCTAAATTTAACTTTGTATTTTCTTCTTTTTAAGAATTCCAATATACCCAAGGCTACCATTTTCTTGTCATATTAGTAAATGATGCATATTCTTGTATAATCCTATGTTCTGTTCCCAAAGGAAGTTAAGTCACTTAAAATCTCTCTGCTTGTTAAGTGTGTATGATTAGCATTTCTGCTTATCCCTGAAGTTCAAAACCCCTATCATCTCCAAATCTAATACAGCCATTCAGTAGTCCATGTTTTATAGCTAAAGGTTTATCTGTTTATAAACTGTGAATGCTGATGGGAAGACCATGAAATACTGAGAACATGCTCAAGTATTATGCATAGTGCTGTTTTGAGCTCCAAATTCAACTGTGGTCATGGTTATTATTGGTGCTGGGGTGACAATATTGACCCACCGCATGATCCTATTTGCCTAATTCCAGCTTCACCAAATCTGTGCATTCCAAACCATAATTTTGTAATGGAATTGAACTTTTCTGTCTGCTTGCATGAGGAATCTTTAGATTTTCCACCAAAAATGTTACAAAAGGCATGTTAAAGTCCTGAACTCACTAAAATGTTTGGAGTCTCTGTTGAACTAGTCCAGTTTTCGAAGCTGTAATCCCAGCGGTGTAGTTTACTACCAAAGCCACTGTCCTGCAACAGCGAGCACAAGGGTGCCTTTGTGCTGTTCTGCAAATGCTGATGTGCTCGAATGTTTTGCAGTGGAAAGAGAGTTTTATATTGTTTCTGGAGAGTTTCAGTCTTCAGCATTGGTCCGTCGATGGCTGCCAGTTGCACTTAACTCATTTTCCTCATCCAAAAATTCCAGCAGAACAAAGTAGTCAAAGTGGTTGGACAAAGAAATACTGGGGCGTTTGTTTCGATGGCAGACTTGGGCGTTTTCACGGCATCATGCTATTCCTTTTAAGAGCCTTTTTAACCAAATCTTGGGGTAACTCAATCCAAGCACGTTATGCCCTTTCTAATAAAGGCCGTCTACCTAATAATTCACCATGGGCAGTGATGACATGTAGGCTTCCTTCAAGTTCCATAGCAGAGCTGGCGTAGTTTGTCTCAATATAACTCTGGTAATCTGATATTTTGGTCTCCCCAGGCTGTTATTTTTTTGGAAGACAGTCCAGGTTCAGGGTTGCCTTGTCTCCTTGTTATTAATATGCTGTTAAACTCGTAATGAGAAGCTGGCCATGATGGTTTGGTGGGTCATTCCTTAACGTTTCAATGCTCCTTTCAACAGGTTCAGAGCAGGAAGATTAATGATATATGGTGAATTTGATTGTTTTGTCATTTTCTACAACAAACTTCATTTTTTATGTTGAGCAATCATTTGCTGTAATTAATTTTATAATTTAAACATAGATTTACAGCATTTTTAATACAAACTTGAAACCACTGAACATTACACTGCAACGATCATTGCACAATTACACGACAGTGTCACAGGCATCAAACGGCGCTCATGTTAATATACCTTGCGTCTGTTTTGAAGGTCACGTGAGAACACGTGTGATGATAAATGTTTTTGAGGCCATTGAAGGATAACTTTGAAATGGCATTAAACATATTTTATTGCCCCCATAAATTCCAAGACTTGAAGAGGTTGTTTCCAAAAGTGATTATTTTAGGGGCACCAAAGACTTTGGCAGTCCACCAGAACTGCTTAATTGCTGGAAGCGTTGCCCACTTAGAGAGGGAAAAATTTGTTTCAAACACTACAGAAAATGACACTAACATTCAACCCCCTTTATAAACCCGCATGCCTTGTTATAAAGTGATTTTATTTCATGTGCCCTCAGAACAAGATGGTGATCAAATCATTCTGATACATGGAACACTTTTACAGTTACAAATCTGGAAGAAGTAACGTTATAATTAAAAACCACTTGTTTCTTGAATCGCGTATCTGCCTATGAGACGTCTGTGCACAAGGAAAGACACCTCAAAGCTACGTCCGGACTGTGAGCTACAGGAACAGGTGTGTTCACCACATACTGCAATCAACCCTCTGGCTCCAGCAGCCCAGCTCTGGATTTAATTATAATGTTTGTATTACTGAGGAGTCCTTTCTCCTGGTAGCATTGTTAGGGGGGCCAGATGCAGCATAAAACACATTTATTTTAACATACATTTTTTCCCTAAATGAACATTTTTAAGTATCATATAAAGTGTATGAATTTTAAACATAACTTTTTATTCCACAAAAATAAAACATTTTACTGAATCCTGTTTCAAAATATTTATGCGTATATATATCTGTATAAACTTTAGAACTTTATATATTTTCTGAACTCAGTGCATATTAGCTATTTGTGAAAGCAGCACAGTGTTCCATTTTATCCCGGAGTCTCCCCTCGTGAGAAACCAAAAGGCTGTTCTAAATAAACCTACATCCACCGTTGCACTTGATTCCAAATTGTTATCCCATACCACTACATTCCACAGTTTCTCTCATGTCAAAGTACTAACCAGATCTAAATTCCCAATGAGGAAAATAGCCTCAGTAAAAGCCCGTTTTGCTGACTTATTTCATATTTCAAGATCAATTCACAAAGGATGACAGATTTTGACATGTTGTGGGAAGCCAGGTGGAGGTGGAGTCAGGACAGACCTGCCAGGAATCCAACTCCAGCTTTCCGTGCCATAGGCGGCATCACTGGCACATGGGTAATAGGTCTGAACCCCTTCACAAGGCTGCAGTAGACCTCTAGCCAGCTCTGTTCTTATTCTGTCAAAAAGACCCCTTAACATGACTGCAGTTGGCTACCAGCTAGCTCTGTTCTGAAGACCTCACCTGTAATATAATTGTCTGGAATGGCAAATCGGAAAAGTGCTGTCTGCATTTCTTGTAGAAGACAGAAGAAGGCCACACAAAGGTTTTGGCTACTGAAGTCTCCAACATGGCAGCCGTGCTGAGACAGTACAGGGGGAGGATGGTGTGGAGTGAGACAGAAGGCAGTGAGATTGAGGGCACAGTGAGATGGGGTTTGCACGCAATGGGAATGAGCTGGCAGGTGGTGAAATGGTAAACAGCAAGGTGGAGTGCGGTGAGAGAGTGCACAACAAGATTGCGCACAGTAAGATAAATCGCCGTTGGACAGTAACAATGGCACAGCATAGTGTGTGTCAGGCAACAAGGTGATGTCATAACCTTTTTTTGTATGTGTGTGACATCTCAAAAGGTATGCATTGTCCTCAATTGCAGGTTGGAAATGTCTGTCTGAATCCATTCCAGCCAGCTTCCATTTCTTGTTCTGTCTCGAAAATGAACAAGTTCTGCATTGCCGGAATGGTATCTGCCAGATCCATTCACTGTAATCCATGTTTCTCACAGTTCATCCAGGTGGCCCAATTTGATGGACAGGGCCTGAAATGCCTAGACCCATAGCTGGAAAGAGTCAGTTAGCAATTAAAGCATTTCTGTACTTAGACATTTTAAAGCGATTTGCAATTATGATATATTTAATTACAAAATGTCACGAGAGACTTTTTGTTGGAGACCAGTTTAATTTAATTGTATTAGGAAGGTATCCTAACACTTCTAACCTGTCCTAACTTGCCTGTCTTGATTAGGCCTGTTATTCCTGGGAGGGGTTAGGTTGCAGTTTTTTTGTCATGCTTTTTTTTTCGGGGCTTGTCAAAAGCTTCTTCTCATCAGTCCTGACAGGAGAAAACGGATTTGGGAGTGGTGCGCAGCAGTAGATATGACAAAGCAATTCGGAGGCAGACTGGAGCCCAGTTCCGCGGCTCCCTGAGAATTCCTGAGATAGAGCGGGCCCTGCCAGGGGAGAGTGATTAATGTGCGCCTTTAAAGCGAACCCTAATTACACGCCATTTATAGCCCCTCTGCAGCGCGGCCGCCGGCTCCGAGCGCCCTAATCTCCACCTCGGATCTGATAGCCCGCTGGGTGCGCGGTATGTGCTAACACTCCGGGATCTGACCGCCGCCTCCTTATCGGCTCCGAGCAGGAGGGAGGCCCTGCGCTCGTGAAAAAAAAAAAGGTCACACCAGGAAAAAAAAAAAAATCTGGTGGAAATGTTGAAGCAAGAGAGGCGCTCTTGCGGGGTACTTGAAGGAGCTGTTAACATGAGCGCTCAGAGGCAGTTATACATTCGAGATTAGATTTTATCACCCGCCTGGTTGCTCCTCCAGCTCGGGCCTCGTGTTACAGACTGTGAATGGAAACCGCAATGATGTGGTATGAGGCCGACTGCAACGGGATACATCAAGAACCCCCCCCCCCACTGGGCAAATGATGCATGACCTCACTTGTTCCTTGACTGGGGTAGGAGGTCACCCTGGGCAAATCGAGGCAGCTGTGTTTTTGTAATTTTATTTATTTTACCTTGCTGTTTCATGAACACAATTAAATCCGCCAGTGTTAGCATGCTGTAAAACATTCTGGGCCCTCACAAATGAGGGGTATATTTGAAAAATACTGAAACCCACACCAAGAAAATGAAGGACTAAAAGTAAAAGACCAACAAGTTACTCCTCAGATCAGCAATACAGTAAATGAAAACCGTTTCACAATGACTGTTGTGTTCTTCTTACATTAAAATTTTGAATCATAGCCTTTTTGACCTCATAATGCAACCAAAGCATTATTTTTCTGTGGAAAATTTACTGTTTTGCTTATATCTCTATTAGACTGTGACATGTTCTAATTCTGAGAGTACACAGCATCATCCAAATCCTCTACATCATTGTCAGTTTGTAAGTAAGAGTGTGCAGCTTGAGTACAAACCCGCCATGGGAATCCTGCTGAAGAGCTCCCACAATCCTTCACTGACATTGCCTCTGATTTATTCTCCCACTTACTCCCACACCAGGAAGTGAAATGGTGGGCACTGTAATGGAAGCAAGGTCATTGTATGGGGACTTTTAAAAGGGCTCAGTTCACTAAGGGGAAGATGTTGATGATGCCAAAAGTATTTGTCTGGAAATTGTGATTATGTAAGGATAATTATAGTAGGTGTGATGAATTGTATGTGTGTGGTTTTAAAATATTCTTATTAATATGGAGTGTGCCACACCTGTGGATAACTGTGTGTGAAGAAATAATGAGAGTTGCTGAAAAGGGTCCTTTTATTTGTGCCTCTGTCTGCAGCGGTGAAGACTGTGATTGAAGTTCCCCTGGGAAGCCGCAGCATGAGAATCACAGCCAAGGGACCGGATGTCGTCAGTGAGTAAACCCTCTCCTTCGGCTCAACTGCGCTGCTCAGTTTCACTCCCATCCAGTGTAAATGGAATATTCCCACTCAGAGCAAATGAAATACTCCCAAGTAGTGTGACTGGAATACTCCCATTCAGTGTAACTGAAATGCTCACAATCAGTGTACCGATTAGGGTATACGTAATGACCATAGACTGGGGGGAAGGGAAGATGCAGGGAAAAGTCCTGGTGTAGCTGTTTCATTATGTGATTTAAGAGAAATAGGCACTGCACCCTCCTGACCTTTCTCAGAAAGCTAGCAAAGTTTGAAAGAAAAGATGCAGGCCATACACTGTGCGTGCTGTACCTGTTTGAACGGGGGATGATCTTCTTGCCAAATCCAGAAAAGCACATGAACCCTTAAAACTTTCCCCCCAGAAGCTATTTCTTGGTCTGCCTACATGAGTAATACGTCGGTATGTCTTCATCTGAGCTGTGCTTCAGATGATCTTCATATTATGTGACAGCTGGAGTCAATGTAGCCATTCCTGTCAAAAGCTTTCCCTGCTTAAATAATGGCTGGGGGACTTTGCCTCTTATTTCTTCCAAATATTGTGTTTGGGTGTGTACGGTGTTTGGTAAAGCAGTGGAACTGACAATGTCTTTTAACATTCTGTTTAGATTAGAATTTAACAGGTCTAAGAAAACACTAAATTTACAGGTACAGATTCCTTTTTTCCAGGGAATGGACCATTTTCAACATAAATACAACCAATCCTTGAGCGAGGTTAAAGCCTGCCTTTAGCTGCCTCCCTTTAGTTACCATGTCCCTTATTCATTATTCCTTTAACCGTATGGCCGCTGTTTGGCTTAGCAGGAGAAGTCACCACAGCACAGTTTTTACCCCGTGAGAATCACATAGCTTTACCAAAAGTAAATGCTAAAATACAGACGCCCCCTAATTGTGTTTCTTGGGGCTCCACTCAGGGTTTGGCTGGGCCAAACCCCCAATGAACGCGGAGAACGGTTAACAATGGCAGCACCTCCACCAGCTTGTCTTGGAGTGCAAGCCTGTCTCATTTCACATGGCGTGTTTCCCGTGTTCAAACCCAGCAAACGTAACGGAGCTGAGCTCACAGGCTGCAGGGAGACCGGGGCCTGCTGGCGGCTGCCGGAAGCCGAGCCCCGAAGAGACCCAGGCCGGTAATCTTGCGGCTTCGTGACGGACGTGCAGCCGCGGAGAGAGCGGTCCACCAGAGGCTGCCTCTGACCGTCTATTCCCACACACGCGTAATCCAGCTGGAAAACCTGTCACACACTGTTTTCACAGGAGGCAGCTGCCGGTTTGCCGATGGCGAGCATCACAACAAAAGACGCTGGTGTACGTGCTGGCTTGTTTTGTCGGAAGTTGCGAAACGGGCTCGGAGTGACCCTAAAATTACTTTAGCAGATCATTTGTCAACCATCAAGAGACTAATAATGTATATGGCAACGCCGACCAAAGTTTAAAGGGGGAAAAAAACAGCGCAAGATTTAGAAACCCCAGAGCCCAAGCCTTTAGTTCATGAACTTAAGTTAAAGTAAATATTTTCCAAACCAAGTCTGAAAACCTGTGATCACATTTCCATTATACAGACTGCCTTCATCCGTTTTTGGATCACGATCTCTTACCATGGTATGGCGGTAATTTATCATTAACCATTATCAATTTGCAAAACTGTGAATATGTAATTAAGTTGCTCTCAAAAGAGATCACACACCCTTGAACACTTTTTTGGGAAAAAGAATTAGGCAGTTGTTGAAAATATTATGTCAATTGTTATGTCTGTCAATTTTTTACCAGGAAAACATTTAGGCAATCATTTAATGAATGTTGAACAGGGAATCTCAGGAGTAATCCTGAGAGAAAAGCATGTTGCCAAAAGAAAAACAAAACATTACGATACTGATTTACTGGACAGCTGAAGGTAGTTAACACTTATATGAGAAATAATTCTATTTATTTGAGGCATATTTTCAGGCTAAGTGAATGACTTTTTTTATCATTAGTGTAACATATACGTTTTTCTATGTAATATCCTATATGGAGGTTTTGTCCATCCATTAGAGATGTCCAGAGAGAGGAACTTGAGAGAGAGAGAGAGAGAGAGAGCATTAAGCAGAAAATACTTCCCTTGCCTTAAAGAAAGTGGTGGAGAATGCAGGCAAGGACTTCAGCATTGAAGATGAACTCGGTTTTTGTCCTAAATCTGTTTAGTGGCATTCAACTGATTGTTGGTAATTGTGCGATATGGGTACTGGAAATTTCCTTGTGTGTCCATTACTTGTAAACCCAGATAAGTTTCCACATCTGAAAGGAAATAGAGTATTTTGCAGCTTTGAAAACATTGTCGCCACATTTACATTTTTTAAACTTGACACTTAACTGTTAGTCACAGTAGAATAGAAGTGTTGAATTCATTTGGAGCCAACGACCAGATGATCACACATCAGGTTGTAATCTGTTTTGGGACTGTTGTGTCCTTATGAAAGGCACCTAAACTGAACTGCTTCTCTGGAAATGGGGCCATATATCTTGAGTAATAAGCAAGTGTAAGCTACCCTGTAAGTCTGTTAAGGAAGCATACAGTTCATGTACAATGCATGTATGTATGTATATATGTACATATGTGTCTCTGTGTGTGTATGTGTTTACAGTTATAGTGATATGTATATAAACTTGCTGTAGTGGAACTGTAGATCATAAGGATTTGTAGTCTGTAAAGGGCCATTAGTTAAGTGAATAAAAAGCTGTTTCACTGTTGCTGTGTTTGCGGTCCGTGCTGTCTTTCAGTCTTGGAGTCCCACACACTTCAGGGGCGGAGGGAGGAGCACAGTTTCAGCTCAGCGGGGCAGTACGTCATAGAGAACACCACTGTGGACTTCCAGAGGGGGTCAGACAGACAGACACTGCGGGCCCAAGGACCCCTCATGGCAGACTTCATTATAAAGGCAAGGATGGGAAGAGGTTTCTCATCTGGGCCTTTGCTAGACTCCCGTAACACCCAGGCTTACCTGAAAACACATTATTCATACACTTTACATTAACTTCACATCTATCTCTGTTATTGTTATGCAATTGCAAACTGTTACATTGTTACAGCTGTGTTATTACATAAACGGGGGTTCAGGCTGATTTGTGGCGAGATTTAGTCAGGATTTAGAGTGGTACAGTGGATATTGGTGTGAGGGTCAGGGTGACGAGGAGGGTAAAATTTATTGTGTAATTACCCAAACCACATAGCTTACACCACTACATGATGTGTAACACTATAGTGTTCCTAAAGTAGTTAAAATGTTATACTAATAACATTATAATAATTTAATTATAATTATTAATTTCATTATAATTTAAATAATCAACAGTATCATGTAGATTAAATAGTTTACATAATTTCTCTGAGGATTATATGATGCAAAAAACATCAAAGGCTATTTACCAGTTTTTTTCATTTGGATGATTATATGCCATTTTGTAATTCATGTTGTTGTGTCCAGATCCATACATATCAAAATACTGACAACTAGTGTAATGAAGGAATTTGAACAGTAACTTCAAAAATATCTGCAATATTTCAGTATGTTCAAAATTCTTCATTTTATTTTGTATTTTAAAGTGCAAAGGTACTTGGTGAAATATAAAATTAAATGAGTGAATCTGAAGATATTTGAGGTTGCCGTTTTGAGACTTTCTATCCAATTTCTTACTGTGCAATGTAGTTTGAATAAAGCAGGCTACTGCAAGATAAAATCAGACAAATCTTTGCCAGGAGTCCTGGCAGTCTGAATTAAAAAAACATGTATTCATTGGTCCCAACATCAGCCATTGGTGCTACCACGGCATTGCAGAAACCTCAAGTGACTCACTTCTGTGGCAAATTGAAGCAGCATGAAATGACTGCTCTAATAACCATCATTGTCTGCAAATCGAGTCTTGAGGATATTGCCTTGCAAGTATCATTCGAGATGCTGTATTTCACATGGAACAAATGATGTAAGGCTGTTTAGGAATTGGCCCTGCGCCTACTGACTGAATTTACTGCTTATTATCCACATCAGAATTGTTTAGTTTAGAAAATATGTTGCTTTTTTATCTGACGTTTCGTTTCTTTGTTGTTTTATACAGTTCTTGATGTTAAAATAATTTATTTGATTAAACAACCTCAACGGGAATCTGGCCCAATATTTTATTCGACGCAGTATGATTGTTGTGACCGTAAAAGACCAAGATGGTTTTGTTTGGCATTTGAGACTCTCCAAGCAAGCTATTTTGATTTTATATAGAGTGCACAGGGACTGTGAAGTATGTAAGATCCATGCTGGATTTTGAATGAATAGAAATGTATATTCAATGACCCATGCCCACCCTTGGGTTCACTGCAGGTGAAGTACATCTCTCCCAGAGACACTCTGGTCCAGTTCATGTTCTACCAGCCCATCCGGTACCAGTGGAGGGAGACGGACTTCTTCCCCTGTACTGTCACTTGTGGAGGAGGTAATATCGACCTTTTTCAGAGAAACCTGGCTGGAGGGGTTTGGGATGACCTAAAGGGTGGCAATCGTCATCTGTGTTTCGCAGGTTATCAGCTCAACTCTGCTGAGTGTGTGGACATCCGCTACAACCGTGTGCTACCGGACCATCACTGCCGCAGCTACCCCGAGAACAAGAAGCCCAAACCCAAGCTGAAGGAGTGCAACATGGACCCATGTCCAGAGAGGTCCGTCCCATTTTCTTTCATGGGTATCACCAGTGTGCAAGTTGTACGTTTTTTTTTTGCAATTGAAACTATTATATTTATCTTTTACTAGCAATAAAGATACTGTATCTCAATTTGATATCAAAGTGTTCTCTCATTATATGTCTGAAGATTGCATGTACTTGATGTGTTGTTAAGATGAACTGATAAAGAGATATAGTTTGGCTGAGAAAAAAGATGACTTTGAGTCTGACATGGCTTTTTTTGTATCATTTACACCTAGTGATGGCTTCAAAGAAGTTATGCCATATGACCACTACCAACCTCTTCCACGGTGAGCGTCTCTATCTGTTTGCACTACATCTACAGCCGCACAGCTTCAGCACCCATTCTTATGAAATAGGGTCCCTGCTGTCCCCTTGACTTTCCTCTTAAATTGTCTTATACACAAAACTAGACCAAGACGCTGGATTTTACGTTTTATGTAGCTAACCTAGACATAACTGAATTTATGCTGCAGTGAAATTTTAGATTTCAGCTCTTCCCAGGTCAGTTACATCGAAGAAGATATGCTGATGTGCATGGATTTGTTTTCTTTTTGTTTGTGAAAACACAATCTTATGTCTCAGTGATTTCTTGCTGTAGTTTATATAACGACCATGGAGCAGGTCGTTCAGGCTGTGATCTTTGCCCCCGGCATTGGCAAGTTCTTTCATCATCCCGCATGGGATGAATACAAATGCTTCCATGCTGATATATTGATTTCGACACCTTCAGTAGACGTGCTCACCTACAGCCAAAGGACCATTATTCATGCTTTACAGGTTTGCAGTTGCAATGCCATACTTTGCTAAATATGATACACCGAAAGCTTATTTGCCATCACGAGCAATTTGCCTGAGTCGATAATGCAACAAGACATGCAATTTGTCCTTGATTCCTTGATGTGTACCTACTGCCTTATCTATTGGGTCTTATTTCATATGCTGCAGCGAAAGGCAGCGTGTAGATTTCAGTCAGTTTTCACCTATTGCATGCTTATTCATGCCAGGGAGAAAGCTGAGAGTGTGTTGAAGATGCCTTGATGAGATCTTGCTGTTGGCACATATTGGATGATGTGCTGTCCCTCTTAGCGAGTTTGGCATGTTGATGTAATTTGTACCTGCTGAGCTGTGTTTGTGATGAGCTGATGATGTGTTGGTATTGATGGAAACTCGGCAGGGTAAGTTTTCTCTGCTAACTGTAAACTGCCTGGGATAATGTGTGTTATCTGTGATGTTGATGTGTGTTTGATCTGTTGATGGTGAGGTATCTGTGTTAGATTGTTTGCTGATCGTGTTAATGCGGTGACTGAGCTGATGGTGATTTGCCTGTGCAGACAGTGAGCTGTCTGTGTAGATTGCGGGCTGCTCTCACTAATGACGTGACACGTGTTTTGAAGATGCGTTGTCTGTAGATGACGAGCTGAGGGTGAGTTTCCTGCTTTGTGGATAGGTTGCCTGCGTAGATTGCGAGTCTTTGGCTGTCTGTTTCTGATTGGCTGAAAGTGACCCTGACGCTTTCTCCCTGCTCGGCGCAGCTGGGAGCACAACCCGTGGACGGCATGCTCGGTGTCGTGCGGTGGGGGCAGCCAGGAGAGGAGCGTGCTGTGCGTGGAGGAGGACGTGCACGGCCTCATCTCCCAGGTGGAGGAGTGGAAGTGCACGCACTCCACCCGGCCCGAGATCCAGCAGGCCTGCAACACCTTCGACTGCCCCCAGTGGGTGGCCATGGAGTGGTCTCAGGTGAGCGTACGCCCGTCGGTCACATCAACCACCGCACCTGAGCACCTGCACTCATTCTCAACAGGCCAAACCTATCACCACTCACACTTTTTTTTTTTTTAAATAACTCCATGGCCCTCTGTAAATACCACCATTTCAGACAATGTACAGTGAATGAAATTCATCTGCTGCTTTATTGTTTTTTGTTGAATAAATACAAAAATGCCCTTGGCCGTAGAGTGAGGTATTGTAATGGCTTGTTAATTTTCCAGTGCACAGTTACCTGTGGCCGTGGCTTGCGTTACAGAGTGGTTCTGTGCATTGATCACAGAGGGCAGCACACCGGGGGGTGCAACGCAGGGCTGAAGCCTCACATTAAAGAAGACTGCCTGGTGCCCATTGCATGCTTCAAGCCTCGAGGTACGCGCCTACTGTAGAATGCGAAAACCACTGAGTCTAGCCCATCATTCAGATCTATTCCGCAGTGTGAGAGTGTACAGTGTGCTTGCACGGTGGGGCACGCGAGGGTGTAATGGCAATCCAAGTTTCCAAGTTGCACAGGAAACCTTTTAGCTCTAGCAGTGAAAGTTGAACCCCTACTGGGCATCTCCATGACACACCTCTGTGGAGTGGCCCAAGGGAGAGATGTGATAAATGTCTTTTAGAGACCTGAGAGGAAGGAGGCTGTTTCCCACGGCATGCTGAGTTGTCTCCTTGTCTTCAGTGTGGCCCTAACGCGCCACTGTGGAGACCTGCGGACTTGGTCCTCATCTGTTTCTAATAATCTGCAGGTTGCACCTCAGACACCCTGTGCTCTGCTTGGCTTCTCCCCGGCCCTCCAAGGGGGGCAGTCCTTAAAGGGCTGACGGTCGTAAGACTGAGTTCTGGACAGGAATGCAGTCACTGTGGCGTGAGAGCCTTCAGTTGTCTACCTGTCTCCCGTTTGACGGAGGCACGGGTAGATGGGTTGTCACTTTGACTCACCCTGAGGTATAGGTAGCCAAAACCAATTGTGAGAAAGGAATGAACTTTGAGTAGATTATACTGTGCAATGCTTGTTATAGTATTAAAATGCTTAAATGAACACCCTGAGTGTGAAGTGTATGGTTTTAAACTACAGGTTCTAATATGTCACCCGCCATCTTCTTTCAGGCTTCTGGCTAAAGCTCGCCAAATTCAGCCAGTATTAAATACCTCATAACCCCAAAGCCAAATTCTTATTCCGTTTGCATGTGTTCCGTATAGGGTATAAATGCTGTTGAGCCAGCACTTAATACCTCTTAGTAATAATTGGCTAAAGATACTGTAATGTGTATAGTTGACAATCTGATATGAATTAGATTGCTTGGAAAACATAAATACTTGGAAAACATAAATATCAAGTTGTTGTGTCATGGAGATTTACCCTGACAGTAGCCTTGGCTGGATGCTGAGATCATTCTTCTTGTTCTGAGAGCTACTGTACCCCGTTATTAGCCACTTGACAGTTAGCAAGATGGATTGCAGAGAGAGTTGCAGGGCAGGTGATGCCAAATGGCCTGGAGTGCACTCGCATCAGAGAGATAAAAGCAGTCTCATGCCACCGATCGCTTACTTTGGCCTCTGGGATGGAGGTCATTTGATCGCCCCTCTGGGTGTTTGTCTGTCTGTCTGTTTGTCTGTCTGATCAGGATAGCAGGGAAAAAAGTTGGATGAAGCTTGGTGAAATGGCTGGCTTTGGAACGAGGAAGAAAGTATTATGTTTTAGATGCTGTGACAGTTGTTGAGCGGTGGAAGTACTGTGCGCATTCTGCTGAGTCCCATTGAGGGGATACTCTTCTTTTTATTGGCCAGCTTGACCCAGGAAATGAAACCGCGACACCAGTGAGATATCGCCAGCAGAAGGGGCTCCTCTCTGTCTAGAGACTCAGATGGCCCGGATGAACAATGTATTCTTTCTGCTCCCCTTCCAGAAAAGCTTCCTGTGGAAGCGAAGCTGCCTTGGTTAAAACAAGCCCAGGAGCTGGAGGAGCCCAGAGCCGCTTCGGAGGAGCCGACGTGAGTCCACAGCCATCCGTCTTTCTCCCGGCCCCCGTGACCCCCACTTCCTCACCGGCAGAAGCTGCACGCTTCGCTTCCGCCGTGAGCGCGCGGCGGTGTCTGGGGAAGCTCATTCCTCAGGTGCTCCGCACCGCCGCTCACATGGAAGTTTTTCAGCGCGTTCGCGCGTTTTTGCCTTGTTACCACAACACGGCAGCCCGAGACGACCCCGAAGGCTCGTTAGGCAATCCTTCATCCAACCCGGCCCCGCTGAAATGGGAGAGGAAGCCGGGCCTTTGGACAGGAGTATGGACGTCAGTGGTTTCTGCGACGTGCTTGGGTTCATTTTCAAATCCCAGGGTGTTCTATTATTAGAGTTATCTTCTCGAGCTCTGAAATGATATTTTCATTAATGGCAGCCAAGGGAGTAAATACATTTCTCCGTTCAAAGCCACAAAACGCAGCCCTGCCAGAACAGTCATACAAACTTCTGCCTCTGCGGTCTACCAAGGCAGCTATCATAGAACCTCATAAAATAAGAAGTATGTGGGGTAAATGTGTTTAAGTATTCACACTGGAGGAGGCAAGAACAATGCAGGCCTAATCTTCTTCAGAGGTGGGACCTGACTGACAGAGGGTCACTGAGATCTACTGTTGCCCTGATAGCTGGTCTTAAATTACAGTTTTATTGCACGGCACTCATGAGCTCCTTTTGTTCCGCACCATTACTCATGTTGCTAAATTTAGGAGAATACTGGGGATTGTGTCGCTTGTTTGGTTATCTTCACCATCAGAGAACAACCCATTCCTCTTCGGCGTGGAATTTGCTCTCGGATTCCAGAGTGAGTCATTTCTGTCCAGCGGGGACGTCTTTATTCGCGGTGAATACGGCCCCCTCACGCCGCTCTCATCCCAGGGCAAGATAAGCGCCGCTGAATTAGCCCCCGCACCCCGTCATTCTGCCAGCGTAGTTTACATAGCTTATCCCGAGGTCCTCCTGCTATGCCCTCTTCTGTTTCCCTCACTTCCTCCTCTGATAACGACGTGATTAAAAGTGCTGGCCAGGGCCCGGCCGTGACTCACGAGGGTCGATAAGCAGGCGCTGGAATCTGTCAAGGCCGAGACTGCACTCGCGACGCCAGAGCACACGCCCTCCTCGCACTGCGATGGCTGCCGTGCAGGTTCCTGACACCTGCTCTGAAGCTGTCCTCTTGAGAAATGGACAGCTCTTGTGCCGCACTTGAGTTACGAACCGCTGTGGCCGTTTTTTTTTTTTTTTTAAACACAGGATCTGTTTTTTCAATCACGTGAAGCCCCGCGATTCTGTCATCATGATAGCCCTTAATAACACGCCCACATTAGTCAAAACATGACATGTTGTGGCTTTCGGGAAGTCGCAGGCCTCATAAAAAGGTAATCCCTTAAGCTTGGACAGTGTTTAGTCGACAGAGCCGTGAGGGCGCGTGTTGACTTTCATGTTGGGCCTTTGCAGTCGGATGTGCTTAAATACTTTCACAGACTTGGTGGCCTAACTTTTCTCCTGTTTTGCTGGATTTGATAAAAACAGAAACTGGTGAAAAGGCATGATTTGGCCTCAGCGGTCTCTTTTCTAATGCAGTTTGTAAATGAACTGCACATTGGCCAACTTGCTCTTTCCCGGCACACTTACGCAAAGGCTAAATTTCATAATGTATTTAAGTGGCCGTGGATTGAAATGAATAGTTTTCACAAAAGGATACTTTTTCCAGGTTTTTATGTGTATAAATAAGCCATGCTGCATTTCATTAAAAGTTGGAACAATGTTCTTGCCACTTACATTTTTCTCAAGAAGAATACTATTTTCTTCTATATTTAGATGACATTTGGCACCAATGAAGATTAATTTACCACACACATAGCATATATAATTATTGCAAGCAAAAATATGGTCCTTTTTGTTATAGTATTTCAGCCAAAGGTACGGCCTGGTTTTCATCTGTTTAACATTAGTTTGGTTTTTCGACCACTTTAAAAGACATTTACCATGCTTGCAAACTCATGTATTTCAGTTGTAAACGATGGAATTGAATGTTGAGGATTATTTTGCTCACTTGTGGCAGATGTCATTGTTAGACTGTTGTGCTGTAAAGCTTTTTTCAGATTCTTGTTAGAACCAGCTGCTGTAAAGCAGTGCCAGATATGTGTTGGCCCCTTGTCCCAGGATTGACTGATGCTCAATACACTTTAATGTGGTAAAACAGTTCCCTTTGAGATGCTTATGAAAATATGGAAAATATGTTAATTGCAATAATGCCAGACTGCAGCTGCTAATGAATTCCTGTGCATCACAATGGTGTCTATCCCTATTCCTTAGTCATGGCTCTGGGGGCTTTGGGTATACTGTACCTTTCAGCCAAGAGCTGATTGACATATTTGACAACAGGGACATTAAAATTTCCATCCCATAAATGACTTCCACAAAGACATTAATACTTGAGTGGGAATGAGGACACAAAATCCATGGATTTGGGTCTCCAATGGATGGCAAAGCAGTGGAGTGTCCAGCGTACCCCAAAAAGCCCGGTCACTGCTTTGCAACCTGTACATGGGAGTAGTCTCTGTCCTGGAGACACAGACAGCGTCATGACATTGTCATTTCGTAATAAAAATTTAATGTGCGTACTTGCAGTTTTCATTAAACTGCCTGTATCCTGAGCTTGTTCTACCCCAGAAAGGTTTCACCTCATGTGCCAAAAAACGATATACAAAGCAATAGGAAATCACTGATATGAAGTAATGAATCAATAAACATAAATGGAGCCACCTGCACATGATTTGTGCATCCCTTATCCAAAGGTTGTTCTCATTCAAGCGCACATTCTTACTGTATGATTCAATGCATTTTGAAGTATCTCATTAGGTGTGCAGTGGAACTGCTATTAATTTACGAGTTGCTTTCTTCAGCCAGACTGTATGCACTGTATGACATTTGAAAAAAGAAAACCCTCCCAAGATTCTGTATAGCAAATGACAGTAGAGCTATATCACGCTAGCAATAAAATGTGCCATGTATCTGCATCCAGCTCAAAAGGTCCAGATGTGTAGCTAGCAAGCAGCACAGGGGGTTGTTCCCTGAGGCCTTCTCTGTGTTCTTTGACACAGGTTTATCCCTGGGCCTTGGTCACCCTGCAGCACCACCTGTGGGCCGGGCCTCCAGAGCCGCGTGGTGAAGTGCAGGGTGCTGCTCACCTTCTCCCAGGTGGAGGTGGACCTCCCGGATGAGGAGTGCGGGGAGGAGAAGCCTGCGTCGGAGAGAGTCTGCACCCCTGGCCCCTGTGGTGGGACCCCTGCCCTCCAGCAGCCCCTCACCCCTCCCCACCAGGGGGGGCAGCGCTTCGACTGGGAGTACGGAGGCTTCACCGCCTGCTCGTCGTCCTGCGCAGTCGGTAAACAACAAACAAAATGGTGCCGGGCGTGTCCCCTGTGTTGATTTGTCCTGGGCTGAGCGTCTGTTGGCCTACATGTGTATTCAGGTTGATTTTCTGACAGGATAGTGATGAGTGAAGTATCTGCAGTTCTGTACCTATTCATACTATATTTCATACATTCATACAAGTAGACAAAAGGCCTAGTAAAGGTTAAAGATGACCCTATTTGATGAGGGCTGTTTTTGTTCCAGAATACAACTACTTAACAATGAGCTGTTACTCAGCACTATAATTTTTGGTATGAGTTAATGTTTGGCCATTTTAAAATGACGCATTCTTCTCTCAAACAACAAACAAACAGTCATTACAGCGCTCTCCTGCCAAGCCCATTTTTGAGTACTGTTGAAGAAACAAGGACTTGGTCATGAACATAGCTTGGCTTTGACTGGCATTGTAATGCACTCTTGCTTTTGTTTTGAAATGCAAAGCATTTTCCCCTCGAGAAACAACTTCAGAAACAAATATTCAAAATCTGGAAATGCAACTGCTTTTGTTTGTACCATACACTATACATACCATGTGTATTACATTATTATATTTGCTCAGTGGACACCGCACCTTTCATAGCTTTCATGTGGTCCATCTATACAGCTGGATGTTTACTGAAGCACTTCTGATTGAGTATCCAGCTCAGGGATCCAACAAAAGTTGATCCACTAGCAATTCAAACATGCAGATTTCTGGTCTGTGCTTTAAGCAGTTCATGACAAACACCTGGGCATGTCTTCAAAGACAGGTATCTCTTGAATCTGTTCTAAGGAATTTTCATGTTAATGCTGATAGATGATTGATTTACTTTGAGAGCTGAGAACTTGTAACAGTGATTTATGTAAGATGAAAAACCTCAGATTACAAATTTGTGATGAATGTACCATTTTGTTGTTGCTTTTTTCCCTTTAAATGAATTGAGAACACGGTATCACTGTGAATATGAACACAAACAGTAGGAATGAGCCAGAATTAATACAGTGATCTATTGTCGGGACTGTGCTCCCCTTCCATTGAAGTCTGGTTTGGGACCCTAGCTATGTGGCCTCCTCCATTGATTGGGAGGCCTCTCTCCTCTTCTCTCTCCTGCAGGGAAACAAGAAGCCGTTGTGAGGTGCCTGGACAGACAGAGGCGCGAGGAGGTGGACGACGGATTCTGCGACCGATCCAGCCGGCCACCTGCGATGATACGCATCTGCAACCCTGATCCGTGTCCCCCGAGGTAAAGATCAAACGCGGGGAGCCGAGGACGGAACAGAACAGCGAGTGTGTCCCGCGGCTACAGCTGGCGGCTCTGCCCCGGCGGACACAACCGACACTTTGGACCGACGCGAGCCCCATCCACGCACTTGCAGCAGAAAACTCTATTTGCTGGTCTTTGCCTGAAGAGCAGTGTAGCGTCACTGGAGCATTGCCTCAAAAATGAGAAGTTCTAGAACACGCTGCCGGAGTAATGTATTCCTGCTCAGGCTTGGGGGTCAAAACCCCTCTTTTGTGTATTTTTAGCCAACACAAGCAGCTAGCATCAGTAATGCCCGATGTTATTGCCCCACACTGCTCTCCTGTGCCAAGTGTGTCTGTCATTCATCCCTCCTTCATTATTTTTTCATGTTACATTCATTTACATTACATTCATTTTCATTTTCATTCATTTTTATTGGTCAGCAGCCCTTAAAGCAATACTTTGAAAGGTTATGCAGTTCACTGTCAGTTCCATGGTTGCAGTTAATATCATTTAGAATGAGCAGAGAAAAAAAACAGATTAAATATTTGAAAAACACGTGAACCCACTGCCAGTAATGGAGATAAAATCAGCCGACCAATCCCAAATTACCATTGCAACGTATACAATTAGTGAAAGGTAATTTGTAACATACATGAAAAACAGGTGGTTTTAATATTACGGGCCGACCTTCAAATCTTTCCGATTGCCATCTATCATTCAGAGCTGCATACAGCACGGTCAGGAATATACATAACTGCTGATTTCATATCTGAACAAAAGAGGCACTGTACTGTGGACATAGTCCGTAGATTGTCTAAAGGTAGCCAATATGTGCAACAGGCGACAGACAAACTCCAAACTTAAAATAAGGAAAGAGGATCAGTGCACATAGAAAGCAAGCTGCGGAATGTAGATTTCTTTCTTTTTTATTTCTGATACTTTCAAAAAAGTGACAGTTTTCCGTTTTTCACACTCAGGTGCAGTATTGTTTTATAACTTTGTCAGTGGTCAGTCACAGCTGTAGCAGAGGGTGTTCCTAACCCCTGGAAATAATGTCCCTTTCTGCTGTGTCTCAGCCTCTCTGCTGTGTTTCTGGATTTTTATTGGAGCAGTTCAGGTTAAGGACGTAGCTCAAGCGTACAACAGCAGTGCCCCATCTTGGATTCAAACCTGCAACCTTTTCTGATTACAAGTCCAGCACCTTAACTGCTCCACCATACCTCTCTTCAGTGATGCCAGGGGATGTCTTTGTGGACGGATATCCCGCACAGTAAGAGCCGGTGGTGTTGAAATCGCAGCTGAGCATGAAAGAATTTTCCTGCCTAACCTTGTCTCACGGATGAGCCTGTCTGTCAGTGACAGCAGTTCACAGCCTTGTATGTAGATTTTTATCACCTGGGAAGGTTTTTAAGCTCCGTGTCACTCTGTCATCGGGAGTCCAGCCTTTTGGCTGCCATTCACAGTGGGAGGGAGAGAGAGAGAGAGAGAGAGAGAGAGAGAGAGAGAGAGAGAGAGAGAGAGAGAGAGAGAGAGAGAGAGAGAGAGAGAGAGAGAGAGAGAAGATTGTGACAATAAAAAGCCAGGTTCATGCTCCCACCCACAGCACTGGGGGACAGTTAAACAGGAGCAGGGAGTGGTGATTTATTCGCCTGCATGGGAACGCACGCTCTCCGTCCCCATTGAGGGGCGTGGAAAGGTCGCTCATTCCCGCTGACCTTTTCGCGTTCATTAGTGGTGTTTACACTGTATGAAATTGAACTTTGGTGCGTCGGGGCTCGCGGAAGGGTCCGGCCGAGGCGGAGGAAGCTGAGCTGAAACGTTAGACGTGTAGGAAGGAATGCGGCGAGGAATGCGGGTGCCTGTTGGCGACACTCTGGGGCAGCCACTTATTTTCGTGGCGGGGCTTTGGCCTCTGCCCTGGATATAGACCGGGGCTGAGCCTCGGCGTCTCCAGCAGGGCCCGATCCCTGCTCTCACACCGCATCTATAAATACGCCATATTTAATCCTCCTACTCTGATGAGGTCAAGGACAGTTTACTCCTGCTGGTGGCTCGGTGAGGCACCCAGATGAAATGCGTCGTTCCTGTCGAAATTGCTCTTTAAGCCCTGGAAGTCCTACCATCCTGACAAGGGCCTGTATGATGATTTACTGCTTTGTAATAACAGCAGAGAAATATCTTTATGTTTAACTATCTTTGAAATATAATTACAGCTTCTGTCAGTCAGCTCATAAGATTAAGGCGTAAAAAATGGCCTAGAGATATGATCTGGCACTGCTGGTGTGTAACAGGCTGGTGGTGGGAGTTTTATCCTTAGGCCATTTCTCTTTCATATGGATGGAGTGGAGGAATGCAGCATTCTGATTTGTAAGTTGAGGTTGATATGAATTAGTGTCAACAGCCACACCTTTGACATAATAATTAAGAGACCGGCATCCCAGTTTTACGGGGTATTTTAAGCCGGACGTTGCGATATCATTATTAATGGACTCTTTTAAGAAAATGTTGAATTTGACTTTGTTTTTAAGAGGATGGTTATTAAATTTAATTTTGAATGGCTTCAGATGTATGTGGTCTGTCTGCAGGGTGATTAGTTGTTTTTGCATTCAACAGGAGTGAGATAAAGAACCATAAATCAAGCGGATTTTTAATATGTGTTTTTGTAGTGTTTCATATTTTAGCTGAGGAGATGGGATCAAAGCCGCCCTGGTGAATGTTTGTGTAACCTGCTGCGATTGATTCTTGATTGCTCTTCTGACTTGGCCTTCATAAAACAATGTGTGATAAAAATAGTTCATTGCAAGGATACATTTTTTCTCCTTTTCAAATCGTTGTTTCACATTCCTGTAGGCTGTGCAAATATCAGCATGACTGTTTGCTCACAAGAATAATGTTCTGTGGGCAGTTTAATAACTTAAATGGATTAAAAAGTAATTTACATTAATTTGTTGTGTGCATACATTTGGGGATTCCCAGTGAAGTCCAAACTAAAATGAATATGTTTGATTATTTAATCCTATTATTTGGTTGGCAAGCATAACCAATAGTTTTTTCTGCATTGTGGATTGTGACTATAGACTGTATTATATATTTTATAGATATTTGAGCCTAAAACACATTTTTTTATTCCATACAGGAATACCTATGTGTTGAAGTAATTATAATTCATGAATTTGGAATTTTTCACTCAATGAAGATAAATCTGAGATATTACCCCACCAGGATAAAGTTTTATATGCATGTAGTATGTTATATTGCACAATATGCAATGTATGCTTCCTAGACTGTAAATCTGTGCTCCTGCCTTGTCCTGCAGTAGCTCTGGGGCCATTTCATTGATCTAATGTGGTATAAAATATATCTACTTTATGCATATCTTCTTTCTGTAAATGGCATGTTGGGTTTAAAATACAGAACCCCCAAACTATTGTAAAAATACCAACTCACACGGCTCCCTGAAAGAATTCAAATTCGTGTTCCTCAGATCTTAGGCTGTTTTGTTGAACTCAAAGCTAATAGTTAGGCAGGTAGTTGAAGTAGGTCAGACGATGTAAGCGCGTATGAATAGTGTACTGTGGGATTTATTGGAATTCCACAGATTTACCAGGAAAGACTATTCCCTCATGTAATGTAATGAACGTCATTCGTATATCCTGAGGACCATCGGCTCTGCACAGCCAGACACTTGTTCACTGTGGGTGTCATGGTCCAGGTATGACAGTTGAAAATGCGCTCTGAATGTTTGCTCCCCAGGCTTTCAGCAAAGTATCATTTTATTCTCCATTTTATTCTCAGACGGGTAAAACGTGTTTACCTCCTCCATCTCTCTGACTGGGGTCATGGCTGAGAAGGAGAGAGGCCGAAATGTAGTATGTCCCCAGAACTGTTGTGTACCTCTGTATGTTCTGTTTCACTGGGAATGACCACAATCTGAACACTGGTCTCCCCCTGTCGCCTCTAAGGAGGGAGTTAATGATGCTCAACCCCTGGGATGAAGCCCCACAGACTGCCCTTTAAAAGAGGCAGATTTATTGGACTACATCTGAAAAAGTGTCCGGGTCCATTCAGAGCGCTGATCCAAGGCTTAATTTAGTGCTTTTTCCTGCCGCATTAATGGTTCTGGTCAGGAAGCAGCTGTGAGGTCCAAACCCCTGGCTCTGTGGTGCTGAAAGTCCTGTCAATCAAGGGCCCGGACTGGGGGATCCAGCAGCCCCTGTGTTCAGCCCGATTTTAATTACCTCTCCTCCTAGGCCGAAACTACAGGTCCTGGTTGTAATTCACAGGCGTTTACATGGAGAGCTCACTGAACGCGCAGGGACAGCAGGTTCACCATATATTTCCCTTCCTTTATGAACGCAATTTATTATGGAGGAACTCCCCATGAGGTCCCTGCGTGGGGATAAATGTCACCGTGGAAATGCCATCTGCACATGTCTGTTTCGTGGGAGCCTGTTTGAAAGGAAGTGAGCAGAGCAGGCCTGGGGGGGGGGGGTGGCGGTCTCACCTTTCGGTGCTTTCAGCGTACATTTTATTTTTCCAATCATTGTTTTTTTTTCTCGCTCCTGTCCCGTGCGTGCGTTGTCACGGAAACCGGCAAAAGATTGTCGGGTCCGTCTCCCGGCAGCTGGAGCGCCGGCGCGTGTTATAGCAATCAGAGCGGGCTGCGCGGCCGCTGCCCTGTGATGGACAGCGCGAGCGCAGGTCAGTGCTGACACAGGTGCGATTCCGCTCAAACCCAGGCCGATCCCGTCTCTCTCTCTCTCTCTCTCTCTCTTTCCCTCTCCGTCTGCTTCGGGGCCCAGGTGGGAGTTCACGCCATGGAGCCGGTGCTCTGCGACGTGTGGGGTCGGGATCCAGACCCGGAGCGTGTACTGCACGCAGCTCGTGTCCCAGGAACCCGTGGACACGTTCGCCGTGGACGACAGGGAGTGCCGGGACATGAAGCCGCCCGTGCTGAGGTCCTGCGACCAGGCGGACTGCCCGCCGAGCTGGCACGCCGAGGAGTGGCAGGAGGTAAGAGCAGCGCCCGTGTCGGAGAGAACACAGCACCCGTGCGCCCCTGCATGTCCCACTGCTCACGGTCCCATCTGCTACCCCTCATAGTGCTCGCACACCTGTGGGGGAGGGACCCAGTCGCGCAAGGTCCACTGCAAGCAGCAGCTCTCCAATGGTGGCTTCAGGAAGCTTCCGGACGAGTCCTGCAGTGGGGCCAAGCCTGCGGCCCACAAGCCCTGCGCCCGCACAGACTGCCCCCCTCAGCTGGTGGGAGGAGAGTGGTCCAAGGTGAGCGAAGAGACACCGAAAATCTTCTGCATTTTTACAAAATGGCTGCAATGCTGAGCGTTGTGGATATGCTGCATTGTTGAAGGAGTTCTAGTGTGATACATTTCGCATTTAGCTGTAGCTGTATATATTTCCCCCTCGTCCAGAGAGAGTCATGCTGGGACGTCCCACTGTGAACTGTAACCTGCTGTGTGTTTGTGCTCTGCAGTGCTCTGTGAGCTGTGGGACAGGCATCCAGAGGAGGGAGCCGGTGTGTCGCCGGCTGACGGCCGGGGGACAGTCCCTCACTCTGGCCAGAGAGGCATGCAGCGGCCTCCCCCCGCCAGCCCTCGTCAGGACCTGTCCCATGATCCCCTGCACCAGTAAGCTTCCCGCCCGTCAGCCCCGACCCCGGTGCGACCCCCGTTGTGCCTGGCCAGGGGTATTTATGGCCGCCCCGGCAGCAGCTGTGGTGGCAGGGAGAGTTCAGCATGGCAACAGGAAGCGCGCCCAAACAAGGTCCCTTTTTCTCCTGAGTCACTGTGGCGTGTGAAGTGCTTTCAGTATCCAGCATTCATGTCATTCCTTCAGCTGCAAAGATGAGTTCAGATAGAATAGAATAGAAATACTTGGCAGTTGAATCAAAACGGAAAGTCTCCTGCTCACTGACGTACAAGATCAGGTATAAACATACTACAGTTTCCTATAAACACAGGCACATGTGACGAACAACACAATAAAAACAAACATAGCAGGACCTCCATGAATCTCATGTTGACCAGCAACATGACTTCCTCACAAAACCGTATACATCTGCACAGTGAGTCACAGTGAGTTCACATTAAAGTTCACATTAAATGTGAAAAGCATGATTCGGTGAATATCGGTGGACGGTCCTCTCCCGTGTAATGCTCTCATTGGCCGTAAGAAATGAACCCATGAACACGTTCGTGAACAGTGAGTGAACTTTCCCTGGTATGATTTTCAGATGTTCTGGCCACATTTTAGCAGTATGAGATTTCTTGGCTGCTTCAGGTAACAGTGCGGTCATATGTTAGCACTGGAGTGTACATAAATTGTGTGTGATAAACTCTTTTTCAGATCGTTTAGTTCAAATGTTAATGTTCAAAGTGGGAACCACAGTTTTTGATATGTTGATAAATTTAGGTTTTTCGTTATTTTGGTTTGGTGGTATAGAAAGGCTGTCACAGTATTATGTTTACAGCCTCAAGGGTAATCAGGTTCCAGACGAATGGCTACGTTTTTTTTTTCTGTGGCCCGTAATTATTTCTTTGGTAAGCTTGCATGTCACTTCTCAATATAATACCCTTTCCCTGGGCTTGGAATCAGACATTACAAGCCAAGTGTCTGAACTACATAAATTGACTTGAAACAGATTCTTTGGGGTTGAAAGAATGTCCTTGGCCTTATGTAAAAACACAGCGCAACATGTTAAATACTTATCTGATTTTAATTAATGGTGGAATGTTGAATCATCAGGTAGCCCCGGCCTGAACTCTAGCAGCGACTCTCGAAATGTTCGCTGAGGGAGCGCCACTTTAGAAAACAAAGTCATTTGCGTCTCTACCCCCCGTCAGTGCATCACACCCCTCAATGACTTAATTGGTGTGTTTCATTCGGGCGTATCATATTCAGGACCATTAGGTAATTGCGCTCTCGTGTTAACGATGCAGGCCTGAGGTCTGTGATGGATTGCTTGCGCTCAGACTTGGGCCTTGTCTCATTTGATGATATCTGAGCCGATTATGTAAAAAGCCAAGAGGATTAGGTTGTCCCGGATATTCCAGAAGAAGTTAAAGGGAAGGGCCCATTACACTGTCTCAGAGTCTGGGCATGCCTAACACATGAATCAGGAAAATTGCTGTGATTCAGTCAGTCTAGTGTAGGTTGCCCTTTAGATGCATACCAGAATGCCTTTACTTTTTCAGGTAATAATTCTTTTAGACTGAACCTTTGTGGAGGCATTGAGGCATTGCAGGGCTTGAAACAGGAAATGAGTGTGTGTCTGTGTACATGTTGGGTCTCTCACTGCCGGTGTCTGTGTCCGCAGAGCACAAAAAGGAGAAGAAGCCCAAACAGCCGGCGAGGCGCGGGCCCCAGATCCTGGGCCTCCACCGCATCTACATCCAGACCCGGCAGGAGAAGCGCATGCACTTCACCATTGGAGGGAGAGCCTACCTGCTGCCCAAGACCTCCGTGGTCATCAAGTGCCCGGTGCGGAGGTTCCCCAAGCTCAACATCAGGTGGGAGAAGGACGGCCAGGCCCTGCTCAACTCCAAGCGCCTGGGCATCACCAAGTCCGGCTCCCTGAAGATCCACAGCCTGGAGGCGGCCGACATCGGGGTCTACCGCTGTGTGGCCGGCCCCGTCTCTGAGACGTTCATCCTGAAGCTCATCGGGAACGACAACAGGCTGATCGAGCCGCCGGAAGGGCAGGGCCAGAAGGCGGGGCACGGCGGCGCACTGGCCAAGCTGGACCTGAACGAGGCCAGCCGCCTGGAGGAGAAGTGGAACCGCATGAGCAAGATGTGGCAGAGCTGGAGCCAGAAGAACGAGTTTTACCTGGACGACGGCCAGGCCCAGGACAGGGCCTTTCTGCAGGTTCTCGGCAGCTACTTGACAAGCTCCGCTCAGGCCGGCCACGCCCCACCGCTTCCTGACAAACACCTGGAGGCCGCGATCCTGCAAGGCGCCTACAGCTTGGAGCCCGGGCAGTTTGAGGAGCTAGTGAGGAACATAAGCCAGCTGGCTGAGAACGGGGGCGTAGCCGATGACGTGGCCTCGCGGCTCATACACAAGCTGATGGCCGAGGTGTTCGGACCCCAGGCCACCACGGAGAAATGGAATAGGCCCACAGAGGAGAGCACCCCAAAAGGCAGGCTCATCGACAGGACGCCCAACTCCTCAGAGCACACGGGTGAAAAAAACACAGGACGGCGGAGTAAGCCTGTTATTATTCGACACAAGCAGAATCCCTTAATGACCTTTCAGAAGAGCATCAACATGAGCATCGGGAGAGGTGCCTTTCTGATGAACGCCACGCAGAGCGTCTTTCTTCTGTGTGCTGCCCAGGGCGTGCCAAAACCAGAGCTGTCTTGGACCAAGGATGGAAAGCCACTACAATTTACAGAAAGGTATCAGATTTAATGCGGTTCAAGATTTGTCTACAGTCAGTCATAAGGCGGTCATATTGGATACTCCATTCTCATAGAAAGATTTGTAATACTTACCAGCTTGTCTCTTGCTATGGGGTATAGCAAACCAAGGAATGTCAGTACTTTGAGAAAGAGGCTTGTTAAGTGCCAGCTTGATGATAGAGCTTTGCATCTTAGTAACCTAACTATCCTTGGTTTGTTATACTGATCTCTCTTTCACACGCACATAAATTGATTCTTTTTTAGTGTACAGCCACCCTGAGTTTTATAATTGGTACTGATCTATGAAATTACAGAAATATTTGTTTATACCTTTTTCTGAGGGAGGTCTGAGAAATTTGAGTTCTCCTCACATGAAATAATAAAATGGCCACTGTATTCATATCCTAATCACAAAATCTCATAAGAACTGTACTTCCTCAATCCGGACCTCGCCAGTCTCGTTTGTTGGATTACCATTTCCAGTCTTGTGTATAGAAATAATTTCCTCCTTCCGAACTTTAAGTCGTCAGTTAAAGGCTCAAGGTCAGGGTGATTAAATACTGAGACTGGAGGGAGGATGGGGAAGAAAGTGGTCTCCTTTCACTGCTCTGATAGGAGCCTTTATGCCATCCGCCAGTTTGCTTTTTAGAAATCCGAGATGTTTTACGATTGAAATTCAGGAGACTCTTTCTTTCCTCATGCTTACAGCTCTGCCAACATTGTATGAATAATCACAGATGGGTTCTCTTTTTAGATCATACATACTGAAATGAGATCTTCTGAAATTGAACATTTTCTGGTCTATCATATTGAATATGCTGAATATATTGAATATAATGAAAAGGCTTCCCTTAAGGTGATTCAGTACCTTTGATTTGGTTTTCATTTCAAATCTGTCTCCAGGCATTCTCAGCGATATGAATTTACTGTGCTCAGCTCCAGTCCTGGAGAGCCATAGTCCATTACATTTAATAGGAATCTTTATATATGCGGTGTTTGAATAGCACAGACAGGGATTTTTCATCCAGTCAAAGCACTACCTGATTTGATTGGCTAATTAAGACCTCAGGTGTAATGAAACCCAGGTGCTCCTTCAGCTCTCCAAGACTGTTCACTCTGATTTTCGGTTATATTCTGAGCCTTCAGAGTGGCGTTCTGACATGAGCACATGTGAACTGTTTGCTTAGCCCCATCAGCACATGTTAATCATTGCCTTTTTACAGCCTTTGGCATCAGTATTTCTGGTCAGAAAATAGTTTTACTTCACGAGCCTGTTGTCTAATGTGTGCATCACAGTGGACATTCCAGCAGGCCATAATATTGAATTGACGCCGATGGTAAAATGCTGTCCTTGAAAAACCTGAGTCAGATCGCTGTAATTTTAATTTTGTGAAACTGCCCTTAATCGCCTCCAACCAGACAGTCACCAAACATTGTCTTTACCCTTTCCTGGAAGAACTCCTCCACACTGAAGGCAATCATGGCTGTATAAACACAGCGAAGACCTTGCGTTGCCAGCAATATCAAGAGGCTAAACAGGCGAGAACCAAAGCGATCGAAGTAGAACTGCTAACCTTGCCGTGGTTGCTTTCCGTTGTTACCCCGGCGACTTTGAAGCCGTCTGTGAAGTAACGCTCACATCCCCTCATTGCTGTGTGCTCTGCGCCGACACGCAGGAAGGCTCTGTGAATTCGTGTCTGCGTTTGACTCCGGGGTGTGTGAGGTCAGAGGCTTTTGTGTACTTTGAATACCCCTCTAAGAATTTAGCACACAAGTGACCCAAATTTTTTTTTTTCTGTTTTTAAGGTTTACAGTGTTTTCCTTTAACGGCACAGGCATGCAGAGAATTCCGAGGCTGTTTGCACAAGGCTCTGCGGGTCGGGCAGGCTCTCACTCCATTCCTGGCTATCAGGCCTGGCTACCAGTCCGTGTCACTCCGAGTCCCGGCTCTGGCTTCTCCGGTTTGCGCACCTTTGGCTCCGCCGTTTGCCCTGGGGTTTTTTTTTGAAAGAGCGATCAAAAAGTGGTATTATTTGGATGCGCCCCAGAGTAGTTAATAGGTTTCGGACGTCGCCAACCCAAACACAGCTCTCCCGCGAAGTCCAGTAAAATGAAAGTAAACCACTGACTGCATGTTTGGGTGGTTGGAGGGCTCCCCAGACCCTGGTTCACTTTGCGCCGGTCACCGCACTCCGTATCAGATGCACCATAATCGCCACTTAAATTTGTTTAACCTCTTCAGACCTTCCAAAGTAGGGGTTTGTTGGCAGCACCCATACCGATTAATCCCGTCGTATAACTTCAAAAACAGAAAGCCTGCCTATCAGGTATAGTTTTACTTTCCCAAGTAATGAAATCTGCCAACACTCAAAGAGAAGTGAAAAGTTGATGTGACATTTTTTTTTGTTATGAGCTGCGAGACCTTTCTGGTGACATCTGGGCTATTTTAGATCCGTATAATTTTCTCTGCCAGATGTCTGATATCCCATAGCTCTTAAGATGTGAGTGGAGCAGATGAAAGAACCACTTCAGGGCATTTGGGGCTTTGAAAACATTGTTGTTAAAGCCCATAAAAACACTTCAGATTATCAGTAACTCCAATTAAATAAACTAATGATTAGTATTTGATAAAGCTAACTTCCAGCAAAACAGGATGATGTTTGAACATCATGATTTATTTAATGCAGGATCTGATTTATGTGACACGGACAAGGAGTTTAAGCAAAGTGTGCCTATTAGAAATGTCCAGCCCTTCCTAACAAAAAAAAACAAAACATCAGATTCTAACGGTCAAAATCTTCTTTTCAGTTTTCATCGGTGCTTTGGCAAAACATGGCATATGGAACACATCAAGACATGGCTTTCAGTACTGTCAGTCAAGCTGGCTGCTGATTGACTGGATTCTAAAGTTGAGGGCTTTTTTCCTTTTTGTGCAAAGGAATCTCACACCAAGCCTTGTTTTAATTTCCTCAGTAGTTTTTTCCATATAAATCTGCAGCCATGGAGGCAGGTGTCTAGGGCTGGGCCAGCTATCCTTTGTGTGAACTGTGTGTTCAGCATCAATATGGACTTGGGGGTAAAATGGCGGAGCCCTTCGACTCCAGTACCAGTATTGCACCACCATTCTGTATGATCGCTGCTCTGGACACATGCACACCACATGGGGAGAGCTTTTCAACAACTTGTGGGTCTCTATGCATCCGACCCCGTGCCTCTCCTCCTAAAGATCCACTCTGTATCCTTTTGTAGAGTTGTTTCATGCCTTGGTTTTATAAGGGTGGCTCATATCTGCAGCCAGAAAGCAATGGATGACTTGCGTTACCAGTGGTTCCATGGCCATGTGCTGCACACCCCTTCTACTCCTACCCTTACCCCTACCTCTACTCCTACCTCTACTCCTACTCCTACCCCTACCCCTACTCTTACTCTTACTCTTACCACTGTGCCTGCTTGTCTGAGACAACTGCCTGCACATCATGCTCATCAGAATGATGAGGTGCTGGAATTCTGTGCCGTTTGAAATTTAAGGCACTTGCGCTACCGTGTGGAGCACCAGAGATGACCTGCCCTGTTAAATACGAGGAGGGCTAGATAAGGAAGCATTTTGGCAGGGAGAGATACCGTTCTGAAAAATTCCTGAGCGCTGAATCCAACTTGTGTCCAAATGAAGGGAAATACCAAATCGCTTATAAGATTCTAAAGCCGGAGTATTTTGAGCACCGCTGACGGAATCTCATTGCATGAATGTGAAGTCACTGTAATGGGGTGCGAAACACTACCGTCTTTCTGATTTTTATGGCCTTTCTATGTCAGTATTGTCTTTGTTTCACATAAAAGTAGTAATTCTATCGGGTGCCTGACAGCTGGGGTTCTCATATATAATGCATGTTTGTTGTAACTTCATTCTTCAAGGTCAGCAGTAAACAGAATCCATTAGTATCTGTAAAAAGCCCTCATGACCTCTGACCTTTGGCACATATCACTTTGCGGTGGCTTTCAGTAACGTGACCCTGTTTTAACTCAATTTCCAGTTTGCAACTCCCCTGAGGTCAGGTGACTTCCTGACCATGAGCTACAATGGCCAGTGGGGGTTCAAGTTGACAGCAATTTCACGGCCAGTAACAATTAATTGGTGTATCAGTATTCACTTGTGAATCGAGGAGACCTATTGTTTTTCTTTTTCTGTAGTTTATGTTTAATCACTTTGATGTGTAGCACTGTATTATTTTTCTTGAAATAATCCGGAAGGTGGATGACCTTTATTGGCTAATTTATTGTATGCCCTCATGTTCTTAGCATTGTACATTTTAATAGGACTCCATACCCTCTCTGATTTAGAGATTGTAGAAGCAGTTGAATATGGTTTTCTTTTTTTCCAGATGGCTGAACACGATGTAATATTGACTGTGAGAACAGTCCAGATCGCAGCCTTTGGTGTGGTGCAGGCGGTGGCTGTGCTTCTCGGGACACATTACCACATGTGCTCCGGCGCGCTGCTGTGAGCCGGCTGCGGGCTTACTTGCCTCTGAGGGTCGTAAACCGCAGCTCGTTCTACCAGCGTGAAAGGGCCCCGGGCTGTTCTCTATAGCGCCCGCTCCCCTTTCTCCAGAACCCGCGGCGCTGCGTCTTTCATGAACCCGCAGCAGAAGAGGATTCCCCCTGATCACATAGCCATCTGCAGATCTTAACGGGCAGGCTATTGTTTCTGAATGTGCCCGTTTTGTCTGAGGCCGCGGATGGAGCACTGCGCTGGCCGCGTCTTCAAAACCGGCACCCAAATATCATCCTATTGTTTCTGCGCTGAGTTTCAGGGCCGTCGATGGCTTCTCTGGGAGCCGGTCTTTCCGATTCGAAAGAAGAATCAAGGATTTTCTTTTTCTGAGGCGTGGGGGAGATTAGTATGTTTTTTTCTTATGGGCGCGCCGTCTTTTGCACCAAAGCCAAGGAAATGGCTGCAGACTTACAGGCCCCGTGGAGCGGCTTAGATCGGGAAGAGCGGAAGGCGGTTGAGCCGTCAGTCAAGCCCGGAGACGAGCGGCCTCCTCCGCAGACTGTAATGCATTCAGAGGCCGTTTATTAGACCCCCTTGTTCAGATAGTCTCTCCTTCGGGGCGTCTCTGCGAAGCTGCGAGGGATCTGAGGGGCTTTATTAGAATTTCGTCTGACAGGAGTGCTCTCCGGTGGTTCCGAGTGTCGGGTTCGCCCCCCGGGAGGACGTGCGGCACGGACAATGGACCAACCATAATAAATACGCTGTAATCACGCGCATAAACAACCTTATTCAAACAGGCCCGGGCTCATTAAGTCATTACGCGAATGTCAAATTGGTTTGTGGAATTTCGTGCAAAAGACCAAAAAAACAAATCATACGGTTTAATTAAACAATGACTGACATGCAGGAAATTAGATATTTTAACTGCTCGTTTCTTTCAAAGAGTCCCCAAAAAAAGCCTTCTAACTTTGATTATAGGTAGCCCTTGCCCTGTAGTTTTGTATGGCCATCATTAATCCGGGTGTAGGTACTGACACTGGGAATGTGTCTGATTTCATGGAGCATTACATGGAGCATACTGATGTTGTCATAACCCCCATGTGACCCACACAAGCAAATTTGTCTGTAGTTATTTAATGTAACATGCATGTGCATGAAAATTGCAAGCTGTAATTTCATACCCCTTTGTAAACTCACTGGATGATTAGGTGAGTCCTCTCTGCTCCCCCAGGGTATCGTGGGATAGCGCCGGAGGACTGCACATCTCTGACCCCGGCCTGGGAGACGTGGGCGTGTACAGCTGCAGGGCCACAAATGAGCTGGGGTTCGACACTGAGAGCTCGCAGCTGCTGTGGGCCGGTAAGACACCCCACACCCTGCATGGCCCTCACCCAAAGACACTCTGTGACTGACCTCAGCACAGTCAGAGGTCAGTGCCACCTAACATAATCTATGCATTGTATAGTAACCTGAGACAACACAGGGAGAGCACAGGCACAAAGCTTCTAGGTCTGCTCGCTATACAGTAATGTAGGACAACACAGGGACAGCACACAGTTAGAAATCTGTCAAAATATATTTACTGTACAGTAAACTGTAACAGTACAAGGAATTCAGTTATACTCCTTGTTTCTACTGACTAGGCTTAGCTGTATGTGTGTCATTCTATAATGACCTAAAATGGCATCTTGCATGACAGCTGATGGAGCCTCACCTACTGCCAAATTGAGTGTTGTTGAACCTACAACATTTTTTATATTTGAGTTTGTCTTGTATAACTTAGATCTTCTGGTATACTGTTTGCAAATAAACCACTGCTTTCAAGACCACAACAAATGGATTATGGCAAATTATGCTGATTATATGCAGATAAGACATACAGATTGAGAGCTAAAATGCTTGTACAGTTTATATGAACCATTGATGATATCTACATAGACATTTTTACTTTGGGGTAAGGTTTGAAAAAGACTTCCTGGTCATGGCATTTTACCCAGGATAAATATGCCTACTCCTGCTTGATCCACCTGATCTCCAGGCAAACTGCCCACCACATCTGAGGTTGGCAAACGTACAGTCCGCAGAGGTCAGCTTGTTGTTCAAACTCCTTTGGCTTGCCTTAGGTACAGCATGTAGGTGGATCAGTGGAAACAGAATTATAGGTCCCCCATAGTCTGTAGATAACACGGGGAGAGCCTGAAGACTTGGCATAAAGTCTAAGGCCTCCCAAGTTAGAGAGGGAAACCTCTTTCCTGTAGTCTGGGTACAGAGCCACCTCTAACTGTATTGATTTTATATTTCTGACAGAACCACCCAAAATCCTGGTCTCGGGGAGGGATGTGTCGGATCTGGAGAGCGGGACACTGAAGGCCGTGGTCGGGGGTCGGGTCAGTGCCCGCCTGGGGGCCAACGTGACACTGGCGTGTCCCGTGGCAGGTCAGTGAGAGGAGAGTGAGTGGCTCAGGCAGAAATAAAGCACGTCTCATAACGCTTACTTTTCAGTCCAAGTTCTGGCTCGCTACTGCATAAACCAAAGGGTTTAACCCCTGCATGTTACCTTGGGTACCTTAAATGAATGGAATTCTCGTCACGTCTCCCTGCATATGTTTAGTGCTTACATTTCATAACTTTGAAGCATCCCATCCACCATTTGGAAATGATGGAGGGTTACAGCTAGCTGGGAATAAATCGTGTGTAAAGTCAACATACCATGAAGGATTTTATTGGTCTTATGGAAAATTTACTTTATACTATTTACAAAAGTAATCTTGTGGAACAACAGTGTTGATATTTGATTGAAATGGCAGCATAAAAATAATATTTTGTGACTGGTTCTGGAACTTGTCCATGACATTCCATATTTCCTGATTGAGTGCCATGCTGTATCAGCCCTCTCGGACACAAAGGTCACGTCAAGGCAAACTGGGCCGAAAATCACTGCAGGCAGTGTACTGGATTCCAGTCCCGTCAGGACCAGTGATTGCATTACTTCTCAACCTTGCCATCTCCCACGTGTTATGAAAATATAGCTGGCCAACGATGCCCTCAGTACTTTCATCTTGGCAGCCCTTTCAGTGCTAAGCAACTTAGAAGTGAAGGAATGCATAAGATTTAGAATGTAAAATAACACGCCCTCGCTTTTCAGCAGCGGATGTAAGTTTAATGTGAAATCTGAAAAGTGAAATTTGAGCGCAGGCATTTAAAAACGAATAGACATTTTTGACTATTTCACAAACATGGAGATTTCAGGAACAAGTGTTTGCACTGTGAGTGTGCATGCCTGTGTGTCTGTATATGCGTGCATGCATATGTGAATGTGAGGTGCTGCAACTCGACCCAGCAGTACACAGGGCACCTGGGGACTCCTGAGGCACCTTAGGCCCTTCAGTCATGATAATGCAAAAGTAATTCAATCTATGATGGTGAGGCCAACCCAAGGCTCCTGATAGAGAAAAACAACACTGCTACTCACCCCAGGGGGATTCTGGGATATGGGGGAGCACACATGCAGCTGGTCCCTGTTACAGCAGCGTTGAACAGGAACGACTATAGGCGACAGCCATTCTGTGAAAAGTCCTCATATACATTTCAGCATTACCTTAATGAATTTCTTGTAGCTAAACAAAAATTCTGAAGTGAAATGTCACAACTATGCCCCCTTGGGGTAGAGTCGATGAAGTCCTCCACCTCCTCTAAAGCATTAGACACGCGTGTAAGACTACATTTATTAGGAATTACATTTCTAAATGGTAATGATACTGGCTTTCACTGTAGGCTTCTGTTTGCTTATTCTTTTATATGGCACACATGTAATTTGTGGCCCATGGAATTAGAATATATGTGTCTCCTGAAGGGAGACGTACACTGTAAAAATGTGTGTCAGTTTCCCAGGATATTTATATTTAGAAGCAGAATTCATCACTTTGCAAGATGAGTGTCTCAAGACCCAAAGGAGGCAGTGCATTTTATATTTAAGACAAAACTTCTCCTGACCTGTTGTGATAATGTCCTGGATGGATGGTGGGGTTGGCAGGTTTACAGGCATCTCCCAAATATTCCATGCCAGCACCATTGGTGCCCACTGAAAAATGAAGCTGTGTTGCTGTTGTTGTGAACAGGAACATATATTGTCTTGCTTCCTTTCCTCTGTTAAGAGGCCCCCTGCATCTTTGTGTGCTTTGCCTTTGAATAAATTGCTGAAAGGATCTGTTTTCTACAGTTAAATAGGCTGAAAGTAGTGAATAAGGCAGGTCATTGGCATGTGCTTCTCATTAGCGTACAGTGAAGCGATTCAGAGTCAACTGCACACAGGCAATTGTCATTCATTAGACTGATTTGCACCGCTAATACGTTCCAATCTGTGACTCTTTCCTTCATTGAATTCATGCGAAACTTTTATAGCATGGTACCTTGGCATCTCTTTTTTTTCTGACAGGTGTCCCCCAGCCAACGGTGAACTGGCGTAAAAGGGAAGGCCTAATGACCACGAATGCGTTCCCCCTGCTCAACGGCTCCTTGCTGCTCCGCAACGTTTCGCTTGACAATTTTGGAACGTACTCCTGCCTGGCTTCCAACCCCCTCGGAAAGTCAGAGGCGTCTAGTCTCCTCCACGTCTCTGGTAGGTACCAAGATACACGTCACGTCACGTCATGGTCACATGAAGCTTAACTCTGTCCCGGAGAAATTCAGAAGCACCCCCATCAGATTCGCTTTGTAGCTTTTGGATCCGTATGCGAACATGTCAGTTATCATCACTTCGCCCTTTAATGTCGACCCACAGACAGACGCATGAACACCATATTGATATTGCCATGGGGGGAACACGTCACAGCAAAAAATAGCCTGCGACTGGAACCGGACCAAGTGTAGGTCTGGCGGAAATAGGAACTGGCTCATTCCATTCGCCACCAGGGTGGTAAAATCCATCTCGCCTCTTATTCAAATCGCCCCCTTGTTGTGAATATACATTACGGTGTCAGATCCCTCCCAGGACGCAACGCAGGTTTGTTCCGCCGCTGGCATTCCACGGTGGTCTCCGGCCCTTTTTAAAAAACCATTACGCTGCGTTTCAGGGTTCACCCGCACGCAGTGACACGGGATACTGTGTCAGCGTTCGCTGTGATGAGGAATACATTATCCAGGGCCGCTTTTCCGAAAACCGTTAACTTGCAGATCCGCGTTTGTCCGCTGAACCGGCGAGAGCTGCTGGCGAGGCTGAAAGGTACACATGTGAGAGCTATTGGCGAGGTAACGCACGCAGTAAGAGAAAAGCCTTACGGAGAATAAATCAATTAAAATGCCGGCAACGTTTTCGTTTCTCGCAGTCTGTCAGTCAAGTGCGGTTTCATGTAGTGCTTGGAATATGTTTAGCACTGGAGCTGATGGCGATCTCCAGTTTATGTTTTTGCTGAGCTCGGAGTTGTGACATTTTCACTGACTGAGGAACCTGTTGCCGTGTGAACAGGACCGTCCCTGGGCAGCCCCGCGGAGCGGCCCGATCTCTCCAAGGCCGGGAGCCGCAAGCGAGTGTTAATGGCCTCCCGCATCGGCACCAGTGTCACCGTGAGGCCCGGGGACATCCTGCGCATAGGTACCCCGTCACTCGCTAAGAATCATGAGCCCCTGACACAGTGAGCTGCAGACCTGTTGGGGATAATGAGCCATGACGCAGAGCTTCACTCTCCCTCCCTCCCTCTCTCTCTTTCTGTCTCTCTCTCCCTCCCTCCCTCTCTCTCTTTCTGTCTCTCTCTCCCTCTCTCTCTCCCCCCCCTGCCTCCGGTCCTGTTTCTCCTCAGGCTGCCCCGTCGTTCCAAGCCACAGAGACGCAGTGAAGTGGTCTTTCCAGAACCAGACTCTGAAAGAGGCCCCGGGCCTGCAGTACAGGATGCTAGTCGGGGGACGGGTGCTGGAGGTGAACACGCTCTTTGGAAAGTTTGATGGCAGCTACAGATGCCAGACCTCCGCAGGCTCCCAGCCCGTGTCTGCCTGGGTCCGCGTGAGCCTAGAAGGTCTGTACGCATGCGCCACTACCAGAACTCATAAGAGCTGTGTTTGGATCCTTTGACATGGGGGTTTGCTCCTTAGATGGAATTGCAAACAGGATTTGAAAGCAACGCTCCATCTGTGCTTACTCTGAAATACCCTGATGTTAGCGTGCTGTTCAGCAGCCACACTGGGTTTCAGTTTGAATTGCTTTGTGGACACAGCTGGTATCTATCATTAGAGCTTAATTGATATAGTAAATTGTAGCACCTCCAGTCATAAAAAGGGCTGTTTTTTGCAGAACTTTATCCATTAGGCATTAACAAGAGGGAAAGAAATCTAGAAATAAAGGAAAATGTGGATATTATTTTAAAATATTTAACAGTGGAAGAAAAAAAGAAAAAAGAGTAAGTAAAATGGTCCAACTTTTCAGGGTGACCATATATTTTGGGTGTAGAAGTGAATTTAAGCTCTTTGTCTCTGTCTTGTCTATTGGTACTCCAAATCCTTCTTGACCTCTATATTTTTTGATAAAATCCAAGTCTCCTCGACAGTCATAACCCAAGCAAGCACAGATTGTTTGAACTATGGAGAAATGTGTGCAAAGAATCATTGGTGAACCAAAAATGCTTGCCTTAAGACTTTGGGCTGCATCATTGGCTGTCACTTAGTGAGAAGAATGCTTCCAGAATTTCTGCAATTGTATAGCAATTGGCATGAGGACAATCACCACAGTCATAATTACTAGCAAAGAAATGAAACATACTTACAGATACTGGTTTCATACTGTACGCGAAAAGAAGACACACTGTGGTCTTCAATACGTGGCTTAGTTCACTTGTCTAATTGGGTTTTTCAGTTTAAAGATGCAGTGCTTTGATGTAATGTAGTGGATAAGGAGCTAACTAGAGGTTGCATGTCTGATTGCTTCTGCATGTAGCTGCATAAGTGACTTTATGGACTCCAGAGATAAATCAGCTGTGTAAATCACCCTGGGAAAGAGCATCTGCATCTGTTTTAAGCAAACACATAGTGTAATGTGCTGGCCAAACCAGTGAAGATGTCTGCATTTTGTGACAGAGAAGTGATGCTGTTTGCTCAGTGCAGGAGTCACTGAGTGTGACTGTAGTTTTGTTATGAATAGAACAGTGATATTGTATGTTGGTTTAAGGTATTAATTATGTATTTTGAGACAGAGCAGTGATATGGCAGTGTAGCATAGTGGTAAGGAGCAGGACTCATAACTGAAAGGTTGCTGGTTCGATTCCCCGCTTGGGCACTGCTGCTGTACCCTTGGCCAAGGTACTTAACCTAGAGTTGCTTTAGTAAATATCCAGCTGTATAAATGGATAACATGTAAAAACTGTAACCTGTGTAAGTCCCTCTGGATAAGAGTGTCTGCTAAATCCCAATAACGCAATGATTTAGTACTGTGTGGTAATTATTCAGGGTTGGTGAGTGTGACTGATAGTGCTTTATGATGGGAATGAGCAGTGATACTGTGTGCTGGTGAATAAAAGGGCGTATGAGTGTGACTGGATGTGCTGTGTGATGGGCAGAGTACGAGTGGACGCTGGGGGACTGGACGCCGTGCAGCCCCAGCTGCGGAAACCGAGGGACGCAGTCCAGGAGGGTGCGCTGTGTCAGCCCTGCGGGAGAGGAAGTGTCCCCGTCCCTGTGCCACCACCTCCCCCGGCCGGCGAGCGGATCTCAGCCCTGCAACGTCCGGGACTGCCCCGCCAGGTACGCCCCCGAACCCGCGAACCGCGGGACATGGTGACAGGATGACCGCAGACTGCTTGTAACAAGATCAGGTAGAAAATCTAACCCCTAATCTGAAATCTGCTTGACTTCAGGCACACCCCCCTTCTCTCTGATCCTCGGCCAACCTGTTTTCACCGATGAAACAGCCAATCATTCATTTGCGCCTGACGTTTGTGTACGGCGCCCCGTGAACAACATGAATCAACCTGCACTGTCCTGCGGGGGTCATTAAACTGCAGTTTGTACCACCTGAATGTCATCCCTCATCAATATCATCAGCCTCGCTGCCTGCCTCGGTCTGTTCAAAGGACGGGAGAGTGAATAATATCTTGCCTTTTCGAGAACGTCAAAACGCCACAGAACGTGAGACCTGGAGCCTAACGCTCGAGATTTTTTTTTTTGTTCTAACAAAAAGAAAAAAAATATATAACTCATCCTGCCAAATAAAAACATGTTTCATTTGTCACGGGCGCCCATGCCAAAACCATCATTTTATTATACCCATGTGAACAGATGTTTGCATTAATCGTCGTATCAATTCGGTCTGCGAAACTGCTTAGTGTCTTTTCTGAACTCTCTCCGGGTGATCTTCGTACAATGCCGGCCTTTGTTGCTGCCCCTCCGAGCCCTCTAAACCACAGACAGCTCTGTGCTGTTTCTGGCCGCTTTTACACAAGCCCTCGCGGGCGTTAACTCCTGCTTCGGCGGTCCGGGCGCCGGGGCCCGCTTTTGAAACGTGCGCGTGGCGCGGTGCGGCCCGGTGTGGCACGGCACAGGTGCCCGGGTTCTGCCCGTCCTCTCCGGGGCGAACTGGAGCGGATACGCCGAGCATAAACAGGCTGCGGGGTATTGCATTCCGTCATTCGAGCGGCGCTCGCTGTAAAAGCGGAGACATCTGTTTTGTAACTGTGAAAGGGGGTGGTAAGGGGGGTGGTGGGGGTGGGGGCGCGTCTGGATGGAGCTCTGTCGTGCGCACTGGGAGCCAGCGAAGCTTTCAGCAACTCGCTCTCTCCGAACTGGGAGTTTGTTTTTCATAATGACAGCAGGTGCAGGCCCTTTTGCGGACTAAAAACTTGTTATGTCTTGAGTCGCACCCTGCGGTATCGTGACAAGGGCTCGTTCCCTGCAGGGGAATCTAATACGATCACTTGGAATGCGCAGCCTCTCGGATCTCTTGACTCAAGCCCGTCGCCTTACTTCCTAGCCTCTCTAGAAGCCAAGAGGCCAATTCGGTCAGCCTGAGTTAACCATTAGAAGAATAAAGATGTCAAAGGCTATTACCTGTGCTGAACTTCTGGTAGCCATTTTGTCATTTAAGGCCACAGACAGGCCGTAAGGAGTCCATAAAGGTTTTACTGCAGCTCTAGCCAGCGTTTCCAAAACCTCAGTGTGGTGTTAAAGACCTCCTGTAATTCCACCTCCTGGCTGCCCACAGCAGGATATTGAGGTTCAGGCCAGCTTTGTATGCTTTCTGCATGGGGATAGTTTAATTCCAGTGAATTCTGTACAGTGGGCTGAACACTCAGGCACCTTGCCGTCAGTGTTTAGAGTGGGCTGACTACAGCCTTCTTTGAATAGGACAGCGTTCTAAAGGATGGCCTCTGTTCACAGCTGGGTCACCACCGTGTGGTCCAAGTGCTCCACTTCCTGTGGGCGGGGCTCCAGGCAGAGGCAGGTGTCCTGTCAGCAGGTGAAGGCCACGGGTGCCGTGAGGGTCCTCCCGCTGTCCTCCTGCAGCAGGGAGTCGAGGCCGTCCGACAGGGAGGAGTGCCAGTCGGACACCTGCACGGGGTGGCAGGCCAGCCCCTGGGGACAGGTATGTCACAGCCAGCGCCATCTCTCCACAGCCAGCTCACACCTGCACCCATAATGATCGTGACCTGGCTGAGTCTGGATCATGACCCACAAGCGCTGACAATTTTTGTTGTCATGTTGCTGCAGTGTTCTGGACGATGCCTTGGCCCCGCCCTGACGGTGCAGAGCAGACCAGTGGTGTGCAGGCACCTGAACGGCTCCACCCTCCCGGAGTCTCACTGCGATGAGAGGGACAGGTACAGTACCGTTCTGCTGTGACACAGGAGCACCCACACACCAGCTCCATCAGCAGCTGTGCTGCATTGTAGCACAAAATGGACACATTGCTATTACAAGGGATACAAAATGGGATCTTACTTTCAAATTGCAAATGTAATGGCAAGTCAGCTTTCATGTGTGCCTTATGCATGTCATCCTGATGTCTCCTATCGGTGTCTAGCTCTAGGCTTGCTTTCTCTATTTTCTCTTCATTTTCTCTTATCATTATTAGTGGACTTAGTAAAAAGTAACCATTAATAATCAGTACTCAGTAAAAAGTAACCATCAGTAACCATTGTTTTTTTTATCTCTTGAATTTATGCTTCAGTTTACTTTCAGCTTTCACTTCAGTTTAGGACTGAGGCCTCTGTTCTTCACAAACAGCTCATGTCCCAGAAATTCTCTGGGAATTAGGAATTTATACATTAGATCTGTCTGACCAGCATCATCACTGCATGTTTAAATCACAGAATATGAAATGGAGATTTATTTCATGTCCTGAAAATTAATCTACTGTAGTTGGGTGGGGGGACTGATTGTTACCCTAGCAACATTTTTTTCAGAAGGTACTTGCGTTCAGTCTTTGATGGTCATAGTATCACTTCCTCATTTCAAAGTATAAATAACTGTAGAGCTGGTATGAAAATAATTAGATAGCTGATATTATGTGCTATCTGATATTATAAAAAATGAAAAAAAATACTTTCATGTAATTGTGCTCATCAATTTGTCCTGAAAACCAGGGCATATGCACTCTTTACTGACCCCTTGTGGCCATATTTGGAATGTAACATTGGGAATTATGCATGCTGGAAAGGGTGGTTTTAGCGGCGACCGTGTGCGCTCCCTGCAGGCCCCTCTCCGTGCGGAACTGCTCCTTGGAGATGTGCAACGTGCACTGGAAGACGGGCCCCTGGCGGGCGTGCACGGCGGCCTGCGGCAGCGGCTTCCAGTCCCGGCGGGTGGAGTGCGTGCACAGGAGGAACAACAAGACCCTGGCGGACCAGCACTGCGCCTGGCAGCGCCGCCCCATCACCTGGCAACACTGCAACGTCACCTCGTGCGGCAGTAAGGCCTGCGCAGTCTCTACAGCACCGTAACGGGGGGACACAGACAGGCCTCTCAGCCCTCTCTCTGTGGTACCACAGTTTACTCTGCGAACCTGCTCTCCCTCCTTGTTTTCTTAAAAATAGGGAAGTGTCATTTGTATCATGTTTCAGCTCCGTGGAAAAAAAAAAGAAATGCCCTGTAAAACTTATTAAGACAGGCAAATTGCCACACATGCTGTGAAAATAATATATCATCTGGCAAACGGTCTGCGAGCCGTTCTTCTGCAAACCACAAACTGAGGCCATACGCTGCACTCTACATATATTTGGCTGCACCCCCACCTCCTGGCAAAGAAAGAGATATAACTCTACATGGTGTTTTTCTGAGAAGATTAATTTGATATTTACATTTTATTTCACGGTTACTTGGGCACCGAAATGCAGTGACGGGGGAAATGTTTATCGTCGCAGCAGGAGGTGAGAAACCAAATCTGTGAGAAGTGATTAGTCCTGCTCTTACAGCAGTGCGCCCCCTGGAGGCTGAGCTGAAGTGGTGCGATTTAAACCCAGATTTGCGTCTTTTTTAAAAAATTTTTTTACTCTGCCGATTTATTGTTTTCCGCTGGAAGTGGTGAGAGGGCAGGATGGGGATCCTCTTCCTGATGTCGTTCTGTTTGCTTTCTCAGGCGAATGCAAGGACACGACCCATTACTGCGCCGTGGTGAGGAGGCTAAGGCTCTGCCTCATTGATCTGTACAAGCAGAGGTGCTGCGAGTCCTGCCAGCAGGAGACACCGGCCATCCAGTGATCGGAAAGAAGAAAGACCACAGCACGTGTTCAACGCGGGGGGACCTGAGTGCACCAGAGACGTAGCCCTACATTAAAACCCTTAGCCTTCACCCTCTAAAAGAACAGACTGCTTCCTCAGACTCTGAGATTTATACTGGAATATGCTATTGTTGCACCACTGCTGAGCGATACTGCTTGTTAATGAGGAATTTCTCCTGTAGATAACGGCGCAGAGCATATGCTTTTTCGACCTCCGGAGATTTTGCGAACTGTTAAAGGGGACTTGAAACAAAGAAGGAAAGCAGAGACACTGTCCTTTGTCGTGGACACTCGCGTGATGCAGAGGATGACCTACAGACGCGGACTGAAGGAGCCTTTCTCGACATTAACCCATCCAACGCTGTAACGCTGACTGCAGTACCGGCCGCACGGCGCGTGTCCGGCCTTTACCGTTTTAGACACACTTTGGCAGCACTTAATAGACGACTTGATCATAATTGTATGCCACGTGTTGCGTTCGTTTCGTTACCGGCAATGGAGTCATGCTGCTTATCTCTCATACTGTTCCTTCTTCTTCTGACACAATGTTTTCTGTCTGCAAGAGGAGTAAGGTTTTGTAGCATGTGAGATCCTCCCTACCTTACAAACATACCACAAGCTTAAACCTATTGATGTGCTATATGTGAAAAATCTGGTCAGAATAGTTAAAGTGACTGTGCACCAATGGCATTGTTCATCCCTTATAACAGTGTCTGGGGAGTATATATTGTGCAGCCTCCCACATGTAGATGACTTACATATCACACCTTTGCAACGCCAAAATTCTTAAGGTAGATTAGAGCTGTAACTGTGAATCTTTTAAGCCTTTAATCAAGACCATTATAAATCTTCTACAGCCAAGAACATGTATGAGGAATTGATAACGGACAGAATTAAACTGGTGTACATGTTATACGAGCGGAACAGTAGCCTGGTTAAAGGGGCTTGGTTTTGTGGATGTGTGTCAATCTGCAGCAACTGCCCAGAGTCCAGAATGAAAGCCACTAAAAATGCCTTTACATTCTTATGTATTCACCGTAAAAGTGTGATGAAATGATCAGTTGTGTGCTCTTGAAGGCTTCTCTCAGTAGTGGTAAATGGATTGGCTGTGTGTGTAGCATATACATCTACAAATATATTTTGTTAAGGATTTAGAGAAAAGTACAGAGCCCTTTATATGACCATTCACATGTGTGAAGGCGTGATAAGTATTCAGTCATTTCGGAGAAGCTGATTAGTCTTGATGTAAGGCTAAATCAAACAGCAAACAGTCACGTCCTAATGTGTGATTTAGCCTTAGGTCATGGCTAAACAGATAAAGCTTAATGTTTATACACAACAGACTTTATATTGTACAGTGCACGTCTGCTGTGGACAGTGGCGTATGTCCGAGCAAGGGGCCTGGGTCTTTTGTGTGGGGGAGACAATCCTATCTGTAAGGGGTTGTGCCTTGTGGCTGCAAAGGCTGTAGGTTTGATCACCACTTGGACCACACCAGTAACTATCTAAATACAGAATCAAATGTAAAAACACTTAAACCAGGACTACAGATGATAGGAATATAATTGGTTATTTGACTTTGGAAATGAATGCTGCTTTTATTTGAATAACTTTCAATAGAAGGACAAGCAGTGTTCAGAACGGTACACAACCACGGCATGGCCATGCATTGGAGCATTTTGCTTCCTGAATTCTGATAAAGGGTCTCATTTTTAATGTTTTTTTTTTTGTTTGTTTCATATTAATGTAGTGCATTGTAAAATGTTTTGTATATATTATGTTTTAAGTGCAATATTGTACATTGAGTGTAGATTTTTTGGACTTTTATTTTCTTACCACCAAAAAAACTGTTTTACATGTCTTTATACCATGTATTTAAGATTTGAAGAATTAACCCTGCATTTAGCACTTGCTAACTTGATTTCTCAATGTGTTTCAAATTTCCCACTTGGCTTCATATGCATGTAATTGGGAAATATTATTGCAAACATTTTCTAGATACCTGTTGTCACGAAGTACAAAGCAATGGAATGTATATACCTAAACTCAACATTCCCCCATAGCTACTGACATTTACTGTAACATGTTTTGGGTGTTGACCTAGATACTGATTGTGAAATGATCAATAAAACTGCATAAACAATAAAATACTGGGACAATGTAATATCAAAGTGCTATAGGAAACCGTACTAAGAAAATAAAGACAATCTTACCAGTTGATTTTATTATTATTATATTTGTGCTCTGTATATTCATCTTTGCTACATTTTACACTTGCATTTTTCAAACATGATTGTTTAAGGGTTTAATAAAATGTATTACTCTAATGAAATGCATGATTACCAAACTGGCACATATTTTATAATTAAGCTTGCCTGTTTTGTACTATGCAGAGTCCATCCAATTACACTGCAGATTTTTTTAAAGAATGCTGAAGAAATATTCATAAAAGGTTGGCAAGCTGAAATGTATATTAACAATTAAAGAGTCATAACATCCAGAATAAAGTGATTATTTTTTTCTCAGAGAAAAAAAACAAAATCAATAGAAATCAATAATATAACAACACATTCCTGCATTTATTCCTCTACATAACAATCAAAGTTAGTATTTTTTTGTCTCTAGAAAAGTGCATTTCCCTACAGGGTCTTGTAATTTGCTTTAATAAACAGCATTATCTTACTGGCAAAGGTCCAAAATCAAGCCTACATTAAAATATTGCCATTACCAAATTGAAATCATTTTGAGGAAATAAATATATGTCTTACATAAGTGGGAACTTTAAGAAGCATCACTACCCATTACGACATCACAGCCACTTCTCTAGGGCTCTGAATGTTGGAGGCCACGGCCATCTTGTTGCTGTCTTGAGACAACAGCTTGCGGAAGAACCTGTGGCCTCGCTCGTCGTTGCTTTCGAACACATAGCCTGGCGGCGAGTCGAAGCTCGCGGGGCACATGCTGACCCTCTTGGGGGTGAACTCGGCGCGGTACATGGTCCCGTCATCGAAGGGGGCCTCGCTCCTCAGCGGGGCCTGGGAGGGCTTGAAGCTGACCGAGGGCTGCACGTCGTGCTGGGTGTAGTGAGCTTTGAAGGTGGTCAGGTGGTCGATCTTCCCGCTGGCCTTCCTCATCTCCTCTGGCCGCTTGATCATCTCCTGCCTGCGCGCGGCCCACGGCTTGAAGTCGTCCCTCATGGTGGTTTTGCCCTGGAAGGGGGCGGAGGACTTTGTGGGGCGCGGGAGGGGCCTCACCGAGACGAACGGCTGCACCTCGTGCTTGACGAAGTCGCCCTGGGAGGTGGTGCTCAGGTCCATGGGCACGGTGGGGCCCACGTACTCCGCCGACTGGCGTACCTGGGGCAGGGACACCGGCCACTGCTGGAAGCGGTCGCGGAACTCAGTGCTGTTCTGAAAGGGGGCGTCCGAAGCCACCTTGCCGAAGTCGGGCTTGCAGCTCTTCGGCAGCTGCCCCGGGAGGCCCTGGAAGTCGGTGCGGTGAGTGGTGCGGTCCTGGAACGGCTGGCTGCTGGGCTTGTACTCCTCCTTCGCCTTGACGAATCTGGCCTCCAGGGCATGCGGCACGAAGGCCTGGCGGTTGGTGGTGGCGCCGTCGAAGGGAGCCTCGGACAGTTTGGCCATGTTGGGGGGCTTGAAGCTCTCTCGAGGGACCAGGCCTCGTGGAACGAAATCTTCCTGGAACGTGGTTGAGTTTCCGAACTTCTCAGTGGGCGGCTGGTATGAGTATTCTGGTCTGGTCAGCTCCCTCTTGCTGATCTCCCATGGTCGAAAATCCTCTGAAACAGAACAAAAACAAGTTATTTTGGGCTCACTTCGTGGTTAGTAATTTAAAAGTAACTTTGTCATTATTATGTTAAGACTTTTTAAGACTGTTGCAGGTCATCTGCTGTGACAGACTAGTCCTGTCACTGCAAAAATGTGTTTACTCACTAAATAAATGTACAAGGTTCGATATCATCACCTTTATATGTTGGCAGAGTGTCCAGCTTCCCTCCTTTTGTGTGCACCTTTTCTTTGGGTCTCGCAGGGGCAAATGGCTGCACTTCATGTGGGTTGAAGTCTAGTTTATAAGTTGTCTCAAGGTCAATCTCTCCAGTATTAGGTTTATATTCTGCCTGTTGCCGAGCAGGCCGGCGAGACACCTCATAAGGTATATAGTCAGATCTCAAAAAAAAAAAAAAGAGAGAAACATTTTTGGCTAAAGTCTGCAATAACAAAATTACTCTAGAAAATATTCTCATTGCATTTTTAACAATAGCTATTAAATCACAGATTTGTTTAAGAAACAGCCAATTTGGTCATGTATTGAATTCAGTTGAGTGTAATAATCCAACATTTAATGTGAGCACAAGGTTATAGTAGTGAACTGAATGTTTTGCACATTGCTGTTAAACATTACCTAAAGGTCGTAGTTCCATCCATCTTTCCTCGGTCCTTTTGATATTCCTGTTTGGGTTTTAGGCTGGTGGGTGGATTGTAACCGCCATACGTGGGGTACTTCTCTTTATACTCTGTCACCACGCATGCGTTATTATCCTTCGTATACAACGCAGTGGGGCGATGCGCGCAACGGTGACGCCTATAAAAATATTTTAAATATATTCTTTTAGTTTTCTATGTTTAGACTGGAAAAACAATCAGCACAGATTGTGAGTCAAGTGAAAATAAAGCTGAGAAACTGTTGTACACTAGGTATTTTCCTTGAGTCGTTCTCAGATTAAGTGAGGTGCCTTTCTTAATTATTTAGTTATTTGAAAGAAATAGCCTAGTTCTGCCAATCAATCTGTCAGTCATTGAGCATTGCATTGGTAATGACATTTATCAAATTACCGATGATACAATTTTATAACAGAAACACAATTAGCATGAAATTTAAAAATATATAGAAAAAAAGTACTTAGCTACTCCCATGGAAAATCACAACCAACACACAAATATCTACAAGACCACTGTAGGTAACCAGTCACGGAACAACTGGGAAACCTTATCTTGGTGTTTGTCAAGGGAACTCCCTTTGGAGTTAAAGGTTGCAAGCTAGTTAACAAACAAATCACCAAGGCTACTTGCGTTAGTTAACTACACAAGAAAGCTAAATGCAGTCATGATTTTTGAAATTATGTTATTATTAGCCAGCCTAGCCGTATAGACGATCATGCAATTTTAAGCTTCTCTTGTTTAAGATTTTTAATAATTACATTTTGTGTTCAGGTCTGTGGAGGTAAAGGTAATATTAATCAAACTAGCTACAGTAGGTAGTTCTGCTTTGTTCAGAGCCACTGTTTATTTAGCAAACTCGTAAATTCAATTCAAATTCATAATCTAAAGATAATTTGCAAAAGATAGTTTGTTATAATGTTATTTATCTTGCCAACTCATCCGGAACGAAATACAATACATTGCATCCTTACCCACAGTTACAGATTTCGCAAATGCACAAGCGTTTCATATTCTCCAGTAATGAAGAAAAGATATAAGCCAGACAATACTTTAGCGGTTGTTTCCTCCACCAACTCAGCTGGCGCAAGTTACCGTCCCCTGCAACTCATTGCATGAGGAGAAACAGAGATGTTCCTAAGGAAGCAACCAGTCTCTGAGGCAACCGGGGAGGCGTCCTAGCAACGACGTTCGTACGTGGGTCATAGGGCAAAGTGGATGAACTACAACTCACTTCCGGGATAGAGAGGGTAGCAACGTGAGGTTTGTTTTTCCACTTTCCATGTGGTTTTAAAATATGTAATTCATCGTTTATGATTTCTTGTGTTGATAATATATTGTGTTTATGTAATTGTCAACAATTAGATTTACTTAGTCTAATTGGTTAATAACACGATTATACATTTTTAAAACTTGCTAGGTAATGTGTTCATCACAAACTACAGCTGGCTTGACTAGTAGCGCTACATCTTAGTGTAGCTAACTAGTAACTACTGGAAAATGCCGGGAAATAACAAGCTGGCTACGGATTTAGTCACTTTTTTTTAGCTAACCAGCAGACCGCTGACTTTGCTTGTTATCTGGCTAGACTGGCTGTCTTGCATGCTAGATGCTAATATGAGTGGAATTAGGGTAGTTCGCTAGCTTGTCATTTCAGTACGAATGTTGTACCTGCTGACGCTACAGAGCTAGCGAGATAATAACTACCCTTACAGAGCTTTCTTGAAAGCTAGATGTAATGGACATTCAGACGTTCAGACATGTTAAACAGTTTTATTGTCTCGGTGATTAATCTCTGATCGTGTTTATTTTTAGGTTGTCCAGAATGGGGCACACAAGTTTAGACAAAATTATTGCACTACAGAAAAACACAGCGAACATAAGGAATCTTTGTATTTTAGCTCACGTGGATCATGGTAAGTCATTCGGTTATGCATTTGTATTTATTGGGATTACTTTGTTGATGGAAGATGCCTTAATCTATGTAATGTGTATGATCACATTTATCCTCCAAAATTCAGTTTATCATAATTATCCTGGTAAACTGCTTGCTTTAAAAGATAAAATAATAATAAAAAAAAAGTTTTCATACAGTTCCAGTATGGCAAGCATATGGTAACGACTCTAGAGACCTATAATAATAAAAATGTTCTTCAAATCCGGAATTATGAAAAGCCTTTACAGTGACGTGTTCTTCACATCTGAAGGTGCGCAAATTATTTTGCAGGTAAAACAACTTTAGCAGATTGCTTGGTAGCCAGCAACGGTATTATATCCAGTCGCTTAGCAGGAAAGGTTGGTACTCTTAAAAGATCTTTGTCACTATAATACAACTTTAATCAATTTCTTTCAGTCATTTTGCCCACAATGTACATGGCATTAATGTGAATATTGTAGGGATATCAACCAAGATGCACAATAATTTACTGTGATGATAGATTGTTTTTTTTATCTGTCACCTCAGCTGAGATATCTGGACAGCAGGGAGGATGAACAGATCAGAGGAATAACTATGAAATCCAGCGCAATTTCATTGCATTATGCGACTGGTAAGTCAATTTGCTCTCCTCTCAAAATATTTGATTGCCTGCTCAAGGTAGAAACGTTTTTCAACTGTAAGAGCTATGACAGCTGTATGTGCCATGTATGTACTGGGGGTCTCTGTATAAAATGAACCTGAAGTCTGCCTGTGTGCTCTCAGGTGGAAATGACTACCTCATCAATCTGATTGATTCACCTGGGCATGTGGACTTCTCCTCTGAAGTGTCAACTGCAGTTAGATTGTGTGATGGTGCCATTGTCATTGTGGATGCTGTGGAAGGAGTTTGCCCACAGGTAAGATGCATTAGCTTGTGTGTACCACTCTGATAAGAGAACTTGTATGAGACTGCCTGAATTTTTGGTTATAAAAGATTACTTTTGATTTGATAAACCTCTTACTATACTTTGAGTTGGATTTCATGCAGTATTAAGCACATTGCATTTTACCACATGAAGCTACAGGATAATGAATTTATGATTTATTTAGATTTATGTATATTTAAGTCATTGTTTGAGCTACCTGCACAAGTAGCTTATGTTCTGAGAGGTTAACTTAATGCAATGTAAATATAATTAAATGTAATGTAATGCTCTTTTCCTTCATTGCAAGCATATAACATTGATATTTTGAATTTTTGTTTATTGTATATTGGGACATATATCTTTCTGTAATTGATCATTTTTCAATAAGGTGTAATGTGCAAAATAAACAGAGACTACATATTCTAACAGTAACACTTTTCTTCATTAGCGAATACAATGTGTCATTGACAGCGTGTCTTTTGTCATATGTTTGTGGCTGCAGACACAAGCAGTGTTACGACAGGCCTGGTTGGAAAACATCCGCCCAGTACTGGTGATCAATAAAATAGACAGGCTAATCATTGAACTGAAACTCACTCCACAAGAGGCCTACACGCACCTTCAGAAGATATTAGAACAGGTTGGTTTACTGCTAATTCTCTCCAGTCTACTTCATCCACATCAGTTCAGAGCAACTGAATTGGTGTCATTTTTTGTTTCCAGGTAAATGCAGTGACAGGGTCTCTCTTCACCTCCAAAGTCCTGGAGGAACGAGCAGAGAAGGACACAGAAAATCAGGAGACCAATGACAGTGTCAGTGGTGAGCAGGTGTATGACTGGAGTGCGGGTCTGGAGGAGACAGATGATTCTCACCTGTACTTCTCACCTGACCAGGGCAATGTGGTCTTTGCCAGTGCCATAGACGGCTGGGGATTCAGGTATATCCCACCTTTTGTCTCTGTTCTGCATGTTGTGTTTTTTCAGGAACACTAGCCCTTGTTGTTCTTAAAGTGTCCACAAGGTGGGGCTTTGGTCTAAGATTTTGAAAATCTTTGTCGGTGATAGTACGTGTTAAGCATTGATATTAATTTCTTTGAATGATTGCTGGCCAGAAAATGATTCTAAAACATAATTTTACATGCTGTCCTACATATGATTAATGGTTATTCAAATTGCTGATAGAAATTGCAAATATGTATATTTTAATGTGGGTATCATTTAACTGAGAAAGTCTGTGTGGGTTGTAGGAGGGGTTTTGGTGAACCTCTTCAGATTACCTCCAAATGTCTCATGTTCAAGATTTATTTATAAATCAGTGATTTTTTTTAACAATCGGTATTTTATTATCAGTTTGCATATATATAGTTTCCCCCCCCAAAAATGCACTATCACTGTCTCCTATCCTTATATAAACTGTAATAGCAGGTTTGCAAATGTTATGCAGCCTAATATTCCCTTTGATCTTGCACCAAACTTGGCCAATAGAAAGAGGCGGTGCTGGCACAGAGAGGGGCCTGCTGGCATGAGTAGAGCACTGGAACAGGTTGAGATGATGAACAGATTGCCTGCAGAAAATGAACACAGAGAAGGAGACAGTAAGAAAGCGGTGCGGAAATTACTTGCATCCATGCAAATTTTTTTTGGGTGCTGTTTGTTTAAATGTGATTTTTATCTCCATGTCTATGCTAAGTATCACCTCATGGCTATACTAATTGGCCTGTATAGAGTCCTGAAAAAGAACAAAGTCTTTGCACTCTACAGGTAGGCGGTCATTTTCTAAAAGATTCAGGGATAAAATTTGCTAGGAGAACAACTATTCCTCCTGGTATTTTTTTTAGTTTTAGCTTTTTTTTGTTGCATTCCCTCCTGAAAAGTGATGCTAGGAAAAGTCGCTTAATAACTTCCAATATTCTCAATGTCTCCTGTCCAATAAAACCACATACCTGTGTGTATACTGTGTATTTTTGAAGATATTGAAAGAAAATAAAAGCCAAGAGTAAAGCAGTCAGAGACTGCCAGATCTAGACCAGGGACCTGGCAGGTAGACGTATGAATTTAACACTGCCCTCCCAGCTCTAATAAATCACTGTTTTGTTGAGAATGTTTTTTTTTTCAGAAGCCCTAAAAATATAAGAAGAAATTCCATAAGAAAGAAATTGGCCTCATATCATTGTTTGATTTCAAACCACCTTTAATCCATTTTTCATGTTATTTTTTCATAAAACCAAGGTCCTACCTCTGCTGCTGTGCAGGTGAAGCCAAACATCTTAGCTGAAAAAAGGTCCTTCCTCTCTAACAGCGTGTGTCAGTTGATTGTACTTCCATTTCTACATTTCTCGGAAAAATCGTGATCGACTCTATTTTTACATTTGGCGGGAGGGGGGGAAAAAAAGAACATGTAAAGCATTTATCATTTTCATGCAGATGGTTAATAGGATGTGTTAATGGATCTCAAGTGTGGGCCCAAGTCAATTTGCATCAAGATTATATTTTATTTCAGCTGGCTGATAAGTAATTTGGGTGCTTGAAATCAGGTCAGTACAAGACTGGGAAAGTGGTTAATTCACTCTGCCGCACCGTAGTGGTGTTGCATAATGACCTCTCCAAAGAGACCAGACAGCGGCGGTACGGGCGGTTTAAGGCTCCCATTGGCTAAGAAGAAAACGGGGAGGTCTGCTTTAACGAGCGGCTTTGTCATTTTGATTACACGAATCTATAAGTGAGCTTATTAAAAACATGACTAAGGTGTGCTGCCCTGTAGAGGTAGGTGTACTAAGGTGTTCATTGCTCATGGAAACAAGGAAGGCACTGAAGCACCTCTTGGGTTACAGAATGTCCATAGTATGTTTGAAGTTGTGTTAACAATGCTGTCACCCTGCAGGTCTCTTTATGTCTCCGTTAGCCATTGCTTATTTTAGGGAAGTGTATTTGTTGCTGTATAAACAACAGACACTGTAAAAAGGGGACTTGAAATCCCAGCATGTGTCAGTCTCAGAATCACTGGATATTTGTTCAGTGGATTCCTACTGTGCAACAACATGAAAAAAATTAATACATGACTGACTTGCTGTTTGTTTTATTAAAGTGTATTAAATTGCGATACAAATTACAGTTGAATTGTATTAAAGATCTGGTTAAATTATTAATGTGTAATATTAGGGGCGGCCATGTGTGCTGTTAATTTATCAGCAACTGCATAATAGAAGGGTTTGAGAATATGAAAATGCTGTGAAATGATCTTTCCCAAATATTATTATATACAACAGAGACATCTGGAAAAGGTGAAGTTTAAATGGGTGAGGCGGCCAGTTTAGATCTCAGTCAAATTCAATAGTGTGAATGGAAAGTACCTGGAGCCAAGAACAAGGGAGAAGTGTCCAAGGTGCATTAACGGTGTTGATGTGAGTGCTTTTTATACTGTCCCCCATTTCAGCATCCAGCAGTTTGCACAGATGTACTGTCAGAAAATGGGGATTAAGTCTGAGGTTTTGCTGAAGACACTCTGGGGAGATTTCTACCTCAACGCCAAAGCAAAGAAGATCATGAAGGGGGCTCAGGTACTGGGACAGCCCTGCGAGCCGATTGCACTTTCCACTGGTCAATGTATTGTCTAGTCATTTTGCTTATCTCCCGATCCCTGTTGGCTGATCCTTGATTTGGCTGATCATTGATTTGGCTGATCGCTGCTGCCTGGCTGCTGCTCCTATTTACGTCAGCTCTTTTCAGAGCTGATGACTTTTGCAGCTGATTCCTCCTCACTCAAGTTTGAAGTCATTGCCCCACATATATAATTACATATGATACCAGATTGTTAGCTATACAATGTTTCCTTTCTACCCGCATTTGCTTTTAATTACAAAGCTTATCGTCAGCACGATTTTAGCTTAATGGGTGGTCTAAAAGGCTTGGATGAAAAGTGTTTATATATTGTTATCTGTCACACAAGCGTCGGTGCTGTTAACCTGACCTGAGTGCCCATCAGCAGAAACAACACAGTCAGCAGGGACCGGTTTGGGGGCGTGTCAAGAGTTCTTGTGTAGTTAGCGCAGCCAACGCGTTCCATCAAATATGCTATAACCTTAAACCGCGCACGCTTTGCCTTGCATCGGTTACCCTAGCGATTGGGCCGCTAACATCGAGCGGCGCGGGGTAGCCTGCCAGCAGGCTGTTGAACGCCGCTGTGACTGCCTCGGCCAGGGGTCTCGCTGTGAAACAGGAGTGCCTGGAGAAGTGTTTGGACAGCAGCGATGCGCCGTTCCCAACCACCCCTCGCGAGTGCCATTTATTACATTAATAGATGCAGGAGAGGAGGCTCTGCTTTGGTAATGGACTCCACTTTAAAGCACTAAAGCCGCCCCGCTCCGCGGAGGGAGCGCGGGTTTTTCACACGCGCGCGGTTTGACCCCCCGGCGTAACATTAACGCCGAGCCTCCGCTTATCGGCGGGAAGGGGAGGGCGGGGGCGGAGGAGCTGTTTATGCAAATGGCCGTGGAGAGCCCTTTCCACCGCTGCTGCGCACAATAAGCCTTGCAGAATCTACGCGGCGCGGTTCGACGCGGGGCCATTCACACGAGTGGAGATTAGCACCACGCGCGGGTCAACGAGATAACAAGCCGCGGCTGTTGCCGGTGCCCTATTTGTGGCGAATCACCAGATTTTCGCAATAATAGCACAGTGTGGGACAGTAGACAAAACATCCGCCCTGGCGTTGGAAGGATGCCAGGGGAATATGGAGCTTAGGTGTTTGGGGAGAAAACAGAAAAACAAGGCTTGATTTAAAAAAAAAAAAAGAGTATTCGGTCCCTTGCACCCATTTGTTTACGTGTGACCGAACAGTCGGTCAGATGGCGACATTCCCAGACTGATCAATCATTCCGATTCACCGGACAGATAGGCTTGACCTGGAAATTGGCTCCCAGTGTCCAGACTGAATGCTTGACCTCCCGTCTGTCACATTGATTTGAATACAGAGAAATTAGATGGCACGCTGTATTAGGTATTTGTGTTCGGCTGTCACGGCGGAGCGGAGAGCCTGGTCTGTGGGAGGCATGAGGAGGCCCTGCAGTCGAGACATGTGGCAAAGAACGGGTCTCTTTGATTGCTTGCAGTGAAATAGCTTCCATGCGCATTACACTTGTATTAAAATATCCCTCAAAGAAGCCTTCTCTGATTCACATGGTGTCCTCCTTTTCTCTCTGAGCTGTTACTGTATCAGCCAGTATCTGCATGACAGGTGTTTGATAAAATTTCTGTGTGTTGGATTTCTGACATGCATCCAATTTATTTTTCTTTGCAGTCCAAAGGGAAGAAGCCCCTGTTTGTTCAGCTTGTTTTGGACAATATTTGGAGTTTATATGATGCCGTTGTCACCAGAAGGTAATACAGATATTCTAATAAATATTACAAGAAAGAATAGATAATTGCAAAAAATCTTCAACAGCATATATACTTTCTACTTGTGCAAACACTAATACAAATTCACTCATAAATCTGATGGAAATTCGTCTTCAGCTTGTGTTTTGGCTCAATGGAAAATAATTTTACATTGTACAAACAGAAACAACAGTAGAAGGCATGTCACACTTTAAAACAGCTCCTGTATTACGCAGTACACAAGTAACAGGAGTATACAGGAGTAACACTCCTGTATACACACAGCCACATCTATGCCCGCACACACACACAAAATGAGTGGAGCCAAGCATATTTAACAGGTTTTGTGTACAACTGGTACTTTGAATAATCAACCGGATGGCAATATTTGGAAACAGGATTAAGCTGATGCATGGAATCACAAAGTACAATAGTCACTCAGATCTGATAATTGCACCTGATTTGCATCTTGTTTACATTTATTCATTTGGCAGATGCTTTTATCCAAAGTTCTTTTTACAACGTTATCCATTTATACAGCTGGATATTTTACTGAGGCAATTGTGGGTTAAGTACCTTGCCCAAGGGTACAGCAGCCGTGTCCCAGCGGGGATTGAACCGGCAACCTTTCAGTTATGAGTCCTGCTCCTTAACCACTATGCTACACTGCCGCCTCTTTTATTGTGCTTTCCTGGTGTATTGTGCTTTCCTGGCCAGTTTAAATTTTGCTTTTAGCTGAGGAGTTGCCATATGTGTTCATTTGCAAATTGTAAATTATCTCATGCTTTTTCATCAGAGACAAAGAAAAAGTTGAGAAGATGGTGGCCTCCCTGGGTTTGAAAGTGGCAGCGAGAGATGCTCGCCATTCTGACCCCAAAGTGCTCCTGAGCGCCATCTGCAGTCAGTGGCTGCCAGTGTCCCAGGCCGTGCTCAGTATCCTTCTCCCAGCTACGGACTTCACCGGCGCCCCCCTGTCAGCAGTGTGGTGTCAATCATGATTTACAAGGGCCTCAGGTCGGCTCGGCATTGTCCGGTTTTCTGAGGATAATTCTTTTTCCGAATAAAATAATGTGTTCTGCTTCTGTTTTATGGACTGCATAACCAGATTGTTCCAGTCGGCCACAACAATACTGATCTGGTTTGATGTTTTTTTTTATGGGAATAAATGCGTTTTCCAGTGGTTTGGTTCTTTGTTGCCTTTCCATTTCTGCTATAGGGGAGAATGTGGGCTCTGCATGGCGAGGTTTCTCTGTGCCTCCTTAACTTTGTACAACAGCGATGGTGTGTGACAAGCTGCCCAGCCCGCTGGACATCGTGGCCGAGAGGGTCGAGAAGCTCATGTGTGTCGGGGCGAGGAGGTTCGAGTCCCTCCATGAGAAAACCCAGGAGCTCAAAGCAGGTGAGCGCCCAGAATGGTTCATCACAGTGTTACTGCTCAAACCTCCAAAAAGCCTGCTGTTAGGGCTAGGTTATGTTGTTAAGCTGCTCCCCTTCCAGAAACGGTTCAGAGGATTTGTGGTGTAGGTTTGTGTGTGCTTGGAACTTTTAGCCCCCAAAATTCTTCTGAAAAAAAAAGGAGTTGCAAAAGAAAGGGAGTTACTGATGTATAGCTTTCGGTCTGCTTATTTCGTTACGGAGTCAAATCGGTATCCGGCACCTGTTAAAGAAATGCCTTTTGATGTTTTTTTGGAAGGAGAATAGTGCAGTTGGATCCGTCCTCTCCTTGGCTTGTGGCTAGGCTTTTATGTCATGTCCTGTTTTTACAAGGGAATTCATGTTTCTTTAAAACCTGTTACTTTATAAGATCGGCAGTGAATTCCCTCTACCTTGTGAAATTCAGTTCTGAGGGCTGGAGGTAGCTGGCCGCAGAAAGCGATACTGGCCATTACTTCTTCTTTCCAGCTCCCGGTTCAAGGCTCATACACATGATACCTGATTTCTGCAAGCTGTTGCTAAAACGCAGGCCAGATTCCATCTTGGAACTTTCCTGCATGGGTTATGAGTTCAGTGGCCAAGTTGGCATATTTAAGGAGGAAGATCCATTTATTTTCCTGTACTAGATAATAAATTTTACACAATGTCATAGCCAAGGTGACTTGGGTAGGATTGTGATTATCTTTAAACATGAGAATGCCATTAGTATTCAGTCACATTCGGATCCACCTTACTCACCTGTAGACTTGGATCGATTGTTTGTTCGTTGTTTTGAAGTTTTGAAGTTGTGGTCCGCATGGTATCGATGGCGCGTTCTTAAAACTATGAACTTCTCTTTGTCAGCGTTTCTCGGCTGTAAGAGCGACGAGGCGGCTCCAGTCATCGTCTTCGTGTCCAAGATGTTCGCGGTGGACTCAAAGGCCCTGCCACAGAATAAGCAAAGGTACGTGAGACGCCCGTCACCATGGCAGAACTCCCAGCTCTCCCTGTAACACCCCTAACCTCCGTCCCCAGCACAACTCATTTAGCCGGTGACACTCTCATCACTTCCTCCCGCGCTGACACGCCGCAGTTGCAAATTAGTATTCCTTTTTACCTTTGGTGTCATCACAGTTCTACATCATCTACTACAGACCCGGCTCAGAGAATATGTCAGTTTGATATATATGTATTTTTTCCATTTTTTTCCTCCGGAGTCATTTAGCAGCAGGGCCCTGCCTCGTAGATGGCAGTGTGTTGTGAACATTTTCGCTTGAATATTTCGGAGAGCAGAGCGGCACGGTGGCAGGCAGGTGGAGTGGTGTCAGTTAGAGGCCTGAGTGGTGCACCGGTGCATTAACCCCAGAGGAGAGGCAGAAACCAGAGATGAGCGCTAATAGGTGCTCCAGGCAGAGAGAGCCCTAACCTTGAAGCCCCTGTGACCACTCTGCACCTATAGCGCTCCGCGCTCTCCCTGCCGGTGTCTCCCCCGTGCGCCGAATTAGGGATGAACCAGGGAAGAGCCAGAACTGCGGATAAGCGCTAATAGGTGTTTCGGGCAGATGAAGCCCTAACCTTGGAGCCCCTGTATCCCCCTCTGTAGAGTTCCGTGTGTTCGCAGACAGTGCTTTCGCCCGCGCTGAACTGTGGATGAACCCGCTGATGAGAATCGACAGCTGGCACCGGCGGTCAACGTCCCCCCTTAACCACCCCCCCGCTCCAGCACGGCGCCATGCACTCGCTTGCCAGAGTTTCTCCGCACCCCCCCCGACCCGCTTTGGATCCTGCATCTGCGGGCGGACCCCTCCTAAAAAGAGAGCCCTGCCCTGTGCTCGGGTATGTTCAGACCCACAAGTTTGTGCGCAGGGATGTAGAAAGGAAGATGAAATACGTTCTGGTTTTCGGTCGCTCGCTCTGCACTGAAGCGCATGCTAAGGCAAATCTCCGGGCTAATAATCGCAATGATGAATAAGCATGTGAGCGGGGCAGTGATTCACGGTGTTATATTAGCCAAGCACACGCCAAATAGGAGGCTGCGCACGGCGGAGACATAAAGATGAAGGATTGTCCTGTTCTCGTGTTCGCCGCCCGTTTCATCTCCACTGCGTCTGCCCCGGAACACGTGGCACTGGCCTCTCCCCACAGTCTTCCTCAAGGTCCTTAATACTGACTGATTATAGTAATGATATTTTCCCACAAATGATGGAGCATAAGGGCGGTTTGCTTAAGTTCGTTCTGGAGGTTGTACCAGTCTATTTGTCACCATTATTGTTTGTTTATTTGGCTGAGGCTCGTACCCGGAGCGACTTACAAGGCCCGTCTTGGCAGGATACGCATCAGTAAAGTCTGTGTAAATAAGCTGTTTCAGACAGTTCAGATGTAGTTGTTGTTGCTGTCTGCCGCAGTATGGGCAGCAGTAGTGGTGTAGCGGTATGGAGCATAACCCAGCAGTTGACGGTTCGGTTCCCAGGTTGAGTACTGCTGCCGTACCCTTGGGCTATGTACTTAGCATGGAAGGGCCTCAGTAAATATCCTGCTCTATGAGTGGATGATATGTGTATAAGTATTTAAGTTCCTTTGGATTAGCGTGTCTGCTAAGGACATAATGTAACGCAATGCAGACGGAAGCAGTTGGTCGTATCGTGTGACTGCTTCCAAAAGGAATTGACGGCTTCCAGTGTTCAGCGGCGCGTTTGAAGACCCGAGCCAGTAAGAGGGAGGCCTCCCCGGTGGGCCGGGCCGCACGCGCGCGGTGTCCCGGGGACGACGTCCCTGTCTAAACTCGGCCTCCCCTCTCTCTCCCCCCGTCTGGAAAAGCCCCCCCGCGATCCCTTCTCCCCTCTGCCCTCCTGTTTTCCATCCCCCGCATCAAAGTGAACCGGGAGGCGCGGGGGGCCGGGGGACGCTCCGGATGAATTAACGCAGCTGTGAAGCAGCTCCCTTCGCCTCCCCATGGCCTCGAGACAGCGGGCGCGCGTTATCTCCCCGCTGAATCTCTCGCCGCGTCAGCATCTTCGTCGCGGGGCGATAACGCGCCGACGTGAGGCGGGGACCAAAGCGCGGCCCCTCGCGTCGAGCGTGGTCGGGGGGAGGGGGACGGCGCGGCGTTCGCGGCCGATTATGGGAACGAGCTGCGCCTCCAGGAACCCCTCCGCGCCGCTTTTGATTTGCGCGTCTGTGACGCACGCGCTAGCAACAATGGGCTCGATGTTTGGGTTATATACGCAATTATTCTGCCGTACTTATTGATTTATTGTCTGAAGCATATGGCTGTGCGGAAAGGACGAGGCACTGCTAATGAAAAACAGTCAGTCTCCCCTCAGTTGTGGAAAACACTTGCAGATCCATACTTTCCCTCCCAACGTAGCGCTCTGTAGCTGCCAGACTCAAATTAATAGTTTGGAAATGCGAACACTACTTAAGTAGTTGCTGGATATTTGCTGGGCTGAAAAGGCTCATTTACAAGCATATAGTGCAGTGGGAACTCTGTTCTGCAATGATGTGTTCATTTCAAAATGAAATGATTTGCATATAAATACTAAAGGTTAACCCGAACAGTCTACAGTCCTGTTTCTGTAACAGATGGCCATGTTAGACAACATACCGGGGTGAGAAATATTTTGTGTGGGGAAGGAAAATTCAAGCAAAAAAAAAATTCTAATTCTGCCCGTGACAGTTGAATGCGATTAAAATACAAGCTGAAAATAACTGTTATTTGCCAGAAAAATCAAATCCATTCTTGTTTGAAACGACGGGGGCCTTGGTGATGAACTCTAGGGGAAGTTTGAAATGGAAAAAACATGTATTCATGGTAATTTAATGGTGTTTTCTCTGGTGCAAATTATACGGTTCACTGTGCTGTCTTTGTGTCAAGAATGCTGCGGTTTGCATCGTATCATACCGTAATCCTTCCACTAACGCAGATCCGCTCGACCGGTGCGCTGTGAACGTGGGAAGTTGAGGGTATTGACGCACACCAGAGGCAGAGGTGTTTCGGTCTGAAACTTTCGGGAAGAGGCTCCAGGTGCCCTCAGTGAGCTGTTCGGGACGGGGCTCCAGCTGCCTTTAGCACGGAGCACACGGGGGCACGCAGTCACGCTCCCGTCTGACCCGGGATGATCTCGCCGTCTACCCGCCTCCTGCCCGTCTCCTGCGGCCCACCAATCCCCCGCAGTACCAGCTTCCCTGTCACGCAACCAAGCCATAATTGCGCGGGCCGCCATTAGCGGAGGAGCTGAATGAGACACGGCTGTCAGAGAGAGAGAGAGGGACGGGGAGACAGGGAGTGAGAGAGAGAGAGAAGGGAGAAAGAGAGAGAGAGACAGGGAGTGAGTGAGAGAGCGAGAGAGATGGGGAGACAGACGAGAGAGAGAGACGACTTAGCGGAATGACATAATCCTGGCGCAGGAGAAGTGGCGCGCTTCCGCCCTAACGAGCCAAATGCCCCACGCTGCCGCAGGGACACAGGCGGGCCACAAGGGGGCGCTAAAGCGACCGTGAGCGCAGGAACCCGGCCAGGTTCTGCAGAACCTTTCCAGGAAGGTGCGGTTTCCCAGCTTGCATCTTCCACCGTGCTTGTTGACCGGAAATGAGACCGTCGCTCGCGTTGAAAAAGGGACCACTGATACAGTCTATCAGGGCCGTGTTCACTAAAGAGCAGATGAGATGCCTCGCATTAGCTGAATGGACATGGAGTCCTGCATCTCTTCCTTTTGACCTAAATTTTGCAGGCAGAATTCCAGCCCTGGCATTTTATACCAGTGTTGCGAAAGCTGACCCAGATCTTGTCCGTACATCTGTAGTAAATGAAGGGTAACATCTAGCTGCAGTTGTTCTAAATAGGCCTACTTTTTAAATGATTGAATGATACTTTTTAGAAAAAAAAATACATTAGTATCTGCAGTTGCAGGCAGTACAATATTCATTGCGCATTTGACAATGCTGGGATTTCCAGATGAAGTTCATATCCTGGGTCAATTGTTTCATAATGACAGCTTATAAAAAAGAATGTCTCATTCTGTCTCTCCTCTCCTCTTCTTTTTTTTTTTTTTGAGGCAGCCAGAAGGAAAGATGTGAAAGTCTCTGTGAGTTTTTCTCCTGTAGCATGAACTCCCAAAGAACCCGAGGATTACTGAGTTGCTTCTGCTACTTCTCAGGACTGTTATGCTTATGTGTGGTTGCCATAGCAATGATTAATGTGGGTCACTGTAGTGGTGTTTCCACTGCAGTCAGGAAGGAGTAACCTTGACCCCGTGTTGACCTTTGCATTTGAGATTGGACACATATTGGGCGTGGCAGTATAAAGACCATAGATTTGTTTGTCTGATGGCGTCATTTGGCAGAATTAGAAAAGATTAGAGACGGATTAAACATTTTATCAAAAAAATGGGACTCTTGTCTTTCCCTGTACAATGCATCACTATATGAAAACTGCAGATGTGTGACCCGAGTGACTTAATGAACCCACTAACTACTGCATAAATCATACTGACTTGGATTATGATTCATATTAATTTGTGCAATTTCCATTTTGAGAAAAAAAAAAAAGATGAAAAATAACGGTTCCTGGAAAAGGAAAAAAGCATTTCACAATAGAGCTGTGAAGTGTGTTGAATCATGCTCCCAGTGTGAGGGCAGGAGTTGTGTTTACAAGCTAAGCAAAGCCTGCGTACGGGCGACGCCCGCATGTCCGGACAGGGTGGTTGTGGGGCTTCAAAACCTGCAAATGGGCAAGGCAGACATTGCCAATCCGTTTGAGTCTCGAGTTCGACAGGTTTGACGCAAATCCTTTTTTTGTGTTAAGGATTTAGATAAATGTCAGTGTGGAATGGAAGCAGTTAGATTCATCGGATCCATTCTGAAAAACGCTTCATCCCTGTGTGGTGAAGTTGCAGACTGTGAAGACGTCTTTACCAGTTAATTCATTTTATTGCTTTCAAACACTGTGCCCATTCCTGTTTGGAGCGCAGTTAAACAGTTCCTCATTAGCAAACTAAGTCATCTAGAAATGAAGAGGAAAGTGTCTGCACTCAGGATCTTCACACGATTAAAACTGCTGAAGCGTGTTTTGCCGACAGTTTTAATACTGATTCCCTTTCCCCTTAACCCCCATATCACCCCCAAACCCCCATCCCACGCACCCCCCCAACAGTCAAAAAAAGCTTGCGGTTTTCAAGGACTTGCCTTTCGATTTGGAAACCATTACCTCATATCTACACTGGAGAGGATAATAAAAGTTACTTGTTCCATTTTCTGTATGGCAGAGTACTTGAAAACTTTGTGATCCAGTTGTGATACATTGTGGAGGATGTTCATAATCCTTTGTGAAATACTGGAGTTCAAGGAGACAAAAAAGCTTGTGTTGTAAGAGACACTCTTAAGTTCAGAAGCACAGCGTGAGTCGTAGATTCGCCCAGTTGTTGATGGGGATGATGTAAGGAACACAATTATGGAAGCATGCCCTGACACACTTCATACTAAAGAATATCTTGGTTTGTGTGGGCGGACTTCTCAGCGCTTCACTGAGGATGGCAGTATGTATGTTTACTAAAGTACATTTATTCTGTCTTCTCCTTAACCTTGTTCGCAGTTGTCTATTTGCAGTATTCCCCCGGTGGTTTTCAGCATTAGCACAATTTTTCCTTTTGCGCAATTCACACCCATCCGATTGTATAAATAGCTTTCGCTGCCAGTGTCACGTTAAATTGCAGTTGCAGCCACTTATGCTCTGTGTGCAGGGCTGCATTTTGAGCTATTTTCAGGCCCGCTTTGTGTTATTATGTAGTCTTTGCTTACATGGGTTCTGCAAACTGTGGCCCGGGCTCCGTGCTTATTGTGGTCACTTTGAAGCGCGCTCTTCCTCGGCTGCAGTAGCTCTTCTTTGTGTGGCTTCAAATGTCACTTGTGGCACGAACGTGCAAGACCAGCACGTAGTTGAGTTTTCCCACGGCGCGGGGTAATCCGTCAGCCATGATTTATGTCCGGAGCCCTCGTCTCATTTGAAAGCAAATTCTCATCATCGGTTCATAAAGGAGATGCTGTGGGCCAGGGAACAGCATTCCGTATAATAATGTATTTGCCACAAGGAGGCGGTAGGTTGAATTGTGCAAATGCCTGACCTTGGAAGTGCACCGCCACGGAATAACCACAGGGGGGAGTTTGGCCTGTGTTTTGTGAACATCCAGCTTATGGAGTCCTCGTGGTTCTCCGCCACATGATATTCAATCCGGCCCTGAAATCACCAGAAGTGTGTAAGGCCATTAAGTAGCTCATGACTTCAAAGTCAGATATGAAATGATTAAATTATTTTGGGGGGGCGTGCATAATGAACACAGTGAACTCTCAGCCTTTCCTTCCACAGCCTGTGTATACACTCACAGGGAGGAGAAAGCCGATTCATTTGAACTTTGTTCCTAATTTTTCCGTCTCTGCGTGTTGGGAATACACGCCAGAGTTTGAGCGTTCCTTCTGGTACCTGCATAAAAGCGGTCTGGCACGCGTCTAATGATGCGTTTTTTGCCTCGCAGCAAACTCGGCTCGCTCTCCGAGGAAGGGTCCGCTCACAGTCTCAGAAGGACTCCTTGAGCAGAGCCTCCTCTCCCGCCTGCAGAGGTCTGGCCGGAGGCTCTTTTAATGAGGTGCGGTCCTTATTTGCTGAGCTGTCTGAGAGCGCTTCCAGGAATGAGAGAACTCGCTGCTCCTTTGCTGAGCACACCGCAGAGCCTGCTTACTCTAAATGTGAAAATCACGTCTCCTTTACATTCTGAATCCAGAACAGTCCACGGGGTGTTGCGGTAAATGAAAAAATGATGACTTTTTCATCTCTGTTTCACCTTGTTCCTTGTTTGTTCAGACGTGCTATGACTGAGAACCTTTTTATAGGTATAGGTATAGACAGCGTAACAGGTATATTAATGGTGTCATTTTCTTGCATTTCCCACCTTTTCCACCATTTCATGATACATTGTTCTGGAGATAGTAGCTTGCAGAGTAGTGGTCAATTCCATTTCAATTAAGTTACCTCAGGGCATTAATTGAAATCTAGTTCTTGAACTGAAAAATCCTCATAGAAAATGATGGGCAATTTTCAATTCATCAGTGGCGTATCCATTGATTTCCCCCAGCCCTGGTCATGTGGCACTGTAAGACATATTCAAGTGATCTGAAGCGCACTCACAGTGGTTGAGTTGACACAGGGCTTTTGTGGTCGGCAGGGGCTTCAATAATATAATAACAATAATAGATGTTGTTTATTTGTGGAGTAATAAACCCCAGCAGCTGTGGGTTTGCTGGAACTTGGTTAACACAGATTAGCCACCCATCGTAAGGGATTGTGGTGCCTTTTGTGCTGAACACCCAGCACCCCATGCGCCACCTGTGGAGGAGCCTTGTTGTGGAGGGAATCCAGAGGTCTCTCTCTTTCAGATTTGCTGTACTCATCCTTTATCACCTTTAAGTGTAAAAAGGAAGGGGATCAAAGAAAAGAAACCACTGCAAGCAGCGGCCTTGGTGCGAGCACCATAGAAATATCAGGCCCTCTATGGCTTAGAGTAATAATGGAAGGAATTATTTCAGGATTTGTTGGTCTTGGTGCTTGGATTTCATTACATTAAAAAAAAATAATAATAAAAAAAACAAGCTTAGAATGGTAAGCCAGGGGAAATCTGAAGTTGTTTTTTTTTCCTTCATTGATTAACTGCGTGTGGGCCTTCATGATAGATAATGCAAAAGAAGGTGCCTCCCGCATGAATGTATCACCTTCCAGCCAGTGCATGTAGAAGGCGCGTGTGTGCGCGCGTGTGTGTGGGAAGATATTTCTGCTGCTAAAAAAGCTAAATTTACTACACACTCCTGTGAAGAGAGGCTGAGGAGGGCTCTGCACATGGCAGCGTAGGCATGAGGAAGAGGTACCACGCAGATGGTTTTATCTGTGTGTGTGTCTGATCTATATTAGTCTGAGAGCTGCACCGTGTGCATTGACATCCTGGTATTCCAGTATCCCGGTATAGCAGTCTTTTGAATGTGACTCGTTGGTTAGACACAGTTAAACGCATTTGGCTCTAAAATGCTTTTGTGTAAGTTGTTTGGTATGCTGCATTTTCTTGGCATAATTATAAATTGTCCAACTGAAAGGAGACTGTTTTTTTTCTATTATTTTTTATAAAAAGCAATGAGAAATTTGCAGGCATGCTTTCCGTGACATTAGAATGAAGAATTTGCCCCTCAAAAAGTATAAAAAATGGGAAAACGAGGCAGCACCTGGGTTGCCATGGCTTCAAAACGGAGAGCATGAATCACTTCCTCAGAGCAGTGAATTAGTCCAACATTTTACAATGACTTTATTAGAGCTCGTTGACACGGGGCACTGTGCGAGCGTCTCGCTGTGGAAAAAGCTAATGGCTTCCTTCTAGGCTTGGTGGCGAGAGCGGTGCTCTGTCCCTTAACAAAGCGGCCCTGGTCCCCAGCACCCTGACACCCTTTGACTCCAGGTGTGAGCCACACTCTTCTGTGTCATCAAACTGCTACCTCCACCACCAGCAGGAAGGCCAAGTCTGTCAGTCAGAATGTCAGAATGTCCATCAGTCTGGCAACAGGGAGAGCTGGAGTCACCTGTGGTCGTTGTTCCATAGTCTAGTTAAGCCATTTCAGGGCTGTGCTGACAGCTCTTGAGAACAGTGTACGGAGTGCCACTGCGGGTTCCCTCTGTGATGGCCCCAGTTAACCTGCGCGTGAGGCTTCCGACATCCCTGTAAGAGGGGAATACCAGATGTGTGAAGAGGAGGGAGGTTTAGGTCCCATTTCACCCTCGCGAAAACCACTTCATGGACACGGCTCCCTGAGGCAGAACGGCTGTCACATTCAGGGCACGGACCGCCGTCCGCTTTTTTCCCCCCTGTTTCGTTAGGAACGGCTTTCATTTTATCGCAGCAGGGTGATAAAATAAATCCTGGAGTAACGAATTTGAGGAAAGGTTTATGTGTGATTCTTCCACATCGTAACCAGCTTAGCAGTTTCATAAATGAACAGAAGTATTGTGCGAAGGATTAAAAAATGTGAAATGCACACTTACATTTCTCCCTGAAGATTAAGGACAAAGCACCACAGTTAGACTGAATGGCCCACATATTATTTTTTTTAAACTTGCCAAAAAAGTGGCTTCAACCACAGAGGGGTGTTTGACAGGGCATGTGCCCGCAGTCTGCGCAGAGGTCCTTTCAAGAAACAGAACATGGGGGCGGCTGCAGCTCGCATCCTGCTCCTTTGTTGCCTCCGTATTATTTAACGCTCCTTCGAAGCATCGCGCAGTTCGAAGCCTCGCTTTGAAGCTACCGTTACGCTCTGATTGGACGCAAGCGCTCTCGGCGGCCTCTCGTTTCAAGAACGTTGGCCTCCGCTGTTTTTATTGCCGCACTTTTGAAATGCATTATTTAGTTGCTGTATACCGCCGGTCCGTCGTCTCTCATTGTGAATGTAATATCTGAGCGCCAGGGGAGGGCTGCTTCAACACCTGGTGCTCTATGTATTAAGCTGTGAAAATGGCACTCTCGCTACTCCAACAGCAGTGGTTCAATAATTACACTTATTTTGCAGACAGTGAAGTGATGGTGTCTGGATTTTTTTTTTGTATAAATAATGTTTCGGGCCTGAGTTGCCTGGAGGAGAACAGCAGACTAGCCCAAATTGTCTGTAACGTATTTATCATTGCATATGTTTCCCATCATTGCTGCCCGCTGGTATTGTTTAGCCTTGATTTGGAGCTCATTTAGTGGCTAGCTTGAGCTGTAATGGCACAATGCTGTGTCCCATCTCTCCCCCCGTTGCACCCGCCCCCACACCCCCCTCCTCCCGTCTCCTCCCCAGGCCGTTGACTCAGGAGGAGATCGCCCAGCGCAGGGAGGTGGCCAGACAGAAGCACGCGGAGAGAATGGCAGCCAGTCAGGGCGCGGAGAACCCCGAGCAGACCCGGCCTGCGACCCAGACAGCGCCACCCGCTGGAGAGAACAGCACAGGCAAGTGTCTGAAGCCCCCTTTCAAGAAAGCCACACACATGCCCTACAGATGCATGTAAGTTGCACGGGAAGTGCAGCTCGTGTGCGTGCGCCGAATCGGAAATCAATTCCGTCTCCCTCACGACCGCGCAGAAAGGGAACAGGCCCCGCTCCCCCCCCCGTGGTGCCGCGCCGCGAGGTGCTGCCCGCACCACGACCACGCTGTGAGAGACTCCTTTGACATGATGTCATGGGGGTGTCTGGAGAGGAAATCCCTGCAGCGCTTAATTTTCGCCGCTGAAGGTCAGGCCCTCCGGAGACTTCTGAGCGCAGCCCCCAGCGCCGGGCCCAGAGGGCCGCTCCCGCCTCCCTGACATCGATTGTGACATTTGTAACTTTTCTGTCACTGCTGTAGGACCTCTCATCCGCTGCCCTTAACACCTTGAAAGGGAAAATGTTTCTGCCGTGTGGCGGCGGAGAGGCACTTCTCTTTCTTCTTTTTCTTCGCCGTTTCCCCCGGTGTGTCTGTCACCGGCTGACAGCTCTCTGACTGAGATGAAAGTCTGGCCGGGGCTTTTTGTGGTTCTGACTCATTCGGCGCGGGAGCGTTTCTCCTCCGCCCGGGAGCTCGGAGGGGGGGAGAGAGCGGCCTGGCTTTGCTTATGCTGTGCGTTTAACTCCCCTCCATAGGTGGCGAGGCGCCGTCTGGGCCGTCTGAGGCCGCGGCGCCGAAGGCCGGCCAGCCGGATGAGGACAGCAAGGACCACTTCATCGCCTTCGCCAGGGTGTACAGCGGGGTCGTGAGGAGGGGGCAGAGAGTGTTCGTGCTGGGGCCCAAATACGACCCTGCGCAAGCCTTACAGAAGGTGAGACACCCTCCCTCCCTTCCTCCCTCCACTCCAATCAGCTTCTCTTATTTCCTAGCAGTGGTTTCCCCAGCTGTGTGTTGATGACCCATTTTGGCAAAGGCCTGTTGCACAAAGCAATTTTCAGTTGCTCTTTGTGTGGGCGGGGAAAAAAATCCTAACACACAACATGACTCGCACTCTGGGTTCAGAATAAAAAGTTCTAAAATGTACTAGGAAATTATGATATTTGTTATTTTCCAGGTCATGGCACTATTGTGCAAAAGGTAATGAATAAAATAGCTACACCCTCCAGATGTACAAATTAGTCAGTCTCATGCGACAAGGACAAATGACAAACAAGAAGAATATTGCTGTAAAATTATCCAGGCAAGGGCTGACTTAGTCATGTAACACTTTTTCGAAGCTGTCTGTTTCGGCGTCACACAAGTCCACATCACAGTGGGAAGGAAGCAGGGCTGAGCGAAATAGCCGTCGCGATACATTAAATAGCTATTTTTAGCGCAATAACAGCTACCCCTGGCATGTGGCGTTAGGTTTCTTCCCGTATTTTTTTCCCTTTAGTCATACCTGATGCGGGAGTACACCCCCAGTTTTCCGAGGCCGTGTGAAATGCTTCCGGGGGAAAAAACGCCATTCTTATCTATTCAATGTTGATATCACAGCAACAGCACTATGCTGCTTCCATGTGGTAGATAGAAACACATGGCTACAAAAATAAAGAGTGAAAACATATGCTATGTGTTTTTCAAAGCTAATAGGTAAGTTAACCAACAATAGATACAAGTGATATTTTTCTGCCCCGGAAGCATTTCACTTGGCCTCGGTTTATTAACGATATTAGGAAGGTTTATTAACGATATACATCTTAGGAAACGTTGCGTGCGAAACTTGTGGAAGCCTCAGTGGAAGCATGTTGGAGGATGGCGATGGGCCTCTTGGCTGCCGCGGCGGCACGAGGATCTCGCAGAGATACACGCTCATCGCGGAGTGACTGATGCTTTAGAGGGGGACTGCAGAAAGATCCTGTTTCTCTAATCATGTTTTCCTCTTCTTTCCTCATCTTTTTATAACCTTGCAGCTTTCTGTGAGACGCCGTGTGTGTGTATGTGTGTGTGTGTGTGTGTGTGTGTGTGTTTGTGTGTGTGTGTTACTGTGTGTGCGCGCGAGGACTGATCCCCTTATCTCACCGCGGGTGACGGTGTGTGGGGAGCGGTGATTGTAAGATGCATGGCCCAGCCTGGAGCCGGGAGGCAGGCTGCTTTCCTGCCCCCACACACTCCCTGCGATTGGCTGCTTCGCGCATCCCACTGTCGCTTTGGTTACACACAGGCCCTTTAAACATACAGCGGCTTAGCAAATGGCACTCATTTCCAAGTCTGGCACTCGCTGGTACGTATGCCTGACGCCGAGGCCCTGGTACTGCGCGCTGATACCAAAGGCCTTTCTGTTCTGCTGATGAACAAGGAAGTGACACACTCTGTTATGGAAGTGTCTGTTTATTCAGTGCTCCCCTCTCCCTTCAGCACTTCATGGCAACTTCAGGGGAAAAAAAAAAGAAAAACATGCAGTATTTATTTTCAGTTCATTTATATTGTGTGTCAGCCATGAATGATGTCGCATTTCATTGATGAATAATTCATGCCGTATTTGTATTCATTACGCAGTATTACAGAATACTGCGGTAATTAATTAGTGTATTTTGGATTTAAGATACATTAAAACCACATTAGATTGCTTCTAGATTTGGAATGATTTCAGTATTGTAAAAATGTTGTGTTAATGTTGTTATTTCAGCCAAAAGGAAGGGTGATTTTAGAAAGAGAAGCAAGAAAAGCAAAGCCCAGTGATATGCTTTGAGGCTCAGAGTGAAAGTTCACCCCTCAGTCCATCAGCAGATCGCATCTCCAAACCAGAGAGCAGCGCTGTCTCTGTTTGCCAAGAACGGTGCATCAGACCCAAGCAGGACACCGTCCTGAGTAATGCCCCCACTTTGCTGTCCAACGACGCCAGGGTGTCCACTTTATTGAAGGGCCTTAAGAGGCATCAACCGCGCCGCCCCCGCTACCCCCACGGCCGGCTTCGTAATAACCGTACAGCACGCCACGTAGAAAGCCAATACAAAAACACAATATCGCTCAGATTACAGGGAGACCCGGAGGGATCAGTCTTGTGGTCGTGTCATCTGTTTTTCCGTTCTGGCCGGTGGTTCTTGTTGTTGTTGTCGTTGCTGCTGCTGTTTTTTTTTCCCATGATTCAGCACGGCGCTGATGCCTCCGCGTGTCTGCTTGTCTCTGCCAGCTGCCGGAGGGGTGCTCCGCCGGGGACGATCTCCCGCCGCTGCCCTCCATGGCCTGCTGCACCCTGGAGAGCCTCTACCTGCTGATGGGCAGAGAGCTGGAGGAGCTGGAGGAGGTTCCCGCAGGCAATGTGCTCGGTACGGACCTTCTGAGCTCGCTTCTGTGCTCTTTTTATTTATTTATTCTGCTTATTCAGTGGCCCTTCGGCGATGTCTTTGAACATATTTCAGCACAGGAGTCTGGGAAGTACAAAGCACATTCATGTGCTCCTAGGTTGTGCCGTACTGTATGTACATATGACGAAGCATAAACACACATGTAATATTCTGTTTTTCAGGCTGCTCTAATATTTTATGGTGAAACAGCTACTGGGAAAGAAACAAATACTGTTTGATGCACTCCCAAAAGTATTGAATAAGCAAAAAAGTATAGTGTTTTGACTGTCTAGGCTTTGGTTCTGGTCTCCAACTTGCATAGAGAAGCCTGCCCTAGCCTTCATTGTCAGAGCCTAAAATTTGAATTGCCTGAGACCTTTCATTTTCAACACGCTCATGAATGATTTCGCTGATGTATTTATGGCAAGCTCACGCCCCAGCCATGGCTATAGGCCATAAAGAAAACTACAAGCTGAAAGGAAAGCTGGGAGAAGAATTGAGTTTCAGATGTGGCTGCATTAGTAGAGATCGGTTTTCGGTTTCCAGCCACTGTGCAGACAAATTTAACCTTTCTGGAAAACAGATACATTTCTCTTTGTTGTTGACACTTTGGTTGCAAATCAATGTAACTTCTAAGGGCACTGTACATATTGTGAGGGTACAGTATGTTTACACCACAAAACCTGTAGAACTTAACAGGTTTTTTATGGTTGTGACTACTTTGTTGACCATTCTGCCCCCTAGTGGTGAGACATTGTCAGTCATTGAGTGAGTAAGGGACACCGTAGTTTCTTGATCTGCTTCCTAAGGTCACAGCCAAAAATTTTGAAGTCTGGTGTTTGTGTCAAGGCCATTATCGAAATGTACGCCTAACAGTTGGGTAATCCCTCCCTCCTTTTATGTGTTTTCACTGAATCGCATGGATTTGCTGACGTATTGAAGTGATTTGAGTTAAGAGCCTATCCCAGCCACAGTGCCCCACGTGGGATTCATCCCCACAAACTTCTGGCGCCTCTACTGCCGTAACTGCTGCACCACACCGCTGTGTGGATTCTCAGTGTGAATTTTGCTCAGCACAGGTAGCCAGTCGTGACGCCACTATTTATTAGTCTAATCTTAAGATTAACAATTGCCTCCCCCCTTCTCCCAGCTCCCTGGCTCTTCTGTCATGTTGTCAGTGAAGGTGTCTCCAAACATTGTGGAATCGCACAAAATGTCCTAACACTTTCCAGATGTTTCAAGCTGAGATCGCTGCGAATCTGTGCGGAGGAACTCCTTAACAGCAATGTGATATTCATTTAGCTAGCTGAATAGGGGATATTTCACAAAGATTAATAGTATATTTTATCTGCTGCCGCAAAGACTATTAAACAGGGTCCTCCTAAAATGGATAGTGTTTGCCGTTATCTAGTAGTCCTCTGGATGAAATGTATTTCCTCTGATACGTAGCCAGGAATTTCTTTGTACAGTAGGGCTCCAGCTTCAGACAAAGCAATTAAAGTAAATTTATTGTGTGCAGCCTTCCTGAAGCTGCAGATCCATTTATTGAATTATGTGCTTATCATATAGAAGGTAGCTTCCGTTTCCATTTGATTCTTCATTCTTCTTTTTGAATACCTTGATTAAAATGCCACAAACCAAAGAGGTTGGTATGCTGGGAAAATGGTATAGCTCCTTTCTGTTTGGTAAGTTCAGCTGGATCCTGAATGTAGCGCATTGATAAGTTAGCCAAAAGTGGGAAGCGGTGTAGGCTGTGACTGCGTCGGTAGGTTTTTGTATTCAGTAGACGTTTATCGCTTTGTAAGTGCTGTACTTTGGGTTCATGGGGTTTATTAATGATGGTTGGAGGGCCTTGCTAAAACCTTAAGGAGAAGAGTGATTTGTTAATCAAACACTAACATTGCTATCACCCCTCTCGCAGTCAGATTATTAACAACAGCATCCATCCTGTTGGGACATAGCTCTGTTGCTGCTAGGATACCAGGGGTAGGTCAGAGAACCACTGCCTGAAAATAAGTTAATTTCTCATTGTTTAATGTTGTTCACGTTGCCATGGGTCTGTCACAGACAAAGACAGAGTTGGGCCAAAAATATTTCGGCTTTATATTCGGGAGGAGTAGTTGAGGTAAGAGCTTTTACACTGGCAGGTTTGGCATCCACTCATTAATGGCTTAAAAGTATGACAGAGACAAAGATAGGTCTACACAGAAGTGTATCGTCGTGTTGGATGTGATGGAAGCCAGATACTGTTGTTTAGCAAGACCTAGCAGTGTGTACTGAGGGTGTGTACTGTTTTACTGGTCATGCCAACATAACCGTCCGAGTTCTAGAGTGCATGTCATGAAAGTAATGGATAAAAGGACATTGTAGTGTGTTTGTTTTTTTTTTTTTTTTTCCTGAAGTCTGATGTCTGGTCTTAAGTCGGCAAAGAGGGGAGAATTATTGATTATCTGGCTGGAGTAAGCATGCGATAAGTGTTACGTTTTTAAGGAAAGTGGTCAGTTGAATCAGTGCTAAATGAAGTGATTGGAAGTGAGATGAGCGTGGGCCACAGTGGTCGCCGCCGGGCGCTCTCGGGGTGGTGGTTAGCCCAGCCGCAGCGGTGGAGAACACCGCGCTGCGCAGCCCTGCACTGCCAGGGGGCCGCCGCTGCCGCGCCAGCTACCGCTGACTGTCACGTGCTTATGCAGTTTGACTGGAGAGATTACCAAGATCAGCGCTGGACGCCTCTTGTCAGTCCTCCTTATGTCCGCACTAAGACCTGGGATAGACTGTGTAAATCTCTCCTGACTTGTGATGGTGACATTAACCATATGGAGGCCTAGATCCTGGCAATTTCTGTCTGTACGCCCAAAGAGCCTAATGTTGCTTTTACATTTATTTATTATTGATTCTCCCTTTGTATGCTTTCACTGATGAAATTAAAAGTATCAATACATGAATGGTTTGCACTTTTCTGTCAGCTGTTATAATGGGCTGTAATGTATGTATAATGGTGTGTAATGGGCTAATGGACTGTGTGAGCAATTTCGGAAAGCTGAACTAAATTTATTTAGATGAAATGTCTTTGATCATTTTGAATAATTTAACATGGTTGTTAAGCTTGTACTCATCTCTAATAGCTTAGCGTTAGCATGCGCCCCTCGTTATTGACTCAGCTTTGGTGGATTGGCTCCCTGCATCTTTCGCCAAGCTTTTCAAAATTTGACGTGCATTTAAACCACAGAACCCAGAGGTCTAAAGCGCTGAAACAATTTTCGTGAAGCACTTTGATGCATTTAATGTTTCTAGATACAATTTTGGCTCCCTCCCCGTTCTTTATCATAGTGTTGCGCTGATTCAAAAGGAATCCTGTGCTTATCTCATGAGATTTTCATAAATAATGAAAGAGAGTTGCATTCATGTGTTGATGCTATTGTCTAATGCTTATAAGCGAAAGAAGTACTCAGAGCTCACAGTGGGCAGTTGTCAATACCAGAGTATTTCTTTGAGTGGGTATTGAGAGGGCTTTATTGCATAATTTATTTTGGAGTCTCAGGATCTCTGCAGTATAAATAGATTGTAAATGTAATTTTTGAGCTGTCTCTGTTTTGTAGAGGTGTCATCCGTCCTGATGATAATCCCCTTCACATTAATAATTTAAACACAAATATTCCTGTCACCAATTAGAAATGTAAGCTGTCAAAAAAGCGTGTTGGAAATGCAAAAAGGGAAGAACCTAGAAGTCAGATTGTCTGGGGCATAACACTTCCCCCCTCATACTTGATCCAAAATACAAGACACGAAAAAAATCCACTCCATCTGGAAATGTCCTGTTGGTTGGACTGCAATTTTCTCATCTTTTGTTGAAATGGATGTTGTGAAACGAATGGAAATCACATTTTGCTCCGAAGTTAGAACAGTGGAAAAACGTCATGATGCATTTTATAAGGACTGAGAGAAGTTCTGTGGGAAAAAAAGAAAAGACTAGATCTCACCGTAAAAGGTGTGGGCTAGAATTTTACAAGCTCTCCACCCGAACTGCTCATAAAGAAGAAATATGATTAATCCATGATGTCATGACTCACTACCTGTGATTAGAAATGCAGGGACCCCCCCGTTCCCTTCCTGTTACCTTGAATGTAGCGCAGCTGTTTGTTGCTCGCACGTGGAAGTGACGTGTGCTGTTTACTTTGAATTATGGGAAGAAGCTAGCATACTAGCCATATGCGCATTACAGCAGCTTTGGCTTGATTAGATTTAGGGCTATCAGACACATGGAATGGTTAATCTAAAAGAAAAATCCTCCTTTGATGTGGGCAGCGAATTATACAGACTTCATGAGGAACCAAGCCGACGCATGACAAAACATGGCAGGACCCCCTCAAAGACTTCAATTAGAAGCAGGCGCGGCCCACGCACCAGTCCCCACATCACAGGCTCAAAGGCAACACGTTTTTACCACGTTTTTTTTTTTAACCACGGCAGAGGTCCCCTCTGTTTCCTGCCAGCTGGGAGAAGCGGTGGGTTCAGGAAGGGAAAGCTTCCATAACGCTTTCATAACGCTTTCATAACACTTCCACATAATGCTTTGCTCTCCCAGCAGCATCCTCTGTGCTGCCATTACTTCATAGGGGCTCTATTAAGAGCAGGTGAACAGAGTGCCCCTGAATTAGAGGTACTCAGGTTTATTTTTGTGAATTCCCCCTCTTAGGGGCAGATGATGTGTGCTTTTCCTTCATATGAGATTGCATTCTTTCCCCAAACATGAACTATTGAGCTGCCATATTTTTTGAGTCTTGGGTACATGACCTCATGTGGCCATTTTAATCTCTGAAGAATATGTTGCTTTTTTCTGAAATTCTTAAGTTATTGTTTCATACCCCTTCCTTGGGAAGTGTGTACTATAAGCAGCTATATTTTATCAGCATCATTTTAGATGGAAATGAAACGTAATAATTGGCATGCATATGTAAATAAATATTCCTGTGCACAGTAGTGGTGTTGTCACTCTGTAATAATAATTATTAGCATGTTCTGTCTTTGTTACATTGGTATTTTAAGGAAGGAATGATTTATGATGATTACAGCATGGTGGATTTCAGTTATTTTTAAGCTGAGGTCAGAATTATCATAATTATGGGGTTGAACCCCTGGGGGGCCATATGTATGTATTTTTTGCATACTAATTAGTTTATTTCACATTTTCCCAAATGTACCACCATACTCACAGCTCTGTTGAATACTCTGGGGGCATTCCCTCTTTCATATTGCACACAACAGAAGACAGCCCAGTCTCAAGTGGTTTAAAGTGTTAACTGTATCCAACCCAAGGAAAATGAGGATAGTTTAAGTCTTCTGACTTGCCTTAAAGCAAGCGTGCAAAGTTGCTTGCACTCCGGTAGTTAACCTTTTACTGTGTCATGGTCATCCTAACCGCTCAGTAAAAGTGGGAACAACTGTTGTTTTACAGTCATCACTGTGGTGCACCATCACCACAGAAATAGCTGAGTCCAATCTGTATAAAGTACAACTTTCTTTATTAATTCCTATGCAGTTTTTTAAATATATTACTTCATGCAGAAGCGGCGACTTCTGCTCCCAAAGCAATTCATCATGCAGCTTCAAAGATTGCAGTAGAACTTTGTTCCTATCTCTCAAGGAAATTGGATTATCATATAATTATCCGGCATATTTGAGGATCATTCCTCAAAGCTGATCAGTTTCGACTTTCGTAATGAATGCGGTAACGTGAAAATGCATATTCATCTGACAGATCAATACTCAGGTAGCAGATTGGCAAACGGGATGAAAAATTTCCCCCGTCCCTTTTCGCAAATTGGTTCGTAAATTGCTTGCTGTGCGTTCCTGAATTCTGAAACAGTCCGTATGTAACACTGGGAGTGTAACACTGAATGCGCGCTGTTTTAGCTGTAATCTCGCTCCTACTTTTCCACACAAGTAGTGCAGTAAAGCCCGGAGCTGACACTGTTGCAGAGATATAACAGTCACATAATTACAGTGTGGAAATGGTAACTCAGACAGTGTCATTGTGAGGCGCTGTGCAGGCTGATGTTGATCCTCGAGTTCTGTGTATTCAGCTGGATAGCTCTGAGCCTCAGCAGCATCTAATTTATTCTGTTGAAAATAAAGTAGCAGCCGCGGTGAAAAGAAGACTCCAGCCTCGCTGCTCCGGCATTATTTCTGCCATTCGCTTTTTATTATATCCTTCTGAACCTTTTCCGTAAAACTGAGGCCTTCGGTGTGATTTAGAATAAACTGCTTTGGCTGGTGCCAGCTAAAGTCTTTGCAGCGGAGATTAAGATAGGCTTGGTTATGAACAGCTGCATTTGTCGCAGTCTGGAATCAGTCACACCTCTGTGGTTTTATTTGAGGGGAAAGACACCGACACATGTGATTATTGTGAAATGCAGTTAAAGAACAAATGACAGATACAGTCGTTTAGAACGTCCCGGGAATTTGCGAATCAGATTTTCACTATTGTCACCTACCCATAGCAGAATATGTGCACCGTTTGCAGGTTTAACATGCGTGCGATGTGGTTTGTTAATTAGCTGCATTTTTTTTTTTTTGCTTTTAGAAAGAGACAAAGAAAAGGTTGCGGGAGATGGTGTCACACCTCCCTGAACGGCTCTCCGTCGCACCCCTCATCACAGGGAGATTATTAGAGGCCGCGCAAACCATTTGCATTTTTGATGTGTGCCGGGTAATGCCAACAGTTTGCTGCTGGGGTTAAGCATGTGGGCAGCATCAAACTTTCCACAATGCGAACCAGCTGCTGCGAAAAGCCCTGTTTTTGAAATCACTGAAGCCGGTCTGTAAACAGCGAGCTGAATAATGCTGATTCAACGGCGAGCGTTTTATGAAAACATTTGTTTTGCGTTACGGCTTTCCATCATGTCACTGAGTAACTGCCGCTCCGAGCGCACTCAGATGACCCAACGCGGGCTCTTCCCCCTCTCTCTCTCTCTCTCTCTCTTTTTTTATTCTCACTTTTGAAATACGGCACCGCAATCAGCCGCGGAGAGAGGACGCGATAACCGCAAGGACAGATGTCTCGGTGTGGGAGGCACTCCATTGGTGAATCATTTGGTGAAATAAACGCTGCAGACCCCTATTAAAACTGTCCGGTTTGTCAGTTACCTGTCACGTTGTTTTCGGAGAGGCACAGAGCATAGCCGTGACATACTTTTTTTTTCCTATTCTGGTGCAAACCGGGCCTGCTGGAGTTTAGCAGCCATAAGACACAGTCAACAGCTTTCTTACCAGCCTATCATCTCTGTGCATTCCCCTGGAATTTATTGACCGGTGCTATCTGTTTTTTTTTTCCTCTCTCTCACCCACACTCCCTTTCCCTCTCTCCTGTGTGACCTAGATTTCAAACTCCACTGCTTTCTTGAAATGTAGCCTTTGAGGGCGTGTTGCTCACATTTAGAATTCTGTTTCAGAGCCTTCGGGAGTGGGGGTGAAAAAAATCGAGCGTCTCTTTTCTTTGTCTAAAGCCTGGCAGCCTGAAAATCAGTCTGAATGCATCACTGTTGTCTCCGCACAAACAAGGGCAAACGCTTTTGTAATAAGCCCTGGTTCTCAGCGCTGTAATGCTAACAGGCAGGTGACTGGCTTTATCCGAGATCATAGATGTGTTCCTTTTGCCTCTCTGCTGGCTGCCTCAAAAGGAGCTGTCCTGTGCAGAACTCGCCAATCGGTGGCGTTAGAGAGACGGGGAAACGCGTCGTCTTGTCATCGCCGCCCGTCTGGCACTTTGCTGTCGTTCAGCAGGACAAAGGGGAGAGAAAAAAAAGGTGCAAATCCAGGTCAGGCAGATGCTGGGAGCTTCCAGGGGTTCCAGGTTGTCCTGTTTCTGAATGAACACAGGGTCAGGAGTCGCGCTGACTTCCACGCTACCTGTTAGTGTGAGAGGGGGAGGAAAAAGGGTACCTTCTGGAAATGTGCTGATGAGGTTGTAATTAAGCCACACAATAACAGGATTAAAGCAGTCAGCTTCCAGGATTCAGGAGAGTGTCCTCTGTTGCAGAAAAGTCCCAAACTGAATCAACAAAAGAAAAGAAAGAAACAAATTATTTTCAAATGTTAGAAGGGAAAAAAACAATAGTGACAGAAATGAATGCTTGTGTGTGCGCGCACGCGCATGCGTACATGTCTGTCTGTGTGGGTGTGCGGTTGTGTGTGCCTTCATGTGCGTGTGTGTTTGTATGTGTGCAAGCATGCATATGTTTGTGTGTGTGTGTGTGTCAGAGAGAGAGAGAGAGAGAGAGAGTGTGTGTGTGTGTGTGTGTGTGTGTGTGTGTGTGTGCATGTGTGTGTGTATATACGTGCTCGAAAGCCTGTTATCTGTGTGTATGTGTGCATGCGTTGTGTGTGTGCACGCGCGCGTGTATATGTGTGTGTGTGTGTGTGTGTGTGTGTGTGAGAGAGAGAGAGAGAGAGAGAGAGAGTGTATGTGTTTGTGTGTGTGTGTACGTGCTCGGGAGCCTGTCGCTTATTTCATCCTCGCAAATTGATTACACAACCCCGGCGAGGAGACGCGTTTGTTTGAAATGCGGTGCCTCCTAATGGAGGTTATCTGGCCGCAGTCACATCTCGCCGCGGACGGATACGTTTATGATGTGGGAACAGCGAGGGGCGGCCTCTGGGCCGCGCGCCGCGCAGATGTGAATGCCATTAAGCAGAACGTATTGCTGAGCGCGGCGATCTCCGGCTCCCCACATGTCTTACGGGGCTGCGCCTAACCGAAAACAAACCGGCTCGGCCAAGACCCATACACGCACCCTGCTCCATACACTCAATAAAGCCGGATTGTTCGGGAACACCTTTTCCAAATCAGGCCCCCCGGTTGCCAAGGCGAAAGAAATGTACTCAAAGCGATTTCAAAAAAAAAAAAAAAAAAAAAAAAGGCAGGCAGCTTAACTTATATAACGTCTGTATGATGGGTTTTATGTTTAAAAGTCTTAAAATAACCTAGACGGCTATTCCCCTGGTGGAGGAAATAAATGAGGTTCTGATATTTCTCCTGGAGTGGAAAATACACCGTGCTCGATTGCCCGGGTTTTATTCGAGGAAGAGAAAAACAGGAAGCAGGACCACTCTCACTGTTCGGCGCATACAGATGTTTGGGGTCAAGACTGTATGTGCCCGACAATAGCCTTGAGTTGTTTTTGTCATTATTTCTTTCCTTGTTGAATCATTCCCTTTGCTATTTGAGGCCTGCTTATTAGACGGTAAACATACTGCGTTTGTCGAAAGAACGCATCGAGAAGATGACTAGATTAAGTAAGGGATCGTGAGGTTCTAGTGATGGCAGTTACGCATATCTGAATGTTTAGTCACTAAGGCTTCACCGCTGGTGTCTGGCAGGGCCGGAAAGTGCTGGAAGCAAAGCACAGGCCTTGTTTTTCTCCTTTCTGATACAGAATCATACAGATAATTTCGTTTTTTTGTTGTTGTTTTTTTTTTTTTAGCTGTCGTTCCACCTCTGAATAATGACTGCAGTTCAGTACACAAAATTAAAAGCAGTGTTATCGCTTGTTTACATCATCAAATAGTGGTTTGATAAACAGGCCTGCGAAGGCATAAATCCCCCCAGACGCATGAGGAACAGACAGATAGCTGCAGGATGATGACATCACTTCATGTGGTTTTCACCAAAATCAGCCAGGGCAATTTTACATAACGTAACATCCCCAGTATTCTGTGGTGACATTCAAAACTGGAGAACCTAACTAATGAGTCATTTTTCTGTTTTGTTATTCAGTGGTAACATAAAACTATTTCAGTATATTTTCAAATGGGCAGCGGCATTTCGGCAGGCACCTGTGTCAGTTGTAGTGGAGAGTATGCACGTGACTTCACTTTCTCTCTAGCTTTCTGATCTCACCATTTTCTGCTTCCAGTCAGCTTGACAATATTCGTATTTATTAGTATGGCCATCCAGTGAGCATCCTTGTTTTTCCTCAAAGACACAGCGCTGATTGTGCGATGTGATCACTGTTACGTATAGTGGGAGAATCTGCAGGTGCTGGGACAGCCCCACTGCCTTTTATTCCGCAGTGGCATCCTAACACACGGATCAGACCTCAGTTTCCATGGATCTGTTTGCAAAGGTTTTCTTTGCCGATTGGCCCTTTTTTTCCTGTATTGCAGCCCAAAGCTGGCTCATTAAACTTTATTGGGAGCGGGCTGGGAGCCGTTCCCCGCTCTGAAGGAAAACCGGGAGTGCGTTTCCGCAATACCTGCAGCACGAGGCGTGATGCTGGGGGATTTTAACAGGGAGGTCATGCCCCCATCCCGCCCACTCAGTGCCTGGGGGTTATGGCCCTCGTCCAGGGGGGGTGGGGGGGGGTGTGTCATTGCCCTCTGTAGGAGCGGGTCATCTACATCAGAGGCCCACTGTCCGCTCCACTGGGCCAAGGTACTAATTGCTGGTTATCCATGATTGCAGTCTGAGGAAGAGTGTAATAGAGCTTTTGATAGCAGGTAATTGGCCCATTAGAGGGCAACCGGCATTATAAATTCAAATTTTCTTATTGTTCATCTCCTTTATTTATTTATTTTTTTGGATTGGATCAGGTTCAGAAGTCATTCGTTTCTAGTCGACAGTAGTGCTTTTTCGGATAATGGAGCCGGCCCTTCTTTCCTTCCACTTGGTACCAAAGTGCACTCCGCAGGTAAAATTTTTTTTTTTTCCTGCCGTGTTTATGTGTATCATTCTTCCCCCTTGTCCGTAGGCCCATAATCCATCTAAAATTAGCCCTTTGTCCAAGGCCTGCGTGGAAGGGCTGGAGACCGGCTTAAAAACATTGTGGGGTGTCTTAATAAGCGCTCTGTCCCCCTGGATTTCTTTTCATAGTTGGGAGGTTTTAATAAGCAGCCGGTCCTCGGAGCAGAGAGCAGCTGCGGGCGGCGATGCCATTTAAAAATGGGGGTCTGGATGGCTTTCCAGGATCGATGCCAACTCGCAGGCAGTGCCACCTCCCGCGAAAAGCCCCACAATCCCCCCTGCTGCCACACCAGCTTTACAGCTCGACACACACATTTGGCGGGGTGGGCCGCCGTTCTGCGGCTGCCCTCGCCGCATATGCATGGTGGGATTTTTCTCGTTTTTTCCCCCCCCTGTTTTCTTTTATATTTTATGGGTTCTGTCGCCAGTTCAGCTGTTACGGGTTGCTTTCTGTTAGCTATGCCCGTGGTGTCAGCCCTGTTAAAACAGCACGCCTCTCCCCTCCTCACCCCCTCATGCATTAAGGATAGCTTCCTGGGCCCGGTTCGTTATTTCGGCGCGGTGCAGGTCTTTTTTTTTTTTTTTTTTAAATCCCCCGTGATTCGCGGGCCGGTCCGTGGGTCCTGTGCCGCCGGAAGGCAGATAGGCAGAGCGGCTGTCGCAGGGAGAGGCAGCTCAGCAGCGGCCGTCTGCTTCTTATGTCACTAGCTGCTGCTCTTTGTTCTCCGCCTACCCTCTGTGTGTGTCAACCCATACCTCCACCAGGCAGGTCTCTCTCTCACTCCCGCTCTCCCCCTGTGTGTCTCTCACTCTCCCCCATTTCTCCCTCACATGCTCTCTCTCTAGCACTCTCACTCCCTTTCTTTCTGTCTCTCTCCCCCTCCCTCAAACACTCTCTCCAGCACTCTGTCTCTCCCTCTATCTTCCTCTGTGTCTCATTCATTCTCCGTTTCTCGCATAAACTCTCTCTCTCCTTTTTTTCTGACTATCTCTGTTTTTCCTCTCTCTCTGCCCCCCGGTATATCTTGTTCACTCTCTCCCTATTTCTCTTTCTCTCTCAGTGTCTCTCTCTCTCTCTATCTCTGTCTCTCTCTCTCCCCCTCCCTCTCTCATTTCAATTTCTAGGTGCATTATTGGCATGACCTGAAACTGCATTGCCGTAGTGGTTAACTAACGCAAGCGTTTTTACTCTCTCACCCTCCCCTCCTCCAATGTGAAAACACTCAGACCATTTTTACAATGTGTGCTGGAGCTGAGGCACCTAATGCTGTGAATATATGAATGTGTTTTTTTATGTGTTAATAGATCACTCATAGATATGTTTGTTAGACTGTAAAAGCTCCTCCTGAATGTCAATTCACAGTGGAGATGGCAATCGCTGCTGAAAAGGAGGGAGCCACTTTCCTACATGACTCTCGGCCAAATAGCCCTTTTTGTGCATGTTTATTTTTCATTAAATATAAATTCCTTTTCGGTGCCTCCAGGGTGTCCGTGCCCGTTGTGAAAGAGGCGGAATACGTCATTGCAGGCGCTCACAGCAAGTGTGTCATCAAGTTGTTTTTTATTGTTTGTTTTTTTTTTTTTTTTTGGGGGATTTTTCTTCCATCAAGACATTTTTAATATACATTTTTAGATATTTTATTAGCCTGACTATGAAAATTAAACATGTTTTTATTCAGGTATTATATATGTATTTTATATTCAGATATGTATTGGTCCCACCCACCCTCTCGGGTGGCGAGGCGTTCGTGCTTTTGCTTTTCTTCCTCACGGATGCCATTACATATCCGTCTGTAAATATTGTCGTAAAGAGAAATGGTACCCCGCTTCTCAGGGCTTCTCAGGGCTTCTCAGGGCTTCACAGGGACCGGGGCTGTGTAAAGCATGGCTGTCCCTGCCTCTGAGGTGCTCGGATTCCCACAGCGTGTGGGATTATGCTCTCCTTGACCCATTGTTCGCAAATCTTCCCTCCCATGGTCTGCTGGTGTCGTTTGCGGGGTGGACCCCTGTGAAATTTGGACCGGCTGTTCCCCACGTTATATGACTTAGGGGGGTTCATATGTTGCAAAAAACTGTTTTGCCCCCCACCGCCCCCACCCCGCCCAAAGTTATATGTAATATGATGTGCGACAGGATAAAGGTATTAAGTTGGTTTTATTATTGGGGCATGATTTAAGCCCTCGTTGTAAAACCATAACTATTATGTCTCTCATTCACATAGGCTATACACCTACACAGAGCCTGTGTAATGGATTTCTAACGTGTGGTTTTTCTGCCTTATGTTTTAGCCTCAAGAATGCTGAAAGGAAACACGTTGGCCAAATGTAATGACCCTGTACTAACTAATGGGTAAATAGCTTACTTGTCACCACAGGCATATGGGAGAAAGAAAGTTACGAGGTGATCTCAGTAATTTGACCGAATACATTTTAGTCACGTGGGGTTGTGCATCAGTTGCGAGTGCAGCGACATGTCACCTCGGGGAAAGCCGGATGAAAGGGAAACTGTGTTTCCCCTGCGCTCGAGTGATGAGCGCGCTGCAGCTCTCTCGGGCCTGGCATTAGCTGCCACCTGTCTGGCATCGGCCGCCACCTGCCTGCCTTCTGATGCCAAAGTGACACTGAACCAGAACAGGCTTTTCTCCGCTCCCAAGTGGTCCCCCCCCCAGTCAGGAGCCTGCTCCAGCGCTTGCGCTAAAACAAAGACTCGGGCCGGGGGTTTTCCAGCGCGCTCCTTTCATTGAAATTAAAATGATTCAGGAAAAAAAAAAAATTACTCTGCCTCAAGACATTTCCGTGACATGAGGGTTGCTGCTTAGATTCGGCTTTATCATCCAAATCACAAGTAGAGGTGTCGCATTACAAGGTTTGGAGTTAAAATTTTTTTAGATGACTTTCACAAGGTTAAATCATTTTGTCCCCCACAACGGCGGTTTTACTGGGTATTGTTTACATGAAAAAATTGTTTGTGAGTTCTTATCCTGACATTTGACAAAAGTGCAACGATGAAACATTTGCCAGACCATGCTTTTGTGTTTCCAGTTACGTTGTCCTTTTTTCAATTTTTTTTGCTTTCATAAGAATGGGTAAATAGCTTACTTGTCATCAACAGCAGTCGTGCAATTTAACAGAGAGTTTGTGAAAGGGTGCTATTTTGTCATCTTGAATAGAGGAGGAAAATAAAAAGATCAATTCTCTGCAGATTAGTCCTCCTTTGCGCAGAAGTAGATCATTTGGAGAAGAAAAACCCATTAAAGGACAATGGCTAAGAAGCTGCGTCTTTTTGTAGGGCTGAGGGAAGGAAAGTAAAATGTAAATGTTCACTCGCCAGAGTGACTGGCAGCTACTTCCGTCATCTAAGAAATATCATAAATAATGGAGACGTCAGAGGCACAAATGTAGTTACTTTTTAATGCTTGTTTACCTGCCATAAAAGAGAACCAATTTGCCTGTCATGTGGAAAGGTGGACCGTGATTGAGAGGCCAGGAGAGCAGGTGGGTGCCTTCCGTATATAGACTAATGGGGTCCTTCAGTTGTCCTCTCTCCTTTTAATTGGGGTAAGTGGCATGAGGCCTTTCGCTCTGTCCATTAGAGAGGAGAGGAAAACCGGGCTCCCTCCACATCTGATAAAGACATCTTAGAAACTCTGTATTACGTGAGTCAGTGTGTGGGAGAGAGAGAGAGAAGGCCCCCACCCCCTTAGCCTTCCGTTTGCTGGATTGCGCAGGGCCTCCGACGGCGTTCGGATCGCCGGAGTGGGGAGAGCGGAGAGCGGAGAGCGGAACGGCTGAGGTGTAATTTTACGAGCCCGTCCTTGAGAGCCCCTTCTCTCCCCCGGGCCTCCGCTGCCGGCCGGCGGGGGGACACTCGACACCACGCTCCCCGGCGGCCGCCCCGTGCGGTCAGCAGAAAGCCGTCCAGACGAAGGAGGGGACGGTGTCACGGCGTCCCGTTTGGAAGGGAAGATAAATGATTTCATATCCCCGCTGCTGGGTGTCTCCGCCGCGCGCTGGCCCGGTTTTGATAGAGGACGGAGGTTCCTCCACACTCCCAGCACAATGGGTGCATTGTTGCCGTCGCCGTGCCTCAGCGAATGCAAAGGCTCCCACTTCCCCTGCGTTTCCTTTGGCTGCGGTCTCTGCTCTGCCTCCCCACGTTTACAAAGGGACCGCAGTTATGTCTTTGCGAACGCGCCTGGAACGTAGCTGTCGCTTTTACTTAACCCGTTAGTGCCCCGGCACCAGGTGGCCACCTCTGTGTTTAATGTTTCCTCTCCTGGTTTCCCTGACGCCGCTTTACCTTACTTTCCAAAGGGAGAAGGAAGCAGCCCAAAACATCCACATGCTCCTTGGCCACTGGCGAGAGCTCTGTCTCTTTAAAAGGGCTGAGAGATTAAACGGGACTTTCCGCAAAAAGGGGACTTTCCACAGTTCAAAGAAAGGGACTTAAGATGGACTGTAATTCCGTGAATTTATTCCACTCTTTATTAAAACCACTGCTGGAACAGCTGATCAAACCATTAGAGTGCTGCAAATCCACTGGTTGCCAGCATAATGTTTTAGTAAGGCCAGACATATTCTTTGAGATTCATCGCTACCACTCAAGACGCGGAGTTCTTTCACCACATTTTTAGCCGAGCACATGGACGCTTCCCAGCTTCCATATGTTTCACATGCAGATGTCAACAGCGTCTCGTGCTCCAGGTCTCCCCAGTTGGAACTTGCATGCTTAGACGTTTTCATGCTGAGGTAATTGGACAATAGGACACACAGTACAAAGCTCCTTCATGGAATGACAGTCGGCTTCGACAGTTTTCTGTGTACTCCGAATAAACTGCACAAACGTGAGGCTCGCCCGGTTGCCTGGACCTTTTGTGTTTCACTCGTGGCATATGCTGGAACCAGCGGAGATGGTTTGAGTGCTGTGGAGAAAATGATAACCTAAAAGATGGTGTGATGAGCAGACGAGGCGTGGCGACCCCGAGGACCTGTGTAATTAAATTTATTTTCATAGTCGATGTTTCTGATTTGGGCCGGCCAGGAAGCAGGAAAGAAGTTGTGTGGTAGATTTTGTTAAGAGTGCAGCAGATGGCAATACATTTCCAGCAGGAAATGTCCCCGTCAAACGCTGAGCTATGACTGGATTTATGGGACGCAAACAATGTTTTAAGCATATAAAGTTCACACAACGGAGCCAAAGTGCTCTCTCTGTGGCGTGAGGCCATGGCACTGACAGGAGAGCTGCAGTGCCAGTGTAGCCCATATCGCATAGAACTATGTTTCACTTTCAGATTATGACCAAAAATAAGGGAAAAATGTACTTCTTGAGGGGGAGTTATAAGCTATTCCATTAAGGTAATTGAGTTTGTTTGCATTGAGTTTTCTACCAGACAAAATTACTGTTTGATTAGAGCAATAAACCCAAATGAACTCTTTTGAGAGTTTTATAGATCGTTCATTGGCTCATTTACATGATCTTATGATTATAATCAGAACTGATTGGTGAATGAATAATGAACGACATAATGGAATTGTTTTTTTGTTTTACTTTTTTGTGCTCTGGAATAAATAGAAAGGAAGTGTAGAGGTGCATTGTGGGTATAAATGATGAAAGTAGGAAGGAAGTGGCAGATGAGGAGCACCTCGTCTGGCACTCTGTCACCAGCTGCCATGCCAGCAGTTCTCTGTGTCCTCTTCCAAACAGCGGAGCTCAAAGTTTTCTGTCTCCCGCCGAAATAATTGATTCCTGGCAAACTCACCGCTCGGGGCCCATATTGTGATTCGACACTACTTGACTTTGACAGCTGGCACACAACACGTGCTTCTCCCTTTTTTCCCCCCTCCTCTGTCTTTCTGTTTGCTTTATCCAGGCAAGCCCAGAGGATGGCTACCTCTGAAATTTGACTGGAGGTGGAATGTATTAACATATATACACGTTAAATGGATCGTGTATGGTGTTGGTTGCATCTGCTGTCTTTTGCATTTTTGTTTTTCCCTTTTGCTGACATTTTCTCTCTATTGAACATCCTCGAAGCCACAAGCCTTGGTTGTAGTTTTGCACTCAGGCAAAAACAGGATGTTAACCAGTTCTAAGGTACTGTTAATCTCCCTCTCTCAGCCTTGGATCCCTGTTATGCCCACCAGTAAAGTCATCCAAGGGGCATAATGGTTCTGATTTGTCCTTACATGGTGCTGTGTTTCTGGTCTTTGGTCTCTAACACAGCAAGTCCTGCATGGCTTTTGATGAAACATGATTCAAATGTTGTCTGTTGTGGTCCCCACAATTATCAGGTCAAAGGGGAAAGGTCACAGAGGCTCCTGATAAGTTGTTGTTTTTTTTTTTTTTGACTGCCTGACATATTATGCATGGATTTTTTTGGAAACACAAATGTCCTAAAGGTTCCTCAAATATGTATCATTTTCCAATTTTCTGTGTGTAAAGTTCAAGATTTGAGTGAAATTTGAACGCTCACTGTTGCCCAGAACAGTATGTTGTCAAGCTAAGTGCAATCAAGATAAAAATGTCTTAAAGGTCAGAAAGGTTCTCGATAGTTTTCAGGATTAATTCTTTACACAGTAGATGACCAGAAAAGTTGACCACCACTTGACTGCCAGTAAAGACGTACCCTACTTTCACTATAGTCTTTCTGCATTGCATTAATTCATCATTAATGCCATATTTCATCACTTTTATATTCCTGCAATTTCCATACACGCGGGTATCTACACATCCACCAGTCTAATATCCTATTGTGCATTTGCAGTCTAGCAGGGCTTTGTGATTCACACTGCATCTTGTTTTCATTTTAAATTTGCATAGGCATGGACTCCAGTGTTGATGAAAGAGAAAGTGCTGGGCGGTGAGCTTGTAAACAATGGCAAATTGCTTTATTTAGCAGTCGTTACATTAGCCGTTCCGCAGGTTTCCTGTTATCTTTAGCCAGCTGTGTCTGGCAGTAATATTGCCTGGAATGTTGCAAAGATAAAACAAGTCTTTTGGATTGTCATCAGGTTTCATAGCTCATCAGTGATGATACTTCCCATCTTAGCAAAACATTTTAGCTAGAGAAAGTAGTGAGCTGAGTAGCTAGCTACTATGTCATGTTTTACTTGTCTGTGTTATCCCTGTGCATGTTTATACACTGTGCAATTTGTTATGTTAATACTAATGTTGTTTTCACCTTTAATGCATATCTATACTCTCATAATTAATTTTCCAAAAACAGACATGAGAAATCATAATGAGAAGCCACAACACTTCTGCGTACTTTCTGTAAAACAAAAGAAAGTGGTTTGTAAGGATATCTTTTGGAGCGAACATTAATTTTTTTTTGTCTCCAGTAATAATATTTGTATTAGGCCATTCCCAAAATAAGGGTAAAATCACTGACTTGAAAATGGCGTGTGTGTTTGAAAGGAAGATATTTTCCTCTTCAGTGCTCTTTTTATTAGCTATTTTTTGTCCAGGTTAGATGCGTGAGAGACTGTTTAAAAAAGCACAGCTGAATAGACAATGGGCACTTTCTACCCAAAGAGCCCTTCAGATTGCTTAACACAGTCTTCAGGAAAGGTTTGCCACATGTCAGTAGCCATTCTGTTTTACATACCCAAAACACAGTGGGTTTATTGTGTATCTGTTCAGGGATGTTTTTCACTACCTTTTGCTGTTAAAACTGTGCAAACTGGTTTCCGTTTTGCAAACTGTATTCTCTTGGGGGAGGAAACGTTAAGCCCTGTGCACCCCGTGTAAACGTGGAGTAAAGGTAGAGTCATGCAATTTGCACTGCATTGCTGCTGCCACCGATCTGTTGAAAAAGTTGGTTTTAAATTGCGAACACCCGCAGTGTGTTTCATCCTGGCTTATTAGAGTGTCCGTGAAACTCAATCTGTGAGGCGTGTAGATGAGACAAAGGGACGCGTCAGCTACCGTACGCCATATAACGAGCAAACACCAAGTCTGTGAAAAACACTTAGCAGGCATTATTATTCTAGTTCTCGGCTACAAAAGCCGTCCCCGGCGCCAGCTTTGAGGAAAAGACCCCGAGCCGCAGCTGAGAGGGGGAACAGCTGCCAAATACACAAAGAGGAAAAAATGTTCTTTATATAACTCGCGCTGCGGCCAACTGTATTTGCGGTTTGAGGAAATTTCTCCGGGCTTGAATCACCGCGAGCTCACTCCTCGGCCTCCGCCAGTGCTGCTGGGGACTCGGCCGTGGCACGTATGCGTGCTCCGCTCCGCAGGTTCAGGCACACTCCGGGTTTTTACAATTAAAAGGGTGCTGAAACGTCGAAAAAAGAAGGGCCCGGTCTGAAGCCTCGCTTCCTCCGGATGCGCCTTAATTAGGCCGGCGCTTTGAGCGGCACAGCGTCGAGGAAGCGTTGCGTCTGGGAAGACGACCTTTGCCTCCCTCTTCCAGGTGTCCCCACGGGACTTCAGAGGAGAGGCCTGTAATTGTTGGCCAGTGTCGGGCAGAACAAGTTCTAGTACATGCTGTAAGAGTTCTCCCTCACACTGTTAGAGTAAGGACAAAGCAATGAAACAGACAACTGCTTTGCAGATGTGTTTATTTCCCCACACATATTGGTCATAGAGCGAAGTGTATATGTATGATGGTAGTTTTGAGTAGTCGTTGATGAATGGGACTTGCCATTTTTGAATCTGAGGGTTGCCAGTTTGAATCTCGGGAGGCACTTCTCTTGAGCGAGGGAATGGTTCAGTAAATATCCAGCTGTATAAATTTATATCACGTAAAATGTGGGCCATGTTGCTCTGGATAGGGACCCCTGCCAAGGAGAGGTGCATAATATATATCCTAGCTGGAGCTGTAGGCCACGCATGCACTGATATTTGCAGTTTGTAACAGTTTACCACTATTCTTCGGGGAGCATTTGCTCCAGGCGCTCTGTGTTTTTATCACTCACTTTTGAATGTGCCTTGAACACATTTGTTGACATTGACAAGAATTGGAAAGGTAGTATTGTAAAAAGTGCCATGAGCCAAAACGGCATTACTCTCACTCACCACGGTGTACATTTTTAAAGCTTTGAGATTCAGGTTCTTAATCGGTTTGTTAAATGTCTGTGTGTGATATACTGTCACTGGCAGAAACGTGGGGCAGGGACAGTCACACGGAGGCAGTATTATTACTCCGACGGCCATCCCGTGAAAGGGTTTTAGGCATTGGCCCTTCCGAGATAAGAGCGGAGTTTGTTTTTAGAGGCGTATTTCATCAGAGCAATCGGGAATCTGATGACAGAAGCCCCCTCGACAATGAGCGGATATGTTTGCTTTTGGAAGTGCTCTGCTCCATAAAGCAGATAAGAATCTCTTTAAGATGTGAGAGCTTGTTTTCACGGGGTGATCACTGAACACTGTTGGATTTGACTGCAGCTGAATGGCTTAGTTTGTCTAAGTGGAGGAGGTCTTGGTAGGTTAATATTTAAGGATAACAGGTGGTGGAGATTTCTCAGAGACTTTTCAGAGTGAGCGCATGGGAAAATTAAGGTCCAGGAGATGGGTGAATTTGAACATAGAGTAAATGTTTCCCTTTTCACGTGCCTCCTTGCTGTGTGACATTATCAGAATTCTGTTTAATGGGTCTATTGTGTTGTGGAGGGGCCTCACAAAGAGGAGCCTATAGGAACTCTTTGCAGCTGATGAACAGCGTTCCAAAGGTCAAACATCTTACCATTCTGACCCAATAACAAGTAATGGTTTGCAATTTGCTCATCATTGTATTCTGGTGGAAAAATGTTTTGATTTGTGATCACACTGGGTTCGGCAGGAAGCTAATCGTGAAAAAAAATGTGTGTTGTATTTATCGGTAGTGATTTTCAGATCGTGTGGAGAACCTTACTGTCGTCATTAAAATGACGTTCTGCTGCATTACATATGTGTTGCTTTATGTAGTGTAAAATCTTCTTTGGCTTTGGCTGTGATAACACTTTTTCCCCTTATTAGTGGGAAACTCGTCCAACCTTAGCGTAATGAGACACCCGTTACACATGTTGTTACTATTTTTTGAATGAGCTTTGTATCTGTTGGGACTCTGTAGTGCTGTAGCATGCAAGATATCAAACACTATCAAGGTGTGGAAGCTCAGCTAGTGTTTTTCAACATGTCAGTCCTGCTGGTGTGTTTCACAGCACGTTTTAATTACGAGGGTAAAGCACACGTTTGGGTGGAGGGAAGAAAAAGGCGAACCATGTGCGAGGGTGAAAAGTTTAAGGGTGGCAGGATTTACATTTGAATCATTAAAATGCCATCTGAAGTCGGCAAGCAGTGGAGTTAAAAAAAAAAAAGGTTTAATTTGGCGGAGCTTAGCCCCCCTGCCATTGAGCTGCTTCAAGGAAGTCGTCAGCATTAACATAAACAACACAGTGCACTGTGGGCTTTTTTTGGGGGTGGGGGGTGTTAGGACGGGGTGGGAGGGGTTGCAGGGGTGGAGTGGTGGAGAAGCAAGGCGTGGAGTGCCAGGGAGGGTGGGAGGGTTGGCACGCTGAAGACACAAAGAGCGCCTCTATTGAATCTGGCCACCTCGTTTCGTTGAAGTCTCAAACAAACCACCTGAGTGGTTCTGTTCCGCTCGAGCAGGCTCCACCCCACAGAATCGTTTCTAAACGAGCCGGTGGCGAGGTCACGCCCGAGAGGTCCGATTTACCTGTGGATCCATCCATCAGGCGGCGGATCGTCACCGGCTGCCTGCATTGTCCCTCCGATAGGCGGGGAATAGGAAGTGCTGATCAATTTTAGGGTGACATGCCTGAGTGACTTCCCAAACAAGATTCAATATTGGCTGCAATGGAAGTGTCTCTCCTTGCTGTTCAGAGGGTCATTTTATTTACTATGTGTTTCCTTTTCAACCCTTTGTGTTCTGTATGTTTCCACAGTTTGACTGTCTGAAGTCCCAGCATTTTGCTGACTGGGTGAAAAAAAATCACACTGTATGACTGCTGTTGCTTAAACAAATGAAATGGCAAAAATGGCAATGGCAAATGTGCCAATAGCAGCAGGTTTATTAGCCTTAAAGAAGTGTACGTTTAAAACTCAGTAGCCACTTAGCTGCTCTGTGCTGTTTCAGTTTTAGCAAACATCTGTTCTTTTGCCTAAAACAAAAGGATGTCCAATATTAAACATGTGGCAACGCTTAGGAACAGAATGCCTAAACAATATAGAATACTGGATTTTTCTTTGGTGGAGAAGATTCCATTAAAGTACATGTGCATGTGCGTGTGTTGTATGTGCGTGTTGTGTGTGTGTGTGTATGTGTGTGTATGTATGCGGTTTCCCTTTTTTACAGCCGCATCTTTTATGACCTCAAGGAAATAAAATCTCTCTTTAGTATTTTATTATCATATTGGTCACGATGTTTGCACACACCAAAATAAAATCTGGAAGCATTAAAAGTAATGATTTTGTTTTTCATGGTTAGCCTTTGATAGGTTTGACACATTTGAGCTGCGGGTCCCCTGTGGTCCTCCCATGTCACTGAAGAAACACAACTTCCGTTTTCCACCCATGTGGGGACTTCCAGAGCCATGATGTCATCTGTGTACGTTCGGACACTGATCCCACAGATAAAACAGCAGCTGCTCCACTAATATTGAGCGTAGATGAACATGGCGTTTTTAAAGGATATTTAATATTTACACGCACTACAGAGAGACGTAAGAAACATGACATTCTTTGAATTTACATTTTTAGTGCAAACGCCTTGAGACCTAACATGCCGTGAACAAAAAAGCTTTTCAGGAAACAATCTTCCTTTGTGACCCAAGGTGATGTTGTTTTAGCTGGTATTTTTAGGAAAACGTATCATTATATTACCGTGGTCATGAGAATTTTACTTTCTCCTCAGAGCACATTTTTTCCACTAACAAAGAGCCAAAAGAGTACTCGTTCCTGTGGCAGATGAGATTCGTTATTTGCCAGGATGAAAAAATAATTCAGGTTAAATGAACCTAATCCTTTTTTGTTTGTAAAAAATTAACTGTGAGTAAAGAAATGGTTCTTTAGGGTTTGATGTGATAGTGTCGCAGTGCCAGCTCCTAGATGACTAAAACAGGTGAGGGATATGAGAACAGCATGGCCTTCTGAAAACTAAGCTCTTGGTATTCACGTGTCTGAATACATTTTAGAGGACTGCGTGTGTCCATTGTTGTCTGGGGGCATCTTTGCAGTTGTTGTGTTCTCAGCTTCAACTGGTCACACAACTGCTGTGTAAAGGACAGTGTTTTACACGGTACTGAAGCACACTGGTCTTTGGAGCACTCTGAGGAAGTAGTCCCAGCCTTTCAGCTCTCAGGAGACATTTTAGCTTGTGGTTGTTTATACTTGTAAATATGATTTTGGCCTCAACAAATCAGCCTTCAATGATCCTGTGAAGAGAGCCATAGAGATGTTTCGCAACAGTAGCTGACCTCTCCAGCGCAAGGACAGTGAAGCGCTTCCTGACGGGAGAATGGTTAACCAGCCTCTCTAATGAGATGTCCTGTTTAGAGTGAACTCCTTTTGATGGCGAGGAGGAATATGCACCAAGTGAGGCAGCGGAAGCGAGATTCGGGAATGGCAGTTAGCACTGCACGCTAAAATGCCCTCCCGCCGTGAGGTGGGGCCTGTAGCCGAAGGGCCGTGCAGGGAATTCTCGGCGAGCGGAGGGGTGATCTCAGAAAGGGGGCTGCTGGGGAACTCGTGCTCTTCCCCGCTTCCTCTCACTTGTAAAAATGACGGGCGGTGGTGTCTGGGAGGCCGTGCAGGAGCTTGCCCGACAAGTCTGGAAGGTGAGCATCTGGAACAAAGAGGGGGGATGTCAGGCCTGCTGGCCCCTCCCACGGACAGAGAATGAGGTCTCCCCCCACCCCCCCCCCCCGCCCCTTCTCCCGTACAGTATCCCAGCACAAAGGCAGCTCTGGCCATTACATTATGAGCTCTGCTCCCAGGGGCCCTGTACTCAGTGACAGCTGGAAAATAAATCTTCTCTCTCTTTTCTTTCTCAACTGAAATGAATCTGTACGTGCGGGGCTTTTGGAATCATTTTTTGCTGATGTGCTCAGGTTTTTTTCCCTCCTCTTCTCTTTTTTCTCTCCCTGCGCAACGAATGAAAGCCTTCAGGCTTTTGTGATTGTTTTAAACAAAACTATTCAAAATGTGCACGATGACTGTAATTATTATCTTTTTTTATTCCCAGCCTCAGAGCTTATCTTTCATCTGGGTGAAGGCTGTCTTTTTTTCATAATTCGTATCATTTTGTTTATTTTTGAATTTGTGTTCGTAATACCAGGCACTGGAGTACCTGGGGAACTCTTTTATTCCGTGACAAGAAGTTTTCAAATTTTCCAGCGTGTTTTGCACCTCTGAGAAGCAGTTATTATCAAGGCGATGGTATGCTTTGGTGTATTAAAAAAAAGGAAATAATTGGAGCGAATAGCGTTTGCTTGGGGCATGCAACGTGATCCTCACCCAGAGGAATTCAGCTCCAGCGTGCACTTTAGCTGATGCCACAGAGAGCCCATCATATAGAAGTTCACTTCTCTGTGACCAGGCCCGAGTCTCTAATTAGTCAACTGTCTCATACAGATGGGCCTCCATCACATCTCCATTAGTATAATGAGCAAGCCATTAACGTCTTTTACATTAGGATGCAATTGGACTAATGCGTCTACCACAGAGGTATCAAAAGGTCTTTGAGCTGTTTCTCCCCTCTTCTGATTTACATCCCTAGGTATCGGAGGGATGGAGGAGTGGATACTGAAGTCCGCCACTATTTCGTCATCCCTGGCTTGCCCTCCCTTCACCCCTCTGAACTTTGAGGCCACTCCCATTGTGCGAGTGGCCGTCGAACCCAAGCACCCAAGTGAGTGTGACCAAACTTTTTTAACCAAATTAAATTAGCGGTGTTGTTGTCCCCCTCCCCTTTCCTCCCGACAGACACAGAATTTAAATTATAATTTTATTATGGTTCATGTAGGGTGAATGGAAGAAAAACCAAAACAGAAACAAGTTAAACTTTGTGGAATTATTAGCAGCAACAACATGATGAGAACTTTATGGCTGAAGTTTGACTCAAACTTATATGGAGCCTATTAGTCAACGAAGAGTTATTGTGAGTCGGAAAAATGCTGCCTGGTTTTTTTCCCCTTTACTTTTCCAGCTACAAAGGGCTCCCTAACAGTTCCTCTTGAGCTGGTTCATGCTGGCAGCAGTCAGAGCTCAAGGCCAATTCAGCTTCTACCTCTTCCACTCTTCCACCTTTCCAGAGTGAAAATTTTCTTACAAACCAGTGATATTAAGCAAATATTATTTAATGTGACAGTCTTCGCAAAGGAGCTGCCCCACTGTACATTTGCATAGGAGCAGTCTTAGGTACAGAGGCCATAGTATGACAGGACAGAAGACTCAGTGACACAGTGGAGTCTGTCAGTGTGATAGCAAAGCTCTGTCCTAATAGAGAAGCTTTGCTCTTTGTCCTTTCTCTTTATCTTAAGTGTACACAATCATTTAGGCAACTTTAGCCAATATTAGCTCCTGATTGGCATTTGTTTAATCTAAAAAGGCCAGGGCCTGTCACCTGGGTAACAGTGGTTTCAGGATTACCCGCTTAATTTATCAGTGTTCTAATAGGTGTGAACAAGCATAATTGTGTTAGTAGTATTTGAAGTGTACTAGGAGTGTGGCAGTAGTGCTTCAAATTCCTGAAAATCAAGTTACTAATGTGTTACTTATGATGTGTAATTCCTATGTCATAAGCTTACTAGTAATGTTCACATTATTTTATTGTACCAGCTTATTGTGTTGTTTCACATAGCGGATTACTTTAAAATAAATAGGCTACTTTAAGCTCCATAGAAATGCTGAGCGTATAAGGGAGTTGCATTTATGCATCAACAGAGAAAAGCCTAAAAATAAAGCCCAATTTCATCCAGTAAAAGCAAATTTATGCAATAATGGAGAGAAAATAATGGAAGTGGAGGGCAGCTACTTTAAAACCCTATTCATAAAATTCGGCTTACCACAGCCACTAAATGCAGGCCGGCCTGCCATCTGCCAGCAGCACGTGTGACACTCCCAGTTCAGCCCAGTACATGAGAGACATTCAGGGCAGGCTTGTAAAGATTTTGCCTTCAAAGGAGTGAGCAGAAATCAAAGGGTAACCCTAAACCCTAACTCTAAAACCCAAAACCTTAGCCCTAACCCTAACCAAACTTAACCCTTGTTCTTATGCTTTTTTACCGAGCCTGTGTGAAAGTAAATGCCTTTGTCAGCCACAAATATGCATGTGTGTGCGTGTGTATCCATCGCATGCCTAGGTGAGATGCCCAAGCTGGTGCGAGGCATGAGGCTGCTGAACCAGGCCGACCCCTGCGCCGAGGTGCTGATCCAGGAGACGGGGGAGCATGTCCTGGTGACGGCGGGGGAAGTTCATCTCCAGCGTTGCCTGGATGACCTGCGAGAGAGGTGAGGGCTGCGGGGGACAGCCTGGGGTACCAAAGCGATGGAGTCTGGGAAAGAGGGGCGATCCGGTGCTTTCAGAGAGAGGGCGAGGGTTGTGGGTGCAAGGGGATGGACCAGCCTGGGTTTAACGTAGCAGTGATGTTTGGGAAAGAGGGGCGATCTGGTGATCTGAGAGAGAGGACGGGGATTGTAGGCAGTAGGGAGTGGGCTGGCCTAGGTTACCGCGGCGGAGATGTCTGGGAATCAGGCGATCTGATGATCTGAGAGAGAAGGCAAGGATTGTGGACAGCAGGGAATGGGCCAGCCTGGGTTACCGCAGCGGTGATGTCTGGGAAGCAGGGCTGATCTTATGATCTGAAAGAGAGGTGGTGTGGGCAACGCTGGCAACTGGAGAACAGACGCGCCAGGCCGTCTCTCCATGAACCTTCCGCTAGAGACACTTCCCACAGACATTACGCACTGATTCATCTACTAATAAGGTCAGCTACTTATTACCCACGGCCTTTACAGCAGTGCCAGACCATTAGTGTGTGTTTTACCAGCTATAAAACCAACTGCAGAATTCAAATGTCACCTCTCTCACTTTGAAACTCATAATAAAGACCTGTTTAAAGATTATATAAAATCGGGAAAGTGTTAATGAACTACAGAGGGGTCTGAAACACACTATACACACAAACCCAGTCTGTTTGAATCTGTTGGAGTCTAGTTTAAATTCTTGATTGTGTTTCATCCGCGGTCCAGTCACGCAGCATAAGAAGTAGAGTGATAATTAGGTATGGATTTTGCTTGGATTTCTCTGTTTATCTATTTTTCTGCAGCCAGCAATCAAGGCCGTCAGTGACTGTTTATTCTGTCTCATTTTCCTGAACGGTCGCCTGCCTGTTTTTTTTTTTTTTTTTAACGTATTGACTGGGTGCTTCCTTTCTTTCACGTTTTCCCTCCGAAAATGTCTTCAGATGACAAAGGAGACAGACAGCGAGCAGAGATAAATTTAATGCGGAGGGCTTTAATGCATCCTCCCTCCTTTACGAGTTATAATTGGCCTGCTTGTCTGAGCCGTAAGACTGGCTGACAGCTGGCATTTGATTTATCATAAAGACGTCAAAGGGCTCGTCACAGCTCTGCGTGTAGGCCTTTACAGAAGCAGCAATTTGAATTTGCAGAGAAGGGGGCGCGCGCGTGGTACGGTATCACAGCGCGCTAGTGGGTGTTCCTTCAGATGGAGCGTCGGATGCTAACAAACCGCCGCCGCTGCCAGCTCCCTCGTAGGCTCCTCGTACCTCGTCGCGCACGTCATTAAGAGGTTCCCAACATCAGCCGAACCCGGCACCTCTGCCTCCGCTGTGAACCTTTCGCTGTCGGCCTACGTAAAAGCCACTACTCTGGTCTCATACCTAATAATGCACCAGCAAGCAGAAACCGTTTCACGTGATAGTGTACGCTACTTAATAGATGCAGCTGATATGTGTAAAATGGGTTCCCGGCACAGGATTGTGTGTCCCCGCACTGTACTGCTGAAATGGATCCCTGGGCTTCATTATTCAGAAGAGCAGTAAATTGCCAACCTGAAATTCCCAGAGTGCATCAGGTTGGTATGTAATCAGATCATCCAATGGCTTCGGCTGGTGGAGTCAGAAATGGAAGGTCGATTGCTCTTTGAAGATGACATTCATGAACCTGTATAAAGGGTTTTTTTAGACATCATTTCACATTTACGAGGTAAGGAGTGAGAACAATGCATAAGCCCCAGTATCTTTAATAGCTTTGTCTGATGTGAGTGTCAGATAACCAACTGCTTTCGCTCAATTTCATGGACGTCCCACAGATCGAAAGACCTGGCTAAGCGTTTCATACATATATATAGTGGAATGACCTTTTGTGAGGACGCGTGGAAAGTCTTGTGTTTCTTTTAACATCCAACAGGATAACCATCTTGAGCCTCCTTAAACTTAAATAGAAATCAAGATGGGAGATGTGCATACCATCCACTTGAGCAATCGCAGACATCCAGTCCAAAGTCAGCGAAGTCACTGCAGTATATACTTCAAAAAACGGCCCAAGACATGCATTTCATTGAACATAAAACCCTGTGAGTGAGGGTGGTGACTTCTGCAATAATGTGCCGCAGCAAGGAAATAACAGAGCCAATTCAGGTAATCGAGTGTTTTCAACAAAAAAAAAAAAATCCCCTCACTTCGGTCTGTACTTTAGAGGACATAACATTTAATGATTATACATTTATGCCATTTGCCTCATTGGAAAGAAAAAATAAAATCAATCTTCATGAAAGCCAGAGTAATCTCTCAAGGCCTGATGAAATTTTAATAATGCAAGGATCAGAAATGAGGTGAAGATTCAGCTTTGTTATAGGATTCCATAGGGAATTCCTGCAAGACTCCTCATAACCAATTTAATTTTGAAATGAATTCTGTTAAGGATATCTTTTACGTATGGACTTTATAGTGTTCACAAATGAGTGGGTCTACCAATGACCAAAAAACATTCATTTTTAGGTAAACGTTTCAGCATTTTTTGTTTTCCTCATTATGAAATTTTTGCCTTTGTCTTGATGTGCAGAGGCAAAATCATTTTTAAATGCATGAATAATGGAGACGATGGTCTCAAATATGTACGGTACAGAGTAACCCACTTCAATTTTGCCAAATTAATTACTGCAAAATTTTGGAACCTTTAATCAGGGTGTTTTTCTATGCCACTGCAAATTATAATAAAGTCAAACATTTTTTTACTCCATGTTGGAAATATTTGTTCATGCAAATTCAGGAAATACAAATGATAATATTGATATCTTCTTGCCTTCATAGTTCTAAATACTCTTATTTCCAGAATTTTGCATGAATTATTGTGTAGATATATACTGGCTGGAAAAAAAAATCATTGAACATGTAAAATGTCAATGCACAGAAGCTAAGAATACTAGATTGATAGGTGGGTAGTTATGCCCTCAACACATAGGTTCCTGAACACTATGGGTTAAATTGTGTTGCCTGCACAGATACAGAGTTGAGCAAAACCTTGCTTGTTAACTCTTCCATTACATTACATTTAGGTCATTTGGCAGACGCTTTTATCCAAAGCGACTTACAAGAGCAACAGGCATTGCTCTTGTCTTCTTTTCCAGAAAACAGTACAGTGCAAGTAGGAGCTTGAATGTTGGTGAAGTATCTCTTGGACCAAGAACAGACACATGTACAGTATATGTACACTCAGTGACCACTTTATTAGGTACACCTGTACACCTGCTCGTTGATGCAAATATCTAATCAGCCAATCATCTGGCAGCAACTCAATGCATAAAATCATAGCCATAGTCAAGAGGTTCAGTTGCTGTTCAGACCATACATCAGAATGGGCAGGAAATCTGATTTAAGTGACTTTGACCATGGGATGATTGTTGGTGCCAGACGAAGTGGTTTGAGTGTCTCAGAAACTATTAGAGTTTATAGAAAATGGTGCGAAAAACAAAAAACATCCAGTGAGCGGCAGTTCTGTGGGCGAAAACACCTTGTTAATGAGGTCAGAGGAGAATGGCCAGACTGGCCCAAGCTGACAGGAGGGCGACAGTAACCCAGATAACCACTTGTTACAACAGTGCTATGCAGAAAAGCATTTCTGAACATACAGCACGTCGAACATTGAGGTGGATGGGCTACAGCAGCAGAAGACCCCTCTGGGTATTACTCCTGTCAGCTAAGAACAGGAAACTGAGGCTACAGTGGGCACAGGCTCACCAAAACTGGACGGTAGACAATTGGAAAAACATGGTCTGACGAATCTTGATTTCTGCTGCAACATGCAGATGGTAGGGTCAGAATTGGGCATAAACAACATGAATCCATGGATCCATCCTGCCTTGTGTCAACGGTTCTGGCTGGAGGTGGTGGTGTAACGGTGTGGGGAACATTTTCCTGGCACACATTAGGCACCTTAATACCAATTGAGCATCGTTTAAATGGCACAGCCTACCTGAGTATTGTTGCTGACCATGTGCATCCCTTCATGACCACGGACTACCCATCTTCTAATGGCTACTTCCGGCAGGATAATGCGCCATGCCACAAAGCACACGTCATCTCAAACTGGTTCCAGGAAAATGACAGTGAGTTCAGTGTACTCCAATGGCCTCCACAGTCACCAGATCTCAATCCAACAGAGAACCTTTGGGATGTGGTGGAACGGGACATTTGCAGCATGAATGTGGAGCTGACAAATCTGCAGCAACTGCGTAATGCTATCATGTCAGCATGGAGCAGAATCTCTAAGGAATGTTTCCAGCACCTTGTTGAATCCAAGCCACAAAGAATTCAGGCCGTTCTGGGGGCAAAGGGGGGTCCTACCCAGTATTAGAGAGGTGTACCTAATAAAGTGGTCACTGAGTGTATAATGTACACTTACACAGTGTAAGAAGTTTCATAGGTGAAATCTGGTTGTAGTTGCACACCTTCTACAAGTAGTTCAAAATGTGAAGGCTTCTATGTTGAGTTAAAAACTTGAATGTAACATTCAAACTTATGAGGTATGTAGTGTGATTTTTTTTTTAAACAAATGCAGCTGTCTGGGTATTGCAGTATAGTGCACACAGATATTAACAAGGCTTTATGTATATTTGGACGTTAAAGCCCATTTTTCTGAAGAAAAATAACCACAGTGACTGGATATGCTTATTTTCTGTGAATGCGCAGGTTTGATTAACTGAAATTGGTGCTCGAATGGCACGAGGGCAGGGAATGAAATCCCCTTCTTTCTCCGGAGGGACTGCTTTTGGGCAGGTGACCAAGCTGCAGGAGACGGTGTGGAAAAAAGCGGTGCAGCCGAATTGGGCAGAGATAAAAGCTTCACTCGTCTGTCGGCTCACACTTTCAGAAGTGTAGCGCTCGCGCTCTGTGAAGTCAGAATCGTTTCCACTGGCAGCAAGCTGCAAAAACAGAAGGAAGTGGAGGCATTAAAGGACTTGTTAGTAATTAGCGAAACAAGCCCTTCTGTAGATTGCTGCGCTCTTTGCAGTGCTACTGTTTTCAAAATCACACACCAGCCATTTAGTCATTTTTTAAAACAGTGACATTAAATGGGTGTTTAGTCACATGAATCAGCCTCTTTGTTCGACTGAGAAAATGTCACAGTTCTAGCACATTTACAATGTGGTCTGTAATTTAAGGAGTTTGATTTTTAAGATTCTGTTATGTTCTCATTCATATTCCCCTCACATTAAAAAAAATCTGCCTCCAATGAGACTGGTCCTTGACATGTTTTGATCTTCAGTACTGGATGTGACAGCTTGATCAAACTTAGTGCACATATGCTTCTTTCAAGGGGAAGAGTTTATAGTCCTGCTGATTTTTGCCAAGATGTGTGTTTTTTTCATGCTGCCTGCTTGTAGTTTTTTACACTGTGTAGCTAGTGTGAGAAGAGCAGGGAAAAAAATGTGCACTGTTTATGGTCCTTCATGTTTTTGGAAGAGGTTTGTTATTGATTGACACTAGCACTTTCACGCACTGTTACTTTGATTAAAGGCAGGGTTTTAGTTAAGCACTTGTGTGGTGCCAGGCAAGGTTAGCCTCTTTGCTTTTAAGCGGGGGAAATGTGCTGAGTGGACAGATTCGCCCCACTCCTGAAGTCTCTTAAGTTCTGTAACGTTTCAGCAGTTATTGTTCCCTTGTAGCTTTTGCCCTGACTTCTCCAGTGGTGTATTTGTAAACACACCCTCTCCTGGCCCGACCCCTGCGAGTTGTAAGCATGTGGAAATGGAAATGTTATGGCCAAATTGATTTTCTTTATAAGCACCGCACTTGTATTGAAGAAACCACAAAGGCAAACTTGGGGCTAAAAAATGTGCATGGCATCCCAATGCGCAGAGATTTCGGCTGTGGAATGTCCTCGCCGGCGCTCGTTTAACTCCGGGACCGAGGTGAAAAGAATCGCAGAGCCCGCGCAGAACGGAATGTGTGTCAGTTAAAGCTGTCAGGTCCCCGCGGGCCCAGCACAGATCCGAAAGGGTCATCACATGACCTGCGCTGGTTCCTGTCAGCTCACACCAATCAAAGCTGTTTGGCAATCAACCAGAGATGTGCGCTACACCACGTAGGAGATATCCAGGAGAGCAGGGCCTCTGCAGACCCGTAGCTGACAGCCTGGGGCGGCAGGGCAAACAGGGTTCTTGAGACTTTACGGTCAGCGCGTTCGCTGGTGCTAACTTGATAACTACATGTAGTCACGCTTAGTAAGGTGAGTTAATGGCATCACAGCCAGCAGTGTGTTGGTGCAGTGATACACAGCAGATCTCCCAGTCTGACAGTCAGACTGGCCTCTGGCTGTTCAGCCCTCAGAAAGAGGTCAGCCACTCAGGAGACATATTACTGTGACATCACATGCCGCAAAGGTGCCTCCTTTTTTTTTTATAAAGTAGGTCAACTGTCAGGTCACATGACCTTGTCCAAGTTAAGTCACAAATTGACATGTATTGAGCTTATTCGTGTGTGTATGATGTGTAGGATAGGAAGGAACGTAAATGTAATTGTTCCAATTTTACAAACTGTACTTTTTAGTTATAAACAAAGGATTACCATTTATTTATTTATTTTATGGGTCTCATAATCAGCACAGCATTACTTTAGCAGAGGTTAAGTGGCCGTCTGTATTGACATGATCCGTGAAAGAAGAGTTTGCTTTCTTGTCATGGCAATAAGGCGCTTTGTGTTCATGTTATATGAGTGTAGTAACTTTTTTTTACTGGAGATGATGTTAGAGAGAAGCAAGCAAAGCGTAAAAAGGGGACCGCAATGGCGGCTGTAAAACGGAGCCCTGCCCAAAGCAAGCGGACTGTGGCTGAACTAAATTTAACAATAACAACGTGCGACTGTTTGCTATTGTAACCCTGCTCCCCCACGTCCCCTCCCCCCCAATTCAAATAATTGTACTGTTGCAATAAGCTTAAGTAGCGAAATAAATACTCCAATCCCAGTTATAAGTCTTGTTCCAATTTACAGAGTAGCGGTAGCTAGTGAGCCGCAGGCGCTTCGCGCTCGGTCTGAAGGCGGGGGAAGCCATGTGGAGACCAAATGATGGACGCAGATTTTCGTAGCGCTGTTATTGATGGCTCCGTGTTTATCGGCGTTGCCAGCGAGGTTCACATTATGGTAATGTGACGCAGCCTTCAGTCAGAGGCGCGTCGGTGAGCAGCTAAGTTATCGTAGCCAAAGTAATCTGTTCGCTTTCTGCCCCTCGCCAACTTTCAGTGAGGGCTCGCCGAGGATTTATTTTACTTTAATCAGAAGTAATGACATGTAAATTCACTTCGAGGCATTCATTTTGGATCTTCCTTTGAATAAATCAGTACATTATTTGTGTGTGTGTGTGTGTGTGTGTGTATGTATTCTACATATGTATTTACGAAAACATATTTCGAGTCATTTCAATGCCAGTGTTCATAAAACTTGGAGGTCTTGTTAAAGCATTGAAGAACTATGAAAAAGGTCTCTAGTGCAGTGATTTAGAGCACCTTGCACTGCAGTGCACTGTGGGTACGTCCATGAGTCCTAGGTGTCACGGGATGTCCTGCTAACCATCACCTAGGTGACAGATTACGCTCGCCTGGATAGCACTGCAGTTGCGAGACGTGTCTAGAGTACATTCTGCGAAGGATTAGCTGGTTTTCAACCTGTTTCATGACTGTCTGTCTCTAAATGGATTAGAAAAAGCCTCCTTATAGTTGTCTCAAAGTGGATAGCAGGCTTGTCTGTTCTGTCTGCTCCAGTTAAACCAGACCTATTAGCGATGAGTCCCGACGGTCATTATTAACTTAATCGTGTGGGGGGGAACCATGTCTGTTTGTCTATGTTTCAATTTAAACAATTGTAGTAATACTAAAGAAATTGGGTTTAGTTTTATCGCTCCTTGCTGTAATGTAATATAGCCATTCTTGAGTGTTTGAATACTTTGTGGGGGAAATGTTTGTATGGCTTAGGTCTGGACTCCCCACAGCCACAGACACAAACACACACATACTGCCCTTAATATTTTAATGCTGCACAGACTAACCAGGTGAGTGATTTAAGATCTAGAGCAAAGACAGGGCTTATATCATTTTTATTTGCTGAAAAGCCTTTTTAACTAAAAGGCAGAAACATGTTTTTATCATTTATGTTGACAATAAAAAGGCAAAGGATTTTTTGAAAAATGCATTTTAAAATGAGGTATTCTCTGAATGCATTTTAAAATGAGGTATTCATCCTGACTGAAAAAGAGTCAGGAAAAAAAAAGGAATGCTTTTGTTGACAGAAGGGAATGGTGGAAAAAAAAAGCAGCCCGGTGATTTATTAATTTTTTCTCTTCTCAGATTCGCCAAAATAGAGATAAGCGCCTCCAAACCAATTATCCCGTTTCGGGAGACGGTGATCCGGCCGCCCAAAGTGGACATGGTGAACGAGGAGCTGGGCAAGCAGCAGAAGGTGGCCGTGATCCACCAGGCGAAGGAAGAGCAGCCCAAGGGACCCGAGGGGATCCAGGTGGATTCCGGCGGCCTCGTCACGCTCACCACCCCCAACAAGCTGGCCACGGTCGGGGTCAGGGCCCTGCCGCTTCCTGAGGAAGCCACCCGGCTGCTGGAGAGGAGCGGCGACCTCATCCGAACAATGGAGCAGTTCAATCTGTCCATAAAGGAGGGGAAGGCCCTGGAGATCAACCAGAAGACCTTGGAGTCCATCCGGGAGTTCAAGGAGAGCCTGGAGGCGCACCTGCAGGGGAGGAGGTGGAGGAACGCCGTCAACCGCATCTGGTCCTTCGGCCCGCGCCGGTACGGGCCCAACGTGCTGCTCAACAGCCTGGAGGGCTACCAGCGGCCCTCGGTGTGGCAGTGCCTGGAGAAGGAGAGGCCCGAGCCCGGCGCCTACAGGGACTTCGACAACAGTGTGGTGAGCGGCTTCCAGCTGGCCACGCTGGCGGGCCCCATGTGCGAGGAGCCGCTCATGGGCGTCTGCTTCTCCGTGGAGAGGTGGGACATGAAGGTGCCCGCCCTGCCCTCCCACCAGGACTCGGTGGAGGAGGAGCCGTCCCAGGATGCACCGGGGCCCACGGACTCGAGCAGCGACTCGGCGTCGTCCCGGCAAGAGGCGCACGACGCGGACGCCGCCGCCGCCGGTGCCGGGCAGGGCAGGCGCAGGAACGAGGCGGCCGCCGCGGACTGCTACGGCCCCATCTCCGGCCAGCTGATCGCCGCCGTCAAGGAGGCCTGCCGACACGCCTTCCAGGCCAAGCCCCAGCGCCTCATGGCCGCCATGTACACCTGCGAGATCATGGCCACAGCGGAAGTGCTCGGTAAGAAGGGAAAATATATCCTATTTACCAGCTGCCGGGTCAAACGTACACAGTCAAAACAGGAGGCTCATAATCACTGAAAAGTTCTTTTTGTACAGACCAGCTGCTGCCAGTACTGAACTTTACTTTGCAAAGTGTGAATAGCTTAGTTAAGGGTTTTAATGAATTGCATTATTCCTACAGATGGGAAACAACAAACTGGTGTATTTAGCTCTTGTGCAGGTATTTGACTCTGGCTACACCTACCTGTGTCACTGAATTTCCTCTCCCACACATTGTACTATGATTGTTTCACATAGTTTTCTGGTGTTCTTGAACATGATACTTGTGTACACAGTGATATGTAAAGGTTAAAGGATATTTTTTGAGACTCATTTTTTAGGTTATCAGTACTAAAACTCACTTGCACTGTCGTCAGACTCCATTTCCAGAACAAAAGCCTGTAAGGTTAGTAAAGTTAGGTTGACAGAATCAGCGCAGCACATTAGCTAACATTGCAGAGTTGCCCTGTTGCAGCAACCTGCCGGCTAATCCGGCTAGGATCTCACCCACTCCTTTGCCAGCGGTGGACAAGGCAGAAAAAATACTGCCCTTCTCCCAGAGCCAATCAGATTGCAGCATTCGCAGAATTCCGTTTGCTCAAACACTAAGAAAAGAACGAAAGGAAATTGGAGTAATCCCTAGAGCAAATTTTGATTTCTGTTTAACATTTTTTGCCAGTTAAGGGTTTTTCCCCATCTTTGGTTACATGTCTGTAGAAACGATTGGCTGCTCACGGCGTACAGGAAATAGTTTTCAGCGTTCCTAATTGAAGCTGCTGTGGAACACTTCTGTTCGAGGGCAGTGATGTCATTCCTCAAAGATGTGCAACAAAGGGCATCTGTCTCCTGAACATGCTTGCCCTGATATGAATCGATCTGCTGGGGTATCCGGATCCTACCCTCCTGAGATTAGATAACCTCTCAGAAAATCGAATACTTTCCACACCGAATCGGACTGCAGCCTTGAGCCCGCGAGGGTCTCTGTGCAAGATCGTGGTTACATGGATAATTCATTGTGAAATTACTGCGTGATCCATCATTTTTTAATGTTACTGCCATTAAAAAGAGAGAATATTCCAGATACATCTCTGGAAAGGAGTGGAACTTGAGAGATTGCTGGCTATTGTTTCCACAATCATTGTGGAAAATTAGAACAGGCTAAACGACTTGGAATGACATTAAAATCTCCTCACCAGCTGCTGTGTCATTACGTGCATATGAGACAGACACAATCACTGAACTTCTCAAAAGGGCGCTGACAACAACAACACGACAGTGATTAATTGTGATTTGCTGTTGTGACAAGCAATATTACGAGCAGAATTTTATTTCATATTGTTTCACAAGATTTAAAAGGGAACACCTTATCCCGAGTTATGAAAGTATTTTATAACTTTTTTAAATGTAGTGCATTTTGTACAAGGTTGAGAGAGGCTTTGCATGCAGAGTAACAGAATGAGGCATACAGCAGCTGTCTCTTTGTCAGAGGGGAAGGGGTCAGGGACAGCTATCACTGCATGTCAACAGCCATTATTTCAGGGCTTAGCTCATCACTTCCACAAATTATCATTCCCATCACCCCTCACAGGGGGTTCCAATGTCCGCACCTCCGGCTATTTTTAAAGCCATTGTTCGCGGATGGAGCGCTGCATCCGAAAGTGTTTTCTTTATTAAAATATTAATATGGGATTCATAAATTGTGGAAAAAATGATTTTTTTTTTCTTATGGTTAGTTGATTTGTTGATTCTTATGTTTAGTTAGTTGATTTTAATCAATCAAGTGTTAATTTTTCCACCGTGGAGGCGATATTGCTAAAGGTCCTGCTACAGTGCTGTCAGATCATTGTCACGAGCGTAGAAAGGCCATTCACACAGGAGTAGGACATTTATAAAAGAGACCCCACACTTGAAAGTTTTCAAGCAAACCAAAACCAGATCAAAACCAGATAAGCGGAATGAATCCTGAGTGTTAAGCCTCTGTACTCAATTTGTACTTGTTTTTGACCATTAGCCCACAAGCTGCATTGGGTTGCATTATAAGTTAATTCACCAGGCTGGAATTCCATCCACCAAAGGAGGAGACTGCCACAGCAATTACTTAATTATTACCATTTCAGTTAAGCCTGAATATGCCTCTGTTGAGGACAGAAATAACTCTGTCTGTAATCTGAAGAGGAAGAGGCTGGTACAATAGACCCTCAGGACTCCCACCTCTCTGATTCTTCCTGATGTCTTTGTTCCTAATGTGGAGTGATGCCCACACATTGAGAGTTTATCTGCTGCCAGGAGCTGCAGTTTTTATTGTTTATGATTATGGGTATGAGTCTGCAGTCATAATTTCTGTGCTGTTGATTCTGTTGTTTGATGGCTCGCAGTGATTAGAAATATTTCAAGGCTGCCAAAAAACACCATAGATAGACTCAAGGTTGGTTGTAGAAATGCCAGGGGGTTACCAATCTTGGCTCCTTGCTAGTTACTCAGTGATAAGCAGTGACTAGCGCTGGTTAGAGGCGCCTGAACGTCTGAACGCTTCTGCTTCCCAGGTCGTGTGTACGCCGTGCTGTCCAAGAGGGAGGGCCGGGTGCTGGCGGAGGAGATGAAGGAGGGCACGGAAATGTTCATCATCAAAGCCGTGCTGCCGGTGGCCGAGAGCTTCGGGTTCGCTGACGAGATCAGGAAGCGCACCAGCGGCCTGGCCAGTCCACAGCTGGTCTTCAGTCACTGGGAGGTGAGTCTGCAGCTACACTTTGATGACCGGTATATGACTCTGCTTGTATGTCCGCAGCTACACTTTATTGACTACTACACTGTGAGTGCGCTGCAGCATACAGCTATAACTGCTGTAACTCAGCCACTGAGAGGTTGATGCACTGTCCAGTCCACAGCTATAACTCAGTCACTGGGAGGTCTGTGCGTGAGTGTGTGTCTGGCTACATGGGAGCTTATGAAGGAAAGCCTGTTTTGGTCATTTCCCCCCCCCTTCTCTGATCAATAGCACAACACAGCCAACATGATGTCGTTTCAATGACAGACAACGCTGGGGCGCAGCAAAATCGCCACGAGGGTTTGCGATCCGGCGGAATGGAACTCTTAGTATTCTGGAATGACACATCCTTTGAAGTGGGCACTGCGGATCGATAAGCCCCCACTCGAAAACAAAAACAGCGTGCGGGCATAATAACGGCATAGCAAGTTATTGGATAGAGATGCAGGACTTTGGACTGCGTGGCTATTGACTCTGAGGCTTACGCATATTGATGTATGGCTGGAAAGAAATAAACACATGACAGTGACAGCGGGCTGTGTTTTTTTGGGTCATGTCATTATTGATCCGTCCCTGACGCCCGTATCACTAATGCTGATGTAGCCAAATCGCATTCCTTTTTACTCCACTCCAGTCTGCAGTATACTGAAATTCCCATTGACACAGTGTTAGTTGACATAGTAAGGGAGCAATGTGTGGACCTTTTGCTTGTGTAACCCCAAAGACCATTTCAGCTTTTTTGCCAGCCATTCCAGCAGCATATCAGTTCAGTCCAGTGGTTTGAAAGCTGGGATGTGGATTTGAGTGTGTTTTGACTCCGGTCTTTACAGCAGGAGGTTTGTGGCTTAGGACTTGGCAATCAGAAGTTCTTCTGTCAAACAGTCCGTATTTTTAACGGGCTACCTTTTCGGCTTGATTTGCAACAGGTCTGGAGCACAAGGAGAGAGCTCCGTATAGCCGTCTCGTTCAAACCCAGACTCGGACTGGCACTCCTGCCGTTGAGGTCTATGGTCAGGAAGGTCGGGTTAGTGCGCCCAGAGATGACGCGGCCCATAAGGAGCTGGACACATGAGCTGACCCACACTGACCAGGGGCCGCCCCCAACACACACACACACACACACACACACACACACACACACACACACACACACACACACCCCCACACACGCCCCTGCCCCCACCCAAGCTGCGAAGTTTGTGAATTAAACATGACTGAAGGTCAGTGCAGGGACTGGGGCCTGTAATTAGACTGCTTCCTCTGGGGTAAGAGAGGATCAAAGCCGCCAGAGACCACATGTGCCGAGGAATTATACCTGCCTTTGGCTGCGGCGCTGAGGCCGGCGCGCTCCGTGCCATATGGTCCCCGCGTCACTCCGGGTAGCGGGTCACTCTGTCTGACACGTCCACCGAAAGTTACAGGGCGACCCTGATATTAATAGCCCGGTTCGCCGCTGCGCTTTCCGTATTTTTAACCGTACTGCTCTCTTAATGTGGCATCGCTGCGTGTTTCTTTGCCCTTTTTTATATGCCACAGAAGGTTCCTGCATAGTCAGTGTTGATTTTTCCTTTCATTTGTGGTCGTTACAAACTTCTTAGCATTTGACAGGGTGTATTGCTGTGTTAATATGTTTTGAAGGTCAAACCTGGTCAATTACAAGCAATGAACTGTCAGTGGTGTCACCCACGTTCTCTTTATCTCAAAGCATGTTTACTCCTGATTGAATTATCAGATTTAATTTTGATTAAGTCCAGTGTAAGAGTCAGTCATAAACACTTACGAGGGCTGATAAACTGTGAGATAGTGATTTTCACTCACTCATTAAAGCTTATAGGTCCAAATTGTCCTATTAGCATTAATGGGCCAATGTGAAGTTGCAATCTAAGTTGCTATATTTCTCTCGATCCTAGTGGCAATCACATTACCGTGATGTGTTAATTAATTCCTTATCATTATTTATTGCATTAGTTCTCTAATATTGTTATGGGTGTGCATATGTAATGAAATCACTTCTGCACCTACGATAAAGCAAAATATCTCTTTTACACACACACACACACACACACACACACACACATCCATACCCACTACCACACACAACCACTCACACACACACAGTCAGGCACACACGCACAGACAAACTACACACACACACACACACACACACACACACACACACACACACACACACACACACAGACATCCTCCCCACACACAGACACATACATTCACACCCATATCCACTACCACACACAACCACCCACGCACACACATTCAGGCACAGACACAGACCAGACACACACACACACACACACACACAAACGGCGCTAGCCTGAAGCTACATCCACTGTCAGAACAAAAGGTTCCTGTACAGCACCAGTAGTTTCTGTTCTTTCATGAACATTTTTCTCATTATCTCACAGAGGGGAAAAAAAAAAAGGTTTTGTCTCTCTCTCTCCAACACATTTGGGTGTTCATTCCCTGCTACAGTACTGGTATTTTAGCCACCTTCAGTAATTAAATCTCTGTTTGCCTCTCCCTTTTAGATTACTCAATTTAGAGTTAAGTAGGTATGTGTTTTTTTTACATGTGTAAATATATTTGTATCATTGTAGTGCTGTATAAAAATGCAGATCATGTTCAAAGTAGTGGTGGCTTTGATGGCTCTTAAAAGCTTATCTGTGTTTCACAACAAGATCTCGTGATTCCAGTTAAAGACAGAGCTTGCAACATTCTCTGTCCTTTTTTTCCCAATATGTTACACTAAATATCTGTATCTTCTAGAAGTAGGAGCCCATATCACTCAGTGTAGACCATAGAGTAGCAAATCTACATTATCCCTCAGTGAAGGTTAATGACATCAAAATGACCTGCACTCCAAAAATAGAAAACCCTGATAGGTCTGCTGTCCTTAATCAATGTTCTGACCAGCCTCTTACCGTTTCATAGGTCTACATGTTACAGCTGTGCTATTCAGTCTGTTGAGTTTTTTTGGGGGGGATTTTATCACTGTGACACAGATAGTAGAATGTTACCCCCGATGTCTATCCTTGACCTAGCTTAGGAAAAAAAAAAAAAAGAAAGAAAATATCACTTGGCCTTAAGGTACCGTCTATCACAGAAAATCCATGCTGCAAAAATAGCAGCAGCCCTTGCCTGAATCACCCTCTCTCACGTCGCTCCTTCCCAGAGACAAATTCATAAGCGTGGCTTTGATAATAAAGGCAGCGGAGAAATGACATATTTGTCAAATCTATTCAGTGAATGTGAGCGAGCGCGCTCCACAGTAATCACCGTCTGCAGCTACATGGGGCTGGAGTCTGAGGGCGGGCTTGATCCAACCACAAGGTCACACAGTTCTCCGTGACACACATGACTCTAATCGTTGGCCTCGGAGCTTCCAGGACACACTTTGCCCCTGCTAAAAGGAGGGAATTAAATTGAATGTTTAATTCAGACCTTACACAGGATATTTTGTTGCTCGACGGGTTCTGGAATGCTTTAAATGGCGCATTTGTGTCCCGAAGAAAAGAGGCCTTATTGGAAATTCTTTTGACTTCTGATTCAAGACGCTGAAAGCTTAAACCCTTGTCTCTTTTGCTCGAAGGGGGAAAAAAAGGCCGTTACCCTGCATGCCCCCCCGGCCCCCCCACAAGCACCCTGCTGTACAAACGTCTGCCATCAGCTCCACCACTTTTCACTCTCCTCCTGACTCCTGCGCTGTGTTCTGACAATCCAATGATCCGCAGGGCTCAGTGTTTTAAGGTCTGCTCAAGACCCACAGTGGAACAGAACCTCTTCCAAAATAACAGCATTCTGGCCCAGGCAAAAAGGAGTCACGTTTGTCTTTGCAAGTGGTGCATTGTTTAAAAAGGACAAGTGCACCTTATTTATCGCAGCACACTTCAGGTCTAAATATATGTTTGTGGTCCATCTCTTCTGCAGCAGCTATGTGAAAGGGCTTCATTTTGAAATGTACTTCATTAAGCATTTGACAGTGTTATGTGTCAAGTGTTGAGGAACTGCAGTGTTCCACAGTACACATTCTTGAGGATTTTAAACTCCTCTGTTATTTTTTCCCCAGGTACCTGTACACGTTCTGTTAAAGCGTTTCTGCTTTTCTTCTCTTTTTTGTGTGTGTGTGGGGGGGGTGAGAGACAATGGTTTTCACAGATCATAATCTCAGTTTCCTTCTGTAGGTGCTCTGATGGATGTTTAACATCTGTAAGAGATTTTGACTTGCATTGTGTATTGAGTATTGATTTGAGTTTCTTGGCCCGCTCGGAGCCAGCTGCTGGAGCAATCAGACAGCCTGCACTCAGTCCGGCTGACATGTGCGAGGGGAAAAAGAAGTTATTACAGGCACGAGTGCAATAAATCCGAGCCTGAGAATACCCCGTTTCTCCACCGGTCCTGATTTGAACATGCCTCTCACTGTTACAGCCGCGGAGAGCGATCGGCTCACCCGGCCCTTCAGGTGCCAGCCGCACGGACGGCAATTAGACAGAAAGCTGCTCTTCTGACCAGTCACATTTTATTAGCGCCGGCGAGGGCTGTCAGGGGTAATGTCACACGGAGTCCCATCATGCCTCTCTGCTGCCAGTTCGAACTCTCGGCGAGGGGTAATGGATGGAACGCCTTTCATCTCCCCCAGACTTGTCGGGCCTTCGGTGACAGCGGCTCAGACACGCGCTGTTCAGTCAGGTTAGAGCGCCTCGCGCACGGTGTATCCCCCACCCACACACACACGCGCCCGCCCTGCGCGTGCGGCTCCCATTAGGTGGCACACGCACCGCCGGCCCTCGCCTCGTTCCACGGCGGCGCCTCTCGCCTCTTGCCTCTCGCCTCCCGCCTCGCAAAGCCAAGCGACAGACAGGGCCGCTAATCAAGCGCCAGGGCCTGGAAGTGGCTCAAGTGTCCGCCGTTCCAGGTCAGCCTAATCTAATTGTCTGAGCCGCAACAAAGGCGGCGGTAATGAGGGCCGGGGCGGCACGCCGGGACGCGCCGCGGCCCCTCTGTCACGCCGCGTGAGGCGCTCGCCGGCCGACGCCACGCCGGCCCTTAATTGCGCCGTGCAGCCGGTGTCACTCGGCATTAGCGGCGTGAAGGATCCCTCGGCCTCGTCCCCCCCGCTCCCCCCCCCCCCGGCCGGGGCACACTCACAGGCCCATTGTCACCGCTCCCTGTTTTGCGCTCGTTAGAAGTCGCCGTCTGATTTAAGCTGACGTTTTTTTTTCCTGCCGTTGTTTGGCAGCAGCTGTGACAATAATGACTCAGGAGAATGATAATGCCGTAGTAATGAGGTCCGAAAAGTGCACCTTTAGTTCGTTTCGGCCTGTTGTGGCCTAATTTGAGGAGTTTTTTTTGTCTTTTCATTGATCCCAGCATTTGTCATGGATTACCAAGCTAATGGGGAATTGCAAGTTGTTATTTACACAGACCGAGAGAGCTCAGCTGTAGATGTGCAAGGTGTTTGTGTGTATTTAAGGGGCTTCCTTAACCGGGAGCATTCTGGGGTGAGTATATACAACCCCTGCGCCACATTCAGTGCAGCTGAAAAGAAAAATGGCTTGTCACTGTTCTGCCCCTTGCCTGGAGACACGCCTCGCAGGTAGTACAGATGAGAAGAGAGCAGGTCAAAAGGAGGTAACCCAAGCCGCCCACACGGTAAAGCGGAGAATAAGGAGGGGAGATGTGATGAAAGAGAGGTGTGCTGTGGGCCCCGGCTGCAGGCGCGGACATTCAATCCCGCTGCGGTTTGAACCCCCGGCCTCAAAGAACACCAGATGCATTGTGACATATGCCCCTCAAGCAGTGCCCCCTGGATGATTGTTGGTGAGAGGCACGGCTTTGCATTGTCCCGAATCTCGCCGTTGTTATCCCCGCCATCTGTCCTGTGGAAATTAGGCAGCTTGCGCCCTCGGCCTCCTGACCAGGTGCAAGGGCTCGCCTGAGCCGGTACTGTAATTGTACCCCCGGACTGCTGCGCGCGGCGGCGGCGGATGAGGTCATAGTGTGAAGGCTTTGTGCGGCGTGGCAGCCTGGCAGCAGGTCTTTTCTTCCCGCTGGAACAGCATGTCACAGCGCTTTACATAATGAGCCCTGTGTGCGGGACGGCCGGGGTGTGAACCAGCGCCTCGGAGGACCCAAGTATAACTTCCCCATTGTTGGAAAAGTAAACGGTGGAACACCAGGGATCTGCTGCTGAGCTTAGCAGTCTCTCTTCCTGTCTTTCTCTCTCTCTCTCTCTCTCTCTCTCTCTCTCTCTCTGTCTGTCTCCCTCGGTCTCTTTCTCTTCCTGCCTTTCTCTGTTTCTCCCTGCTTTTCAGTCTCCCTCTCTCTCTCTGCCTTTCTCTTTCTCTTTCTCTCTCTCTGTCCCTTCTTGCCTCTCTCTGTCTCTCTCTGTGGTCATCCCTGACCACGCCTCCCCACCCGTCAGACTCCAGTAGGGCTAGCACTGCAGCCCTGGATGCCCTACTGGGTGTGCATTTCTCCTCTGGTTTATTGTTATTTCACCGATGTAATAGGTCTTTTGGGGTTTTAGAATAATATCAAGGCTTAGTTCATTTTTCGAGTGAAAAGATTTGGAGCCCGCTACATCTGGAGGGTAAAGTCCTCTGGCTTTTCAGGTACCCCCGTTCCCCTCAGTGACATTCCGTTTGAGCTGAGGATATGCCCTTCTCTGCCAGGCGGAGATCTTTTCTGCTGACAGGCAGTTGGCAGTGTTAGTCAGAGTGTGGCCTCTCTCTCTCTCTCTCTCTGTCTTTGTTTCTCTCTCCCTTTTGCTGGATGTCTTGCTCTGTCTCTGTCACTCTTTCTTGCTCTGTCTCTGTTTCTCTTTCTCTCCCCTCTGTCTTTATTTCATACTCTCTCTCTCTCTCTATATATCTCTCTCTCTCTCTCTTTCTCTATATATATATATACATATATATATATATATGATATATAATTTTCAATTCCTCTCCTCCTCTCTCCCTTTCACAGGTGATCTCCAGTGACCCGTTCTGGGTGCCCACCACGGAGGAGGAGTACCTGCACTTCGGCGAGAAGGCCGACTCCGCCAACCAGGCCCTGAAGTACATGAACGCCGTGCGCAAGCGCAAGGGGCTGTACGTGGAGGAGAAGATTGTGGAGCACGCCGAGAAGCAGAGGACACTCAGCAAAAACAAATAGACCTCACCCCGAGGACGTCACAACACTGCTTATACAGACCAGGACGACCATATGCCTGTTTTAGCACTGCCAAGGGATCAGAGTGGACATTCGCCATTATTTAATATTCATTTCTGAATTATTTATGAATTGTACAAAAAATGTTTATTTTCTCCTAGTTTGCTGTGATAGTTTCAGTGTTCAGGGCTGATTTTCTCATAATTAGGGGAGTGGCCAGGTCATACTGGCCCACGGTTGGTGCAGCCGTTGGGATTAGGCTGGGGTCTCTTCTGCAGCTAATGACATCAGAGTGCCGAGGAAATTCCCTGTGTGCCGAGAAGTAGTTTTGATTCCTGAACTTTTGCTGCACGTTTGGGACATTTACTTGAAAGAGTCAGTTAGAGTCATGCATAATTTAAGAGCTTTTCTGTTAAAATAACGTTCCAAATTTGGTAGAGAAAGTTCAGTCACTTGAATATTAATTCCGCTCTCTCCCAATTGAGTTTTATTATGCACGTTCTGAAGACTGGAATTTAATTTGGCAAACACAAATAGGACATAAATGGGAAACTAAAAGTGTTTTAATTATCGCTTGGGAAAAATTCCATCAAAATAAGCTTGATCCAGCATTAGGCAGTGACTTCTGAAATAGGCCGCATTTTCTTTGATACACATAAGAATGACAATGTGTTTTCAATAATAGAAAAAGCTGTTATTGCAGTGACCACAACCATTAAGACATTATTTTGAAACATTGAAGGAATAAAGGAAAAATGACATTGCTAAAACACATGGATCTCGCATGTTGTGTTGAAAAGCACGAGTGAGCTTTGAATTTTTGCATTCAAATAATGAGTCTAAATTATATTTGATCTGAAGTAACAATGTTCAGATTTTTCTCCCCTGCCCCCTCGCTGTGCATTTTATAAGAAGAGACTGTGTCATCTCTGCATGGCAGTATTCCCCTCCCTTAACTGAATTGAAAGTGACCATGCACGATTTTTTTCTCCTGGGGGCCTGAACTGTAGAAGTCCTTCCGGGTAACAGCCCTCCCCCTTCCACCATTTAGATAATGCGTTTAATTTTGCGGAACCAATGGGTTTAAACTGCAGAAAAGACAAAGCCTTTAGATAAGGCTGTCTGATGTGGTAGATAAACTCTTAACAGATGTAGGAGGGAAGTTCCGTTCTGATTTGACGACGATACGCTCCAGACATCATTAATGGATTAGTCATTATCACAACGTGACGTGCGGAAGCGGGTGGCAGCGGGTGGCAGGAGAAGGGTCCCGTTTGCGTGGAGCGATTAAATTTTCAGTGTTTTGCCGCCGGCGTAAAAGATGGCACCCGTTTTTGTTTTTTTTTTTTTTTTTTTCCCCAGAAGAACAAGGTGCTTGTTCTTGCTATGCTCTCACCTAGACAGAATGCCGTCTTCTATGTTTGCCAATCCACGGTTGTGTGTCTGTCTGTCGGGCTGAAACGTTCCGGGTGCGGGGGGAGGACGGCGGAGAGATGGGAGGTGGTTATCAGAGGAAACGATCTCGCGGAAGAAAACCAAATGAGAGGGCAGTCAGGCTGCTTCACACAGAGCCACACAGCCCGCCCGGCCACCAGCTTGGAAGCGCGTAACACGAAACCCACACAGAGGAGGTCAGGCAGCACCTCTCCTGAGGGAGCGTGGGGGGGTTTGGGGCTGTGATTGATTATCGGCTGATGTGCGCATTGATTGTCGTGCCAGGTGTCCTGAGCTGAGGGGGGGGGGGGGGCTGTGTTCCTAAAGGAGAGGGGCAGCCGGGGTTCAAGTTTGCTCAGTAACATGGAAGCTGTTTGTTTTCCCTCCCCTGCTCCCGCTCTGGAAAGGGCCCTGGTGCTGTCCTAGCCGCAGCTCTGGGGCTGTGATTGAGCTGTTCCTTTAGAGCCGCGGGCTGCCGGTGTAATCAGTGGCGCTCGCTCTTAAGGTGGCTGCGCTGAGTCCGCGTCATTAAGACCGTCCGCAAACACTCACAAACCCCCACACACACCCGCAAAACACGCACACATCAAACACATCACATTACTCTACATAGACTCAGAAGATAGCCTTGTTGCGTTTTGCCACTCTCCCTGCTAAATTGCTCACGGCTTACAGAAGTATTGATTCAGAGGTTTTCTCACACTGATGCTTTCGATATCTAGGCTATGAGGAAGAGGCCCTATGTGCAGCCACCGCACAAGGTAAGCAGTGTGCAGTAAGTAGGACACCGATGCACTGAGTTTTTTTTTTTATCATTTATTCCTTTGCTCCCAAGTCATTTTCCGCGTTACCGCTGCTGGAGGGAAGCGCAGCGAGAGGCGCAGAATGCCCCCGCTGTAGAGCCGGCAGTGCTTCTGCGATGGGGAAATAACAGAGGCGCTTTCCACCTTAAAAGACTGCGAGGCTGGGACTCGGGCAGACGAAACATTAGACTCGCCAGAGGGAGTTCATCCATACATTATGCATGAATCTGCTGAGTGTTGTCTGGAGAGGAGGCTCATGGGAAATGATTGAATTGCACACCCTCTGAAAAGCTAGTCAGGTGTGGTTTTGAGTCCCCCCGGCGTTCGGAGGGCCGCTTCGAGAAGCCTCGCCGCTGTACTAACACAGTTGCATAAAGTCAGAGGGTATTGAAAATATGTTTTTGCCGCACGGCGGTCAGGGGTGGGGTTTTGCAGGTACATATTAACCGCCGCTGGCGTCGTCAGGGCAGGTGGCAGCGGCTCCCCGGGCAGACTCTGTCCCTCATTCGAAATGACTTGTCAGCACGTCGACGCCCCTTTCAAAATCAAAGCCTTATTAGAGGCGCCATACAGGGCAAGTGCTCTGAGCCGGCGCGCGGTTCATGGCGGGGCGTTCCACGGACGGCAAAGTATGCCAGAACAGCGGGGCACAGATGGCGGGGTGACCCGCGGTCAGAGGAGCGCCGGACTCCTCCGAAACCTCGGGGATCGGACCCGAGACCCAAACCCCGGGGAGCGTCATTACTGCCAGGAAGTGGGTCGGACCGTGGAACAAATTTCTTCTCCAGAGCTCCCAATCAATCCTGCTACCTCCACGAGACGCTGCAGAGGGTAGACCGGAGGGATCGCTCCCTATTTACTTCACAATTACTGTCTGGGCACGCCCGCGCAGCTGTACTCTGGGTCTGTGCTGCTTGACAGGTTTGAAAAGAATGAGTATCATTGTTATGTTTGTAAAATATTCAGACACTCATGCAGTGGTACTTCTCTTGTTTGTGTCCTTGAACAAAGACAGGGATTTCTCTCGGGTGGGCAGTGAAGGGCACCTCCCTGCTCTGCCGTGATAGGTCCATGGTCAATGTCATTCAGTACTCCAGACCTATAACACGCTCCCATTACTATGTACTGTCCTTAGATAGGACGATAAGACCCTGACATCTGATACTGCGCTGCTAATTAGGCTGGTTCAAGAGGCCAATTGGCATGAAGTGTTCTTTGTGAGAACAAAGACAAACATATAGCAGCAAGAAGGATATTTGTCAATGTTTCTGGCAACAGAATAAAAATGCCGGTTGTGAGAAGAAGCTTTGTTTCTTTGTCAATTTCTGTAGCACAGGTCAAAAGTCAACACAGGCCATGAAACAGAGAAGTGTTCCCCTGCTAAAAATATGCTCACCAGCCCTCATTACTACAATAACATTAGGCAGAAGACAAAAATAATTTAAGCATGAGGAGATGTTGTTTTTAACTGGGCTGTAGCCTAATCTTGTTTGCAGTGCTTTTTCTTTTGTGTGTCTAATTTCTGTTTTTTTTAGCTTCAAAAGGGAAACTTTGAGCGCCAAATTTAATTGCTATTGTTGTTAGAAGTCTTCCTTTGAGAGAACTACCTCTGACATTACCTCATCGATCTCCTCTCCGGTTCCAGCTCCCTGATTGGTGCTGGGGGGGAAGGGCAGCCAATGAGATGGCGGCAGTCACACTGGCTTGGCAGGGGGATCAGTGCAGCAGCAGATGCTGGCTCCCCCTCCTTTACAAAAGCTTTTTTGTCTGTTACTTTCAAGCCCCTGGAGACCTCACCTCTGACCTTTACCTCAAGCTCAACAGGCTTGCGTTTCCGTTATTTTACATATGGATTATTCCAGGGTCTCCTGCGTCTCCTTTCTTCCTCCAGTGATTCATTAAAAATTGCTGGGAGCATGCTGAGACAATTGGCAGCTAATGCGTTTCACAGAGCTTTGCGCTTGGATCTATTTTTCCAAAGCCTGTTTTGAGCGGGAGAACAGACTGCCGGGAGACTCAGATACAGTAGAAGTTGCTTGGCTATTTCACAGGTCGCTGGACAGCAGAGATTCTCTGCGCAGTGCAACAGAGTATCTGAAAGGTCTCAGTCCTTTGCAGTCTGGTAGCTGTGTGCCTTTGGTCGTTTTAGTGTGTCGTCTGAGCAGCCAAAGTCTAGCACTGTCTTTTCGGTCCCCTTCAGCCAGCCTGGAGCAGGTTTCCCCAGTCGGTCTCCCCCAGTCATCCGAGGCTAATTGCCGAATCGGGAGGCCGACCAGCAGGATGACCGGTCCCCAGAGGCCCCGCAGGTCACTGAAACCCGGCCATTAGGAGAACATTTGGTAGCAGAATTAGCCCAGATTTCTGCTTTGAGTGGCTGTGAATGAAGTGCTATTGAGGGGCGGCTGAGCGCTCCAGCAGGCGCTCTCTAGGCAACACGAGAGCTTCCAGCCATGTCCTTGCGAGCGAGGCCCGGTGCTGGCTGCAAGCCGCCTGGCCGCTGCCGGACACGCTGCTCTGGTCCAGTCTCACTCTATGGGTCATGTTATTAGCGGTGTTTGACATTGCTCTGTCCCCAAGTATCTTGTTACTTTCTGCTAAAACACCTTTCCTTTGTTAACAGGGATGTAGGAAGCAGAGAGGTCAAGAGGCCGTTGACTCTTAATATGGAGGTTTCTGAGAACATGTTGAAATTGCACATGTCCTTAACTCTGAACAAGACAGAGTGCAGACAGATATCTCAAAATGCTGGTGTTGAGGTGCTGGGCGATATGCAGATTTTGCTGTACTTGTAGCCTTTTTCGCCTCTCCTTAAGTACATGAGAAATGTCTTCCGTGTCTGGGGAGCAGAAATCTCCACTCACACCCAGTGCGTGGGCTGACAGGCCTCTTCTCTGCAGCTGTTGTCGTGAGAAGGAGTCAGGAATCCTGCCGGCTGCCTAACCGTTGTGTCTTTCATCAGCAGGTATGGCCTCGGGATGGCTCTGGTGACGTCTTCCTGCGACGGCTTTACAGGTGGTCATTTAACAAGCGAGGAGACAGGAAGCCCTGCGAGAGCCTGTCAGAACGTTCCTCCCGGCCTCCATGGGAAATGCCATTACCTTAGCTGGGGCAGGAAGGAGCACTCTTCCTTCTGTGTCTGCAGCATAAGGGACGTCCCAGTTTGGAAATGCAGGCAGGAGAATCTCAGTTTCCTTTATTTTTGAGCCAGGCAGAGCATAAAATTTCTAGCTCAAGATATTTCAGATGGGCAAAATGGTGCTTCCTAATGCCCACATAACCTTTTTTTATGTCATGTATTGCTTGAAATCTTTATTAACCTTTTTTTGCGGGGGAAGGCTTTAAAGTAGATTATAAAACACTGGGAATCTGTGACATTTGCAGAAGTCAAGAAGGGCCACAGGTGTAGTTTCCTTCCATGTCATGACAGAACATTAGTAAACTATCAAAGCTGGAAGTCTTATATATAGAGCCACCATGCTGGGTACAATCTGTAAGAGGCTGTGCTTGGCTTATTTCACAGGTTTATGCGCTGTGTCACTCCCCTAGGTTTTTTTAGGCTGTTTGTGTCAAAGGAGCACACCTGCACCCAGTGCTCTGCCGCCACTGCACGTCACACGTCTGAGCCCCTGCCTCAGGAGCATGTCCATGAGGCTACCGTGGAGCTCATTTCCACAGAGACGCAGAGCCCTCCACTGTCAGGTGACAGGGCACTGTGGGCAGTCTGGTCGCGGTCAGCTGGACAGAGCCGGCCCCTCGTGGGAAGCATTAATCAAGCCCTGGCCTCTCCTCACTGTGTCCCTCCCTGCAGGGCCACAGACAGGCTAAGAGAGGAGGGGTCCAAGGAGCTCTCCAGTTGTGGGTGTTCGTCTTGATGTTGAGCGTGTCATTGATCGAATGACTGTTACCCGCTTGCATTGTGTGGTGTGTGGGATTTGAAGTCTTGTTGATTTAGATTGTTTACCCTAAGGCGTTTGGCAGTGCCTGAGAGAGCTGGTAAGATATAATGGCTGGACAAAAGAAAAACAAAATGACATAATGGATGGACAAAAGAAAACTAATAATAATCCAACTTTCCAAAAAAAATTTTGATCGGAAAGAAAAAAATATATAGGATTAAGTTGACGTATCATTTCTATGTTTTAGGCATATGTATATGTATGGTTTCAAGCTCTGGAACTCGCCAAATGCAACAGTCACTCCAGTAATTTGGAGGAAGAATTCTAGATCAAATGACATCATGTTCGTCCTCAATGCTTTTTAGCTGCACCAAGCTGTGAGACATTCATGAGATCACTGAACTCAAGCTGGCTCGAAGCTGTGAATTCAAACTACCGGCAGACATCATTTGTCATAAAAATGAGCTGTTTCCTTTTAGATGTAGTATATTTTCTCTGGCAATGACATTATTTTTTGGCTTCCGTCCCAGCCTCATTTAAAGTTAGCTGTCATCCAGGCCCACCAGCGTTAAATAGGAAGCAAAAAAAATGATGCAAAGGTCGAGTGAAAGAATGTCAGGATTATTGGTGCAAACCTTACCACACTTCTGTTGCTGTTTTTCCATGCTACCAGAGAGAATGCCCATTCATTTATCCTAAGACATTGGACAAAATGCCTATTAACCCTGCAAATTTAAGAAAAGAGAAGCTTTAAGCCCATCAAGGGCCTTCGGTGGTTTTATCTAACATGCACCAGTGTAGGAAATCAAACTCAATTATTCTGTGGATACCCACAGAAATCCATAGACATTCTCTTACTAGCCTTAAGGATGTGGCTGCACCGTTTCAGAATTTCACATTGCAGACCGAAGTTGATGTGTACTGCATACGTGAGCAAGTGTGTTTTATATTATCATTTTAATTTATTGCAATCTGCTTTTATGTCTCAACCATCGCTGTCTGCAGATTAGTCTTTGGACCATTTATGGCAGAATAATAAGCAATCCAGTCTATTGGATCAAAGTCAGCGTCAGTTGAGGAGGGTTATAAGATTCTGTCAGCTCATTATATGTTATGAGTTCTGCAGCCTTCCTCCATCTGGCTTTGCATGTTTGGAGGCAGGAGACTGTAGATTTACATATACTACGCAGAACACCCTAGCATTTGATTCCAAATAGCTGTTTCCGTGTTTCTTCCCTTCCAAGCAATACACAGAGTGAAATGTTCTCATGGCTGCAAAGCATGATTTCGCTAATTGCCCTCATTTGTGTCATATGGGGTTTGCCTTACCCTAATTTCAGAAATGTGTTGAACACTGATGTTTGTAAACAGCAATTCCTGAGTTCTAATTCTTCAGTGATACTTCCACTGGAAAATTCTACTTTAATTCAACATTTTGTTCCACCGAATATAATTCAGTTTGGAGGTTTTTTGTTGTTTTGTTTTTCTTTGTTTTGGTTTATTCAACAAGGATTTTGCCACCCAAGTGTGTTCCATTTGGGTAGCAAAATTACAATGTGCGGCATTAACCCTATTCAAGGCAAGGAAACTCTCAAAAGCACAGCTGAATTTCTGAGCAGAGTATTGCCTTAATGCGGTGTGTGAGTGCATTAAACATGCATTTGTCCACTTGTTATTGGCTCGCCGACCAGAGGACGAATTTGTGCGACATGATGTCATTCTGTTGTGGATGAGATGCCTCGCAAGCCTCTCCCGGCCCCATTGGGTGTCATCACATCATTAGTTTTGCACATCGTAAATCACTCACTTTTATCCTCTATGCAAGAAAGCAATACAGATAAGATCACAGAAAGAGTGATCAAATATGACTGTCTCTCTGCCTCCCCTCTTCAGCAACACATGCATAATAGCTTAGTCATAAGACTCACTGGAAGGTATCTAATGGCTGCTCTTGATCTAAATGATTGATTTCCAGCTGACGCCGGTGTCCAGAAAATGTGTGGCGGGCTTAAAAAATATATATGATGTGAAGTCAGCTAGACTTCAGCGTAGAAGCACAAAAAACATGTTTTTGGAAATGCGGGACAAAACCTTGTTTTCAGAGATCTCTGAGGCAAAGTTCCAGACAGCAATAATTCTTTTTTTAAATAAAAATTAGCTGCTGCTTTTTTGTTCAGGGAACTGTGGCTGCTTAATTACTCCTCCAGAGCTTGAGAGGTCTACCTGCGATCTTTAACAGGAGCAAATGCCTTGGCTCGCCGGCTTCTTTGTGTTTCTCGTGGCCCTGCTTTCCTTCAGCAAATTAGATTTTAAAGCCATCCGTTAGATTTGATTTAGGATTTAAAGACCTGCAGGCGCTTGGTTTCCTACGTTGTTATTTTGATCACCTTGTGGTCGCTGCTAATCTGTAATCAATTTGTTTGCAGTATGCAGCCCTGAGAGGCAATTGTGGGACCCGGTTTGTCCGAGCCGAGATTAATGCCTTCTAGAGTTAAATAAATGCCCCCCCACCCCCCGACCAGGTCCAATTACGTGGTCCGAAAAGGGGAATATTTTCCATCTTACTCACCCTCCACTTTGTCTCTTCCCTCTCCAGTCCCCCCTCTCCTTCCCGCTCAGATACGAGCTCACTTTTTTGCAGATGGTTTAATTGCTGCTTTATCTCTGCACTCCCACGCACTTTAACTGTATCTTTTCAGCTGCGCCTCTCATCAAGTGCAAAGAGCGTTTGATTGAAGTGACCGTTGCATAACTAATATTTTCAAAAAATGAATATTGGAACCAGACTGTGCATTTTAAAGAGCAGATTAGTCTGAGTGCACATTGAACTTTCCGCCTGTTTGCACGGAAGCAGAGGGGTGTTTTTTTTTCATTTTGTTTTGTTTTTGAACTAGTTAACTCGCTGTAGTTTGAATCATCACACCCAATGCATGGGCCTGTCAACAGTTTGTTTGTGCTGCCAATCAGTGAGTAAGTGGCTCCTCTTTTTTGACGAAAAAGACAGTTCCCATAGTGATTCATCACTGGGGTGACAACAGTGTCTTCCAACTGGTCATTTAAAGGGGTCTGAAAAAAGGGCTTTTACAAAGCAGTGGCAGTACTTTTCTGTAATTGTAACCTCCAAATAGGATGCAACCAAGAAGCAGCTAATTTCCGTAACTATGGGGTAATTGGAATTCTGAATGCACATAACAGAGAGGCAGTTTTGGCCTCCACAGGGACTACCCTCTGTCCCCTCTGTCTCCTGTGTGTCCCTTGGTCATGCATCCTGGGGACCCGTACGTGACAGTCATTTTTGTCCGCACGCATACGCACATGGGCAGTGGAAGGAACAAAGGCACTCTTGGCCGGAGGGCTGGCGCACTCCTCTCCCCTTCCCAAAACAGTCCCTTGCATGTTTTCGGTTCATGTTTTCTGTAATTGCAACCCCATTTCTGACAAAAAAAGAAAAGAAAATGCCGTGCGTGCTGCCGGCTGTTTTTCTTTTCGTCCTCCAGTGCTGACAAACAGGTTAATACGAGGCCTATTAAGCATTCCCCGCTTAAGTTTCCCTCTGCTGTTTTCTAACAGAACGATTAGACCTGAAATTGAATTCCCTCTCTCTCTCCACAGTGACTGATCTGAGGAGCCACTCTATAGAGAGCGGGCTCTCCCCCTCCCCGTCACCCCTCCCCCCCATCCCCACCGTCCGGCCCTGAATTCTCCCGACTCTCGCCTGTGTGCACCAAGCACTCACGCGGTAATCGCTCCTCTGCAGAGTGTCATCCTCTCAGCACCATATCAAAGCCACTTCACATCAGTCCGGGGGAAGAAGACTGGACCCAAACAGCCCTCCTCCCCTCCAGCTGCAATCTCAAGACATGCAACTCAGTGTCACAGAGTGCTCCGCCTCCAGCGCTGTCTGGGGATGGTGTGTGGTTATCATGTTTTAGTGTGTGAGATGTGACTTAGCCTGCTGTCCCTTTTGATAAATGAAGGGTATTTTCTGTCTTAGCTTGACTGTAGTGTGAACTGAACTAATGTGTTTATTTTTGCTGCTACCAGTGTTTCCAGCTATATCTGCTTTCCTTAATGGATGCAACGTGGGCAAAAAAAAAAAAAAAAAAAAAGCCCATGAAGCTACACTATAGTGAGTTAGTGGAGAGAGAGGGCAGAGTTTATTGTGTCTGTTTTTGGGGTTCTGAGGGGGTGGATGTACAGCACTGTGATGCCAGAGCTGTGTGTGCGTGCGTGCGTGCGTGTTGGAAGTATGGGTGGGTGGGTGTGTGTGCTTGTAGCACTGTAGTGGAGCAGCTGTGTGTGTGTTTGTGTGTGTGGAGGTGGGTGGGTGTGTGCGAGTGGTTTGGCGTGTGTGTGTGTGTGTGTGTGTGTGTGTGTGTGTGTGTGTGTGTGTGTGTGTGTGTGTGTGTGTGTGTCTGTGTGTGTGTGTCTATAAATGTGTCTGTGTGTGTGTCTGTGTCTGTGTGTCTGTGTGTGTGTCTGTGTGTGTCTATGAGTGGGTCTGTGTATGTATGTAGAGGTTGTGTGTGTGTGTGTATGTAGAGGTTCTGTGTGTGTGTGTGTGTGTGTGTGTGTGTGTGTGTGTGTGTGTGTATGTGTGTGTATGTAGAGGTTCTGTGTGTGTGTGTGTGTGTGTGTGTGTGTGTGTGTGTGTGTATGTATGTAGAGGTTCTGTGCGTGTGTGTGTGTGTGTGTGTGTGTGTGTGTGTGTGTGTGCTCAGCACTGTGGTGTAGCTGCTGTGTGTATGACTCTGTGTGTTGTCCTGAGTGCAGAGTAAGATGGTGTCACTTGTGTTGAGAAGAAAAGGAGGACTGTGACCTTGACTTACCACTATGCATTTATAATACTCCTCATCATGGTATCCTCCCCAGTGTCTGATTTTAAGCCAGTGTTTAAAATGAAGCATAACCTACATGGAAATATGTGGAAAAACAAGAATAACAATGTGCTGCATTTGTATAGCATCTTTCATGGTTCTCAATGAAGGGGAATAACCCACCCCAACCACCAAGGTGTAACACCCACTTAGGTAATGTGCAGCATCCATTTTGCACCAGAACACTCACCACACATCAGCTTATGTGCACAGAGATAACAATTTAAAACACCCCAACACTGGTTGCATTTGCTTAGTCCATACATGATGGCAGTGGAAACAATGCTGTTTCTTGTATGAGCTGGCTTAAGCAGTGAATTTTATTTTCTTTATTTCCCACGTGATTGTCTCTGTATGTTCCTGCATGTCTCGTGCTCATGCTACCTTCTGTGTATGATAATGATAATGTGTGGCATAGACAGTAGCAACTGTTTTTTACTACTTAATTTTCTTTGTTCTTTACACAAAAGAAAATTGCGCATTAAACAGTGCTCTCTTTTTAAAAGAAAGGGTTAATTTGTTCACAGTGAGCTCATCTGAATGAGGTGATAATCAGCTGACTTCGTTATCACCATTGCTGTATTCAAAACTGCCTGCACTGAGTACCAGAACAAAAGGAGTTAGTCTTGCAGGCTTTGAAATCCATAATAGGTGTCTCCAATTAATATTAAATACCATATGAAATTTGCATGTTTGCTTAAATGAATGTCGGTTGATATAGAGAATCCAATGCGATGCCTTTATTTTCTCTCCTGTGTCAGAGGCGTCTGTAAATACAGTCTATGGCAGTGGAGTGCAGTCAAACCGTCAGTAGCCCAGTTTAGACCGCATTGTGTCGAAACCGCGAAGAGTTAACGATGGGAGCGCCTTCCCCTCTCCTGTGTGCTCCGAGCCCTGTTCTCCTCTCGCTGCCAGAGCGGTTACCATATGCGCTGATCCCGGGCCAGTTAGCCCCTCCGTCTCATTCCTCCCTTTTTTTTTCTGGGAGCGAGTGGGAGTGCACGTCAGCTAGTGGCTGCACCGCGAGCACACCTGCGCTCGGAGGAGCCGGAGCCGGACCGGGGTGGACCGCTGGCGTCTCTGCTCCCTGACAAGCCCCCACAACCTCCCACTCACACCGCCAACAGCCCCCCCGGGACCGCCGAGGCCCGGGTGGCCCCTCCCCACCCGCCCACCTTCCTTTCTCGAGGGGAGGGGTTGACCGCAGCAGCTTCATTCTTCATAAAGGCAGCACATGCGCTCTTGCCTTCTTTGTCTTACTTTGTGTCCTGGAATACCACAGGGCTAAGGGCTTTTTACCCCTTGTTTCAATTTCACCAGCAGACCCCTTTAACAGCAGACCTTTACCATTACAGCTAAATGTTCTAATCTACAATGATTTACAAACCACAGGGTAATTTGGGTGGGTAGCAGCCTAAATTCAACACAATGTTTAACAGCAATTAATTATCAATAATCCAGTCTATTGTTCATGGGGATATTTTTAAAAGGCTACGTGAACAACACTACATATATAAAAGGGCAAACCACATCTGAACATCTGTCAGTCTGTCACACAGGACAGTAGTAAACAGTGTTGTAAGAGTAAGTGCTACAATAACAAAATATTTCAGCAAAGTGTCAAGAGAGCAGTAATTCCCTACAGTAATACACAAACAAATGTTCTACACCTCGGAATGTGCCCTCAGGTTCATCGCAGCTCATCCTTTACTAAAATGATTTTTTTGTTTTTCGGGTGCCGGCTGAGGTCACTGTCTGTTTCGTAAACGGCCGCCGCGATGTCGACGTCGTTGGGAAGGCAGGGGAGGGGAGGGAAAGAGACAAAGGGCCGCACACGAGCCTCTGGTTTCCGCACGAGAAAGCCGAGAGCGGGAACAAAAAGCGTGTTGTTTTGAAAAGGTGAGCGCGGCCCCGCTCCCCCGGGGCCGGTTCAGAGCGGAGTGGTGCGTGAGCGCACTGAGAGGGCCGCCGTGGAGGGAGCAGGAGGCGCGCTGGCCTGTCCATTAGCGCAGACAGCTGTTAGAGCAACAGAGGTGGCTGGTCCGGCTCTATGTACTGTGACAGCCGAGAGGGAGATCAAGCGCAGGAGCCGGCTGCGGTCGCTGCTGTCAGAACCCCCCCCCCCTCCCCTCATGTGGTTCACACACACACACACACACACACACACACACCACACATACACCACACACATACAGATGCACATATTGGCAGATGGACTCTCTCACACAAATACACTCTCAAATGCACATGGATATGCTCTCATGTAGACACACATCCACATACACGCGCATACACACACACAGACTCACAGACACAGTCTCACACACATATGCACACGGAGACGCTTTTACAAATGCAGTTGTACACACACACACACACACACACACACACACACACACACACACACATACACACATACAGAGAGCATGCCTGGATGCTGTCTCCACGCTACTCTCCACCTGGTTCCGGGGGCTGAGTTCACACCGCAGCGAGACGCCACTGAAGCCCCCACCCACCCCGACCATTTCCAGCCAGTGAGGGAGGAGAGGCGGGGCTGCTCTAACCCCGCCTGCTGTCCGCGATCCTTCTTTCCGCACCACCAGAAAAGCGAGACAGTGGCCGGGTGTCAATGCCACAGGAAGCAGGGCAGGCTCCGAGGAGATGACAGGGCGAATAGCACTCTGTCTGCCTCGCAGACGCACAGGCTGAGTGACACATCTCAGACATGCTACTCACTCGTATCGATGCCAGTCAGTGTTTGATTCCAAACACACTTTATTGTAGTGTCTCTAATGATTTGTCAGCAGAGGGCCTGGGAGTATTGATCGAGCTGTGACAGGTTTACTTTTTAAGTGCCTGAGTGACTGCAAATGCAGGGTGCGAACAAAAGGCCCGTTATCGCATTTTCTGTTCCCAGAAAATCAGGCAATGCGCCACAGCCTCTTTGGCAACTTCAAGCGCAATTGGCAATTTGGTCTTTATTCATCTTTTTACTGTTCAGGTTATGGACGGTTCGTGATCATACCCCGACTGGCAGAGGCGCTGATGAACATTGTGGGTTTCACAGGGAGTTAACAATGCAGGAGCCTGATCGAGTTAAACTATTCATCTACGAGAATGCAGAAGTGCAGTCGTTTTTATTGTGTGCCAGTATGTGTGGGACTCGGCTGGCCTTGTCTTTTTCATTTAGTTGTACTTCTGCCATTATGAATATAAAGTGTGCCATTTATTTAAATGTTCCTTCTGCTTTATATCCTTTTAAAATATGAATCAAAAGCTATTATAACCCCATATTTTATTCCTTACTGTAATGTTTTATAAAGTACAAGGGGACACCTTTTCTTTGTCATTAAAATGCAAAGTAATTTATTGCCTTAACTAATAAGGTTGGTTGAGAAAACCGCCCCTTTGAAGCACAGGGCAAGTGCCACAGCTGACATAATGCTCTGCACTTGGAGGGTTTTTCAGTACCACAATGCTAGGCGTGTCGAGCGGGCCAACAAACGGTGTTCTAGCGCTGCAGTGGACTAAAATTTGGTCTTCGTTGGATACATTTACCTCTTGCCTCGGCACACTGTCTCCTTTTTTGTGTTCGCGCCCGCTACAAGCCTTGTTCTAGATAATGACCAAGATACTGTAAGCGCCTGCAAGGGGAAGGCAATGAGGTGGGGGGGAGGACTCTCTTGCCAGCGACATTCACCTTGAACAGGACAAAGCCTTTCCCCGAATCTCCAGCAGGCTTTATTCTCTGCAGAGCTCCCCCTAGTGACCTAGTTGTAAATTGACACAACCTTCTCCCCACCCACCCACCAAACCTGACCCTTGCCTGCTGCCCCTGCAAAGGAGAAAACTGCTGAAGACCTGAAAACCAGCCACCATCCCCCTTCCCCAAATACACATGATTTGTACCGGCTGGTGTGTTACAACATGGTGTGTGTATGTGTGCTGATGTTGTGAACATGAATCCAACAACAGCAACAATATAGACACGTTCAAAAATGCACAAAAGAGCTGACAGATGATACATAGAAATGCTAGGTATTTCAGTATTTAATATACAATACCATCTTATTTTCCTTCAGTCAATACATCTTGGCTGGTTTTAAACCATCAAGCTACCATTAACCCAAATTGTTTGGAATTTGACTTGACAGCTCCAAACAGTTTGACAAGAATGAGAAGTATTCACTTTTAATCAGGGTAACATCTGCAGTGCTCATTGAGATGGTACAGTCCAACACTCTTTACCTCTGCGGCAGCATAGAATTGATCCTAAGGTCCCAGGGATACGTGCAGATTATTGTATCTCAATACCGTGAGCCCTTTTTTTTTTTAAACCATCCGTTATCGGAAAGCATTAAGGGATCGTTCGGAATGCGTCGCATCGGGGATTAGAAATCATTTTCCTGTCAATTGTGTTTGGAGAGAGCCTTGCAGAAAGCACTCTCTGATGAAGAGGAGCCCGTTATCAGATGTAAAGGGCGCAGGAAGGGAGACCTGAACACGGAGAACAAGCCCTTTATTGAGAACGCCCGGGCAGCGTGCTGGTGGGAGAGCGGGGAGTCGGAGAGGCCTTTCCTGGCTGTCGTCCAAGCAGCCAATCAATGCGGCCTGGAGTCAATGGAAGTTAAAATCTGATCCCCGTCCGTCCACACTGCAGCAGAGGGGATGAGAGACGCTCCTTTGAAATGATACAGCCCTCACAGCTCCATTTTTTCCCCCCTAACCTTTGGAGTTCATTTTTTTTTTTTTTCCTGTACGCAGTATGTGGATGAATCCTCACCCCCACACAGCTGAAATTAGTCGCAGCCAGCAGCCAGCAGGAACTGAATCTCAGCACATCTGAGCGAAGAGGCGGGTGGTTAATTTTAGCCACTGACCCAATTCCATGCTGAATGAAATAAAAAGAAAAAAACTGATTATATATGTGTATATGTCTGGATGTGTGTGTACATGTATATGTATATATACATATATACATTGTGTATATATATGTATACACACCCACACAGAGTCACACACAACATAACCTCTAAGCCCAATCGGCTTTAAAGAGGTTTAGTACCCTCATTACTGCACTGTGATTAAAGAATAGGAAGTTGTTCTTAAAAAAAAGCGTGGCAGGGAAAGTCACAGTGCAGTTAGTCACTTGTCTTTTGGTGAGTGGCGTAAGGAGTTCCTCTGGTAACCCCGCCACCCTGCTGTTTTGGATACTGAAGTTGCTGCATGTTTTAGTCATAGCAAAGAGTCACCTGCATGATGGTGCACGTACACTGTGCTCATTACCTCATCAGGAAGAGAGGGGACTGTTTTCCAGGCACTCAAGCTGTGAACTGTTTGGTATTTTCACACTTTATTTAACTCTTTGGGGTTCGGCTAGAACAGGCGGCGATTGGTTTTTGAATTGCTGGTAAAAATAGGCTGTAAACTTACCAAGAGGAATGCAGGGTTTGTTTGGTTTTTATATTGACCACAAGGCTTGTTGCTCTGATTGCAAATACCACATGTTGAATTTTGATTTCCTTTTTCAATGAGGGTCAAGCTGTTTACCGAATGGCACTTTAAATAGTTGGGTGACTCATTCGCTGACATAATCATGGAGGAGACAACAGTGCAGTCACTCCATCTTGTCTCCCGGAGCTGAGGTGATCAGGTGATTCTTAATGTTATGTAATAGAGATTTTCCAGAATTTCTCCCTAGGAATATGTGGTCTGTCAAGTACTGAAATCTACTTCCCACTAAGATTCTTGACAATGCTTTCACACATGAAAACACCTATGCAAGTAATGCTCATGTTGATTCTGTAGTATTCACTTGCATAGTTATTAGATGTGTCTGGTGAACAAATGCACTCACAAGTAAAGAAATCAGAGAAGCATGTTTATTTTGTTTTGTATTTGTGTCAGCCACATTTTGTATGAGAAAGGTAATCATTTTACTAATTTCTCAAACATACTATTGAATCCCAGATGCAAGATGTCTCTGTCTTCTGCCTTTTACCTCTTCCCCTCAATCCCAAAACAGATTTGGAACTTTGTTAATGGCTCTGATGCAGTACATTTCTGACCCTGCATTATTCTAGATTAGCCCTAACAGACACAGTGAAAGTGCTAATTGAGAACTAATTCAGAACTCACTGCTAATGTTGTGTGGAAATCAGGCTTGCCAGTTTTTTTTTTATCCCCCCCCAAGGAATCTTGTGAAGCGTCCGTGGAGGTAAAGTGTGAATGAGATGAACACCATTTGTCCCGGGGGGACATGGAAAACACAACCAGAGCTGAGTCACTTCCTACTTCCTGCTTCATACACAGACCAGTTCAAAGCAGTCAGGAAGACAAAGGCAGGATTCTTCCCTCTCAACTTGCAGAAGGGGGTGTAATTCAATCCTCCTGCTTTGCGGTTTGTCTTTAACTCTTAAGTTTGTTAATGTGAGCGTCTTTTTGTTTTTTTAAAGATGCCTTTCACAACAGTGTAAGCTTGGTGGTCACTGAAATTACTGGAGCGTGCGTGAACGTGACTTCAGAACTGAACACTTGCTTAGGCTTGCTGTTCAAAGTGCGGGATGTGCTGCAGTGTGGAAGAACCGCGGCCCCGTCAGCTCTGACACATCTGCCTCATGAGGTCCACTGTAAATGGGACGTTTGTTTTAATTCTGGTTGCGTGGCGATCAAGATTTAGGCGTGGAAACCTCTGTGCGCCGGGCGGTTTGTGGGGCTCGGTGCGTTCTGAAGCGTGCGGTGAGAGCGCGGCTTGCGGCTCCCCCGCCTCATTCAGCCGCTCGTCGAACCCCTCCAGTGATGCGCTGCTCATCTCCCAGCGGTCCCTGCCTCCATTCACCGCGGCCCCACCCAGGCATTAATGCAGATGATGACCTCATGTTTGTGCTAAGTGCCTTCAGCTGAACCCGTGCCAGGGCCAAAGGTATTAAGGGTGCCCTCACAGTGTGAGCCGCAGCTGAGCTGAGCCAGGATTTTATAAATCTGTCACTCTGTTTATTTACTGTACTTTACTGTGTTTATTTATGTGTCCGTCCAGGGCGGGACCGCCTCGGAATCGAGTGTTGGTTTAAGAGGATATATATATATTTTATTTTTTTTTTTAACGAGAGGGGGAATTCTGGGGGAAGAACAACCTGGAAGATCGGGGCTGAGAGGAGCGCCGTGGATTATGAGTAGGAGGGCGAGGGAGAGGCAGGGGGTGTGTGTGTGTGTGTGTGTGCGCGTGTGTGTGTGCGCGTGTGCATTGTGGGGCAGCTGCTCCAGCTGTCCTGCTGCTGCGCTGCACGGTTCCTCAGGCGCCTGGCAGGCAGCCAATCAGGGCCAGCGGAATCAGTGCCACTTCAGTTCAGTGTGTCAGCACAAGCAGGGGGCTTGGCCCTCGGGTGCGTCGCTCCTGCATCCTCCCATTGTACCCGCCGAGGCGCTCTGCACCACCGCTCCAGCTGCAGCCACCCAGCCCTGCGCCGCTCTGGCCCACTTCTTCCACACGCGACCCGAGCACACAGACGGAGCCACTCGTGTACCAAAGACTGCAGCCATAACATTGCAATATTTCCTCATCAGTGATACATATTCTCATTTTTATGGTTTGGTCTTTTCATCTGAGTAAATAACAGGACTATGGACCCATGTGCATTGCTGCAATGTAAATGCATGCAATTTTGCCCATGACATAATTTACTTAAACAGGAATTATTACAGATTCAATTACACAATGGAATGAGTTCCATACCAGATAAAGGACAAGAATAAAATCTACCTTGAAAGAGGCTGGTATGCCAAAAGCCAGCACTGTTAGCATTATGTTATGTAAAAAGCATAACATCTGCTCTTTGTTTCAAAGCGAATCTGTCACTGTACTGCTAGAATTCACAGTAGGTGTTACATTTCTCCTCCATAAAGCAAGGCACACCCGTGTGTAGCTTACTGCTGGCAGCATGCTTCTGTGATACAGTGTGGTAAAATACAGGTTATTCCTTTAAGGTGGAAAAAAAAATGTTTACAGGAGTCCTCCTCTTTAAATTCAGATGCAAACAATGGGTGATGTATTACCAGTTCTTCTTGAGGGCTTAATCCCTTTTCTATACTGGGCGCACGCTGACACCGGTAAGAGTGAGGTAAGAATTTCTAAACGGGGTTGTGAACTGCTTTGAGCGCAGGCTGCAGCGCTTCCTGTGACCTGGGTCCGCAGCCATAGGAGTCTGGCGTGTTCGCTGGCAGGCAGCTCAAAAGGGGGGGGGGTTAAGCCCTGCCCAGCTTCCCCGGTTCCTCGCAGACAGCACAGAGCACGAGCAAAGCCCCGCCCTCAGCCAGCAGACAACCGGCACGTCTGGGTCACGCCACGCTAAGCCCCTCTTCCTCTCATTAGAAAAAAAAAAGGAAAAAAAAAAGGCCGAGTAATCGCAGCTAAGCAGCTGGCTAACTTCTAATTCCAAACAGCAAATATCGGTTACAAAGTGCGCTGGCCGTGGAGGGCTTCCAGTAAAACAAAGAAGCGTGATGGCCTCTCAGAATCCTGGGTGTGAGCCTGGTGCTTTCTCTCAGGAGCTGTAGCAATGCTTCCGGGGGCAGATTTTACAGTACATGGTGATACTTCTTATCCGCAGTCAGTATATAAACAATGAAGTTTTTTATCATGGGGGATGAGCTGTGGTTTCTATGACATAGGTGAGTACTGTGATTGAATAACAATGCTGGTCTTGAAACGGCTGCATTAAACGGTAACTGGCAAGACTTGCACCTCTCACCCAAGAACAGAAAACATGAATGTTTTGTTTTACAGCATTCAGCCCAATCAATGGGGGGGGAGACATGCTATCGTTCCTCTTTCTGATGAACTGGGGAACTGGCTAACGAGACTCCTGCAGGGTCCAACGGTGGAGAAAATCTCACCACATTCATGTTATTGTTTTCATTTTATTTTATTTGAACGGCGAAACCATAAAAAAAAAAAGTTTTAAAGCCCCGTTTTAAAAGAATGCTTAACAAGAAAAAGATGTGATCATAAAAGCCGCGCCATTAAGATTGTCCTCGCTGTCATTCCATATGGGCACCAGAATGTCAGACGCATCAATCCCTGCGACTGCTGAAACGGGCCTGGAGGAGGAAGATGTGAGGGAGGCTGAGCGGAGCTCGCAGGCCGCGGCGCGGGGCCACCGCTCGCGGCCGTGTTAAACCCACACAGCCGGGTAGAGTTACACTGGGAAATACAGAGGCTTTGTTCCCCGACATAAGGAAAATCCGACTGATTATCACCAGCCGGGGCGGGACACTTTCATACTGCTCATTTGAATTGACCATTTATGGAGCCATTGGGTGCTCGTCTGTTTTTTTTTTTTTTTTTTTTTTGCAGGCTCTCCTCGGAAAAGGCAAGCATTCAGAGCAAACTGCTTGGCTCAGGGGTGGAAAGGTGTCAGCTCCTGCTCATTTCAGTTGCGTTTAACGTACGACCTCCTGCAGGAGTTTCTTCTTGTCAGCTGAAATGCCAGTTTTGAAAACAAAAAATTGTTGGCTTTTCCCACTAAGTATACAGTAGTATATTATTGATACTTTCTTCCCTGTTAGTCAGACCCCTGTTTCCGTTTGGCTACAGGAATGGAAGCAAGTTGTTTAAATTTAAGACACGGTAATTGTGTCTTAAAAGTTCACCCAACGAGATGTGTGATACATGATTATTAGGCCTACAAAGCTGATTCCAGCTACAGCTAAAGGTCCAGATGAGAAAAAACTCATCTAAAAGCAGACCTGCTGTAAAAAGTACATTTTATTTACCACTAGGGTCAGCGGTACAGGTACAGGGGTACATCCATTTTCCCTTAAGAGAATGTAGAGAATGTATAAGAGCATTTCGCTTAATTTAAAATGAACCACAAGGCCACATTACCTTAAACTTGAATGGGCCTTCGTATGGTAATTGCCCTTAGAAATTCTGTGCAGAGTGTGGTGCGTTTAAAGAGTAATGAAAAAACAATTCCTTTGCAAAAATATTTATCCACTGATCCATAGAGCACTGTCATGACAATGAATAAGCTACACCAAAACGTTTTAGAGCTCATTGTACAAATTCACAATGTGTAAATTGTCCCTGAACCTCACATTTATTGTATCCACAAGTTATATCCAAAGGAACTTACATAACATACAGTTTTTACATGTTATCCACCTATACTGCTGCATATTTACTGAGCCAATTTGTGTTAAGTACTTTATCCAAAGGTACATCAGCAGCAGCCCACCTGGGAATAGGTTAAGAGCCCTGCTGTTCACCACTACACCTTGTTAATGAATACCCATGCCTTTCTATTGAATTAGAACATGTATTAAAACGGATTTTTTTCTCCTCTCCATCATTCGTGATCACTGCTTTCCACATAGTTTTAAGGTGTTCTTGTGAAGGAGCAGGAGATTTTCCCTTTTCTCTCCATGACTTGTTAAATGCTGAGGGAGTATTTTGTTTATGACTGGTATTTTGGCAATGTGCTTAACTGCAAAACCTGCGCTGTGAGACACGGCAGATTGAGCCGTGAGTCATGGGCTGCTGGTGATGAGTCGTACATGTAAGCTGGCTGCTCATGGGAACTCCTACCAATTTGTACTGTTTCTGACGACAGTTCTGTTTTTAAAAAGGGGGCCCAATGCAAAGGACTGGGGTGAAACTGGTTCTTTTCACAAGGCCAAAATTAGAGGGCGCTAGACTGATGCTCATCTCTGATTGAGTCAAGAATGTCAAATGCAAAAGGGGACCTGTTGACTAATATACTTTGGGGGAAAGTAAATTACATTCAGCAATGATGGGATAATTTCTCAGTTTACATGGTGTGAGGAATTTACACAAGAGACGGTAAAAGTCTGGAAGAAGTGTTATGCATGCAGTGAAGAAACAACCAATACTGGTCTCTAGGCTTATCACCAATATGGCCTGTTCAGTCATGTACATAAAGCAGGAACAACTGGATGGACATGGAGAGAACAGAATGTCTGCCAGCACTCCAAGTAAAACTGCAGGTCTGCAAAAAATAGAAGAGGGATTTTCTTGTAAGTAGGGTTTTATTTCTATTTGTATGTCCACTTGCTTGCATGATTTTAAATTACTGTCCTAAAACGTACTGGTTGTGATGTATGGAAATTGCTTTCTTTTCGCCTGCAGGACGCACCATCCACATGTTTTCAAGAGGACTTTGTGGTTGTGAATGAACAATAGTGAAATAGCACCTTAATGGAAGTAAATAGTCTTTCTTAATTCAGGGTATCCCATAGGCCTAGAACGTATTGCATTAAGCAAAGGAGCAGATAGAAAATAGAGTTTGCACAAAGAAAGCTGCTGTATAAGAACATGATAAATATAGACAAAAACGTGTGTATTTCCAAATGTTGTGTGCGGGAGTCTGTGTGTGTGTGATATCCATCTATATTTTTTTTTTTACGTTTACGCGTGAATTTAGTTGACGACGGAACACCATACAAGTGTCAGTTGAAACATAATGCCTCTCCAGATGTTTTCAATGCAGATTTTGGGTTCAAATAGTAATGCGATTATGCTAAAAAAGGAGAATATTAACAAGAAAGTTCCATCCCACATTCTCAGGTTTAGAGCAGTTATATTAGCATACCTATTGTCGTGTAGAAGCGAGGTGACAAAGCAAGTGCCTTCCGTTTAAATGGCTCTGAATTGGGTTGAAATTTCTTTTGTGTTATGGAGGCGGGATCCCTTCCCCCATACAATTCCCGCTGCACGACCACAAAGGGCAGATTTGTCGTTGAGATGCAATGCCCATCGGGAAATCCTAAGAGCAGCACGACCACAATGCCATACAGTTTTTTAAAGCCACTTCCACATAAATTTAATCAGGTTAGTTAATGCAACTATCCACTTCGCATTGGCAGTTATTTTAAAACATAGCACGTTAATGGATGTTGTATAACGTTTTCACATTGACATAAAATAATGCACTGTCGTATTAAATGTTCATATCCGAAATGTTCGGTTCTGAATTGACCTGTATGGTTTAATGGGCCATAATAAATAGACTAATATAGACTATGTATACAAACAACAAGGGGTGATCTCCGGGTGTTCTCTAAGGTTTTTAGTCCAAGTTTCCTATTATGATAGTTCAAACAACTGACTGAACAGATTTCATCACGGTTCTAAATTCTTAATTTGATAATATAGAATTCACCAATTCTATAATTATCACTATAAATAGGAAATATAACATATGTCTACACAACAAGGACTTTAGCATGGCTACGAAAAAAAAACGTATTCATGTCTATGCACATGGAAGTATAGTTGTGGCGCGAAGTTGAATTTAGAGTTTGTCTTCCCCTTTAATAAAGCGCATATCGCACACGATATAGCAGTAACAGTCAGCCGCCGTGTTACACAACTGCCCCAGCCCACATGGTGAAACAAAGGGGTACTTCATTCTAAACGTGTTCAGTCATTTCTGACAGTGACTTAATTTTTTTCTCAGAGATTAGATGGACTGTAAACTCTGTAGCCAGCTGTCAAGTAGTGTAAACATCCAGAGGAAATGAGAACTGTTTGAAATCCACAATTACCTGTAAGTTGGTCCAAGCAGCTGAGCGCGATGGGCGGGGGGTCTGTCAATTTGTTGATGTCACGCGTTTTGAAGCAACTATTTATCAAGCGACTAATTCGAAAATTGTGCAGATTACTTTTATACGTCTGCATAAATTATTCTGAAATTAGCTGTTCGTTTTGTTTTGTTCACGTGTCTTTGCGTGCGTGGAGCAGTACATCAAACAATGAGCACATGTTCGGACATGTTCTCCAACACTCAGATTGTGCATTAATTAGAAGCGTTTTAGCATTAATTTGCAAGAGTCGTGGCCGTAATATGCTAAACTTCATTGAACGGATGCTATTTACTGAGAGACAATTCGTTCTGACAATGTTAATTCGCAGGCTGTTCAAAAGGCGTCTTTTGTCTTTATATGGAACCCGAAACAACAGAAACTTATTGTTACACTCAGTGCTTCCAACAAGTTTATTGTAAGGGATGGTAATTTCACCGAGTTTTTCTTCCAGTCGTGTCATTATTAGATGTTATACGGATGTTTAGAGTTGAAAATACAAAAACAAAGCACATGACTTATCAGCACTGTTGACCCTATACAAACACTAAAACAAACATTTGGGGATCACAAAAGTGAACTTAAACAAAAAGGTGTTAGCAAACTATAATAATCAAAATCATTATCAAAGGAATATAAATGAAGTGTTCTTCACTTAACGATTACTAATAAATTATGCCATGTGGAGAAGACAACAGTGAAAATGTGCCCAGACTCGTTTATGAACCGATAGAGGCTATAGGCAGAAAGGCACCTGATACCAAAATAAACAGCTTTGTCGTTTTGGTCTAGATTCAAGAACAAACACTCATGTTACGAGCTCAAACGAAGACTAACGTCCATCATTGCCACGATTATTAATTACTGGATACAAATTCGTAAGTATCCTGGATTATTGTTCCGCGAGACAACAAAGGAAAGGAGTGTGCCTTTGGGGTCAAGCGTATTGTTCCCTCCCCGGCACTGCGTCTGGCCAATCAGCGCGGCCGATGCAAATACAAGCAGTACCGCACCGTCCCTTCCCAGCCCGTGACGTCATTCTCACATATCCCCCAGTAGTGCTGTCTGGCTGCAGCAAGTCAGACAGAAAACAGAAAAGAGCTGAGTGAGCCGGGAGGGGCTCCTTGAAGGAAAAATTGCCACCGCCGGCATTCCTGCGATTTAGAACTCCGGAATACGCGTTTCTGTCCGTTCGTAGAATTGTGGGAGCTGGGTCCAGAGAACGTCCGCGTTGCCCGGATTTGCACTGATTATTGATCGCCGGGAGAAGGGAAGCACTGACGAGCACTACTGGCTTGAAACCGGTCCCCCTCTCTCTCTCCCTTACCAATCCTACCCTTTCCGTAGTTTCTCCCTTTGTCTGATCTTCCTGATCCCCGAGACTGCAAGATATCAAAGATGCCTAGTTCGCTGTTTGCCGACATGGAGAGGAATGGGAGCAACCAGGGGGACGCCCTGGACGACCAAAGAGCCCTACAGATAGCACTGGACCAGCTTTCTTTGCTCGGCTTGGACAACGATGACAATTCCATCTACGACAACGAGCCAAGGAAAAAGAGCGTGAACATGACCGAATGTGTCCCGGTTCCTAGCTCGGAGCATGTTGCCGAAATCGTTGGCAGACAAGGTGCGTATGTTGTTTTCTTTTTTCCGTGCTTTTGTTCTGGGCTTAGAACCGGACAGTCTACAAGGTACGCTACTGCTGTTGAGAATTGGGTGTAGTTAATTAGTTGATAAACTGTAGAACGAGAGCAGTTGCTCCTCGCCGCACTGCCACTTCAGTCCTCGGCGAAACAAAGGCTCATGTACAAATACTTGCCGTATCTCTCAAACAAAGAGACAACTGGACGGGTCCTAAGAATACAACCGACACTCCACGCTCCTTTTGTTGTGTTGTGGCATTGTGTCCCACTTACTGTCTATTCGGTAACGAATTGTCTTTTTTCAGCTCTACTAATAGCCTTCCTGATCCATTTTTATAAAACTACACAAACACTAAAGGATCGGACCCGAAACAAACGTCGGACATAACCTATACATATGTGTCTTAAAGAATAAAAGTTGCGCATGCCAGAGAATTTTGTGCATTTAATGCTACTGTTGCTGTGCAAAATAAGGTAGCTAGCTGCCTATGAAAAACACCTGGATGCTGCATGCATTTCTCCTTGTGCTATTTTTGGACATCTGCGGTTGAATTGAACTGCTGTACGTCAGGATACCGGAGCATGTGGTTTTAATTTGTCCAGTGCAAATATGAGCGAATTAGTGAGTGCATGGGTATCTAAACGAAACGCAAGTACACCTCTGCTTCGACCAGCAGGCATTTTGAGCGTTGTTTTTTTTATCATTGTTTCATTATCTATGCAGAAATTTAAAACGATTGTCTTTCTCAAACATAGGTTGCAAAATCAAAGCCTTGCGAGCAAAGACCAACACCTATATCAAGACTCCAGTGCGCGGAGAGGAACCAGTCTTTGTTGTGACAGGCAGAAGGGAGGATGTGGCGATGGCTAGAAGGGAGATCATCTCAGCTGCTGAGCATTTCTCCATGATCCGAGCCTCCAGGAACAAAAACACCAGCCTGAATGGGAGTGGCACGGTGCCCGGGCCGCCAAACCTCCCGGGACAGACCACCATTCAGGTGCGGGTGCCCTACAGGGTTGTGGGCTTGGTGGTGGGGCCCAAGGGAGCGACCATCAAGCGCATCCAGCAGCAGACGCACACCTATATCGTCACGCCCAGCCGCGACAAGGAGCCGGTCTTCGAGGTGACAGGCATGCCGGAGAACGTGGACCGCGCCAGGGAGGAGATCGAAGCACACATCGCCATGCGCACGGGGGGCCTCATCGAGCTGACGGACGAGAACGACTTCCACGCCAACGGCACCGACGTCGGCTTCGACCTGCACGGCCACGGGAGCCTGTGGAGCAAGCCCACCTCCAGCGTGACCCCCACATCCGGGCGCAAGCCCTTCTCCAACTACCGCAACGACAGCTCCAGCTCCCTGGGCAGCGCCTCCACCGACTCCTACTTCGGCAACAACAGCGGCTCCAGGCTGGCCGACTACAGCCCCCCAAGCCCTGCCCTGAGCTACACCGCCTCCAACAACGGCAACAACAACAACAACGTCAACGTGAACGGCAACGGATTTGTCTACGGAAGCGACGTCATTTCGCCCGATTGCACTGACTTGGCTTTCGAGTCCTCGCCGGGGTTCGACGCCACACCGGCCCCCCCTGGCCTGGTCTGGTCGCAGTATGACCGCGGCGTCGCCCCCTCCGGCGGCTCCACCTCCGCCATCTTTGCCGCCAATGCTTCCGCCAACGCCAACGGGATGATTGTGAACCAGAGGCGGGCCAACGGTGTGGGCTGCACCGCCCAGCCCAGGCTGTCCCCGCCCCTGCACCATGTCAACGGGGCCTCTGAGCACCCGCTGGCCCGCAGAGTGCGCAGCGACCCCGGGGGCGGCACCCTCACTTTCCCCGGCTACTCCCCTGGCGGCCTGTCCAACGGCATCGCCTCCCTCTCGGGCCCCCACCTGCCCGGAGTGCCCTCCGACTCCTCCGCCTCCTCATCCTCCAGCTCCTCGTCCAGCTCCTCCTCGGGCACCAGCAGGAAGGGCAGCCGGGACTGCTCGGTGTGCTTCGAGAGCGAGGTCATCGCCGCCCTCGTCCCCTGCGGCCACAACCTGTTCTGCATGGAGTGTGCGAATCGTATCTGTGAGAAAAATGAGCCCAAATGTCCTGTCTGTCACGCTGCAGTTACTCAGGCTATACGTATATTTTCATAAGATGTATCCCAGCTCTGACAGCAAACAGCCACAAACTCTTATACTGCATTATAAAGACATAATAACACATGTATGTACGTAAATTGTACATATACATATGTATGTAAAGCTGCAGTATCCAAAAAGGGACACCCTTCAGGGCTCCATTGTCATTGTTTATAATGTACTGTAGCGTGGGAAAATATTTTCAACATCTAATGCATGTTCTAAATATTAAAGCATAGTAATTAATAGTTCTAGTAAACTGTACACAATATTTATGAAGTCACAAAAGTGAGAGCGAGCAAGTCTGAGGTACTTAAATCATGTTAGTTACAGACAGTAAGGAAGACACCCCCTCCAGTTTTACTGCTCGAATGTACTGGTAGCAGAGCCAATGCTTAAGGACTTTGGAGGGCTTTAAGAAAACAGGATTATTGATTTTAAAAGGAAAGATACTGCAGCTTAAGTTCAAAAGAACAGTAATGGGAAGCAACAACATATCCTACATATATATGTATAGATAAAAAATTCCACAAGTTTAAAGTTTTAAATATTAATTACATTAATACAGATTGAAGTATTTTATTCTTTTTTGACTTGAAAGATTATATTTCGTATTGCAAAAATGTTTACAAATATTTTAATTTAAGTTCAGTGAACTTTTTGTAGCTGGGTTAAATATCGTTTATTTTTTAGTATGGCCTTATGGCGAAGAACACTGTATTATTTTAATATCACACTATTGTGGGTTAAAATTCAAGCCACAAATGTGTATTGCATTAAACAGTATTCTGTTGGGATGGAGGTTTTATAGGTTCAGCAAAAAATGTCTTTTAAATCCGCTTCACCCAGCATATTTTTTATTCAGTAATATAAAGCATATTTTATTCTATATTATTACAAAACATGAAATGTATAAAACTTAGTAAATCAAACAAAAAGGAACCGTTTATGCTTTCTAAAATTTGTATGAATTAGATTCCAGTGGGAATTACAGAGTTCTGTTGCACCACTATAGTTTTAGTATTTCTATTTTAATACATTTGTTTACCACTTGTTTATGTATATGTAGGTGAAGTTACTTGAGCGTAAATGTACTTTATTGAGCAAAGTTTAAGAACAAAGTATATTTTATTTTATGATAAAGGGCCTTTAACCTCATGGTCAAATACTAATATTATATTTGCTGAAACAAGATTTGAAAATGTATCAAGAGTTTTATTTTTCTGACATTTAAAGTTCTACACGATAAAGGTAAAACTTAAGTAATGGTGCTACTTCATGTTTTTTTAAGTATTTCTATATAAATACAATAAAAATGGTACATGAAATGAGTGTGTGCTTTCATTATTAACTGGTCCTCTCTGTGTGCCCTGCTTGAAGCATGTCTTTATGTAGTGTCACTGTTCTGTGTTTTGAAAAGAGGGATTTCTGTGTGGTTATTTATGTTTCTTGAAGGGGGTGTCGACAGAAGAGGGACGTGTTTTTGCAGTGGTAGGGGTTGTCCTTTTCTCCTCTACCTCCCATACGTCTTTTGCAATAATAGTTTGTTCCTGGAGGATTTCCAGTCAGCATGAAGAACCAACTGTATTGGTACAAACAAAGCTCTGGGATTTTCAGCAGGCCATCTCAGAAGCTGAAAACCAGTTTTGCTCATCTGGAGTTCCATGTTAGGAGTCCTTTAGTTTTTGTGAGCTTTTGTGTTAATGTAAAACATGTTGCAAAAGCTTATTGAAGAGTTATGGTTTGTGCTTGCCATTTTTTTAATCTGCTGCAGAATGCTTGGGCGCAAGCTTCTGAAAATGTGAAAACTGGTAGTAGTAAGTTTTAGTTAAATCAGTTTTAGGGATCCCATATCACCACTTGCAGAGATCTTTGAATACCATTTTCTGCAAGTTAGTCAGGCGTTTATGTATCAATCAACCCAATTTCATGCAAAAAGAGAAGTTTGTATGAATGATTGTGTCTCTGCATGTGGATTCTGAGTTAGTCTCTGATTTTATGCATGTGGTAAATCACCAGCTATCTAATGCAATGTGGTTTTCTTGGAAAGTTTGTGGCGTATAAACATATTCTCTGCGGCAAGATTGTAAATATAGAGAAAACAGCCCTTAATGATAAGTTTAAAATGGAAATATCCAAAAGCAGACTTCAGAAATTGGCCTCATAAACCATACTATTAGGAAACAATTCCAGCCCTTTAAAAAAAACAGCTGACAAGTATTTTATCAAAATGCATAACACATGATTCACTTCTAGTTGCAACAGTTCTTTTTTGGAAAAGGAAACATGAAAAAATACATCTTTATTGAAGTCTGCCTCAAGCTTTTTCTTGAGATTTGCTTTCTGTTTAACCCTGTCCTCATGTCACCCTCCTGTGTCTTATGGAACACTTTGCCAGGGATACTATGAGGGCTCCTGCAGTTCTAAATAATGGCAAAATAATCAATGATTGCTCCCCTTGCTTGTCATAACAGGGCTCATCCAATTGGATCTTACCAGGGAAGCCCCTGTTGAAAACACGTCTAACCTAAATGTTTGCTGTGTGTTAGCTATGAGACGTCAGGGGAAGGAGGTCAGGCCTCATCTATTTTTAAAATAAAGCTTAGGCCATTTGGCTAAGAACATGTCTGTAGTCCTGACTGCATTACCAAGAGAAATGCAACGCATTATTGTCTGCCATCCAGAGGCCCTGGTCTAAAATAAGAAACCGGGGCGTGATATTACACAGTAGTCAATGCACCCAAACCAAAAAAAAAAGAAGGAACACACTGAATGGGCTGTTATCTTTTATTCATGAACACAGGGGCTTGTCGTTGTGTTGCTTGAGAGATTCTTCATGAATCGATTTGATTCTTGCCACCTGACGGCGACCGGCGTCCTCTTAACAGCCTTTCAAGTTGTCAGTCATCGTTTGTTTGCTTGCGGGCACCACCGAAGCCTGCTTGTTTGTGCAAAGTGGGCATCGACCTCTTTGTGAAATTCAGCGTTAAGAGCAGGAACGCGCCAACTTGAAGTGTGGTGTATCTCCCAGCTGACAGCAAAGGGACAATAACAACGTTTTAAGTAATTTTCAAATGCGCCCCCTTCCCCCTCCATGCTGTTGGAATTAGAGAAGGCCCTTTGTTTGAAAACAGGAGCATGATGCCTGAAAAGTATGCCAGGTCAGATTTCATTCATGGAAGCTGCTGTGTAACTGAATGTAGATGAGCCAGTAGTCATTAAAAAAATTAAATGAGCCTTTTTAGATTTTCTATGTTTCCTTCATCAAAACTCGACACTTCTGGCATCATTCTTTGTGACAGTGTTATTTTTCCTCTAAATGTGTGTAAAGACATCCAATGGATATCAGAAGAGGATTACTTCATGAGTATCATCAAAAATTCTCCCCGGTGTACTCCTCAGAAAGGGCCCATTTCAAGATCCACACTCAATAATGAAGAGAGTGAAATGAGAAAACTAGTTAATGAAAACAGAATCTAATACAACAGCAAGAATCCAAATTTTGAGAACACTCATCAGTAGAATTTCCAGTTATATTTGCAGTATTGCTAAAAATGAACACAGGCATGCTCTTTGTCTCCTGATAGGCTGTGCCCACCAGCAATATTACGTAGTCAGTTATGTAATTCCTCTTGATACATAGAATTTTCAGTATTGATCAATTTCAACAACAGAAATATGTCAATTACTGATAAATTATTTCTTTAATTCCCTGTAGGTACAGTTTAGCAGACTGGACTAGTAGTTGCAATGCTGTTCAGTGTTGAATATTTAAAAGGAATGGCAGCTTCCAATGAGTCAGAGTCGTGGTCTTAGTTCTTTGGATCCTTGCAACATTATCAAGCCAAGGCATGGATTTACTGTTCCTTGTTTATTTATTTATTTATTTTCAGAAACTCAGACAGAATGAGAGAGAGTGGTGTGCATGTGTGTATTTGTGTTTGTGTTTGGATGAGTTCTGCTAGGGTAAAACACTGTCCAAGAATACTAGGGAAACACCACAGCTGTGTCGTGTCTTTGTTAGTGTTCCCGACATTCGCAACATTTTAGACAATGACCTTTGGCATCTTTGTCTGTGTTTTGTATCAAGTTGTGGAAATGGATGAAGCAAATGTAACAGCAGAATTCTGAGCTGTGAGTGTGTCGCAGTGCTGTTTCACACTCCTGTTGTGTCACCTGTTCAGTGTTTCATGGTCAATTTCAGCACACTTGCTGATGAGCCTACAATTAGTTCAGGTGCATTTGGGTGGGTCTCTCTTTTTCCCTGCCGTTGCCAGTTACCTAATTGAGCATGTGGTCTGTTTGGTGTTGACAGAGTGTTTTTACTATATGTGAAGAGTACAAAGAAATTAATTAGGGCTGAAATCCTGTTTCAGGTTTTGTTTCTTTAATCCCTCCTTTCCTTTTTTTTACACCATATTCTCTTTGAATTAGCTTTATTTTAATCCATATATCCTGGTTCTGTTTATTTAAGTTACTGATTTAAATTTCCCTTCTCCTCTGTCTTTGTTCCTTTTGTCTTTTATTTTTTGTCCTTGACTCTGCAGTTGGTGGACCTCTTGCAGACTGACCTTGCTAGTGACTGTTTTAGTCCTCTGTAATAAACTATTTGGATACGCCTGCGAGGAGTTTGGCGAATCACATGATGGAGTGTGCACCCTGAAGACTGAATCTGGAGAGTGAGTATACCTCAATTTGAAATATGTTCTGGGCTTGTTTCCTTTTCCTAAATATGGGATCCACTGGGGAGAGTGGGATGTAGTAGACTTGTCAGGCCTTACTTCTTCTTTTGATTTATTACTGTTAAGCTTGATCACCTGAATCAAAGCTTGAGTTAGGGCTTCCCCTGCTTTAAAATGAAAGCCGGTTGCTGAGTTTGTTTAAAGCACATGCGTGGTTTATGCATTATAGATGAACAGGCTTTTTAGGCATGTGTCTGCTCAGGCAAAATGGATTTTTATACTCCAGAGAGCACAGCAATCGCCGCATGTCCTGCTCCAAATGGGCTGAATTATGCCAGACAGTGCATCACTGCTGAACACACAGAGAGCAAACCGTCTGGAAAACTCAACATTGCAAAGTGACCTGTCCATTGGTGGTGTTTACGGTATTGCGCAAAAGGTCAAACTGTGAGCTGCAATAAAAGGATGTTGATTGTGTGAACACATTAGTGCATACGTAGATGGGGTATCGCTGTCTTCCAGTCCTGTCAAATGTGTAAGTTACTTGATTAGCGTTTCTATTAAAACTGTCTATGGCTGCATTGGTGTGGCTGTGCTCCAGTCTGCTCTGAATCTCCTCCAATTCCATTTGAAGGGCAACATGCTAGCAAGAACCTACAGTACCATGTCTAATATCCTATATTTTTAGCTGCATTCAGTGTAGGAAGGGGGACATATTTGTCAACCTTGAATTGTGATGATTGTCGCTGCTGGATTGGAAATGGCTTCTGTAAACGTACCACTTTTAAAATGTACCCTGCATGTTGAATAGGGTTCTTTTGTCACTTCTTTTTGTAGATTTTGATTTGTGCACAAAAGAGAAATCCATCTTAATCAATCAGCCATTCAGTCATTCGTTGTTTGACTGTTGCTCAAAACTGGCCTGCTGATGGGCTAAATTAACATGACGTGAAAGCAGAGCGCTCATTTTTCTGCGGCGCATTATTGAGCCGGACCTCTCACTTCTCACTTGCTCTGCAATGCTGATTCAGGCCTGCTCGCCAGCTCGGGAGAAGAATGGGGATTTCAAATGGCTTTCCTGTCTCACAGAGGCTGATGTTCGCAATTATGAAAACCATCCGCGTGCCAAAATTATGTATGCCTGCTGGCATATTTAATTTTGTTTTAATTCTTTTATAACTACAATGTTTTGCCCACCATGTGCCTTTGAATTTTTACTGCATGACATTAGTTGTGGCTTGTTCAGCTGCAGAGGCATGCTTAGTCATTTTCTTCTCATTTTTTTCCCTTTCAGTGATATAATTTAATTCTCTGCACAGGCTTGAAAGCCACACAACTGCCACAGTTTTCATCCTATCTTTTAGTTGTTAAACCCCATGTTTAAGTATGGAACCTGTTTTCTATAAGCACTGGGCATTAGAAGTTGGTTACTTTGTCTCCTTTCAGAATCCATGCATTTTTGGGGGCATATTTACAGACCCCCAAAGCCTAAAATATGTGTGATGAATTAAACGTGCCGGTGCTTTTGTATGAGAACGTGATGGCCTGTTGTCACGTCAGCTGCTAACACTCTCGATCACTTGTGGAGTTCAGGCAGCCCTGAGTAGAGCACTTTCGTATGTCCACTTTAAGAGCCTTGTTGGTACAAAAGTTTTGACTGAAATGAAATGGTGCGTGAAGAAGTGTGCGTCAAGCATAGTGACAGCACACTTCACTTGGAGTTCGGTCCTCAAACCTGCAGTGAGAACCTTGCTCAGCATTTGAACGATATTGTAAAGGAGCACCGGCAATGGGATGTGGATCACTGTCTTTGTGAAGCAGGCAATCTGCAGCTTTGCTGAGTGTTCCATTTTATCAGTGATTTATCCATTCACTATTTACTATGCACTATTCACTGTTTACTCTGTACTAAAAACTCCCCAAGTTTACATACAGACACAATGTCAGTTTTCAGTGGCAGATGTAATACAAGAATCCTAATACACATTTTTAAGAATATTCTGAAAGATTAAAGGTGTCTGTTTTTGTTGCCCTAGCTTTTGGTGCTTTTTGACAGTGCTTCCAAAAATGATTCCTGGTTTGACCTCAGCCCAGGAGCTCAACAGTGGACCTACAACTCCTGACACTTTGATGAAAAAAAGACAATGTACTGCAAGGAGCTGCTATAAACTGAAAAGATTTATGACATTCAAATGGGAAAAGATCCAAAGGCAGCCAAGGGCTGGCTCGAAATCTACCGGTAAATAAAAAAGATTGTCTTAATTTCTTTTTCAGCAGGGCAGAACTCAAGTGGAATGAATTGTGTTTTCAGATTAAATGCAGCTCAGGGGAAAGTAACTATGCTTATGTGGTTTGTATTTGGTTAAATTCACCAGGCATTTCAGACAGTATTTTCCCCCAAAGCAAAGACTGGAAATGGTTTTGGCTGTATAGATTAGTATGAAAATTGGTTTGGGTTGGTGCAGAAAAGAAATTGCTCATGAGGTGAGTCAAACCTTGCTTAATTCCTATTCGCTGCCCTTCACAGCTTAGGATGGCCTAAAATGCAGTGAATGTGCTCAACAATGGTGCATATCTGGAATGGGCTTATTCTGAATTCTATTAAAACATGCCCTGAATCTCCATAGGTACACTGTTAAACAGGGGCTGAAGTGATGGGTTCATCCATAAATGCTGCATTTTACAAGATGAGAGCTTAGCTCAGAGCCTGTGCAGAATACACTTGCTTAAAATCACTGTTTATTGTGGTAATTCTTGGCCATCATAATTCTGAATATGTGTTGTTGAACTGCACCTGTACACTTTGCCTCTAAAATGAACGAAAAAACACTAATCAGACACATTACATTGCATTCATTTAGCAGACACACTTATTCAGAGCGACTTCCAGCACAAAATGACAGGAGTGTATCCATTCAAGTTAAATGAGCAACAGTGTCAGACCAGGCTAACAACCCTCCCAGACCAGTGAGTGTGCGCATAACACTATTCAATCCTTACCACAAGTTAACTTGTGCAACCTGACTAGACTTCCTAAAAATGAAGGGAAGCCAAATACATACAAAGTACCATGCATCAGTCACTAGATTACAGAATCCAAAACACATTGTGATACTACATGTAAAACAAACAACAAGTAATACAAGTAGCAGGTGTTAGGGGGTGGGGATTGTGGTGGAACCGAGGTGCAGCCTGAAGCAGTGAGTCTTCAGTGTGCATCAGAAGATGGCCAGTAGTTCCACTGTCCTGACTCCCATGGGAAGCACATTTCTCCATTAAGGGACCAGTACAAACAAGTCATCATATCTAAGAGGAGCAACCCCGTCGGGATGTTACAGTCAGTTGCCTCATGGTTGTAGAGCAGGGGTGGGCAACTCCAGTCCTGGAGGGCCATGGTCCTGCTGTTTTTCTTGTTGACCAACTAAATACAATCTCTGATTGGCTGAAGAGCAAGCACACCTGTTTTCAAGGTGAAAATCAACAGGTAACTAAGAGATGAAAACAAAAACCAGCAGGACACTGGCCCTCCAGGACCGGAATTGCCCACCCCTGTTGTAGAGTGTAGTGATCTTGGCAGAACATATGTTTTGAAGACTGACTGACTGAAAAAACCAGACCAGATTCATTCAGGAACATACTTCAGTTGATCCCCATAAAACTAGAAAGCAAAAGGCTGAACCCTTTTAATCATGGTTCCAATGCATGTAATTCCTTCCTACTTAAACACTTACATCTCATTGGATATAATCTCAAATATTCATAAAACCTACAAAGTGATGATTAACACCTAACCAGTAATTTCGATAGATGAGTGTCCAACCCGGTTTGCAATGTCATTTCCTCGCCACGCTAGGAAGGTAAGGCTAGTTACTGCTCATCTCCAAGGACTTAGACTGGCAAGGTAGGTCTTGCAGATGCAGGAACGCCTGATGAGGTGTTCTGCTCCTCCTGGGCTGGCAGCCCTCCCTGCAGCCCGGCGTTGCCAATGCATTTAAACCCTGCCTTCCTTTGGGGCTTAAATGCATCAGACCTGATTAAGACCTCTTTTAACTGATACTCTGGTGGATTCTGCAGCCCTTTGGTTTTCACACAGCCAGGTATTAAGAAACTAATTTTCCAAATAGGGTGATCTCTTGAGATTTGGGGGCAGTGGGGTGTTCTGTTTAGTGTTACTAACAAACTACACTAATTTCAGTGGATCCCCCAACCCCCCAACAAGGTGATCTAAATGGACTTCCAAAGCACTGTAATGTAGAGATGACCACTATAGAGCCACACATGATGTAATCTGAGGGGGATGGCAATTATACATCTGTAATGATGTTAGATTAATGAGGTATTTAAAGAGTGTTAAAGCATTAGAGTGACAGATGTGGTTCAAGCTTGAAAGCCACATCCACATGAGGTATTTAAAAATATAGTGCATTAAAACTCCTGTGGATTCATTTACTTTCCACTGAGTGACTGATCCTGAATTAGGGGTGCCAAGTCCAATGCGTTTTCCAGCCCTATATGAACAGTTACCTCCTGCCAGAGGTGCTTAATGTAGTTCAGTTAAAGCAGGAATTGAGCTGAATGCATTGTCTTTAAAAACCTGCTTTCAAGGAACCAGGGTGGATACCCCCCAACTAAGATTGTTCAGGTGTGAGACGTGGGATATATTCTCATTATCAGTGTTCTTTTTAAGCTTATACCTGCACAAGGCTTTGCTGCAGTGTTGTGTCCACCTGACTGCATATTACAAGGGGCTCAAAAATGTAGTTGTGATTGGCAGAATGGATCACGAGTGTCTGCCTACCTGAATCTACTTACCTGTGAGTATGAGAGCCTGGACAGTAATTGCCAAGCAAGCAGCAGAATGGAGCTTTAACCTCGTCCATTCAGACGCTGCAGCTCCTGGTTGCTTGTCACTGTGGATGCGTTTGTGCCTCCACCTGTCAACAGCTCCGAGTGCACCCCCAGATCAAAAGACGGGGCCCAGATACAGTGACGTCCAAACTCAGTGTCTGCACTCCTCTGAAGACTCCCACCTTACCCTCTGCTGGTGTATTCCTGAAGCTCATCTTGTCTCATTTCGCATATGGAGTTGGTTCATTGAGCAAGTAGAATGGTTCATTCCGCATGCACTGTTGTTGAACATTCTTACACAAGGCTTTGTGGAAGGGCAGGAAGCAAAGTGTGGATATGTAAAACTGGAAGAAGATGACTAATTACAGGACAGGGAACATTATGATTTTAAAAAACCTTTCCAAAATGTACCTCTACTGTATTTTCTAGTGAGTATCTGCGTTACTTAAAAAAAAAAAAAAAAAAAAACCTGAGCTGGTTTTTGGCTTTTCAACACTATCTGCTGTCTCTGCACATGTGAATTTCTAAAGTTGAACTTCACAGGAAATTTAATTAGTGTTGTAATACACTTAAGAGGTTTGTTCTCTGTGGACCATGGCTGCTTTTTTGCGCAGCACCAAGGCTGGTTAGACAAACTGCAGATGGATCTCCCCCTTGTCAGCATGTCCTTCATCATTGTGTGAATACAGTGAAGAGTCTAGCGCAAGGTGGCTACAAACTATCTGGAGTGATATGATGTTACTCACTACAGTTATATGGTACAGGGTGAGGAAGGCATTGCTTGAAAATGTTGATAATAGAAAGTGGGTGGAGCAATATGATATCACTGGAAGGAGTGGTGATAACATGTCTGCAGCACTGCATTCTAATGAAAAAGCTATATCTTCTGCTTATTAATATACAAGATTTATGGTTTGTTGGTTGAAATAACATTTAGCGAGTTAAGTTTCGTACTTAATAAGGCATGAAATGATACATTCAGCTCACAATAATTTTTGTATCATGAAACTATATTCCGTCAAAATAATGCTGATACAAAAACAAATATAACATGACTGAAACAAATTTTTCTTTTTCAACTAAGTAGCGTCCAGGGGTGGTGGTATTAGTAAGAAGCAGTTCAAAGGGTACAAACTGCAAAGAGCATTTAATAGAGGCAATTCTAAGTAAAAATTAGTTCTTTTTTTTTCAGGGAATACATCTTACATTTGAGCCAGTTATAGTCTTAGTCACGAGGTAATCTGATTTTGCAATATGTTCTCAGGGCTCTCATTTTCTGATTTAGCAAAATTTGATATTTAATCTTATGTCTATTGATGTTTATATATTACATTATTGGCATTTAGCAGATGCTCTTATCCAGAGCGACTTACATCAGGGTACATTTTCTTTACAATGCTATCCATTTATACAGCTGGATATTTACTGAGGCAATTGTGGGTTAAGTACCTTGTCCAAGGGTACAACAGCGCCCCGGCTGGGATCAAACCAGCAACCTTTCAGTTACAAGTCCTGCTCCTTAACCACTATGCTACGCTGCTCACATATATTTGTATATATGTATGTATATGCGTATGTTATGTATGTATGTATAATATGCACAAAAGTGCAACTGATATTGCAACATAGTGCATAATATTAAGTGAAACTAATTGCTGACATACTGATCTGAACAGCCTTACTTACCCTCAAAGCCCTGGAACAGGATGAAATATTTTCCATTCCAACTAACAAGCCTGCTTTTTTATGCACTTAATTTTACTGAAGTGGACCGTACACAAAGCTCTCACTTTCCCTGTGCAAAATTCAATAAACACAGACAGAGAAAGACATTCTAGCCACGAGAAGTGTGACAAGACTAAATCTAATTATCCTCTCTATTTCCTGTTTTTGTACTTGACATTTATATCATTATTAGTTTCAAGGAAGATGAATAATTCAGCTGGAATAATTAGTGTGTGCATACAAACTCTTTTGTGCTACTATTTGTTCAAACTGGAATTATCTCCTTTAAAACTGAAGCACAAGGGCATTGGACCATTGTAAGAAAAGTTTAGAAGAATAGATTGAAGATCAAGCCAGTTTGCCTTTGGCTGTCCAACAACTTTGGTACATATCCTTAAATATCAGAGCAGCAAAATGTCCAAGCACAGTGATAGATTTGTTTTGTGTTATTTTGTGTGAACCAAAGGAAAATGATGTGGATAGATATTAGGGCACGCAAAATAAATTTTAATGTCTTTACAATATTCAGAGAATGTAAGCTTGAGGCAGAAAATGTCATATTTATAATTAATTAATTTCCTCATTAATATTGCCCTAATGGCTGGTGTTTAGGCATATCCAACACGTTCAGTTCTTTAATGAAAGTGACTGCAGTTTTGTGTAAACTGAGGACAGCATCCACAACTTAGAAACTTGGAAAGTGACATCATGCTCTTTGAGCCAGATGACTTCCTGTATGCATTGGTTTTTTCAAGCAGAATGTTTGTCTAGAAATTTTAGAGGTACTTTTTATATGCATGGTGCACAGAAAAAGGAAAAACCATGCAAAAGTGAGAGCACTGACACCTACGTCACTCTAGGGTGCCAGACTGCCTTTGAATGCCAGCCAGATAGCATGTTGCATTAAATTCAATGCAATAGATGGCAAGATTATTAAAATGCCTGGCTGTGTTAGTTGATTTATATCACTATTTCACTGCATCTAGGAAGATAGAATTGAAGTTATTAAATGTAACGGTGGAATTAGCAAAAACAAAATGGCTAACCATCATTTTGCATACGGTTACATAGCTTCCTGCTATTCATTAACTAGCATGCAAGCTAGATAGCAGCGAAGCATTATGAGGATTAACGGGACTACACAGCTGTTGATTACAAAATGTACATTGATTCATCTGTGAGAGAAGCAAGAAACATTAAACATGATAAACACTTACCGGAGGCTCCAAGAGTACTTACAAAAGAGAAAGAAACAACAGCATTGGTTCATGTTATGTAATCGCTAAATTTTAATATTCAGGGAGTACAGAATCTTGAGGAAGCTGAGAGCCAGCCACAGAGAGGCCCTTAACTCCAATCTTCCACTTGATTGAGTGCAGCAGTGAAACACAGAGAGGTAAGAGTGACCCTGATGATGGGAGATGAGGCTGTAGAGGTCCCTGCAGACCGCTCACACACAGGTGAGAACACTAAATCACACACGCGCCCAGACAGGCACACACTTCATAAAATCTGTGTCAGCCACCGGGAAGAGAAACTGAATTTTCTCTGACCCTGATTGGTGTGAAAACCGCATTTCCCTCAAATGCATTTACAAGCTTTGCGAGAGTTTCCCCCCCTCCGCAATAACATTTTGTTTTGAAGAACTGCCTTGGTGCCCTGTGACAGACACAATCCTCTAAACGGACAGGACGGCGTGTTTTTCAAAGCCCTCTTGATGGCTTTTGCCTCAAGCATTAAATCCACACCAGTGTGTGTGTGGGGGGGTGGGGGTTAGCCTGAAAAAGTGTTTGGTTGCTGTTTTGCCTTTTTTATGCATATGGTGGCAATTCATTTGACAAAAGGGCTTTCAGCTCAAGAACAAGCACAAAGGAAAGGCCAAAAGACCTGGTCAATCAGCCTGTTTCCTCTTCCTTTCCTCTTGTGCTTACTCTCCTGATCCTGAACCCCATCCCCCTTCCCTCTTAAATCAGTCATTTTTCTCTGCCCTAACAGTGCCATTTGATTCTCAGTACTCTGACCTGCTCCTTATGTTGATCAGGCTTTGTGTGAAATGCAGCAAATTACTGTAGCTTCCCCTCTGGCGCTTGGCTCCAGTCAAGGCCTTGAAAAGTGGCAGGTCTTTTTACATTCATGAACTGAGTAGATATGCAGGATAAAGTAATGGCCTGAGTGTCTGCAAGGAGGGGGGTTATCGGTACTGCAGAGATCGATGGATTTAAAATTGAGAGGTGCTCTGGTTTTGTGGTGTGTCCAAATTCATTGTGGGAGCAGCAGAAGGTTTCAGACCTCTCCTGCCATGTGTGTTGCCCAGCAAAACTGTCCTGCAATGCCATGGCCTTCACAATGTAAATCACAGTAATTATAGTGATATGTACCATGAACACAGTGATATTGTCAGCCAGTGCTTCATTCTCTCAGATGTAAATTGACTGCATGCAAAGACCCCTCTCCTGCTTTTATTTTGTATATATTGACTCGGCTGTGTGAGAGAGCCTTGTGTTCAGCATGGTGAGGCCACGGACTGACATGGATATAAAGCACAGAACATTTTGCTCATCCTGATAAACAAACAGAGCCAAAGGAACATCACCGTGAGGGGAAAATATCTGCCAGTTTGTTTGTACACTTGAGATTCACGGATACAGATAAACCCTATGGTCCTGGTCCGTTTGTTGCAGACTGAAGTTTCTGACAAAGGCAGAGTTTTTGGAACTTAACAATGTAGTTGGTGAAGACCTTTCCTCCCAGGAGGCCGGCATGTAGAGGGAAGGCAGCAGGGCTGGAGGGGATGCCGTGTTGCTTTATTTAGGCTTGTATCAGAGTAACATTTTCTCCGACCTACTGTGGCTGCTGTTTTTTTTTAAATTGCTTTCAAAGAGCACATCATCATTTTTTTTCGTTTTAAATCGATGCAGACCATTTGACCCTTTCCTTGCATTCTACAGCTTTTAAAGACTTTCCCCTTTCAACACTGCTCTGAGCCCTACATTGTGTTTTGTTCAACAGTATGGTGAATGCCTTTTTCTGTATTTCACATGTATACAAAATCCTTTGAACTATAGGAGTTACACACACATTTCACTTTTTGCATGCCTTTTGTATGCATTGACTGAAATGTGTGTAATTTTTTGTTTCATGTCTTTGAATTGAGATATCATAAACATAAATTAATTGTATTCATGGCTAGTTCAAATGGGCTATATACAAACAAAAAATGTCCTGAGAACACTGTGAGAAGATATGTAGATGTATGAGGACAATTCTTACATTTTTGTTGAAGATGATGATGATGAGGAGGAGGAGGAAAATGACCAAAGGGGAAAGTGTTGCAGGGATAGAACAGCAACGACAAGGGAGTAATCAACTGGAAGACCAGGCGGGTAGCACCTGGAAGTGGACTAAGAGGTGATGGAAATAGAGGTTATGTTGTCCCTAAAAGACAGCACAGATGGATGCACTTTGTGGCTTGCAGTAAGGGCAGAATGAGCACCAGTGGGCAGAGGAGAGGTTTCGCTGCAGGGACTCTCTCAAGAGCTGAGCAAGGCCAAAGGTCACATCCAACAGTGCCACTCACTCCTCCAACTGGCCCTGCTGTAGAAGGTGGTCTGAGTCTGGATTAAGGAGGTAGAGAAGGAGATGCTGCCGGCTGGACAAAGAGGAGGCCCCTCAGGAACAGCTGGTGGAGGTACAGAGTGAAGTCATTCTGCTCCCCAAATGGATGGAGCACGCCAGGGGAAAAATGCAATGTGGAAGAGAAAGGGAATGAAAAGATGGCTATCTTGAACGCTGGCCTCTGGGAGCTCCTGGAGAAGACAGAGAGATCAGCCTGGTAACAGCGGCGGCTCAACCGTCAATGAGCACAGTGTTGCTGGAATTCAACACTCACCACTGCAGTGATCTCGAGGAGGAAAAACCCTGCATGCCGAGCGGTATATAAAGAGGCTCATGGGAAAGCTGCAGGAATGCAGCGGAATGACCCCACTGGTGTCACATCCAAAGCCTGAAGAGCACCATGGAACTGGACTGTGAGGTCATTACCCCCGGTCAAACTCTGAGGTCACCCACCAGGGGCTCCTCAACTACTTTTCCATAGGGGACAGATTTAAAAAAAATAAATAAATAAGGAAATGGGCCAAATATTTTTCAATTCCTATCAAGAGCATGAGTGATTAGCATATGTATGCACGTCCATTATTACATAAGGTATGATCACACCTATTTTTAAATGAAAACATTACATGACAAAATCAATAAATTGGCCACAGTAATTTTTTTAGTTATGTAATTTGGTGTTTGACTATATTTTATTCATGTTTTTACCTCTTCAGGCATGATTTCCGTGACAACCAGTGCCTACCAATATTTAATATTGTAAGAGTACTGTCCTTTGAGTTGGCACCCACGATCACACATTGAAACTAAGGACTAAATGTTTATGTTCATAAATTTGTTATTGACTATTTAGCGATCGGCTCGCCTTCCTGTTCAGCACCAAAGAACGGAACAGCTCTGTTGAGGACACACTCAGTTGTCATTCATGAGGATCATGTACATGTGGCTTTTGGTAAGAAGTCGGTGGCAGCCGATCAGGAGAAAATCAAAGTTTGTGCTAAAGTCTGGCCTTTATCTGCAAAAGAGGCCAAGCAGAGGGTACGCAAGGGGAACTTTAAAAACAGCTGGAGGTTAACCTCTTCCAAGCTGCTTCCCAGGGCTCCGTGGAGCAGATCAGAGCAGCAGATGAGGGTCAGGGCAGTGCAGTGTATTCGAGGCGTGGGCGATGAGATGGGCCAGGCCAGGGGCAGCTAGGAGAGGGACTCCCAATGGGACTCTGCCCGAGACTGAGACTGAGTTCTACAGGGGCCACCAAGATGAAAAGCCCGGGCTACCGAGTCCCTGCTCGCCAAGCCGAAGAGGTTGAGCGAGCACCTGGAGGAAGCCAGCACCCAGCACCAGCGCAGCACGCATCTGCTCGCTTGCAGCAGCCTCAGCGGCAGCCGGGCCGGCCTCTCCTTGGACACGGGCCATCTGGGCGCTGCTGCGGCAGACTTCAGAGGCGACGATCGCAATCTGTCCCCCCCGAGCCGCTGTGAAATCTCTAGCTCCGCTCATCCCAAATCAAGATGATCTCATTGCATTTAGTCGTGAGTGTCTTAATTTTTCCAATTAAAAATATGCAAAAGCTCAAAAAAATAAAACCCACACATTAAATCTGTTGTCTTTGTGAGTAAGCTTTGTTGTGTCTCCAAAACGGCATACATTAAAAAACAAACAGCAGATCAGACTGACCTGCAGATGAACCTTCTCTCAAATTATCATCTTTTAGTGTGCTGTGGGACCAATAAATTAATAATGCAAATGATGTGATAACTGAGAGATGTGCTTTCTCATCTATGTAAAAAATAGGCCTGTGAAGGCTGCAATTATAAATGTTATTTCAGAGTGTTTTTCAAAAGACTGGGTATGATATCATCTACAGAGCATTTCCGGTATGGCCAGACAAGACCTAAAATCCAAATATTGCTTCCAACTATGGGGTTGTGTATACAATAAAGCCAATGGAATTAACTGCATATTCCATCAAGTCTTGACAATGATTAAATCATGGTTGAAAGAAAGAAAAAAAAAAACAGTTAAAATTGTAAGTAACAGTAATTTACATACGCAATTTAATGCACCCCAATCAGCACCAATGACATATTTTAAATGTGTCAGCGGTAATTCAAATATTCTCTTTTGTCTTCTGACAGAACTGCTCCCGTGAGAAGAGGCTCTGTGGCTCTCCTCTCTGTTAGCAAAGGCAGACAGGCTGGTAGTGGTGACAGCAAAGAGTCATGCAGGCGGGGGGCGGGGGGTGGGGGGTGTGAACATCACACTGTGCCAGCCAACCGTCTCCCAGCACTGGGACACCGAGCATCGCCGAGGTGTCATTGTGAACTGTATTTGTGGGTGTGTGTGTATCCATGGGGGTGGAGGAGGTGTAATCTGACACCTTAAATATCATATAAAAAAGACTAGTTCAGCTACAGGTGAAAGAATATACATTTTTTTCCTGTGTAAATTATAAAACACTGTCATTTTGCCATTATTATTATATGTGACATGAGTATAAAATGACATTATTATTTAATGTGACATCGCTCTCAGGATATCATGCTATCTTTGCACAGTTGGTGAAATAAAGCCCCTGTTCTGAAATATCAAGATGTTCTTTCCCTCCCGTTCTTTTTCTGTGCAGCTTAAATATAGAAGCCACCTACATGTGTACTCTTGGTCTGGCAGCCAGCGTTTGTTCAGTTCTGTGTGCTGATAAGGAACAGAGTGGGTCACTGGCTGCTCTGGGACGACAGAACAGGTGCTTTGCTAATGGTAACCTGAGCAGAAAATGCGGACTCCCAGTCCAAGCTCAGAGGGAGATGCAATTCCTGGAAAACGCCGAACACGGTTTGTGCTGCGGATGTGTATCCGTCACATTCTGTTTACAAAGTGACCCGCGGACATGGATGGTGGCTTCGCGAGGGGATCGCGTTAATCAAAAGCGAGCATGTATTGTTAGAATACACGTTGGGGTCGAACGCAAAAAAAAACGCAGAACAGGTGGCAACATATCGGGGATAAGCTGGCGGTCTGGTGTTAGCGCAGCAGACAGATTTACACAGTAGGAATGCAAACACTTGCGGGCGGGTTGTGACTGCACAGATTCTCCTCAGGGCCGGGCTCTCTCTCGCCGACCCGCTCTCACCCGGAGCAGCTGGCCTGACAAAACAGCGGCAGCACAAGGCCTTTTCAGCGTTTGTGTCAAACAAGAGGTTGGCACTGGAATTCACTGCATATTGTGCCGGAAACATTCGCCCAACTGTTGGTCTTAGGACTTAGTTTACAAGTAAGAGTACTGAAGTGTAGAATAACAATGACGGAGAGGGAGAGATGAAGTCTGTATAGAATAGACTGGATGAGAAGGGTTCTACATTTTAGTTGGTTGGCTGGTTGATTGATTGATCATTGTAATTCCTAGATGGTGGTTGCGGGTAAATTTTTACCATTAATGAACCAATATAAAAAATGTAAAATTTTGATCAGATGTCAAATGCATGCTTTAATTGGTCAGTCTGTGGAATACCTCAGCTGATGCCTGGAAAATGCAGAGATTCAATGAAGTCTAACTTAGTCACTGCTGCTATAGATTTGCTTGCTACTATAGGTTTCCTTGTACCTTAACCAAAGATGTCAGCACTTATGTTCATGTATTAATGTCATACTTGTATGTTATTTCCACTACAATTGTGTAAAATGCAATAATTTTTTCAACAGAGTATTTAACCTACAAATTCTGCAGAATTTTTATTTATGCTAAATTTTTAACATTGTGCAAAGGTCTATTGTGTGATCACAGGTCACATTTGAAAAACAGAAATCATTTCCTGAAAAATCAAATCCTATCCTGAAAAATTTGGATTTTAACACCATAAAAACTGTAGATTCCTGTCTACCTTAAGTTTACTTTTCATGGAACATCAATAATACTAACTGAAATGTATCACACCGTATATACATAGGTAGGGAGGCAAAATCCACTAGGACCTGTGTCACATGTTTAGGCCAGGCGCTCAGCAATACTGAAGACACTTCCCCTCAGGTCATCTGAAGAGTAATGGCCAAAAATGAAATGACTCAGAACCACACTTTTTAATGCTCTTGACCCCGAGCCTATAAAGCAGCTTTTGACAGGAGCACTGAAAAGATGTGTTAAGCCATAAAATTTGAAAAAATGTTTTTGACTGCATCAAAAGCACATAAACAACATAAAAAGAATAATGTCTCACGTGTCATTGGCCAGAGTTTGAATTTAGCAGAAACAAAAATCAAGCATTACAGGTATGATAATTTTCTGATTCAGATGACTGACTGGGTCAAACTGGAATTCAAAATCACCAGTATGAAGGCATATGGCAGGAATTATAAACATTGAATTTGAGTGTATTGAAACAATTTCTGAGGATGATGTTGTCTCCTTGTGCACAAAAGTTGCCTTTGATTGCAGTGTAAAAATGTCTCTTTTTGAGTGATCTCTTTCAGAGATAACAAACATGGTGAAAATCAGTGGCTTCCCTGAGCACCTTTATATTCTGCACTGCCTCAAAGCAAGAGTGTATTCAGATCTGCTGTGGTTTATTGGCTGTTAAGGGCTGTTAGGGCAGTTCTGGCTGGCGTGATTCTTTTTTTTTTTACCCAAGCACTTCCACATCCTCAACAATCCACCCGTCTCTACTGCTGCCAGCCAGTTTGAACTGTGGTAATGAGCCCTTTAAAAGTGTAACTAGCTATTCTCTCCCCAAACCTGACACCCATTGCACCCTTGCTCTTTGATCATGACCATAAAATAGATTAACTGGGGGCTTTATTCTCTGAAACCTTTCTCTTTGCTAATAGGACACGACAGAGTAAATATTTATATTTCTAGCATAAGTATTTTTTTTTAAAAAGCCACCACTGTTAAAATTTCACATTGACGCACCATGTCACTTATATGTTTCAGTGAATAAAGATGACTGAAAAAGAAGAGAAAAATTCCCCCCTTATGGCAAATAAGAAATTAAGCTTGCCTGTGATCAATTAGTGGGGCCATGCATGCTTCATAAAACACTAATAACCTAAAAATCAAATGGAAATAATGAAGATTGTGCCGATATAACAGCATGGTACGGGCTTTGCAGGAGTTTTTGATTTTCTTTTTCCTTTCCCCATGCCCAGTGAATCTGCATGCATATGCATGATGGCGTCGGAGGTGCGCGACCTGGCAGAGATGGGCAGAGCAGAACCTATAAAACGAGAGCACGCAGATTGTTCAACTTTTGTGCTTTTTGTGTGTGTAATTGGGCCAGGTGCCAGGGCGTGTGCTTGTTTCACTGGGCGGCGTGTCAGAACGTCAGCTTGGCTGTCATTGGCTCCTGACTGCGGGCAGATTAAGGCAGCCCTCCTCGGGGGGCTGGGGAGGGGAAGGGGGGGATGAGGGGGGGTGCTGAGCGCTGGCAGAGCACGGCTCAGTAGGCGCGGCGTCATTTGCGTGCCACCTGGTCCTGCACAGATGTGTAGTGACTCCACTCCAGCCCCGCAGGGGGGGTGACGTCACCTGAGGGGAGCACATCTTACCCAGCCGTGGGGACTTTATTTATAGGCAGCTGTCCCCAACCGGGCCTTGCCACCACATGTTTACTGCATAGCTAAGTTTTTTTTTGTTGTTTTTTCCCCCCCTCTCCCGGCTCAGTGCAATGTGGGTTGCGGAGCAGGCCCTCTGTGACCTCGTTTACCTCTCTGCTGAGTGTTTCGAAAACATGCCCCTGGGTTCAGAGGAAAACGAGTCAGTTCCGAGAGGAGGAAGAACACAGCGGTCTGCGCACCTGGGTCGGCCTGATGCATCCCTCAGTTTTTTTTTAAATGATGGTAAACGATAGCTGCAACGGTCACCGCTCGAGGCATGCAGCTGAATATAAAAAGCAGGCTAATTTCACACTGATTATGATTGCCTGACCTGTGTCATTACCGAGGTCAGACTTTCAGAGTTTGGGTTACATGTTGAGGGCATAAAAAGGATATATATGTCGACTATATTTCCATGTTACATGTCTAAGTACACCACCTTGGTCTTGAATGGCCTGACCCCTGACCTCTCTCAATGTGCAGTGCCACGGCTTGGCATTTCAGTGATAACTTAACGATTGTCAAACGGCCCTTAGGGCCAATCTCTGGAAAACTATTAATACTTGACCTTACAACTGTCTATATACACATAAACCCCGGCGAAGCGTTGAATACAAAGCGGACACCACGCCGACAGCCTTTACGTGGCTGTTTGTTACATTCCTGGTACATTCACCCGGGCGCTTTCCCTGGGTTAATGGTCTTCGGGGAGTGATTGGCCCATTAAGAACAGCGCGAGGCTGACGTGAGGAAGAAGCAGGCGGGCGCGTGGGAGGAGCGGGGTGTCGCTCCGCTTCGGTTGCGGCCCGTCGGGGTGTCGTCCTGAGCGCTTCCCCTCCCGCGGAGCGGCGAGGGATGACGCGCTCACATCTGCATGCCTGGGAATCATCACCCGCCTCCCGGGAGCGCCGGGGCAGCCGGGACGCCGAGTGCATCTGTGCCTTCAGTCGAATGATTTTGCCTCGCTTCCCCGGTACATGCCCGTTTTATTTCCACGGCGGAACATGTTTCTGGAGCAGATTAAGAGTTCATCACTGTGTTTTTTTCTTTTTTAAGGGGTGGAAGCGGGGGTTGCCGTCTGGTCTCAGATCTTACCCCAGTGGGATACGCATGTGGATCCCATAATGGAACGGCAGAAGTCGCCGCTAATGTAATGGCTTCATTTTGAAGTTGGATGGTAGCCGCCAATAAACATGGCAGGGGAGTGAAAGTAAGGGACTTTGATTTACACAAACGAGACATCTTAGATTCCGGCCCCGACGGCCTGCCCTTGGGAACCGCAGGCTGATGTGTTAAAATAAGGGGGTTGACCGCACGTGTGTGTGTGTGTGTGTGTGTGTGTGTGTGTGTGTGTGTGTGTGTGTGTGTGTGTGTGTGTGTGTGTGTGTGTGTGTGATCATGTAATTAAGTTTTTTAGACCATTTCACATGAGTTCGTCACCACAACTGCACATTGAGAGGTTCCCACAGCTCAGATGGGAAGGAGCATTTGTCCTCTTTGTTTTTCCCTTTGTCTGTGATTTTTTAAGGAATGTAATGTTCCTATGGAATTTTAAGAAAGCTTGTTTCTCAGTTAATACAACACAAAAACTACATTCTCTCTCCTCTTGTGAAATACACTAATGCACAGTTGGGTCTCAAATCAGCAAATGTGAAAGCTAGCACAAATCTGTTCATTTTCATTGATACAAACTCAATTTATCTAAGTGTGCATTCAAAAGGTCCTTTAAAACACTGCATGCAAAATAGTTATTTGAACAGGAGATAAATGCCAACTCTACCTTAAAGGTGAGACTAAATAACATCAATCATTAATAACAAATTTTTAAAAATCAATAAAATAAATCAATAAGCAATATTGAACAGCTGACATTAAATATGCATCTAAAGCCATTGTAATCAATTGCATGTTTAACAATTACACAAAACAACACATTACTGAACACTGCACAGCCACTGAGCTTTTTTAACTGTCACTCGCTGAAAAACAACTTGTTTTGGAACAACTGTGTGTCAGTGCATGCATGCATGAATGCATGAGGATGGAGAATAAAAATACATGAAGAAAGCAAAACAAAACATGGATATTCTGAGCTTGTAAACCCAAAACTATGGCCTGAAAAAGCAAGGAAACCACAGCCCCTGTAGGCTCTTTTGAATCATTACAGTATTCATAAATGATTGTAGTTGGTCTCCTTGCAATACAATTTTGAAATTGACTGGGAAGGTATCATTGTTACATAATAACCAATGTTCAAGGAAATGACAATCTATGATAAATGCACTGAATACCACAGACATCTGTCTCATGGTCCTCATGCACAGTATACCTCTGTGCGTATGAAATTAATTCCTCCTGTGAGACAGTCGCCTACTTATTTGTATAATTTCAAAAGACAACTTAAATTCAGCATTTCTACTAACGGGCTGTTTAATTCGTTCTCGATTCCAAAAAATGTAAACGTGCAGTCACATTCAAATGTTCTCTCGCTGAGGCAAGGGAAGACAGTGTCACAGGTTTGAACTATGAGTGATGTGGCTTATTATTAAAGGTTGGTAACCTTTTCTTGTACTTGAAATGCATTAGCAACCAAACCACAGGTACCACAAAAGCTTTTAGCGGAACCTGAGACTAATTGCCAGTGCAGCATGTGGTTTCCATCATTCCATACAGTCAGAAGTATGACCCACGGAAAGGAGTCGGTCTTTTGTCTTCCGGTAACGCCGCTGGTGTGAAATGAAGCCCGCTCAGTTAACCTTTATGGTTGAGCACAGATGAAACGGGACTGTAAAGAGAGAAGAGGGTTTGCTAAGATAGGTGGACCTGAACATAGCAGTCATACCTGCTACAAGAATGAAAACACTCACAGCATGACACGTGATCGCTCTGCTTTAGGAAGCAGCGCAGCCTACTTTTTGGCTGATTGGTATCGAATGAATGTGTCTGTGTTTGATGTATGGATTGTGCTAATGTAAAAATATTCTAATCACTTCTGTGACGTACTTGCAAATTTGAAACCGTCCTTGGGTAAAAACCACTGTACTTTGGATATGGGCACAGGTTTCACACCCTAAAAATTTCACTGTACAGTGTAGATGTTGATTTACTGAAGCAAGCACATGAAACAGAATAGTATGAAACAGAGTTTAACAGAATAAATGTTATTATTGTTTTTGCAAGAGGGGCTTAACACCGCGGTCCCCTTTGCCTCTCAGCTTTTATCAGGAATGTTTTTATTTTATTTATTTATTTTTTCTTTGGGGGGGGGTCAAGGGTGGTAAAGAAATACTACATTACATTAGTGTCATTTACACTCTTATCCAGAGTGACTTACATAGGTTACAATTTTATCCATTTATACTGCTGGGTATTTAGTGAGGAAATTGTGGGTTAAGTACCTTGCCTAAGGGTACAGCAGCTGTGCCCCAGTGGGGAATCAAACTAGCAACCTTTCAGTTACAAGCCCCGCTCCTTACCACTATGCTACACTGCCACCCTGCAAAGTTGCCAATGAAATGGTTAAATGAACCATCCACAAATGTGATGGCATTTTTAGTCTGAATTTTGTTGTACCTGAAAACTGTAGTTTGGTTCGTCCTTGACCAGTTTCTCAGGACAGGTGCCCACAGTGACTGAGGTGTCAATGCCAGACCCTCACTTCTCACAGCCAGGGAAAGTGAGGACCAGCTTTCTATTTGGGGCTAATTTAGATGCCTTATTATTGTTTAACGGCCCTCCCTCAACAAATATTAGCCACATAAAACCCAGAGTTACTTAAAGGAAAGAAACAATAAAAAACCCAGAGCCTCTGGTCCCCTGGTCATGTCACACAGAGACCGGGGCTATAAAACCAACAGAGAGTGAATGAAATGCAGCACTTTGAAGTGTAACAAAGGCGCTGAAGCATTAAGCTTGCATACAGTATACGCCGTTCAGGCAGTTCCTGTTTGGCCTACACCTGGAAACTGTTAGGTGTTACAGCCATGGGGATTTATAGAGCTCTTTCCTCCCTGTTTTATGCAGTGCTTTCACATGTACCTGTTAAAGACACATGCGAATATGGTTTCCATCAGACCTTCATTACTTCTAAGTGTGGCCCTCCTTAATTTATTCCCTTTTTGCAGAGGACAAGATTCCTTTCATATAGGCCTGGCTCAGCAGCAGCCAAACAAACTCACCACATAAGTGCACTTTAAATGCAGCATGGTGCTTTCTTCTGTGGAAACAAATGTCTATTTAATATGTGTCCCATTAAGCTGTGCTTTATTACAATGTATCACTTGTGATGTTTTCATTGGAGGCCAGTTCTCAGGTTCAACAAGGCCGAAATATATCTAAAATGCACAGGAGAATGCAGAAATTGAAATATGTGCGCATTATTAGGTTTGGGCTCATTAAAGCAGGAGAATTCTCTAAAAAGAACATAGTGTTATTTAAAACTGCCATGAATTATTTTAGTATCTTTCTGGAATTTGTGTGGTAAACTGGATGGTCATCTCAGTGTTACCGCTGTTTCCAGTGGTTTTGAAATACCCATTATTCACAACAAATGGTTTCTTGAGGTAATTCTCCATCTCCGACAAATAATTCAAGAATGGATTTAGTTTCTTGTTTATTTAGACATTTGGGGTAGTTTGTTGAAAAATCATTCAACAAAAATTAAGAGGTCAATGAAAATGAGCGTGCTTTTTTTTTGTAAATTTGTGTGTCAGGGCAGGCAAAGTTCTGTGGGGGTGGAGATGGCCAAGGATGAGATCTAACACCCACCTTGGGCTCCCCTCTAAATATACACCTATTACTTTTCTCCCCTAAATTATGTGAGCTTACACACACACACACACACACACACACACACACACACACACACACACACACACACACACACACACACACACACATACATACATTCCTGAACACAGAGAAATTCTGCCTTCCATGTAAAAAAGACAAAAGGAAACCAGCAGTGTTGGGCTTGTTGGAGCATTCTCAGAACTGCTAGCAGTCTGTTGCGTGTTTTTCTGAAACTGAGGGAGGAGGTGCTTGAGGTAATATTTTGTGCACTTTCACTCCTCAGGGTTGTGGGAGTAACTTTCAGTAACCAGTGGGAGAACCTTTTTGAAGTAGAAGAGCTGTTAACAAGTCACTCACTACAAACCTTGGGCAGTGTCCTTTAACCTACAAAATCTTTGCCTCTCAGCTTGAACAGCTACATTCAGTGTAAAATATCAGACCATTCTGGCCCCATTTAATTCTGGAAATACATTCTAACAAGCAACTTACAAACTGAGACTGTGCTCTTTCAGCACATACTGTTCAGCAAGAATGTTTTCAAAACCTTTTTTTCCCCTAAAAAGACATGTACATGTGATACATTTGCGACCTATTGGGAGAGGAATGAGTGAACTCTTCTCTCTGTGTCCTTCCCAGTGAAAGAAAAAAAAAAAGACGACAGTTCAATTCTCTGACATATGTTATATTGGACATAAGCCATTTCTCTCTCAAGTGAATAGTGCAGTCATCGCTCTAGAGAGGAAAAAACCTCTTTTCTTGACCATGACCCGACAAGACTATGGAGGGGTTATGAGAGCGCTAAAGTGCGGAGCTTTGTCAGGGCCAGAGGTGCAGACTGTCACTCATACACATTCACTTGGCCTTAGAGGGCCAGTGAGCCCTTTTGGGGCTCTGCCTCAATGTGTGAAGTCAACTGTCCCTTAATTTATAGACATTGACAGAGACGTTGCAGAGACTCAGAGTTTTGAGTAATCAAATACTCCAAAACGAATCTGCGAGGCCTCTCTTTAGTAAGACATGAAGCTAAAGATCTTCACGGATGAGTTTCTGTCCTTAGCTGGGGTGGGGGTTGGGGTCGGGGTGGAGGTGGAGGTGGTTGTGGGGGTGGGGGGCCGGGGGGGAGCAGTGTGGAAGAAAAAAAATCAATTGTGTTTGCTGCACTGTGAACAATGCTGCTCGCTCCCCAAGTTCCAATTGGCCGAGGCACTAATGGCCTGCTGGGAAGCTGAGATAGATTGCTTTGGCCCATCTCTGCGGGCTTTCAGACAGCCAGTCAGATGTCAGTGAAGCCCATCACTGCAGGATCCCTTTCACTCACATTCCATTATCCAACAGGGCTCACACATTCAAATGTCTCGGAAAAGAAAAAAAAAGAAAACATCCCCAACTTTACATAAAGCTGAGTAAAGCAGACTTCTGGATGTGTTTACCACATTGTGTGACACTGGCAATTGTTATACGGCTTTAAAAGGTTGGATGGCCTGGTATGAGCAATGGGGGATGGAAGTTCTTTTCCATTTTAAATACCCCCCTCCTTGAGAGACACTTGCAAAGGCCAAACTTCTCCTCTCTCCAAAAGAGTGATGAGAAAACGGCTTGTGAAAGCCATACATTACCATTCAACATCTGTGATGCAGCATGAAAGAGCACTTGACATTCCAGCGGGCGACAGTGGGCAGTTTGGAGATTATGCTGATTAAAAGTTAACGAGTGAAAGAAATAAATGAACTTCTTTTGCATAATGAAGCTCAGTGTGATCTGAATGTCCATAATTTGCTCAATAGAACAGACAGAATAACTGATTTTAGCATTCTACTTTCTCATGATCGGTGAATTCAAAAGGCAGCGAATTAGTTGTTTTACATTTTTAAGTTCTAATAATCATTTAATGAGCTTTCACAGTCTGTTCACTGACGCTTTGCAGTCTATGATACCACAGAGGAATACTTTTTCACAACTTTCCATATAATTGTTTTTTGTGCAGATCATTGTAATGTTTATCTAGGGAGTTGGAAGGGTTGTAATGTTAACTATATGAGGTGAAATAAGTCGCTATAGGGTTGCACGCTGACAGACCTTGTGGAGAGGTTTCAAACACCCACACTGAAGAACAACATAGCAATGTGTTCAGTTAATATCTGTAGCTAACAAAAATCGCTTATATTATGTTTGGTTTTCATCTGGGTTATTAAAAGTGAGCAAGTGTATAGTAACTTCAGCTTCACCCTGTATAAATGTTGCTCTTTAGGGATGTTGGCTTCCTCAATGCACCTTTTGTTGTAATTTGTGTAGATAGATTAATACTTCTATCAGTGTGGCATGCCAAGAAACAAGTTGTTCCCAGCTTGAATTGCTGTACAGCCAGCCTCTGGGCAATACAGTTCTGGGCAGATTAAAACTTGTGTCAGAAAGCTGTTCACAGTTCCAACCCCAAGCATTTCTGTGTTTGTATAAGAGGTGTTGACTGCTGTCACAGAACTAGGAAATCCACATCACAGCCTTTGAGGTTTATGGGATTGCATTTGATCATTTTCTTAACTTCTTCCTCTAGAACAACAATAAACTGTTGAAATAGCCCTGCAATCAAAATAACCATTGCAATAACTACTGCCATTGCTATTTTACTATTTTCAAAATGGTTCAGGTAAAAGGTTTTTTTTTCCTCTTCAAACAGAAGAATCATTTCTCCACCAAGGCCTGTGCCATTGTTTCTCAGTTCAGAGTGCGGATGCCCTTGGTTAAAAGTGAGGGGAGGAACCTCTCCTCACAGCATTGCTTCCTGGAGGAACAGATTCTCGGTGCTCCTTGAATGAACATACCCTGAGACTCATCTCACAGAATGAAGAGGCACATAAAAGCCAATGTCATTGGAGTAATGGTCTGTAAACTCCACTTTAGTGATTATTTGACAGTGCATTAACTGCCAAAATGACACAAGGATATCCGTACACTTTGATAGCAGGAAGGGAAGTGACCAGTCCTCTGCCTTGATTATATCGGCTACTGTAAGTTTAAAAAAAATTAAATCAAGACCCTGGTTCACCCTGGGAATGTTTGAATTGTCTTAAAATCGAAGTTACACCACAAAACATATTTCTAATTGTCACAAATTGGTCATTCTTGTGAAAGCAATTTTTGAAATTATAATTCTGTGTGGTGCTGTGCGGTGCCCTGTGAACAAAGTCAATATCAGCTCCTGCACACAGGACACCCAAACAACTACAAGAACAAACAGACCAAAATTACATCATATTTCATTTGTTTAAATCTTCGTAACTCCAACTCAAACTCTCATTTAAGACCTAAACATGCTGTTTGTAGTTTGCTTCCAACAATAATGAGTAAGTAGCTTTTTTCCAGGTGATACACAGTACTTTGGAAATTGGATATGGGTTTACACCATGAATACATTTTAAGAGAAGAGGTGATATCTTATTTATGTCACGGGGCTGAGACTCATTAGCGGATCCTGGCTAACGCTCGAGCCACAGAGCTAGAGAGAAATTACAGGATGAACTCTGATTAGCAGCAGCAGTTCGCCCTGGCTTCAAAGCAGGTTTGCTAATCATGTGAATTCTTGTGAATGGATAAGCTTTTTTCCTTTTTTTTTGCCCTTTTAAAAATGTGTTTCACATGGTGAACCGTCCACATTCTAATCAAATCATGTAGGTAGCCCCTCAGCCAGGTCTCTCATACACGCCTCAGTTTTTCACTTCCTGAGCTTTTGAACTGGAGGCACTCATCCTGGACCATGATCCAAATGCAAAGCTAACGACATTGATTTTTTTCAAATTGTTATTCTTACTTTATTTTTTTGCATAATTTATGGTGAGAGTCAGGAACAAAAGTATTGCCAACATTCTCAAAGAAGAATGTGGATGGCCTGGCCCAAATCTATCAACTCATAATGCACAACATGGAAAGCAAAGCTCATGAAGGACAAGCATGATTGTACTCAAAGTTTAATTTTCAGGGTGTGTGGTTATGTGTACCTATGTAAGTGAGAAATGCCCGCCTCTGAACTTACTTTCAGAGTTCAGAGATTAAGATGCAGTTAAATTCAATTTATGCACAGTAATGTGGTTTGTAACGTCAGCATTGTTTAATGGGGCAGATCAAACTCAGGGGTAAACCCTTTATTGCATTAGAAATAGTGCTATATATGCTTTGTGTGTGACCTTGGTTGATATAATTAGTTGCATGAAAAGCTACCAGAGCAACACGTGCTTGGGAAATGAGAGGTTGGTACATTTAATTGTGACTTCAGGCAGAGATCCAGGTATTGATATGTTCACTATGATAGGTTTTTCAGTCTAAACTCACCACTGCTGATGTAGCAAAGCCAAGTGCACTTGACTAGCAGTAGCATGTTATGGGGTTCTAGACATGACAAGACAACAGAAATCATCACTCATAATTTGAATGATAATTTTCCGCAGTAGTAGAGAATACAGTTTCTGTGGGTAGGAAGAATATAAATTCAAATATAAATTCAACCTACAGTTTCTCAACTGTTCATATGGCTTTCAAAGACCTCTACTTCAGTCTTACTTTCTAATGGCATATGGGTGTTCTAATGATGAATGTGTGGAAAAAATTGTCCCTGACCGTCTGGTTCTGTGTGTTCACCAAATACACATTTCTTATTCATAAATGCATTCATCAATAGTGTCAAATATGCTGCCTTGGCAATGAGTCTCTTGTTGGTAGGAATTTTAGTCATAAATAGAAAATGTATTCATGTTACTTGGGGGTATGAAAAAAATCAAAATGTAGGTCAATAAATTATATATGATGCCATATTTAAAAAAAAATGATGGCAGAATGTTTCTAAACAGAGGTCCTTTCATCATGCCATTAGGGCAGCTAACGTCAATGTGTCGAATATAATTCCTAACCAATTACCGGAGATTTTGCATGTCGTAAAAAGCACACTTTGAAACTCTCGGCCTCCTCTTTTCATGTTTATCATCTAATAGTCTTTTTGATCTAGTTTCTGTCATGATTAATACATAATTGCATTTTGTGCTACCTTTGGAAGAATTAGATTTTCTGAAACATGCCTCTTTGACCTCTTCACACATTTAACTGCTGCAGCTCGTGGAGCGTAGACACTCTCTTCTTTCTTTCACAAACCAGCCAGCCAACATCAGCCTCTCAATTTACATATTTGTCAATGTTATGAAATTGGATTTTGAGATTTTTGATATGTCTGAAATGTCTGTATACCTTATGGTGACAGCTTTATGATTTCGCGATTAAGGGATTGTTTGTGTGCTAAATTGATGGAAGTTGGGTGTTGCAGTGCTATTTGTACATGGAACCAATAAGTCAGTGGGTCTTAAGATGAAAGCTTGGAACAAAAAGCTAAAATCTCTCATCCTCCAGCCATTTCTCATTTATAAGCAACCATTTCTGTTTTACACTGGTTTACTATGCCTGTCACAACATTAACCAATTACAATGTTGCCCTCAGAGGTCTTGAAACTCTATCTGTACGTGATAAAATCAAACTCTTATGTAATTTTTTCAGTATTTTAAAAATCCCATTATAAAGCTCTAGAAAGCTTTTAATTCAGGAAAAGGTCTCTGCAAAACCAAGATGTCCTGAGCTCAACTGAATTGACCTGAGAAGTTTATAAATATCTTGTTATTACTAATAAACTCTGGCACAACTAAGTAGCCAAATGAACAAAATGTGACAGTTCCAGCTGAAGTATTTATAATCAACCTCCAGATACCATATTCTATCAAAAGCTTCAAACCATCTGTAGCATTTTTAATGAAGACTCAGAATATGTAAAGCATGCTGAAAGGTTATATTTTACTCTCCTAATCTATGCAATCACAGAGGCAAAAATTTTGATGTGATTTTTAACTGCTATCCACACAGGAGATGGCATTTTGTGTGTTTCTGGGATGATCTTATTGTCCACTGACAGGAAAGTGAGTGTTTTTCATTACCCACAGTTTTTGGCTACCTACAGCTACTGTTTCATTATTTTTTAATTTTCAGTGTGTTACAATAAACTGATTTTTGCAGTGCTAATATGCAGCAGTATGTACTATGAACTCCATGTTGTTCAAACCGAGGCTTCCTTCAGATTGCATTACCAAAATCCCCTTCAGTTTAACACGCTGACATGTTTGAAATGGTACAGAAATTGGATTTGATGCGCATGCAGTACTTTGTGATTTGAGTTTTGGGCCTGATGTCTGGGCTTGAATGACAGGGGGGATAGGGCCAGCAAGCTGGGAATGGAGTTAAGCCTTTGGGTGTGGGTGCTTGATTGCTCACATTTTGGAAGTGATAACAGAATCGGCACCAGGATATGGTTTACGAATAGGTGGAGGTTTTGCAATGAATACAACAGCTGTGACAAGGTGGATGGTCAAGACTTACTACGTGTTTACTGTTACCATGTTTAACTGAACCACTCTTTCCAGTCTGTTTCATCTTATTTAAGGACTTTCACGGAGATCTCATATTTGCTTTGTTGTTTTATATGGTATTTATAACACAGCACTCTTCGGTAATGTCGATAAATCCCATGTTGTGGATAGCTACTGTAAGTAGTTATCCTGAATGGCATCAGGCTTTCCTCAGAGGTGTACTTCAGAATTTAGCAAGAAAAATTGCATGAATGGTTTTTTATGTGTCATCTCTAATATTACTTTCAGCTCCAGTGCACCTGGTATTCATCAATGCACCACTCAAAACTCTCTTTGACAGTTAGCATGCCTGCATTGGAGCAAAGTCTGGCTGAACAGATAATTCAAGGATGTCCTGCAATATCATTTTGGTCTAATGAAACACATGGATTACCTTGGAAATTTTACCAACAACATTCAGTAATAAACCATCAGCTGACCCTTTCTTAATCCTTTACATTACCTTTCCCTGTATGCACATTCACTTTTCTAGCTAGATTATAGCTCAGTTATAACTTTCCATTCAAATTTTTACTGATACTTAGATGGATATGGCTTCCAAGTAGCTCAGTGGCTAAGGAGCTTGCTCTGAGTGCAGGCTGAGCTGTGTGGCCCAGCTGCACAAACTGCGGTGGAACAAATTAGCTTTTGGCATGGATGGGGTGAGTACATTGGCAGGGGTTGCCCATCTCACTGCTCTCAGACACCGTGTGACTCATCAGGTGCCTACAGATTGCTTGAATTGCTTGATATTGGTGATATTGGTGTCAATCCTCCATGAGGTGCTTAGCTGAGGTGCAACTTATAGTACGTGAAAAATAGTCAGTCACTATGCTCCCTGCTCCTGCGTGAGTACAGTAGTCATCAAGACGAGATGTGACCGTGTCCAGTTGATGATTCCAAAATAAAGAGGAAGACGCAAAGCAAAAATATAGTGACATGAGTACAAAATGGTCTCACATCCTGCTCCCAGCTGAAGTCCAGGGGATGAGTGAGAACCTGAGTGACAAACAGTGTGAGGTTGCTGGACACTGCCCCCACCCACACCCCCTGGCATCCTATTCCAGGACAAAGGCCTGCGTGTTCTACAGAAAAGATGCGGAAAAAAGGTCATCAGGAGATGACATATATGTAAATGACATGCTTTCATTTTTATATTACTTTGCTACACTGGTTTGACGCAATTCTAATCATTGATTCTGGGACTGTGTAAATTTCTCTCCCTGATCATCTTTTTAAGGGCCATTTAGTAATATATTATCAGCTCATTGATAGTGTCTGTATTTATAATGCAAAAATCATAATGTACCATCTTTCTTGTCATATGAACACCAAGTGACAGCCATACAAAAAATGGCTGGCAACTGGCCAGTCTGCCTTGAGAGATGGATCAGCCATTATGTAACAGTTGCTCTGCAACAAGATCTTTGCTAAATAATGTAAACAGGGTTCTGCAAAAAAAAGTGTGTGTTGAATGTTTGAATTTCTAAACACACCCTATGGGCTTGAGTGTTATTCAACACCACACGTGCATTCCTTGACACACACAGCTGTAACAGGATGGGCAGGTAACCACAACCATAATCACACTGACATAGGTGACTTAATTATAATTGGAGTATTCATATGAATTCAAATATCAATATCTAGGTAACAATAATAATCCATTGGTCAATGCCCTTGCCCCATTTTTTGTCTTTGTAAACAAGCTGTCATGCCCTGAATGTTCCTGTCAAATAAACCCTTTAATATCACATAGAAACCCAAGCATTATCACATTTCAGACCATCAATGAAAGGTGGAAATCTTGTAAGAAATTGAAAATTGGTGAAATTACATTTCTTACACAAAGTAACATTTTGTCATGCCTTTAAAATTCTGTGTCTGGGATTTTTGGTCTGTTTTGTTAATTCTTTCTAGGTGTGTATTGCTCTGATTGGAGCAGTAGGTGGTGTACATGTGGAGTCTTTTTTTGATATGCACAGCTCTTGTCTTCCTCAAAATAAGAGATGACCCAAATTTTTGTCACTTATAGTTTGTTTATGGAGTTTGTTTATACCTCATCACTAATTCATTTGCTTCTGCAGTCTTCAGATAATGCCTGCAATACCTAGAGAGTGTTCATTTTGCATTTTAGCAACGAGCAACAGAGAACATGCTGCATGTTAACTTAATGCATATTTAGCTAGCTAGGGCTGTATGTATAAGAGTCTCATGGCAGTGACATTTCATTTGTCTTTTGCACCAGTACTAGTGAGCTCAATAGCTAGCCAACAGCTAGTTAATAACAACAGAAATGTATGATTTATACAATCATAACTTACTTAACTGTGAAAGTATTGCAGAACTGCAAAAAGGAGATTTGCAAGCATGCACTGCATTTACTGTTTTTCATGATTTAAACTCACTACTGTATGAATGTCAGGAGATCACCTGCACAGGAGTGGGGGATAGTAATCAGGTTACTCTGTGCACACACATTCGCATCTTGTTGGGCTCTTGCAGGTCCTCCTGAGCACGTCACACTTAAATGCTTGCACAAATGAGCGCCGTGCAGAAAGTAAAGCATATGGATCTTAATTTTATTCTTCCAGCCTGATTTACAAGCGTGGCCCAGTTCAAGCAGAATCCACTGATGTCAGCCATGGTGGGCACCAAAGCCTCGGATAGCAGACTGTTTTCTTATTAAGTTTGCAATTAAAATGCAGTGGCTTCTGTTGCTGTCCCGCTGTCAAGCTGTGCTGCCTTAACAGGCGCTCGCGGGCGGGAGTTATCATTCTCCCGCAGCATTTTCTGCTGCTGCTGATAGAAAATTACCACAGACAAAAAGAGAAAATGGAATGGAATTAATAATTGACTTGCTGTGGAACTGTATCCCCCCTGTAGGAATTGTTTTGTCCATGTCATTCCGGCATTTAAATGTGACTCTGTTGTAAAATGTGTTTACATAACCCTTCGGTAAAGCACCTTTTTCCTCCTCAACAGTGAATCCACCCCCCAAATCCCTCTACCCACCCTGCCAGCTGCCCCCCGTCCCCTGAACCATTTCACTTGAAAGTCTAGCCCAAAGCTTGCTCTCTTGATTTAAATAACGTATAATTACATTTCGGCATTGCCCTGGCCATTGTGTGCTCTTTTTTGAGAAATCTGGCACATTACTTCCCTCCATTCCTATGTGAAATGTTCATTTGCACTGTGTGGCAAATGAAAATAAATAGAGGTGTATTTTGCAATTAATGAGAGGTGCCAGACACTCTGCTTAATTAGCTTTTAAGTCCGGCAGTATGGCTTTGGTTTAAATTTTTCACAGCTGCGCTGATGTTACTGTGTATAGCCAAGCATGGAGTTAGTCTGCTCTGGGGTGTGCTGGTTAATGTCTGGCAACCCAGAGACAAACTGAGACCCACCACTCCTCTTGGCACAGTAAATTCCATGCAGGAATAGTTGGCATTGGACTGCTTTACATTACATTTCATTGCATTATTTATTTTCTCAGATGGTGCCCTTTCTGAGGGTGACTTTGCATAGCTTACATATCACTCATTTACACTGCTTGGTATTTTCTGAAGCAGTTATACACCATGTTGAAGGTTACAAGGTTCCCTCCAGTTGTTATTCAGTATGTAGGACTATCTTTGCAATTCCAGTTCCCCTTTCACTACCCCATATTACCCCCAACATACACACACACACACACACACACACACACAAAAACTGGCCCTTCCTTCATTTAGCTAAAAACTGGATGGATGACGGAGAGGACTACTACTGTTTTCTACTTTAAGGCCCTATATGCTGGTTAGGCATTAGGCCTCCCTGCAGTTCAGAGCTTACCTGCTAAACGTATAGCAGCTGCCAGGGTGATTTCCTCCAAACCACATCTTAGAGTTCACTTTTCCCATAAAAGCAGGGAATGCGCCATTTAAGCTGCCATTGAACCGTTCTGCATTGTTAGCCCTATGTGTAGGACATTACCATTCCTTCCTTAGTGAATGCTGTTAAATATTAATTGAATTTGCACTCCTCTTCAGCAGTTGTCCAAAGACAAGCCTTATTTTGTACATTAGGTCCTATTCTAGTATGTAACACATTCAGTGATTGTAATTACAAGGTGGAACTATTTTATCCAGGGTGCATGAACCTGTTACTGTTTGACAAATGTCACACTCTAGTGATAAGCTATCTCTGTCAGAGGAGGGGATGACTGTCTCACAGCAGTTTAATAACTGTGAAATTAAATTTTGTGTTCAATGCATCTGTTCAAATAAGATAAAAATCTTGGTGTATTATTTGACAAAAAATTAAGCTGGTTTGACTCAATATAGAGATGGCTATGTAAATATAGAGATGGCTATGAAACTACTTTAGCTGTTCTATTTACAGTAGACAGGATGTCAGACTGTTTATCGTTGGTTTTGCATTTATTTGTTGCAGTGAGGCAGAACACTGCCTCCAGTGGTCAGCATGGAACTGCAATGATATGCTTGAGACTTGACAAATTGTACATAAAATGTCTTTGATTTTTCAATGCGCAAATTAGATTTTTATGTCCATAACATTTATGTTGTTTACGTAAGATTCAACACCTGCTGCATTCAACGGTATATACTAGAGTGAAAACCTGCTGGTGGCTCAGTTATCACTGGTCACAAATAAATAACTACACTACACTTCACAAGGATGTTGCAGAAATATCAGTTCATCTGGCTATGAACACTTGTGACTGATGTAAAAATTCACCTGCTTTATGGTATCCTCTGGATAAAAAATACTTTCACCATGTTATATAGTATTAATGTAGGTTGGTACAGAGATTGTTCCTTTGTTGACTTAAACCTGTAGAGGTTGATTTTATCGATAGAGTGAACCAATCTTAGGTGACAGCACTGTAACTGAGGAGAGAAGAGTGTGCACAGCAGCCTTCAGAACACATGTGTGATGATCCCTGTGGCCTGATAAGACAGCGTTGAAGGTGAAATTAGTCATGTGCTGATTGCTGTAGAAGGCAAAAGGAACCATCTCCACCATCAGCCTTTAAGATGGTATTGCAGGTGTCACCAAGGTTACGACCGCATAGGTCAGTAGGAATGCTGTGGGTCACAAGTGAGTGGTTAGTTGCAGCGTCTGCAGGAGGCACAGTGATGATCCTGAACATTTAGAGGACAATTCTGTAGGTGGCAAGAAGGTATCTGTATGTCGACCTGCAGCAGAAACTGGTGATGGTCCCAAAAGTACAGAAGTCAACGCTGTTGGTGAGGAGAGAGTGGACGCAGACCTGCAGGAGGCAATGGTGATGACACTGGAGCTCTGCAGTTGCCTGGCGTCTGGCGTTCAGGACAGACGCAGGAAGGAGTGAAGGTGGTACCGAGGTGTGGATGCTGTTGCACCCTCGTTAGCCTGCCCGGCGAGTCCCTGCGGCCGCCGGCAATCAGTCACACTCTGTCACCTTCGGTTGGTGCCAATGTCAAAACAAGGTCACCTAGAAATGAGTTTATAGGCCGCACACACACAGCCCTCTTTCTCCTCACTCTCTCTCTCTCTCCCTCCCCCCACTCTCTCACGCGCTTGTTTTCATTTGTATAGTCATGTGCGTTGGTCCCTTTCTTTCCTAATGGTGTAACTGGAGCTCATTTAAGTTTCATGGGACACAACGAATGGCTAATTTTTGCTGCCTAAATTTTTTTTGCCAAAAGGCCCTAATGGAGTGCATTATGATCACATTTAATTAAACTGCTAGAGAATACTTGTATTTGGCTTAAATTAAATTAAACTCTGAGTATTTGTGGCCTAATTAGATAAATTGTGCTTCTTCCAGCATAGCTGAAAGCAAATAACATTTTACACAAATGGCTTTGTTCACCTTTTTTACTCTTCAAAAAGCAGCTGAAGAAAATGAAATTTTAATAGATTTTTTTTCCTCCGCATTATGCATTTTATTGATTTTGTGCAGCTTAGCAAGTCTGGTGTGGAGTGCTTAAGTGCTGCTAACTGACAGACAATGGGCTCTGTCTCCACGTGTCCAGGGGATCGCTTACAATATGAATGACATCATCGCAATACCATACAAAATGTACCCTGACACTTTTACCCACTGTTTTCATTTAAACGTGGGATTGTTTCAGACTCTTCAAATCTTGTTTTTTTTACCCTATAAGCTTCATGTACATTTTGGCAAATCTTCAGTGCTACATTTACATTAGGTATGTAGCATTTCCCATGTCTCATTCGTGCCAGGAATCATTGCCCTCCAGCGACTATTAGCAAAGAGCGTCTGCCTATTCAGACACACTGTCTCAGTATTGTACTCAGCCATTACATTGCGGTAGGCAAGAGAAAGCAGTGTATGATAGCACCCCTTATCAATGTACCGGGACAGTTAAGTGAGTAAACAGGAGATAAGGCCTGTCATTAAGTCCATGTGATTCAGCACCGCCCCCGCTGAAGAGAGAGTCGTCCACACTCCTGAGTGATCTTATCTATAACAAATTGCTCTGTGACATATGTTGTAACGCGGTGGGTGACATTTATGTAAAAATGTTTAGACGCAGTCAGGGTAGCTATGTATTTTCCATAATGCGTGCGAAGTGGTGGCGTTGGCCATCTGGGGTCCCCGTGCAGAAATGTCTTCCACGTATACCCCACCCCCAGCTACCGGCGGACAGATTCATAAACAACTTGTCTTTGTTAATACAACTTCTAAGTAATCAAAACCAGAGACGCTGGACATGAAATGGCTGCAGAGCAACAATGAACAGAATAATAAATAAATGCATGACAAATGATGAAAATATAATAAGCTGTTTAACCGTTTAAAAAATAAACAGCAAATTCTGAGTGCAGGATGTGGAAGGAGAGACAAGCAAACTGACAGGCTGTTTGTTCCCTATATTCTATACCCTTGGCCGAACACTCTGTAGCAGTGTGTTTCATGTAGTGATGACCTCTGTGTTGTGAAGAACAGAGTAGGAATCTGGACAAGGAATTTTTTTCCTGGAATCTCTGATATTTATTTTGCTCTCTCCATGCCTTTCTCCCTCTCTTCCCAATAGATTAAACACAGGGGCTACCTCCATGTTAAAATAAAACTCAACTGTATATAAAAACACTAACAAAATAAACATGAATAAAACATACCTGTGAGCATGTATGAAGGGCTATGCTAGCAACAGCTGCTTCCTTTCACAGCATCTTCTCCTCTTCCTGATGAAAGGGAAGAGTTCATGCACAACAGGAGGATTGTAACTATGTAACTAAAGTGACAGTGAGGCAGTGAACACATATGACATAAGGAAACCACTCCTAACAATAACATGTCTGCATAGTAACTCCATGCATGTATACAATTATTTCATGTGCAACTTTCTTACACACTTTTACAGCTATAATTATTGGAATTCAAACGATTACAAATGTCAAAAGTAGAAGCTCTTTAAAAAGTACAGAGAAGAGCAACAAGACTGGACCCAGGAGACCGGGGACCCAGGTCTTGAACACATGAGTCAGCACTTATTGTACTCCTTAATTGAAAATTCAAAATGACCATGTCATCTTAAAGTTTTTTACTGATTGATGATGATGATAATAATAATAATAATAATAATAATAATAATAATAATAATAATAATAATTAATTAGTCCCATGCTGTATTATAAGAGTCACTTCCTCCTTAATGTAAGATGGCTCAACAAATTTAATCAAACCCAGAGGTCACTTTATTGTGATTTGGTAGTGGATTCTGGTAAGGTTTTTTTCTGAATAACAATTTTCCTTCAGATGACTTGGCAATTTTGATTAAATCCAGGGGTTAATCTTTTTAGTCTCAGTAAAAGGAGGCTTGGGGGGTTGGGGGGAGATTTTATGGAAGTATTTAAAATCTTAAGACGGATTAATAAACTGGACTGCTGAAGCTATTTCACGATATATTCTGTCAACAGAGCCAGAGGGCACAGGTGGATACCAGTTCAAAGCAAATTCTACTGACATTAGGAAGTATTACTTCACACAGACAGTTGTTAATGCATGGCATTGCTTGCCAGGAATTGTAGTGGAGTTAGACATCCTTGGATCCTTCACGACCAAATTTAATAGGTGAAGTAAGGAGTCAGGATGGGCCAATTGGCTTGTTACTTTCACTAAATGTACTAATGGGAAGTTTAGGAGTGTTGAATTTGTTTCTTTTTGAAAATTAGTTCCTTTTCTTCTAATGATCATCATTTTGAACAACAGTGAAAGACTAAGAGAGGTTCACAGTTGTGATAGGGATCATTATGTCAATGTGAAACAAGTATGAAAATAGTTGTTGGAAAAACAGCCACGAAAGGGCTTTGATGATTCAGTCAATGCATAATGATATAGCCATAATGTACTTTTTAAATAATTGTTATATACACACATGGTCATTAAGAAAGCCCACTGCTAGAAACTCCTTATTCTTTTCTCTGACCAGATTCACTACAAAGTCGGGCTGGGTTTGAATCATCCTCTGTGGAAATGAGGAACTTTCCCAGCTGGGATACGAGATAGGAGCTAATGATCTAATTGGTAAGCGCTGACCTGAGAACATGCGGCACATGCTGCTGAAATGTAGCCACTCTGAGGCCTGGAGCTCTGCAGACGCGCCCGGTTCAGAGTGCTGTTTTTCCCATTTGTGTGCATGTTGAATGAGATGCAGTGAGTCATTGCTGGATGTGCCCTTAGCGGAGTTTCTGCCTCCTCGCGATGAAGCCGGTAGTGATGGACGCTCTGGAGCAGCTCTGGCTCTTGGCGCCTCTCCCCCTCCCCACAGTCCTCGGTTGCTGCCATGGCCGTGCCCGGGAGGCAGATCCATCCTTCTCCTCATCTTGGGGAGACCTGCGTTCTCCTGTGTAGGCTGACTTCAGGGTGGGACCGGGACTTTCGGAGAAGACAGCAGTCAGCTGTCACTGCTGTGCCCTGTTCATTTTGTGAGCTCAGATTTTTGGTTTAGACTGGTCTGTGGTGTGTGAGAGGAGCGTGAGGAGAGGAGAGTGCACTTTAAGATTGCTTTACATTATATTGGGATAGCTTTGCAGTTGCTTTACATTATATATTTTGCTTGGCGGTCGCGCTAAACCGGGTTGACTTGTGAGTTTACATGCCGTCCATCTATCCAGCTGGATGTCTACTGAAACAATCCAGGTTAAGTGCTTTGCTCAAGGGTACAAGAGCTTCACTCTCTGGCATCGGAGCCCTTACGAGTCCACTTTCCTACCACTACGCCACACCGCCGCCTTCGGATGCATACCCTGATGAAAGTCTGGAGTATATCCTGAATTTAAATGAGCGTTGCGAGGCATAACATAACCATAAACACATGCTCATTAATGGCCGGTATTTATGCTAAGGAATCACAATCAAGTCATAAAAGAGAGATCTACTGTAACGACTCTCGTGCCTTCCTTTAGCGGATGTCCACCCTTTGATATTGCCTTCCAAAGTAAATATATAGCGAGCGCAGCACAGAGGGGTGACTCACGCGGCCCTGATATTGTTCCAGCCCTGGGAGTCTGCTCGGCGTCGGCAGCCATCTCGGCTCTCAACCCCGTTCATGACCTGATTACCTCTGCATGAGCGAGGCGACTGCTACTGCAGCCAGCTAGGGTCAATTCCTGCAGGAATATATCACCCTGTACATTATGAAAGTGATATCCAGCACTGCAGACTCAAAAGTATTTCTCTAACCTTTGGATAAACATCACCCCCCAACCACCCCCTCCCCCACCCCTCGCAACCGAAAGGGCAATTTATCGCCTTGCCTCACGCTGAACTCGAGTAGGATTTAGGTTTGGTTCATTTTCTCTGTCTTTTCCCATGATTTAGCACATCCTGAAAAATCCATGTATGTAAATCGATTCATCATCGTGAGAACACAGTGCCAGAGAGCAGTTCTGTCAGTGAGTGTACTATAAATGTCCCCTTAAATAACTCAGCATGGTACATTGGCCGCACACCCCATTTTTAAATGCACTTGCGTGAGATAGGAGGAGGGGACCGCTAACCCTCTAATCTCTCTCCTTTTTTTATCACACTCATGTTTGATGGCCACCAAACGTAAATCACCAGCTCAGATGTGACTCCCAGTGTTTGAATTCCACCAAGGCTTTTTGTTCAAAAGAAGAATAAAAAAAAGATTTAATTACAAAAATAACTAATTGTCCTGAGCAGGCTTTCCCCCCTACAGAATAAGCCTATATCTTTTGATGCAAAAATAAGAGAATGCGTTAGGGTCCAAAATTCTCAGCGCTCAAAATTTTTTACTTAGATTTTATCACTTAAATAGTTTTTATGCGCCTTTGTAGAGGAGAAAAAAAAACATATTAATGAGTCCCCTGATTCATTTGCTAATGGATGTTTCTGTGTTCCTTCTTTTTGCATGTATAGCTGACGTGTGTACTTTTCTCCAATGTACACTACCAGGAGATAATCAATACAGCACTGAGTTCCACCGTAAGACCATGTGGGCAGGCTTCAATGCAGTGCATCCTGGGAAATAGCATTTTGAGCAAGACAGGCACTGGATTTTTCATAACTTTTTATACAAACATTTTTTTTAATGTTAGAACAGAATGACTGCTTTGTGAAAATGCTTAACTTTGATTATTTCTCTAATTGCCAGCTTTCCTCGTTTACATTAAAAAGTTATACAAGTAAAAACAGACATTACTTTTCACCTAATTCAGTGTCACCTTTCAGAAACCCAATAAAAGAACCTCACTGTTCTGCTGAGGGCTGTGTTGCGTGCATTGACTGAACTGGGAATCACTTCAGAGCTGGGAAAGGCATTGGAAGCGAGACCTCTCACTGTTACAGTATGTCGCGAATTTAAGTAATTCCAGGTGTTGGCAGAGCTTTGCTAAAAATGAGCAGTGGGGGGAAAAAGCAGCACATTTTCAACTAATCAATCTTGTATAAATATGTCTGTCCAATCAATATGTCTGTCTAATCAATTTTTGTCCACATTAGTTACTCGCATTAGCTGCTGAGTCTTGAGTATAATGGAGAGAAAAGGGAGTCAGATATGTGAATCTCTCTGATTGTCCCTTTGTGTTGCTCCATTTCACTGTAGCCTTTCAACCTCAGCAAACTGGGCTTTTCCTATGACTTAACTCAGGAAAATGTATCCTGTCTACAAAAAAATGTACACCTTTTTCTCATGCTCTCATTCAGGAAAATGTATGCGAACGACACAAGTATGCCTGCGGTTGCCAGATTGGGAGTGGACCAAATGTCTCCTGTCAATGTGGTTTAATGTCTCTCTGGGAGTTCCAGAAGTCTGCCTCGCCTGTACACGTCTCGCGCATCTGCGCGGAATGCAGCAAGCCGTTCAAAGGCCCCAAAAACGTTTTTTTTTCTTTTTTTCTTCCTCTTCTTCTTCTTCTTCTTCACTCAACCAACAAAGTGTCTCATTTTAATCAGCCACCTGGTAAGCATCTTGATATAATTAGTAAATGGAATTGTGCTCGGGCTGTACCATAGCGGAAGGCCTTCTGCCCTCAGCTTCCTAGTTCCCCCAGCACAACTCCCAAGTGCTCGGGAGGCCTTTTTTTATTTTTGTTCTTTGAAATCCAAACAGCTCTCCCACCCCCGTTCCCTTAGGCGAAAGGTCACAGTAGCAGATTTTTTGTGCTGATGAGTCCAGTCCCATATGGAGTGTGATTGCCGTAATGGGAATTTAAATGTCTAATGCCTGACAATAATGAAAGAAAAAGGGGGGGAGGAAATTGGTTTGCGTTAGCGAGGAAAGGTGGCACGTTGGGCCGCGTGGCATCACTGGCAGCATAAAAGCGGAACCAGGCTCCTTGGAGAGGACGGAGGGAACCGGGCTCAAGTTTTAATGAGGCCCGGCTGACATTTACCTGCACTCCCTGCCTTTCCAGGAACAACAAAAAGAGCGCCTATCAAATGAAAGTATGATGAAGCCTCTCTTGAAGAATGCTTACAGAGCCCGGGAGCAGCTTCAAGAGGTTGTTCAAAATAACCTCCATGTGATGTCTTTGTTTAATGGTGTCTCTCTGGGCCTTTCGTATTTCGAGGAGACGCTTTCCCTCATCAGCATGAGCCAGGCATGATGGAACTCTTCAGGCCCGTCAATCATTCATAAGCGTTTGTGTTAGTGCCAGTTTTTCCTTGCACAAATTTCAGTTGAATTTTGGGGTTCCTCAAAATGTTAAACCTTGAGCCTAAAGAAGGCGAGCCAAAGGAATATATATACCTGTTATAACGTCAGGTACATAAATGGCCCAGCTTTGCGTGGCAAGTGTTCAGAAGGGGGGAAAAGGTGGTTTCAGCACGCGCTCCCCTGTAACTGAATCTGCAAAGTAAACGAGCAAAAATGGCCAATGTCGGACGGTACATGGAAGTAATTTCATCGACTCGCGAACCGCCGCACCGCTGCTTTGAAGTGCCAGCGCTGTCAGGCGGGAGGTGAAAATGAGGTAACGCAGTCATGAAAAATAGATCATGCGGGTTAAAGTCGGGGAGCTGAGGTGAATTATCTTCTACTGACTGAAACCAGGCAGGCAGCGCGCACCAGAACAAACTGCATAGGCCAGACACGCCGACATATTTTCAATCTTGTGCACTAGCTTGCCTCTGGAGGAGCAAAAAGAAAAAAAAAGAAGCAGATGATAATTCCCCTGATCGCATACAAAATATTTCCATGGAAACTACGTTAAAAAAATGTGGCATTAGTTTTCTAAATGGAGTTCTCCAGCCGAAAAGGGCCGCCCGCCGTTCCTCCCGACCGTTGAAGTGCCATCTGAATCTTGTTAATGACGCCCGAACCCACCCTTAAATTAACCGTGTTTATCCGAACGCTCCACTGCTGTGGCTACCAGCACTCCTTTCTGCTCCTCTAACACGCATGTGTCGCAGTAGCATTGAGGGAAAAAAAGCTATATTCCCTGCAGCTGAACATATTTCAGCAAACAGCTGCTCTGATCAGCGGTACATTTCTGCTTCACTACAATTAGCACTGTGCACCTTAACCTGTGTGTGAGAAGTAAGTCAGTGGGTGCAGACTGAGGAAAGGTGGTATGCAGTGTGGGGTTGTGCCCATCTCTGGTATGAGGCCAGCAGGAAGGCAGATGTTGGCATTGGGCGAGAGCCGCAGAAGCCCCACCTGCAATGCAGCTGACCCACCTGGCACCTGCCGGCGGTCAGCGGACGCAGCCAGACTGCAGCGAGCGTCCGAGTGTCAAACGCCGCGGAAACGCTCTGTCACGGGGTGGCGCAGCGAGTGACCTGTCACTCCCGGCAGCGCTGCCAGTGTGGCGGGGTGCCACCCCCTCCCCCTCTGGGGAGCTCGATGTTGCCCATCTCAATTATCCTGTGCTGGCCTTACAATCACCAGACATTTGTCCAGGAGAGAGGGGCTGGCGTAAATGAAATAGGCTGGCAGTGAGGAGTGTGTGTGTGTGTGTGTGTGTGTGTGTGTGCCTCTCACTCTGTTTGTTTTCTTTTTTTTCGGTCAGTCTGCCGGTGTTGTTCCCGTCTGTCAGTGAGCAGCCTGTACCCCTGTAATGGGCCTGTTAAAAGAGCCAGGCTTCTTTCAGCCCCTTTTCTGTTCGTCCTTTGTGGACTCCCAAAACTTCAAACTTGTGCCAAATTCAACCGTATCTCATTTAAGTTCTGTCTTGAGCACGCCAAACTGTGTGAAATAAGCTTGCTGCGTTCCAAGAATTAGACGCTTTAAGCTGGGTATTATTTTCATGCAGGTTTTATGGTAAAGGGCTCTTTTAGACTACTTTCAATATTCTGGTTTCCAGTGTCTAGTAATGATTGTTACCAGGCTTGTCTATTGTTTAACCTTCTGCACGATAGCCTCAAAGTCTATAATTTCCCTACCACAGCAAATTACCAGACCGGTTTCAAAGTGTAGTATGATTTTCCAGTGATTTTCACCACAGCAGCCTTAATGCGAATGCTTTCCATTTTCTTGGTCCCGTTTTCCCCCCCACTTTTTTGCATCATGCGCTCCCATTTCATTTCATGCAAATTCAGAAGCATGAAATAGCGTGTGATTGGATACGGAGTTACCGCTGTCTGTCTCTGGGCTTGAGCGGGGCAGACCTGGAGTCTCGGGTAAGGTGGTGGAGAGGAGATGCTCTGCATCGACAAGAGCCAGGGAGGAAAGGCCTGTGCCTCAGGAGCCAGGGGTGCTCTCTGACCCGCAGAGTACGAGGCCTCAGCTGACCGGAGCACATCTCTGCAACGGGATCACACTGCCACCAGCCCTCCTGCTAAAGGAAAAAAATCCTGGCTGACTGCCCATACCCTGAACAATCTCTATTTGTCTTGCGAAGGATCCGCTTCTCAGAAAGTGCCTGGAGTTAAAATATGTTTTCGGTACCTTGTAATCTATAAAATTCTCCAAAGAATTACAATCTCACAAAGAAATATCTGGCAGAAATATCAATGCAGAAAAATTGATGTTTTTCTTGCAATGGAGAAATAAAGGGGGGGAAAAAAGGGTTGGCTCTGGTTGGAGTCTTATGTATCTGGAGGGCTGAACCAGCAAAGTTTAAGTACTCAAGAAACAGGGTAAGGTAGCTGCCAAAAGATTGTGAACTGGAAGTTGGAAGCTTTTTTCCTTCTTTCAAACCAGACATAGCATAGCCCAGCACTTAGCAGAACTCAGTGACTCTTTGACTTGTTGAAGACTGTTATACATGTATACATCTATATATAGTTCTTAGACAGGATATTTGTCTGTCAGGAACATTTAGGCAGTTAAGAAGGCCCCACCGACAACATTTTTAAGTGAAACACTTCGTCAGACCTCAGGGCCATAGATCTTAAGTGATAAGACATGAAACTGAACTGAGTGTGCACATAACTTCGAGACAAACAATCTAAAACTAATTATGTGTGAACACTCCAAGTAAGATTCCCCTGCATTCAGACCGTAATCCATTGTGATGCATTTGTTGAGGGCAACGAAGCAGGGACTCGAGTTTGAATAATGGATGGAGTGTCTGCCAGAGGAATATCAATAATGTGAAGACCCCTGCCCACAACCCCCTGCCCACCCACACCCCCCTGTATGATGTCTGTCTGCACATAACATGACCCTTAGCTCACTCTGTCTGCGTGGAGAACTCAACTTTCCCACTGGCCAATCCCTAATGCTGTGAAAGCCCTGGGGTCAGGGGTCAGAACAGCCTTTGGTCTGACATCATGACGGTCCTGAAAGGTCATGACAGGGAAAGGGGGCATGCTGGGATAACAAAAAGACCCCGCATATAAATAGAATTGCACCCACTGAAAAGAGAGAAAAATGTGTGTTTTCACGCATCTATTCATTTACTTTTTTTCCATTTACTTTTTTAAAATTTCATTTCTGGTGATCGCCTGCTTGCAAAAGACAGGTCCTTTTCAATATTCTGCCTTCTGCATTTTTTCTTTGTTTCTCACCCCCACCTCCAGGCAGGACTTGCTGGACACAGCTATATACAACAATGCTCCATTTGCACAAAACTCTGTCATTAGAACCAATTTACACGCATGGTCTCCCCTCTTAAGTGTCACAGACAGTTTTTTTTTTTTTGGTGAGTGCAGTCTTTCTCATTGTTTTACTGTGATGAAGTTGAGTTTTCAGAACATCTGTCTCAGGCACATTAAAAAAAAACGTAACCTGGCAATCGTAAAAGTGGTACCCTGGCAAACCTACTCCACGAACAGAGTCTGCTTTAAAGATGTGATGACTGGGAAATACAAAAAAGAAAAAACACACAATATAGCCTGCTAAAGAAAACAACCATATTGTTCAAGATTCCCCAATTAAATATTTACAGCAATGGCTTTGATGGGCTCTGCTTGTAGGTTTTTAATAATAGAGCATTTTTGCTCCACAGGTTCTGCTTACCAAATGACCTACTTGCCAACAGTCGCCTCTCCTGACACTGGCTTGTTAATGCCATTTGTGTCAATGCATTATGGATTTGCATATCTGCTGGTCCAAAATACATCAAATAAAAAATGTCTCCTTAGAATCCTCTGCTTGGGTTTTCTATAATTTAATTATCAAATAACAATCAACACATTTACCATCATTACAGTTCTGCTATTTTTTATATAGTTACATAGTTATTTTTTCATAATATCCTGAAAATCTGTAAATCATATTTTTTCTTGATCAATGCAGTGGCTAAAAAGATTTCCCCACTTCGATTATGATGTTTTGGCAGAATTTACAGTTATAGAATGTTGGCTAACTAGCAATAACTCAACTCAATAACTCAGTCACTCATTTTGGAATACTGGTAAAGTTCTTCGTTGATGCTGTAACTGATTTTCATGGTTCTCATTTGGCTCTTTGTGTGCATATTCTTGTATTCATTTCTGCAGTTTAGAGTTTGCAGTGCCCCTTAAAGTTTACTAGTCAGCTAATAGTATAAATTTGCAAATACAATAAACAAAACAATCAGCTTGGATGCGATGCTTAGTATTTCCTTTGGTATCAGTACAGAAAGAAAGGCTAGAAAGACAAAAATCTCACTATGTTGTATAGTTAGCAAAGCTGGGGTTGGGACATGTGTGGGGATTAATTTGAATACAAAAATAGACTAAACAAATCCATCAACAAATCCATCAAGGCCCAGCATTCATTATTTTCTTTGGCATCTCTGTAGTGCATGACAGTAAATGCGGAGCTAGCTACATATGGTCAACATATTGCTGTTGGGAGATAAATAGTACTGGACATGGCTCTCCTCACATAGGACAGCATTTAATGTGGTGGATATGGCTATCCTGAAATGAGGAACCAATTAATGGCGTGAAGATGATTTCCTGGTTATGACAATAAATTGTCAATCCTAAATTGTCAGAGCACCAGTTTAAGATTTTCACCTAAACATTTAAAGGATTTATTTAAATGAGGGATTCATCTGAAGAGAGATTAAAATTGTAGAGTCAATTTACTGAGTAATCAAGACAACGCATTTCACAAACACAAATTGTTTTATTGAATGATTAATTATTAAATGATTTATTTAAAAACACAGAATATAAAAATATAATGTAAGTGGTAGTGTGGAGAATAGGTTATAAAGAGGATGAATTAAAGACATTGAGAATCTTTTAGATTGAACTGTAATACTCAGTTTTTGTCAGGCTCCCTCCTCAGCTAGGCACAGCAGGAAGTTGCTTGAGGCTTGTCCCTCCATTCCAGCTTTTGGGACTTGACTTCTGGCTGCTTTTCTTACCAGCTTTCACCTTGTTCAGGAGACAAAGGAAACACTCGCCATGTGGTGAGGGCTAGGTCCCTTGGTAGACCCAGGAGAAGTAGTGGCGCTAAAAAAACCTGCAAAAACCTCCATTCTCCAAAATCTCTCCTGGAGATGTCTAGGTTGAAAGATAAGGCCAGAATGGACCAGATGTCCATCAATCACCAGAATTCATACGTCAGAAAGTGAGGTACATAATGGGTGGTGCTAGTTTTATGACCCTTTATTTGAGCACAAACAGAGTAAGGAGATAGAATTCCTCCATCTTGCTGATGTGATGCAGAGAGGGACATAGTAAAGCACAGACAAAGACATTACAAAACTCACCTTTACTCCAACAGCCTTAATTCAGAATCAGAACTTAAACTTGACAATGTGGAGGTGAACTGCAGAGAGTTTGGACAAGGCACATTTTCAGTGATACACTCCAACACAATCTAAAAGGGTGGTGATCTTTCCTTGATAACCCCACCCTCTGTTCCATTGGCTAATTAACTTACCACAGACACATCTACTTCCAAAACCACACCAATAAAATGCAGGATACAACAAGAGGGATGGGATGGGGGAAATGCGTTACAATATTTATCTTTTTTATTAGAAAGAAATAGTTGTCAACCAAAGCATTATTTGATTATTACATCAATCAGTCTGATTAACCAACTAATCACCACAGCCCTGTATATATGCAAATGTAAAGTATGCAATAAGGAAGGTATTTAGACCATATAACAAGTGACACTTTATTTTAAAAAGGGCGATGAAACTGAATTAAGGTGAGGATTTGTTTTGTTTCTGTTTGGCTCGTAAAGTGGTTGCTTCATTTTTATTTTCACTTCAGTCTTATTGGTGTGACATTGGTCGTTTCAGCTGTAAATGTTTGCCTTCCTGTCTGTATGCAGACTCATACTTCACTTGATCATGATGCAAAGACAAACAGCTGCTGTATTTGTTACTGGCATAAGTAAGAGGATTTGAATTTATAGCTTGTATAAACTGGCAGTGACACAGGAAAAAGCGAATAGACATGGAGATAAGAATAGTGTTGGCTGGGCCCTTGTTCTCAAAAGACAAGAATTTAATTACTGTCATTTTGAGCATTCTGAGTTTAGGTGTTTTTTTTCATTCCAGTGTACAAATTGTCTCTGATTGCGGCTTGTGGAGATAATAGTCTGTACTTTATGAATAATTGCTTGTAATTAAAAATCCTTAAATTTTACTGCAGTGCATGGAGAGAGATAGTGCTACTGGAAGAATACTAATCAATTTAGCATGAAATTTAATTGCTCTAGCTGACGTTCGTTGTATTCTGTGAGATTTACATAAAAGAGCACCCGGAATATATTTACATTTAGTTTTAAGCTCCTTGTTTCTCGCTGCTATGTGGGAACAGCTCCTATTTTATGGCAGTGCATCTGCATGGTTTTATTTTTGCTGCACATTTAAATGTCATGCTTTTGCACTGTGCAACTACAGTGCATTAGCTGTATCACGAGTAAGTTAGTGCTGTAATGTTTCAGTAGTTATGATTTCCTACACATTTCTGCGTGCTACAAGGAAACATAAAGGCGCTTTTGTTTTCACTGGGTGTGAACAGCATGAATATTGCACTACTTATTTGTTTAGCAGGCACCTTTATCCAGGGCAACTTGCATAGCTCACAGTTGATTTTTTCCACTGGAACAGCTGGATATTCTCTGCAGGAGCTCATCTGATTAAAATCTCTGCACAGTGGTACAACAGCAGGACCACTACTGGGACTGGAACTTGTTAGATCAACCATTGCTAAGATAGGCCCTTTTCTGGACTTGAGCCCCTGCCCTCCAGAAATGTGCATGGCTCCGAGTAGCTGCACTGGAGTAGAGAGATGAAAAAGATAATTCCACAGGGAAAAGAAAACATAGAAAGCAGCAGCACCTGATTCCTCTGTAAGTACAATAATGGACTTACACCTACATTATGCTGTCATTAATCATCATTTCAGAATGCTCGCATGCCTTGGAGACTGCCTTTGACCTGCGTTCTTTAAGCCCAGGCTCTGCTAATCTCCCCTGGCATGGAACCAAATTAATCCAATTGAATGCGCATGGTAAATGAATCTAAATCTGATCTTGTTTAAATCTGATCCTCTTCTGTCATTAAAAACGGGATCAGTAAATGAACATTATATGTTTGACTGCTTGAATGCTTGCTTTTAAATGATGATGATATGTGAATGCATGCTATTGCACAAAACTCTTCCACCACTTTCAGTGTACTTCCTGTTGAATATTAAGATGTACATAGCCATTTATTTAGCCACTGTACCTGTAGTGGCCTTCTCAATGGCAAACAGACACTGGATTGATCTGTCTTAATTCTGTCTTAATTCTTAATCTGTCCCAACTTGAAAGAAAAAGTGTGTTGACCTTGGCATTGAACTTCAAAGGCCTAATATTATGCCAGACTGCCCCAAGTTGGTGGTCTGGGATTTGAATGAAGAACTAGCACATGGCATTATTTTATATTAAATTCTACACCAGCTACCCATTTTGTGTACTGTGTGTGTATTGTATGTGCTATACCTAGGTATGGAGCTAGCAAATTGTCAAATGTACATGGTCTCCAACTTGGCATAGACCACACAGAGAAATGATTCTGCATTTATACAGGCAGAAAATGTGTTAAAATGGTATACCTAGCTAGTTATGGAGTGATAGCTGATATAGCTAACTATATTAACTGCATTTGCAAAATGGCTAGTTTTCTGGGATATATCAACTATTTCTACTGTGCATTGAAAGCATATTCTAAAGCATCAGCTTATTTACATTAAAACATTGAATAATCTTGATGGCAAGCACTCTACTTATTTTTGCATTTAAGGCAATAGAGATGGATGCAACTAGCAAAGGGACAGAGGAACTAGAAACAGAGGTATTAGGGTGTGGGCGGAAGCTACTTAAGCAAAGCCAGTGTGCAAAACCCCTTCTGCACATGCGCATAGCACTCATTTTCAACTCTGTGTGGAGACTAATCCCTTATGTACAAAATCAATGGGAAAGCAAAAGAAACTTACCGAAAGAGAACTGGATTAGCTTTAAATCCAGTTCTGGACTCGGCGAGAGGGCCTCTTCAGTTTCCACTTGGCAGAGAAAAGAGCAGTCCTTATGCGGAGTTCGCCTACAGTGTCTGCCTCCTGTCTGGAGCCCACTGATTACGTATCACAGCATCTGCATTAGCAACACTTGATTTCCACCTGAAAAAAAAAAAAAAAAACTCGGCAGCTCTTCTGCGTTATGGTGCGTGGGAGTCGATTTGGAGTGTGCTGCTTTTCTCCATAATCTTACCAGGCTTTCTCACGTACCTGCCTTTCCGACAGAGAAGGAAACATGTCTAAGGTCCTTCTGACGCATGTACCCTATTCTAAATTATGTTTTTATTGCATCACAATGCATAACATTAGCGGCGACCAAATGCAGGTTTCTGAAGAGGTGTATGGTGTACGCTGCTCAGACCCTGTGCATTTTCAGGCTTCATAATGGAAACATTCTGTTTCCCTTGACTGTTGAATCCTAATTTTAAAGGAAACATTTCCAAAAAATTCCACCATGGCAGAAAATAACTGCAATCTCCAGCTGAACGGCTTTGTGGCAGTGTTTGATTTTTTTGTGGGAACACAAAAATGTCTTTTTTTGGGGGATTCAGCTTTATTTCAATCTGGTGGGGTGCAAAACCTCTGGCTGCCATTCTCACACCCCTGATGGTGTGATTTGAGCTAGTCCTTTGTTATATATACCTGGTGAAGTTTCTTTTCATCTCAGAGCAAAGCGAGGAACTAGCAGCTTCTACAACCCATACATGTTCCAGGGCCAGAACACATCCCTTTGAATTCATTAGTTATATGTTAGAAGTGTGCATACTGTGCTCAAAACCTTTTCCATTAAGTTATTTATTGGCTTTGGTTATTTATCCAGGGACTAACACTGTTTCCAGTTATACTGTTGGATATTTGGAGCAGTACCAAGCGCAGCCTTCTGGGTAAATGTCCACTTCCCTGACTGCTATACCACACTGCTGGTTTCTCTTCTAATGTAAGTGAGGAAACAATGCCCAACATATCATCGATTTCTCGGTTGTAAAAAATTAGAAAGATAAATGCAATTGTCCGGCGAAGCCAAGAAGCCTCTAGAGGTAGGCAATATATTGCAGCAATTTCTATCTATCTATATATATATATCTATCTACCTATCTACCTACCTATCTATCTTACATCATCAGTCATGCTGTGAATATGAATATAGTATTATATGTGATTCAGTTCTTCTTTTATACATCTTTATTAATGTGTACCTATGACAGAGACTTATTTCCCTTATAGCTGAATGTGTTCTTCAGAAGATATCTTGTAAAGCTCCAGATCTGCTGATTTGCATACAGCACAGTATTGACCCCGGCAGCATGAGTGTAATTTATTCAAGCTGAAGTCAGCTGTTTGCTTCGCCCGTCTCAGTCAGGCGGCCAAGGTGGAAAAAAGCGAGGGCCTCTTGAGCTCTGGCTGAGAATCGGCGACTTCATCAAGTACTAATGGCTTTGTTTACCGCGGCTGGCGCGCACACTCCGTTGGCGCATCTTGCAGCGTAATGATAATGGGTACGGGTGTAACGTGCTCCTGCCTTCCTGTTAACGCCTCTTTCCTGCAAGAACGCGAAGCCGTAAATCTGACCGCGCCGTTTTAAAAGCAGATCTATCAAACGGCGGCACTGTACGCGTATGAATGATAATCTGTCTGAAGCGTTTAACTTCTGCTGTGTATTTTAAGTGGTCTGTTTTTCTTTTGCTCTACAGCCCATATGCTTCAGAATCACACAGTCTCCCTGGCCATTCACATCAACCGCTGGACTTCCCCCGTTCTCAGAACACAAAATAAACTACGTTCTTCAGCCCTGACAAAATATTCTCAGCTGTGCTATGGTTTGGCCTTCCCAGGGCCATGCCTCTTTACAGCTTTGAGGGGAATTATCACCTCTGCATTGCCAGGATGGAAATACAGTAATAGCCACGTAGGGGGAAAACACACAACTAAAAAGGGTTGCATTGATTCCGATGTAAATAAACTGTGCCAGTCAACAAGCTCAAATGTGCTGTACATGTTCTGTACTGTAAGGTTGCACTGAGAACATTAGTTTTCTTTGATAGTGATACATTAAATAAGAGGAATAGCATAGCAGTCTGAACACAGGTGTCTGTCCAGGGACTGCCCCATCTTGTGCTGGGAAGACAAGAAGTTCTTCCCTGCTTTTGATGCATATCGCTGGCATCTCAGAGAGGGTTTTCCCTGGATGGAGAGGTCAGAACTGTAGAGAGTTGATACCAGCCAAATAAAGTTCATGGACTGAGAAACCAGGACATTTCTGGAGCACAGGGAAGAGAGGTGAACAAGCCATGTGGAGATTATATCACATTGTGTGGTTTTCCATCACATAATGTTTTCACAAGACAGTTTGTAGTAGAATAGAAAGGTATTAAATAACTGATGGAAATATATCAATGGGAATGACTGACAGTGCAGTATTTCAGCGACCAAGATGGTAGTGTGGCATAATTATTTAGCAACAGACCCAGCAGGTTGCAGCTTTATATCCAGTTTGGGGCACTGCCATTGTGTCCTCAGGCATGGCACTGAACCTGAATTCCGTCAGTGAGTTTTCAGCTGTTTAAAGTCAATACTGTGTAAAGTGCAATATCTGACTGAAGGTGTCTTCTAAAGAAATAAACAGCAAAAAAGCAAAAGTAATAAAATGTATTTGTTGTAAAAGGGCTTGCTTGGCTCAGTTTTAGTTCCTAGTTCAGCTAACACAGGCATTGGCAAAGATATTACTAAATATCATTTTCATACTACTTGATTATTTTTCCTACTTTTAAGTCTGATGCATGTAAAACGCGAGGATACATGTTTAAAGGTCAGTTGAGTAATTAAGTTTTGACCAACACAAGGTGCACTTTGAGATCTTGAAAACATGTTTTTATTGTGATGGTGAATCTAATAATATGCACATGAAAGATCCTGGTCTTGTTTCCCACGTTGAAATTGTAAGCATGGAAACGGCATGTAAGCCAAACAAACACCCTCAGTGCTGACGACTGGATTTGTTCTCATCAATCTTGTGTGTGTATATAACAGCAGGACAGCTGTGTGGTAGAGTAGTTAGGAAGTCAGACTTGCAACCAGCAGGTTTCAAGTTCATATCCTAGCTGTGACTCTGCTATTATACCATTGAGCGAGAAACTTAGTATACTGTGTAATTTCCTCAGCAAAGTTTTCATCAGCTGTGTAAGTTTTCCTGGAGAAGGGTCTCTGCTAAGGTGAATAACGTCAAGCCATTTGAGAGCCTGAAACATGCTGCAAACGAGGTAAACGGAGCACTTGTGTTATTAGCTTAAGTGTCATTTAAGAGATTGTAAATTCAAATGAAGCTTTTAAACCACACCAACAAGAGCTTTTAGTTATTAGAGGGATTCTGTGCTGAATTTTAAGTGCAAATGAGAGAAGTGGCTTTTGTGAATTAGTATTCAGGGAGGGATGTAGATGTGGCTTATGCTTGTTTGTTCTGACCTATTTTAACAGGAACTAGGACAGTTTCCCAATCTGTCTTTTTATAGGCCCCAGGTACCCTGCTGCGTCTGGATCTTTACATCTGACATTGGGGCGCGTCAAAGCGGGAGCTGCGCTGGCACGAGCCCTTCAGGCGGCGCTCCCAAAAAATGTCTTTTTTAACGAACGTAACAATGCGACATGGCACAGTGCTTAGACAGAGCCAATCTATCACATGGCATCAAAGTCACCATGCCTTTACTGGGCCCAATGTATCCGGGTGTATTTCTGAGTTTCTCTCAGCTTGGACGTTTGATTACTTAAGCTCGGAACGTTCCTGTTGTTCAGGTCCCAGCCAATGAAAGAGTCCGTCACACTTTACTGTGCAAATGTCATTTAGAGTTTGCACAGATTTTTTGCAAAAACTGAATAAAACTGAATGTCATTAAGCACAGTAAGAACAAAATACTCAGTTATTTTTTATTTGATTTTGTTCACAATTCTTAGTGGATAGAATTAGCAGTTTGCAGACATTATTTCAGGGTTTTAATGTAAAAAAAATAAATAAAGAAAGATCAGCTGACTGAAAAGAACCAGGTTCTCAATGAATACTGTATTGGTACATCTCCAAATATTTTACTTTCGAAAACTTGCTGAAAAATGCTGATACCTTTTTATTTATTTATTTTTGAAGCCTAAATGTATATAACATGGACATTATAATGAAAACATTTCTACAGTGCCATTGGTTAGCCTCTTGATTCTCACCTCTTCTTGTTGTCTTCTCTGCATGATTGAAGTTTTCATGACCTATACATATTCCTTCAATACTTCAGGGACAGACTAATGTTTAAGTTTCTTCAGCTGCTGTTGGAGGTATGGGAGATGTGATGTTTCTGTAGCATTTGAATGTGCTACATTTGAATGTGATATGGTAAATATCAGCTGGCACTTCTGTAGAAAACGCAGTGGTTTCAGTTCCGAGGACATCTCATGTCATGCTATCGATTCTGAAGAACAGTCATACACTATTGCGCTTTTTTGAGAAGGGTAACTGTAAAATTCTGTTTAAATGGACTAATGTCTAAGGTCTGTTGGGATATGAATTTTTGTTAGCCCATGAATATGAATGCCTTAGTAGTGTCACATTCTCATTTGCAAAATGAAGGAATTATGGCAGTAATGTGTGGCGCACACACACACACACACACACGCACACACGCACGCACGCACGCACGCACGCACGCACGCACGCACGCCTTCGCACAGCCCCCAGACACAGGCAGCTGGCAGAGGCCCAGAGAGCGGTTTAGGAGGGCTGAGCCTGAAAAGCACATGCAGCATTGCTAAACAGCTCTATTCCCTGAGGAACCGCTGCTTCCTTTGGACAGATAATTTTCTGTATATTTAAACTCAGCCAAAGGAAAAAAAATTACTTTTATTAAACATTTAGTCCCATGTGTATGTCTGTGTGCATATACTGTATAATATATGTATGCATAATGTGTGTGTGTGTGTGTGTGTGTATATATGTGTGTGTGTATGTATGTACAGTATGTATGTGTATGTATGTATGTTCTGTAGAAAGAATTAAAAATTGTGTGAAATAAAGTGAATCAGTGGTGCTTTTGTTTTAGTGTGATGGTAATGAAATTCTTTGTGACACAATGTACGTTGAATGATTATTTTTGTATTTCTTCGCCATCCTCTCTAACTGTAGGACCGTGACTACTTATTTACAGTATTTTGCTTAGATAGTTTGCCATGTAATATAATTAACATGTTTTAAAGTATTTGAGGTGAAATGTTAATTGCAGGATTGTTTTATGATTGAGCATCACTTGGACTAATAGCAGAATAACCTTCTATTAGCTCAAACGTGTGTCAGAAAATCACATCCTACAGAAAAACATGCATGTGAAATGGTGATAAGACATTTTTATTACTCATAGTACATTGAAAGCCAGAGTGGACGAGGGAATTGCAGGCATAATGCATTTCACTACAGGTGGGGTAAAATTAGACAGACCGCTGTGTGCACCCATTGGAAGAGGACCATCCTCGGCTTTTGTTGATTGGAAGTGCAGGCAATGAGCAGACAGTGATGACGCTTCTCAGCGTCTTGCAGCCCCAGGAGTTTCCTGCCTGAGCTAGCTTCACTCCATTTCATCAAAGTGCATTTAATAGTCTTCAGCCAAGATCAAGGATTCGGCTGTAAGCCTGCCAGGTAGTTTCTAGCCTGATGTGTACCTCGCCTCTTCGGGATATTAGTAATTAGGGCCCTTCATCAGCTCTGGCCTCATGTTGTGCAGCACTGTGCGAGAACATTACTTCAGTTCTGACTCATGCTGACCTAAAAAACAATATATTAAATACAATAGCTGGAATACTCAGGAATACGCCTCCTGCAGAGCAGATGATATCCGTTCATTCATGTGCTACGTGTTGTTCCCGTATCTAACTGTTGGCAGTGAAAGATTTTGACTTTGAAGAAGCACTATCAGATGACAGCAGACACGTTGGTGGCAGCAGCACACCAGATGGAGAGAGAGAAAGTGTGTGTGTGTGTGTGTGTGTGTGTGTGTGAGAGAGAGTGAGAGAGAGAGAGAGAGAGAGAGAGGGTGAAAGGCAGACTAGACAAGGCATGACTATAAAGCAGAGATGAGACGAGCTCAGCAGCAGTGCTCTGTATTTGTGGATGTGCAGCTTCAGCTTCAGATCAGCCTGGGCTCTGTTTGGGAGACCATGTTACTGACAGCCAAGGGAACCACAAATCATAACTTGGGATTCAAGCGGAGGGAAAATAATAACAGTAATATTAAAATAAAAAGATCTGAGTTGTCAGTCTCATGCTCTGTCTATAGACCGATTGGGACATCCACACATGCTGTGTAGAATCTTCTGTGGAGACCATCTGATGCGGGGGAATGAGGGGGCTTCCATCCTGCGTGAGCCGCATTGATAACATCAGCCCCACCCCGGCAGATCTCTGTACCTTTCAGAAGCTGTTCATGCCAAGATGTGGGGCGCTCAGCTTCAAGAGCATCAACACACACAACCAGCATAAATCCTGCCTACACAAATAATGCAGAGGTCTGGATGTGAGTTTACACAGGCCTGTAGCAGATATTGATTTTTATCAGTTTTAGACTGCAGTCTCCCCCAATTTCTTCCCTCACTGTGTGACTTTCCCACTTTATCTGAGGTTAACTCCATGGGTATTCTCTCTAATACCTATGCTGATGGCATGTACAGCGGTATATTACAGTGATAGAATATTTCACCAAGGCTTACACTAATACTGAAATTGTCTTAATGAAATATGGCCTCACAGGACCCCTGTTCTGGCTTTTCATCTTTGTTGTTTACAGCGATTGCATGGAAATTGTGGGTTTCATGCCGTGAAATCCATATAATTGAATGTGAAATAAAGAGGTGTGCAGAAGTATAAATATCAGCCATCATGTTTCTCACTGTTGTTGTTGGAGTCAGCAACAGTGTCTGCACTCAGGTTGAATACAGATGGGAACAGGACACTTAGTTAACTAATGGATAAATGGGAACACATTGTATTCCATGGACAGCACAGGATAAAGGTCTTCTTTTTGTGTCTTTCTTTATGTGCAGTATGCAGTTTTCTCATCACTGCTGTTGTTGGTCATGCAAAACCCGAGACATGCAGCTGAGACAAATTGAATCAATTATTGGCGAGAGAGTGAGAATACATAGCGCCTTGCATTGTCAAACAATTTGATAATATCTGAGAAATATCTTCAGTGGAGTTATGAATTACATCAGAGAAATGAGACAGTCAGGCTCATCAAGTGACATCCAAGTATCAGATTGCATAACCATGCTTTCTTCACAGGATTGAGGGATGGCTGGGGTTTGGTCACGGAACTCTCTCTGTAACATTTTTTTTATCATAACTGTCCAGTCCAATCTGTACATCGTTTCATTGAGAGGGGAGGGGTCGTAAATTTTCACCAAAGCAGAATGTTGTGACATATGTAACTTTGTGGAGGATGATGAGCAATCCTGGCCTGACAAGACCCCACCAAGTACCTTCAAGATCAAAGGGATCTGAGAGATCTGACTCTGCTCTTAGTTATGTGGAGTCAGACCAGCATGCACTCTGTTTCTCCATCGCATTCCAAGGGGCAATTACTCAGCAGCGAGGGGGTGAGAGAGACAGACGCAGAGCGGGACTCTGCTTTGTGTAGAGGAGCAGTGTCAGTGAGCTGGTAATTCCACTGCTGAGTGATTGGTTCTGAAGACCGTTTATCAGGGCTGCTGAATATGACATTGTGGGAGGTCTTGATTATGACATCATAAAGGAATCTCTAGTTCGACTAACAGGGCTATGATTTAAATGTGTAAATCAGTAATCATGTATTATTATCGCCACGAAAAAAACACAGTGGGATGTTAAAAAATTTAGTTAGGCTAGTGTCAAATATAGTAAGTAAATAAAATACATACGTAAATAAAATTACCCTCCTCCTCCATGTTAATTTAATATTTCATCCACCCAAAGTCTAAAGTCATCCAATATTCAACCACCTGAAAAAAATTATCAGTATTTTTATATTGGTGCTCAGACCCATTTACAATACATTACAAGACTAGGAAAGCAAATCAATATTGATGTAACTTCTGGAAGCAGAGTGTGTTCTCTGTAGAATCTCAACATTCCAGTCTCCCAGAGCTCAGAGATAAGAACAAATGTACATCGAGAATGTTTGGTACTGTAGTTGCTTATGGTGACGGGTTTCTTAGTTAGGAGAAAAAAAAATGTACACGCAGGTCATCTACCACATTTTGTGTCTTTTGGACCGTGACGTAGAAATTAGAAGGTACACATTTGAACTTGTAAATTAATAATGACATTGATAGACACTAAAAACATATGGATACCATAATGACTTTCAGTTTGTTTCCCATTTTTATTCTTCATGTTTTATCAAGAAAATTAGTGGGCAATTACATATAAATTTCCATGTACATTTCTGTAAAGATGAGTATAAATGCTTTATATTTGTAAAAGGCACATGACCATCTGGGATTACAGTTTCACTATATCATTCTCATTTACTTCAGCAAGAGAGCAATAAACAAATAATACATCTAATCTGATACAATAACCACTTTCATATATGTAATAATGTTCTAAATAACATTGTCATGGATGCATCATCACGAGCAGTGCTGGTTTGTGACTGATGGCCTTGAGAAAATCAAAAACAAATGTACACAGAGCATCACAAGACATGTACATCATTGTGTTTTTAGAAAAAAATACAGGCGGATACAGATTTTGTACACTTGTAAATCATTTTGTTATCAGTTTAACAAATTAATCTTTCATGACTTTCTATGAAATGACAATATTATAATGCACCTGTGTGGTCATCTAGCCTGGAAGCCAAACAATGACAGTATAACTGTCTCCTGAAAACTGAGCTGTCGATGCGTGGGTTGTTTTGGCCTAGCATTTGTAACACAGTTGAACTGGATTCTGAAAGCGATTTAATTGATGTTTCCTGGTCTAGTACAATAAAATTCCCATGTCTCCTTCAAACTGAGCTCACGCTTGTCATTGTACAGAGTAAAGACGTTCCTGACAATGAAATTCAAGGTCCAGAATTTATGGGCTGGGGCACCAAGGAGCCGATAGTGCTCAAATGCTGCTTAAATGATATAAAAGGACATTTTTGTTCCAGCGGCTAACCACAGCAGGCATCTGAGGGACAACTGGAGGATGCATTAGTGTTGCCAGTGCCATTCTCTGTGTGACGTAAACTTCATGGTCTGTCTCTTTCTGTGTGTGTGTGTGTGTGTGTGTGTGTGTGACAGAGAGAGAGACAGAGATACACACTGCAGTGCAATATTTGGCCCAAGCTCCTGTGCTAATCCTCTGCCCTCCTGTCCTAATGACTTCAGTGGGGAAATGTCCACCATGTCACTGACATCCCTGGCCTTCTCTCTTCTTCTTTCACGCTTTGGGCAACTGAAGCAATCTGGCTGCAGTCCTGTCTGGAGGAACAGGGTCTTGCTGGACCCTGAGTGCCAGCTTAATTGTAGTTGCTTGAGGGGAGATGGGCACTGTCTGTAGGTCCCCGCTATCGGTCATGGCTTTTGGGAACAAAAGCCTGTACGCTTTCATCAAAAAGGCGATTTGTATGTGCCTAGTCATAAACTCCTATCAAGCTGATGACTACATCTCAATTAATCAGTGCAGCTACATTTAAATACGATCCTCCATCACCTCAGTGTTATCCTCCCATATCTAAATATGATCCATCTATGCCTAAAGGTGATCTAAACACACCTAAATCAGACCCAGCTACAGATAAGTGCATTCTGTCCACACCTAAATGTGATCCTCCTACACTTAAAGATGATCAAACTACACCTAAATGCAATCGCTTCCAGAGCGCTTGTGTCCATTTATCTCAGGTGTAGCAGCCCAAGGTCAAGAGGTCAAAAATGTGTTGGCAAAGCCTGGTTGCAGATGTTGTATGCTGCGTGGTTAAAGCATGCTGTGCAAAAAAATCCTCTGCATCGCCACAGCTGGCAACCTTAAGATTATTTCAGGTAACTCATATGGTTCACACAAGGATACCTTTTTCTCTCGTCATCTTTTCCTTCTTTCAGATCAGACATTCCACCTTAAAATGATCAGGTTACAGATGGCTTATTTTAATCAAAGGCCAGATATGTCTCTTAGGTAGCCAGCTAGGTAATTAACTTAGTAACAGGGAAATTTCCCCTGTTTCCCACATATCACTTGCGTTTTTTTTCAGTGTAAGTTTTAGCAAGCTATTTTTTAGACCACCTATATCTTGTAAACCCCAAGCAAGCTAGCTCTCTAGACATTTTGTTAGTGATTGCACCAACAAAAGTCTGAACATATTACCATTTTTGCTCAGCACAGATTCAAAAGGGAATATCGTGTTTTGCCTTAGCGGTGGTTTTGGAAATTTTTGCTTGCTAAATAGAGACAATATACAGAAATTGTCCATCTGAATTCATAGAAGACATACTAATGAAAAATGACAACCTTTTGGTCTCTTGATTAATATTGCTGCTGTGGTTTAGAATATGGAAATGTACAAATTTTATGGTCCTCTACTGTTTCTACTTGTGTCACAACTGATATTTCCTCTGACTAGATTGAGAAACAAATGGTCATGACATGCGGTTGTAGGAAAGTATCCTGGGTCAGCTGTAAGTTCAGGAAAGTAAAAAATGAAACACAGACCAGCATTATCAGGACACTGCAGCAAGACCAATGGAAACGTGCACCACTACGATCTGCAGGCAAATAAATGTTCAAAAATCCATGATCATCAACCAGGGATGTGTAAATCTCCAAATCGAAATAAGTCATCCAAAACAGAAAAGATTTTTTTTTCATTACATGTACTGTAGGGTAATCTCCACATACATTTAATTGCTCCAAAGTGGCTTGCAAGCCTAAAAGTGAGAATGTTTAAAGAGCACCAGAACCGATAAAGCTGCAAAAGCACTTCTGTCATATCAGTATTACCATCTCTGTAGCCAGTCATATATCTGTCACCTTGGATGCCATATCAGACTTCACAGAACCAGCTGCACTGTGGTGCCAGGGAAACCAAAGTTGGGTTTAGCCGGCCAAAGCAAACACATCTGGGGTTCAAAATACCTTTTGAACATGTTCCTGGGTGAATTTCAGGAAAAAAAAAAAAACCAAAAAAAACATGTCCATTCACATCTATGAAAGAATAACCGTTGCCACGGTTACACATGGAGATGTGGGTGTGTGCAAGTCTGAACAACTTTCGTCAAGCATTCAGCTGGACATGACAAATTACAGTGATAATTAAAAACCAGCGTGACAAGTTGTCATTTCTAAATTATATATGTATCACAGCACAATGGATCACATGAGGGTGCACAAAGTTAAAAAAAGTGTGATATGGAATTTATTCACAGTGTGTACTATATATGTTCAAATCATTTTCCCTTTTTTCCTCTGGAATCCTGAGTGTAAAAAAAAAAAATATGCTGAATGTTTTGAGCTGAGATCTGTAGGAGGCCCTTTAAGTTTTCATGTTGAAAGTATCTGTATTAAAATACCATGGGCACCAAAAAACAAATACATTTCCATTATGATGTAATAATTAATTGTGCATATTGAATTATGATATTCTGGTGGATGGTACTGTAGATGTGTTGGTTAGCACTTCACAGCTCTGATCCCACATAATTTCATTATAATTATAACTTTTGTTTTAGTGTTACAGCCCACATGCTCTGGGGGACGTTCAGTTTACCACAAGTTACCATTGCAATGTTACCTCAGATTTACCATGTCATTAACCTTTCATCCTGCTATGTAACATAATGCACAAGTAGCACACTTGAATGATTGAATGAATGATAAGACTTTATACTTAGCTCTTTATACTTTATACTTAACTCAGAATTCAATGCTGTTACAAAACATTTCACACTTCTTGACAGACATAAATATGATGATAATATTAAAGTTGTATATTTTTTTTGAAGTAAAGAACAAGAGTGGGGAGTGTCTGTGTTATGTTTAATCAAACTGCATTTTGCAGTCAATTTTGTGACAGAGGCACAGCACAGTAAATTGAATTTAGTTCTTTCTTTGTTCTAGCTGAGTATTAACCAGTGAAGATTTATTTGCCAATACCTTCTGCCTTATTGTGGGGAATCATTGAGAAATCCCATTGAGAGATGATGTTAGTGCTTCAGTGACTGAGGACAAATGAATGTAGCAAAAGGGAGACAAATTCATTGATGTTATCTCTCTCAGCCTTAAATTAGCTGTGTAAATCAAAGATGGCAAATTTGAATATATACCACAGTGCCTTTAGGAGGCATTTGTCATGCGGAGTAAGGGCTGACACATATAAACCTCTTTGTGCTCATCTCCTTAGTCATCCTGGTGATTGCCATTCGCAAAAGGAAAGTAATTCCCAGCTAAATCATGTCCAAGCGATCTGTCATTTGTCGCCTCCCTTGGAAATTGTTGTTTCACTGCAACCATTGTATATACTGGGATTTTAGCTGTCTCTGTTTTTTCCTTTCTGAAATCCCATTCTGTTCTGTTTTGGAGATACAAAGAGGCAGAAACTGAGTGTAGTAATTCACCATATTCCATGTGTACCATATTCAGAAGTGCAGATTCGACTGCCTGGTCGCTGATGTTGAATCATTGCACTGTCTCCTTGGGGAACGCTCAGTTGATCACTGCCAGCCTCTTTCTCAATGGTATTGTTTGACCATCAATGGACAGAATCAGAAATCTGTACAAAACTGCTGAACCAAAAGAGGTTTGAAGCCATCTCTGTGCAAAGCAACTTGATGGAGTTCTGGTATGGGGGGGATTTTAAACCATTGTATCTGGACAAATGGTTAATATTGAGGTGCAACAAGTTTTCCAACAGCCTGTCTTGTGCAGTGACGGAGGTGGGCACCTCTACAGAGAAGCAGTGTTTGTAATGCTTTGTGTTTGTTTACACTTTCCATTCTCTGTCTTCCTTCATCAGTCTCCAGCTACTGTTGCACACTCGAGGACATTTGAATATCAGTCAGTTTGGCTTCTGAATGGTAGTGCCAAACATGGAGGAGAGCAGGCTTGACATTGTCCTCCATCATTTGACCAGGAGCCACTTCAGTCTGAGACGTCTGTCTTATTTTGACAGCTTGCGCTTGCTGGGTGTCAGCTAAACGAATGGCTTGACTGTTTGCACATCCTTTTTATCTGTTAGCAGGAGACTGCATTTCAGGCCCTGTGTTTAAGGCACTGATTGACACAAACTAATTGCTTCTTAGAATAAGCTTTTAATGAATACATTGTTATATAGCCTATATTTCCATTGCACACTGTGTAGCAGATCAAATTGTTCTCATCTTTTTGAAACCATGCCAGGCAGTGAGCTATCCTCAGATATCCCATGCATCCTCAGATATCCCATGCATCCTCAGATATCCCATGCATTTAATCATCTGTATTTACCTTGGAAGAGACAATATATACAGTTCAGATGAGGCAAAATTGTATTTATGTATCACTTACCCAGAAAACATTTCTTTAAAAGGTTCCATTTCAGTGAATAATTTCCAGAGTATTTATACAGCTTTTGTTCTCTTCACCGTAACCTCAACGACAGAGGAGGACATTTCTCAGAAACCTCCAAGAAAAAAACTCCAAGCACACCCCCCCCAATGAAATAAAAAAAACACAAGAGAGAGGAAAAAACTGCTTCCTGTTTGCAAGTTTATTTCTCAGGTACGGTCAGAGCACAGGTGCTTGCCCTCTAAGTCTCAGGCAAAACCAGGTCTGTCACAGGAGGAGCGGGGGGGCCCGGGGATGGATTAGATCAGGCAGTGAAAATGAAATCATGTCACGGTCTGATGGATGTTTCATGGTCTGGAAGCAGAAGTGTAAAAAATCAGATCAGCTTGCGCAGCTGGCGGGGGCCTTGGCTGATGCGGGGGTGAAAGCAGGTAATGTGGAAACCAGCGATCGGACCCGAATAGACGGGCCCGGCGCACGGCGCAGTCAACAGCAGGGCTTTTTACGGCTGCACCCCGGGGACCCGCAGGAGGGAGACCGGGAGGTGAGCCTAGTGTCTCGGCGAGTCCTGGCGCTGATCCAGCCGCCTTTGAAGATAAAAATGCCAAGCAAGATAAACGCGTAGGCCAGAATCATCAAAGTTAATAATTGCTGTTGTTATTAGTATAGCTGCGTTATTGTTGTAATATTATCAGCCGTGAGAAAAAAAAATAGGAAGTACACAGTGCTATCATGATCCCTCAGGATCTGTTATGAACAATGAGTTTGGAAGTGGGTGTTAAATTCTGATTAGAGTTACCCGCAGGAATATGGACTTGGGGAATCGTTGCACTCCAATTAATTGAATTTGTCAAAGTGGAGCAACATTCCACAAGTAAAAAAAAAAAGATTTAATATGAATCTCGGCCTCTAATTAACGTCTATTTTGTCTCCTCAGCTCAGCTTCACAGCAGGAGAAAAGCAGAGGGGCTGCTGCAAAGGCTTTGTACAGTAACAGTCCACTTGGTGAGGGGTGGGTCAAGCTATATGTATGGAATATGTGTGCAACTCAGAGAGGGGGTAGAGTGAAACTTGGTAGACTGTATGTATCCTCCACCCTCAATAGTTGTTTTAGCACACACTAAAGTCAAATCTTTTCATTTTTCTTGGTCCCATTGGCAATAATTTCACAGAGCTTCACACAAATCCATCCATAACGTTTTCATTTACTTTGTAAAGAGAGACAAATCTGCCCATCAAAGAACTCCCAGACAGACAAACAAACAGAACAATGACATAATCTCTGCTCCCACACGTAGTGGCGGAAGTAATAAATTGCCAATGAGTTAAAACAGGAGTGGCTGACTGCCCCCTGCATTGACATGCTGGTCTGCAGGCCCTTGAAATGCACCTCCAAAGATGATCCCAAAACTCTCATGTATGGCCTTTTTGTTAGAACAGCTTTTTCTCTCTTTATTTTGAAGACAACTGCATGGCACAGTGGAATGACGGATCATCATAAACTATTACAAAATGCACTGAACTGTCTTACCACAAATTACACACCTTCCTAGGAATGTCCTCCACCGCTCCCTCAAGTTCTCTTGAAGCTGTGGGATAGCTTAGCTGAATCAAAGTTTATTATACATTATTATAAAAAGGACTGGACTCTTTCACTATAAACTGCATTATCAGTTAACTATCTCCAGCACCACCTTAACCTTTACGATACCAAACACAAACTTTGCCGGAAGGCACGATATTAAAGCACTTCAGTTGAACTGGACTGTTTTGAGAACACACTGTAACCCATATATCCTTGAAAGAAAATATTTAAACCTTTTTAATCTGAATGCCCTTGTTCTTGAATCTGTGAGTCTCTGGATGCTCCCCATGGAGTTCTCCCTCCTGATGTACTATGGTAATAAGAATGCCTGACTATAAATGATGGTAAACATGCAGCCTGCAATAGGCCATTTGTTGCTCTCCTTTCTAGCTGTATGTAGTACAATACAAAGTCTGCAGAGCCTCCTGTATGCTGTAGCCTCAATAAAATAATGCACTGTGCTGAATCTGTTTGGCCCTTTGGGTGTGCTGCAATTACCTACAATTGCTCTCCCTCTCAGGGAAGCAAAGGGAAAAGGCTGGCCTGAGACTAATGCTGAAACTGAATCGCCCACCACACTGTTTAAAGTGCATTGCTTTTAGACTGTCACTCGATAACAGCCCTGATGCTGAGAAAAATACAGCCTTGCTTTACTGGGTACAACTGATTTTTCAGGCACCTGTCCTTCACCCCTCTACCTAACATTGGCTATATTTACCTTCAGACAAACGGATCCGGTTTTTAAATCTTTGATACTGTTTTGAGTGAGGCAATTAGTTATCTTTTACCACACATTATAATGTGCAGCAGCCAAAAGCTGTCTTAAAGCCACATAATACTTCTCTTCTCTTGCTTTTACTCAGGCTTTCTTGTGACCTTAGAGTTTAATATCAAAACAAGCCAGATAACCAGCTGATTTGATATGACTCTGAAATTAAATGTATGGATCTCTTGAGAACTTTCAGATGCCAGTCTTGCAATGATTTCTGCAGTCGGGCGTTTCCACTCTATGAAAGCTGAGCTGTTGGTTTAGGCTGTTGATGATACAGCTGTCAGTTTCACAGAAGATGCCCAATAATATTGCCACACAGATTCCATAGGTCTTCAATACTTGACTCTGTGTGATTTCAGTGAGGTGACATCTTTCACCAGTTGCATTTTCTCAGAAATTTATACCACATTGCAGAGATTGTGGATGATATTCCAATCTATAAAACACATTATACAAGATAACTACAAGAAAATTTGTGATTTGGATATTTCTGAGAAAGCAAGTAATAGGAATGCATTGCTATTTGTACATTTATAATATAAACAATTTTCATTTCAGTATTTTTTATAATACACCTTTGCAAAAATTAACTCTTCATTGCTTTTTCATGCCATTTAATGCATGACATGAAGAATAGAAAGCACTTTTAGAACAGCAAGTTTTAGAATGTAGTTTTTCAGAACCTAGACAGAAGAGTCCTCAATCATTGAATTCCTTAGCATGATTTTGTCTTTGTTCCTGCTTTTTAGATCTGCTACGCATCCAACGGAATGCTCCTTAACATCATACCATGACTTCACTGCAGGGACTTTTATTTAGTCCACTGTCTGCGGTTTATTGGATGAACGTTGCGGAGCTTGTTAAATTCGCCTTGTTACGTCTTTGCATATCAGAGAGAGTGATGCAATTGCACCATGTCAAATCCATGAGCAGCCCCTTGCTTTCACTGCTGCCGCTAAGCCTGATAAATTCCCCTCCTAAAGGGGGTGAATTAACTTAGTAAACTTCTTCTATTGGAACTTGTCAGTCAAACACCTTCTGAGGCATGGTAATTGATCCGCCGAATGCTGAGGGAATCAAACATTTTCCTTGCTTGACATGGCAAACAAGAGCAGGGGCTTTGTGAGCGCTGGAAAGTGACGCCAGTCACTGCATGGGTCATTTAAGGTAATGCAAACATTTTTGAAAGTGAGATATTACTCATATTTAATATAATGTAATGCTTGCTGAAAGCATTGATGTTTGCATTAAGCGAATCTTCTTCACAAGATACTTCTGTGCCTGCTGTTAATGCAAACTGTCTGGTGGTAAAGGAAGGTACTCTGCACTGCATACATCTTGTTTGTAAGGATTATCCTCTCTAGTTTCCACACCAGTGATGACCACCCTGCAAGTGATGGCCTCCAAATGCCATCTTCTAATAAATAATGATCTATTTAATTTGTATAGTACTTTTCATTACCACATAATCTCATAGTGCTTTACAGTGAAGACATGAAACAATACACAGTAGCAAATGCTAAAATACAGAATTAAATAGATGAAAAATGTGCATTGAACCATAGTCAAATATTGACAGCAGCTTTGTGAAAACCAGCTGATATGAACAATGACTTTTAGAACAATATTTAAAAGCTGCAATTCAGTGGTGTATTCTGAGCTTGCATGTGGAATTATCCCTGTCTGGAATCTGAAAGGTTAGGTGGAACCTCGGCCAGTCATGTGATGGTCGTTTATGTATGTGCTGGGAGACATTTTGGTGGAACAGGTTAAGAGACTGGATCATTTCCAGCTGGCTATAATTAGTGTGGAGATGGCCGCCACTGAGCCGAGCCATGGAGAGAGTGAGAGAGAGTGTCTGTCTGTACTCCCACGCGCAAGGAGCCGGAACGAGAGTGCAGCGTGGCGCTGCAAGCATCCATCTGGCAAACACGGTCACCGAGATGCTGGTGGTACCTGCAGCATCTAAACCCCTGACAGAGACAGAGAGACGGACAAGCAGAGAAAGACAGTTTGAACTCATTCAATCTTCAGATGTGCCCCTGTGTACATGCGCACGTTTAGTGTGAGGGACATTTAATTTAACCACTGTAATATTCTGAGTAGCATATTTAGGCAGGTATTACATTTTTCCTATTCTTCCTGTATCGTCACGAGTTTGGCAGTCACTGAAATTAACCCAACATATTATGTACAATAAAAAAGTGCAATTCTAAAATTCTTAAATTCTTAAATTCATTATTCAAATACAAAGCAGCATAGAGGCTGGGTTGAATGTCCCTCTTGGTGTTCTTTTTCGCTGGTACTGCTGGTGATTGAGGCTTAAGTACATGCTATAATGTTCTTGAGCGGTCTATTGTTGAGTCATTACCATGGTGTTGAAGGAGAAAAAAAAACCCAGAACAGGCGTGAAAGCGAAAAACCAAATATGTGCAGAATATCAATGCAATAATCCCTCTTGTCCATGATTGGACGGAGAGCCAAGATAAAGGGTGCTGCTTGACCAATAGAGTGCACGTTGCTCTGAATGGGTCTAAATTGTTGCGCACACTCTCTCTCCCACCGTTGGGGTGGGAAAAAAAATGTCCGTTGTAAGCCGATAAACTCCGGCTCCTCAAGGTTACGTTCCGCTTACGTGGAGAGCACATATGATGGGAGGAGGTGCTCTCTCCTTTGATACAGGGCTCCCTGCTGATGTGTCCCTATTGTCATATTGGCCTGAAAGAGGTGAGCTGGGAAGACAAATAAGGCTGTAGCCATGGCGCTCTCTGTCTAAAAAGGGGTCTGTGACCTTGCAATTTCGTGTGCTCTCTTAATGAACTCCCTTTTTTAAAAAAAATAGATGTTTGTCAGCTTCATTTACATCATTGCATTAAAGGGGTAATTTTTTACCAGGGACATCACGGATAGACAATGTGGATTTCGTACGACAAACAAAAGTTGTTTTTTTCCAGGTGACTTGGAATGACTCACCGCCTCTGGGACATTCAAACTCAATATTAAAAGAATCTCTTTCCCTTCCTAGACACCTATGAATTTCTTTATGGTATTGTACGAGTATATCACAATATCCCTTAAGACAAAACAAAGCACTATGAGAGCTCCTGGTGATCCAGCGAGCCTCGGCTTTGACATGTGTGTATTGTGGTTTTTGCTTTGCGAATAGAACACTATCCCATGGAGAGACACTGTAATTCATGTTATGTAGACAGGAACTAGGAAGAGATTGATAGTGTTGCAGCTGTAATGCAACACTCTAGAAAGGGAGTAAATGTAAAAGAATCGTTCGGCTTATGGCCTATTGTGCAAATAAATGTACAATAATTACATGCATTGTTCTGAGATGTTGTCATTTCCCTCAACTGACACACAGAAGCAAATCAATATACTCCATTGGAGAAAAGGATAATATATCTGTAAATGATGGTGACATTTGAGGATAGCAAATGAAATAAAGGAAATTATGGACCTGTGTGTGTGTGATTGGTTAAAAATAACTCAGTTTCACCTGTTTGAGCAAAGATGCAATGGTCTGATGGTCTACATGTTTTTACCCTGACAATGTGTCATTTATAGTTCCTGTATTTGTACATCCTGCACTATTTATTTATATATGATGATCTAAGACACAGGGGAAGATGAATCTGCTGTTCATCATCTGTTTTCACTCCATATTTTCCTCAGCAGATGAATGCACATGTACCTCTCAGTATCTCTTCAGAATCATTACAGATCATTCCAGGATATGTTGATATAAAGATGACATCATGAGTAATATCAGAAGGGAGGCCGCCCAAAAGAGCATTGCTGTAGATCAGAAATCTAAAGAGCTGGCTAACACCATTACAGCAGGGAGTGGGAGAGAGATCAGAGCACAGTGAGCACCCTAATAATACCTCCACCATCTGTCCACCAGAGATTTACCCTGTTACTTTCCCATTTTTGAGTAAACTTGATGCTGAACCACTCTCTGCATTGAAAACTTAATTACAGATGTGATAAATTGCTTTTTTTTGTGCCGAGCATAATGCTTTAAGATAATTGGTGATTTCACTCCTGTAGCCCCTAATTTCATTTAATAAGACATCTCTGTTGCGTGTACCTGTGTAGTTGGGAGCATTGTAATGAATTGAGTTAGGCTGACAACAGAGTGAAAAGTGTAGATGATGGAAAAAGTGGCTATTGTAACTGCGTGTTACAAACGATTTTGAAAATGATAATAATTTAAAGCAAATGTACCATAAGTGCAAATTCATTCATGCCCTTCATGCAGGAGAAGGTACCCTCCTATGCTTCATTGCCTCCAATGGGCTATCAATGATGACCACGCTAATTGAAGAATGTCTGATAAAGACAGACACAGAGAAACTGTGTGTGTGACTGGGAAAGAGAGAGAGAGAGAGAGAGGGGAATGACAGGGTAAATGTGCGCATGCATGTGGTGTGCAAGAAAAAGATATAGAGACTGTGTATCAGAGAGAGTGAGAGAAAGTGTGTGTGTGTGTGTGTGTGTGTGTGTGAGAGAGAGAGAGAGAGAGAGAGAGAGAGAGAGAGAGAGAGAGAGAGAGAGAGAGAGGTGAAAGGCAGACTAGACAAGGCATGACTATAAAGCAGAGATGAGACGAGCTCAGCAGCAGTGCTCTGAATTTGTGGATGTGCAGCTTCAGCTTCAGATCAGCCTGGGCTCTCTGAGAACCCCAGCTGGACCCAAACAGAATCTCATTGCACAATATAAAATAAATCATTAAAGAAAACTGGAACATGGATGTGAAATATATGTATTATAAGTCATAACATGCAACAATTCAATTGGTACATGATAGTGAAATTAGAAATAATAATGATAATAATAATAGAAATAATTAAATACATACTGTGAGGCATGTACACATTTGTAGAGAGAGACAGGCTTACAATCTTCAGACAAAGGACTACCCATGAGGCCACATCAAGCCAGCAGTGTTGGGGGGAGGGAGTCTGGAGTCAGTGATGAACAAAGAACAGCATCTTATTGCATGATGTCTGAACGTCATGTGCAAACCAGCAGCATCCATTTTCTCCTGGTTACTCCAGGCTAGGGTACACATATTTTAACATGTTGAATCTCCTTGTTTACATGATGGTAATTATGTATTACACTTTTCCCTTTAACTTTTTTAAAATGAAATGATACTGTGGAGATGGAAGAAATTGCTTCTGGTAAAATACCTGTTTAAATTGTGAATCAATGTATTTTAGATAAGACAAAATTGTTTTTGGCTGTAAAACTGGGCTCCTCTTAAATGTCTGAGGTCCTCAGTGTATATTTTGAACAGGATTTAGGAATAAATCTGATTTATACTATACAAGACTCATGTTAAGTTTTGTTCACCCATGCAATGCACAATTTGAATAATTTCACAGGTCAATCTCTGCTGGAAAATGGAGAGTAGGGATTTCTGTCTTTTACCTTAGTGGTGGTACAGGGAGCTGAAGTGCTGAGGCCTTTTAATTTTCCCTGAATCTCTTTGTTCTGTTCTCTTATGGGGACTGGGATAGGACACCCCCTCCAACCCCACCTCCTATGCAAACACACACGAACACACGCGCACACACGCACACACACACACACACACACACACACACACACCCCCCAGATGACAGAGTGGTTCTGAGCTTGTCTGTCAGTGCCAATGACCAGCCATTTGATGCTGCTGGAGCAACAGCAATCTGTCATAGGCTTTTTAGGCTTTGGCTTCTTTCCTCCACAGTTATAGATGGCAAAAGAGCCATCTGAAGTCTTCATATTTTCTTGTCATACATTGGGAATTGAGTATATTGTAAAGCTTTTGCACGTGTGAATAAAATGGAGAGAACGCCATAGAAAAGATGACATCACCAGTGTAGCTTAAAGTGAATCATAGATTCCCCCACTCTCATATCACATTAACAAAACCATGCTTTATTCTAGGACTTCACTGGGCTTCATTCTTACATCTAAATTGCTCTGGTTAGTTGAAAGAGTTTGGAGCAAAAAAAGGGAAACTATTCTATGACTCCATCTGAGGGAAACATCTAGAATCTGAATATTGAATATTAGCTCTTTAAAAAGCCAAAAGTGTCCTGGCAGGAGCTATTACAGCATCATTGAAAAGAAATGCCAAAATCATGTACATAATATGTAAAATATCAGTCTGATTGATCCTAATTCTGGGAACTCAAATTTCTGTAATTAGGATTTTCAAGTTGTTAGCTGAATTGGGTTAATTGACTTAGGATAATACCGATTAATGCTCAGAATATTTCCCACATATCAGAAAGCAGATAAATAGGTGCCAGAATCCTAACTGTTCTCCAAGATGAGACAATGTCAGCATAAAAAGGCCAATTAGTCAGCTCTCTGGGGTCTAGGTATTTATTAGGTTAAGATAAACACTCCTCATTGTGGAAGTGTCCTTTTTTTAATTGCAAGCCCATATGCTACATTGATTTCAGATTTATGATCAACTCTTTGTTTGGCGTAATTGCGTCTGTTCGTTTGGGGAGTACGTGTGCGGTCTGGAGAACAGCGTGGCGCGGCCTTGGGAAGCTCTACAGTGCCAACTGCTGGCCTGATCGGGCGCCGCAGCCACACCGCCATCTCTGCTGGCACGCTGGGCTCATAAGGCCCTCAGGCAGGGATGGAAGGTTCCGGTAATGCTCTCACTTTGGTGTGTGGGTGGCGTCGCTGTGCCTTCGCGCCCCAAACAGGCAGCGATAATGTGCCGCTGTATCATTCAAACCGAATGCAGGCGCTTTTTTTTTTTTTGCTGCAACAGAGAAAGGAAGCATCATCCGTTTAGCGCATCAGCCGCGAGTCTTAATCACTTTAAAAACAAGGCAAGAGGAGATCTGAGATTTCGCTGTCACAAGAACAAATGATCACCATGCAGAGCAGAGAAGGTAACAGTGCAGAGGGGAAGGCAGGGAGAAACAGATGTGTTTTCTGTGCAGATCCTGAACAAAAGGATGGGAGGGGGCCCCTGTCACATTTCTCAAGGCCGGCGTTGGAGTAAGGAGCGGCGGAGGGCGCAAACAAAGGACAACCATTTTCTGATCTGCCTCCTTCCCGGGCCTCAGACATGCCCCTTTCAGCGTCTTAATAGCGTGTCACTAGCAATTAACGGCTGCGATCGGCCGCTTTCTGGGGCCTGTACAGTAACCTGAAATTCATTATTTATAACGCTTTCCAGTCCCTTGTCTCGTCTTGCATTTCAAAGGCTTTGCCCGCCTCAGCAGATTTCTAATGAGCCCTCGGGCTGGAGCAGCAGACAGGCTAACGGCCCACCTCTGTCAGAAGATCAGTCTGTGCTGGGCTATCTCTGGCCTGGCACTGCACCACTGAGTGGGCATGGAGGCATACGGACATGTGTGGATCTGCATGCATGCTTTGCAGAAGCGCAATAAATAGATGGTGCGCACCATCCTGGTACATTTAAACAATATGTTTGCAGGTCAAACTGATTTCTACGCCCTTTTGATTGGCATATGGCATGAGCATATAGCATGCACACGATGTGATTCATTTCCTATGTGACATTGTATGCGGGTAACCCTGTAATCCATCTGGCGGAGGTTCATTTGGTTCTCTTCATTGTTATTCTCGGGGTTTACAGTCGCAGGTGCCTCGCACGCCGTGTGCGATTAATGCAACACGCCGTGCAGGAGCATGTGGCCAATGTGCGTTTCATTTCAATAAATCCACGCTCTGAAGACAGCCTCCATTATGGAAAAGCCCGCATCTGTGTCGGGATGGACCAGTAATCCCGCCGACAAAGCCAATTTAAAGGCGCATTAAGACCACTTTAAAGGCGTACATCGGTCCACCGCGAAAATGGCAGACGCTTGGCGAGCAGCGCGCGATAATTAGAGCTACCCCAGAGAGGGGGGCAGGGGGGTTTGCATCAGGGTAAAGTGGGGCGGAGGGGGGAAAGCGCTGGGCTCTGTCATCAGGGTTTAGCATTCAGAACAGTGGAGCAGGTACCGTACCAGCTCCCCAGTGTATTGCTCTTGCCTTCTGCACTCTCCGGTCAAACACATCTTTTGTGTGTTGCAACCTACAGAAAAAAATCACACCTTTCTGATGGTGTCTCATGGTGTACAGTGGAGTACCTCATACAGCACTGTATCGCCTCACCTTTTCAAAGAGTCAAAGAGGCCAGACAGTTGCATCATAAGCAGCCCTGATGGGCAGGCCATAAAAGCATGAGGTACAATGATTTGAGATGGCCTCTGAAGCAGCCCCTATGAAGCATTACCAGTGTTATTTGGTTATAGAGGTGCATCCATGGAAACCTGTGTGTCTGGCCAAAGTTGTTGCACATGACATATTCACTGTTTTATTGCTGCATGCGGGAACATGCGCTCCCCACAGCTTCCTTTGGAGAATCACCTGTGGGTCGAAGAAAGGGTGCTGAAATGGGCTCACTGGTGCCTGCATCCTGTGTCTCGGAATGCTGGGCTGGAGCCAGGTGTGGCCAGCCCAGGGAGTGAGGGAGGCGGGCAGTGATGTAACCGTGAGGTTACAGTAGCTTCCGAATGTGCCCTTTATGTCTACATGCCCCATTGCTTTTTGCTTTTTTTTGCCAAGCAGTTGCAATCTAAGGGAGACGAGATGGCGATTAATTACTCCTTAGGCAAATCTGACAAACGTGCTGTATCTCTCCTGGCAGAGACAAAGGCTTGGTCTTTGCTAACGAGCATTTTCCAGTGCAACACTGGAAAAGCGCTTCAAAGACCTTGGCTGGAGGGCAGGGGCGAGGGGTTGGCGGAGGGGGGAGAGATCTTGTTTGGTTTGATTTGATCTCGTTCCAGTTGAAAGTCCAAACAAGCCTTATGTGGGACTCCCACCAATGCATGTCAGATAAGGCAAAAGGAAGGAGTGAACAGTGCAGGCCTCGCCGGGATCATGGCAGAGCAAGAGGCCCCCGTGGATCATTCAGCGCTGCTGGAAACAGCTGACTCCTCAATAATCTCCCCCGCCACTGACGCTATAACTTTGTCCCTAATTGCAGTGGAGTTTTACGGTCACTTGGCCGGAGATTGCAGGCGTCCAACGGCAGATACAGTAGCTGCATACACAAGTACCCGCTTGGTTTGGCGTCAGTTCCAGACGGCCTCTCTGAGGAAGCCTGCTTGGGGAGAAGCGCAGGCCTCACATCTCATTAAAGAGTGGTCGTTTTCATCAGCCCTTGAGCAAATTAATTTCTCTCCACTCCTGTGCTGTTTATTCGTTCGGTAGGGGCTGCTTGTTATTTACAATATTCTCAAAGAGAAATCCATATCTTGCGAGGTACGCAAGAATACTTGTTTTGTGGAGACAGAGAGTACGAAGTTCAAATCATGAATATTCCTCTGAAAAGATGTTACCTTATTCCACAGATGTTATTCAGATTTGCGAGTGAGAGCATCGATAAATATTTCATGTGGAACCTATCATGTTGTCTGTTTTTTATTTACTGGCTGATTGACAGAGAGCTCTGTGCTCAGAGGAGACAGATTAAACCCAACTTAGTCTACCATGTTCAGGACAGCAGGTCCAGAATGTGAAATTATCACGTTTTCATGTCTGAAATCTTCCGTCTTCCATCCTAACAGTAGCAGTGAATAGCAAATTTTTTAAGTGTTATTGATGGACATAAAATGGTGATCATTTGACTAGTTCTGTTATAAATGCAGCACAGCAGGTTCTTGGTAAATGAAGTGTCTGTCTATGTGAAGTGTACTCCCTGTATCAGACTGAGGAAATGGAATATTAGTGTGAAACTGTTATTCTGACACACACGTGAATCCACATTTAAATAATATTGTGTGATGCTTGAGATCTCAGTGGTCCCTCTTATATGACTTATATCCCTGTCTTATATCCCTCTTGGTCATCTCTTATAATGCTAATACTGCCAAGTGAAGTCTTTTCTCCTTCTGGGAACTGTTTGTTCAGCATCTTACATTGACTGTCACGTACCTATAGCGTCTGGTTGTTTCATTAAGTCTTCATTTGCAGATGGTAGGAGGTCTTTTTTGGAGAAGTTTAGCGTGACTTCATTACAAATATACAGTTGCCATATCTGAAAACATCTTTAATAATGGTTTTTCAGCAGGATAACATTTATGGCTGTTTGTTTTGGAGGACGGAGGAACAGTGGATCCTGCATTTGGCTGACCCCGAAGCAAACCCCCCTGGCCCTGCTATTTATAAACAACATGCCACGCTTGAAGACCCGTGCACGTAAATCATTCTCCCCATTGTAATGCTCACATGTCCCCTTCTTGCCAAAATGTCCCCCCGTCTGCGGTTGTGTTTCTTCGGCGCTCTTCGGATATTAATGACTAGATTTATCTAGCCATGGAGGACAAATATTTTCTTTCCAGGAGTCTGAGAGCTCTGCAGTTCATTCTCCCAAATTTCTCCTTCTCAGTTTTGGGCGGTTTCTCACTCCATCTGTTTTCTGTCTAATCGCATTTTGCAAAAGTTGAAGTTTCACTTCGTATGTATAATATAAAACCTCTTGTAGGCCAGCAGAGAGGGGGGAAAACAAGAAGCATGGAGGGCGAAAGGAGGGAATCTGACTGAAAGCGAAAACTTGCAGACGCTCCCTGTATACCTCCACGCTGAGAAGTGCTGCAGACTAGCAGAGAGCTCATTAATGGCTTAGTCTCCTCTGTGCACAGAATTCCGATCAATAGGATGTCAGGACTGTAGCTCAAGCTTTATGTAATCTTTTTTAGGCTTCTTTTTTTCCCCCACTGAAGCAATGCGATGCCTGAGCCAAGTCAGTATACTGTGTCTGTGAAATTCTTACTTCCCAAGGCCTTGCAGACAGTTTGAATGGGGCAGGGTTGTTTGCGGTGATGCCATTTACATTCCCTGACACAGATTCCCCCTTTGACATCTGAAGGGATCCTAATACATTCAATATAAATCTGTGCCAGATCACTTTCAAGTTATAAATCTGTTGCAAACTTTATACGTGAATTAAATTCAAGTGGGTGGCCAGTTTTGAGGGCTTTTTCTAGATTTCCAGAAAATAAAAGCAGCTCGGTTTTAAATTACTGCGACAGCCAGCTCCTTTCCTTGTTTACCTTTTCTTTAGAGACGGCTCTCATTTTAATTAAAACATGCACTTTTAAAGATTTATCTATACTCTCAGTTAAGACATCTCTTGAGAGTGTCTCTAATTTTTCATCCATTGTGTCTGTTGTTTTTGTTGGTTGGGCAGCAGAGATATTATTTTCACACTCCACACTCATCTTCTCCACCTCAGCACGCAGTGATGCAAGACGTTTCTCTTTTTCAGAGGTTAATTACGCCTGTCTTGTAAGTAATTACCAGCAAATGACCAAAACAAACGCTGTCCCCAAAGAAGGCCCATTAACCCTTCCACTTACACCCGAACATGCTCTGGTCAGGAACCTTGTAATCTGTGTTATTTCCCAGAAAAGGCAGCCAAAGGTGGAGGAAAATTGAAAACTCCAGCAAAGCCCTCCTGCTTTGTGGAAGGGCAAATGAAAGGAAGTGATTCACCAGGCCGCCCTTGGTCGCTTAAATGTCTCAGCGGACATGCGTAAACGTGATTCTCAGTGGGTTTATGTTCTGCGCTCCCAGAGACTCCACAGCTCACACTTCATTGTGCCGCATAAAAACCACAAGCATAGTCCCTTTTTGTGCATAGCCATTTAGGGATTCACACACCTAAATGTGTTAACTGGCACAATCAACTTTATTTCACGTATTGATAACAGAAGAGCGCATACTATGTGATGCTGATGCACTCCACTCCACAACAGATGCGAGCCATGCTCTGCCCTTTGCTTCTGCATCCCCCTCACTCTCCAACCCCTGTTGCTCTCAGAGTTATTCCGCACTCGGTGTTTAAGCATAAATATTTCCCTAATCTTTCCATCTCGCTGTTGCGCTCCCATTAATTTGATGTTTGACTCTAACCAATTAAAGCAATGGTAAGTTTGCGCCCTCTGATGATGGAAGAGTTGCAGCTGAATTTCACCTGCCAAAAGCGTTTACTGTATAATGAATGCTGATGAGGATTATAGGTCTGAAATGAATTCATTCTAATGAGATACTTGTTTGTACTGGAAAGCAATGGAGCAAGGCTTTGGCTTACTGGCAATGAATAACAAATCACTCTCAAAAGAATGATCCTCACAAAGTAAAAACTATTTGTATGAGAGCAAAATATACATGTAGTCATGGTAATCCTGCTGTTGAGCACATACAGTAAGATTTATTTGTCTTCAATCGTATGAAACACAAATCATATCGCACACGTCTTAAACAAGATTAGGAAACTTTATTAATGTTGGATTCAGTGAGAAGCTAAGGTTCTATTTCAAATTTCTAGGTTCAAATTTCAAAATGTATTTGAATAAAATTTTTTACAATACACTCTTCTGGCTGTTGATGAAAAGATGAGAATATTTTCTGTTCAGATAAATGTGTCTCAGAGGAGAGCGAATTTATCAATATGAGATCATATTCTATCAGTCTTTGTTACAGCATTCACAATCCTGTGAATTCGGATTTTGGGATCATTGTCTCCTGTAGACTTGCTCTCATAAATAGAGGAAATTGTAAACCAGGGTTATGTTTGGTGGGCATTTTGTCCATGTCTATACGTTCTGAGGCAATTTATTTTGTTCGCTTTTCATGTTTGCAGAAGAAATAAAAAAGGACTTGTTGACACAAGGAGTTGATTTGTGATCTGAGAGGGAAAGGGAGATACTGTTCAATCAAACACACGGCTAAGTCCCCGCCAAGGTCCTGAGACAAGCTATCCCATCACTCCCCTGCATTTATCTCCCCGTCTCAGAAGAGCAACCCTGTTGCCCACTCCCATCACCCCCTCAGTCCCCTCGTCAACCCCTGGACACGGGGACAGCAGGAGCCTCCCATGGGTCAGCTGGAGATTTCCACGGTCGCCCTTCCACGAAATTCATTTCCTTTGAGAGCACGCCGCTCAATGTTTGGTTTTCATTACCGCCCTGGCCAGAGCACGTCCCTCGCATTCTGCTTTTCAAACGGTCTGCATTTTGTCTGCAGACAACGTGCACGACACTGAGTCACTCCTCGTCTGTATACAGTAGGTCAGAACAGTCATTTAATTCGTCCCCAGTGGCCTCCGGCGGTAAACTGAGGACGGCACCATCAGAATTGGACGACGATGGCAGAGAAAGGGAGCCTGTGAGTAATGCACAATAATTCGAGCAGGCTGGATGAGGCCTAGTACCACACACATTGCTGCAGTGGTCCAGGGACGAGCTGGCTCGTGAGAGATTTTCATTTCAAATGGGTCAGAGTTCAACAGACAAAGCTCACTTAAGTATATTCAGCCTCCTCTGAGAAGGAGGGCACAGAAGTATTGCTTCTTAGCAAAGTTGCGCAGTTTTTTTCTTTTTCTTTTTTTCCCCCCTCAAGTTTTACTGCAGTAATTTATGAACGCAGTGTCATCAGCTGTACCGGAAAAGATGTTGACATCACTAATTCAGCATGCCTGCTGGAAACACTGTGTATATTGTATGGCTGGTTGGGGAGCCTGTTAGCTTATCCGAAACTGAAGAGATTTTCCTCTTCCTCTCTCTCCACCAGACCGTCAGCCTTGCACCAGTTTTGCCAAAAGGCTACACCTGTGAAAACACTTCACCATAGAGTGAGCAACACAAAGTCTGTCAACCACAGGGCACAAACTGTTCCATGTGCCATGTTCAGCACAAAATCAGACAGAGGCTACAGCATCTTTTATGCCTCCTATTTACCTCAATTCTAGATTTGTCATGTGATGTAGTCATTTGCCGCACCCCTGGTACATCTGATCAGAGAGCTGAGGATCTATGCGCTGTAAAGCAGCCTATGAAGATTAAATTGTAAAGATTGTTTGACTGATTGATTGATTGACCTCTTCAACAACTGTAAATCTCCAGGCACTCCCCAGAGGCAGGATTGAGAATTTCCTTTGGGAAATTCACAGCCCTGCCTCTGAGAATTTCCATTGGGAAACCCCAAATTGGGAAAACCTAAAAAAAATGACTCTTGACCGCTTGCAAAAATAAAGCTGGATTAACTCTTGGGCGTAAGCAAGCAAAGATATTTTTGGTTAGATCGAAGTCACTTGCTTGCTTCTCGCTGACAGTCGATCCACTATACACTTTATATATTGCAGCATACATTAGCAAAGACTAAATGAGGGATTAGGAGGGGTGTCCCCCCCAGTGGCCTGGGCTGGCATTTGTGGCTCTGCAGTGGGCAGGGAAGCCTAAGAGGAGTGCAGTGGTGTGGGGCGGAGTCCAGGACAGCAATGGACCAGAAGCTCCAGCTCCAAGCACAGCAGGTGCCTCTCTAATTCCAGTGTCTTCTCCTCAGTGCTGCCAAGCAGTTCCCACTGCCAAATGCAGGCCTTCTCTCCTGTGCTGTCCTGCTGTCAGGCACTTAACAAAGGGAATGCCTGAGATGTAAGATTGCTTGGGGAAAACTAGCTCGTTGTTGGATACATACATGCCATGTATAGTATATTTAGCATACACACACGCACAAAACTTGAAGTGTTTGGAATGATATTTCCCACTTGCAGTGATTGACAGCCATGGGATGTCTGTATCTAAAATGGAACTGGGAGTAATTAATTTTAATTAAAGCCCTCGGTATTGCGACGGCTCAGCATCGCGGATCCAGAGAGCCACCTGCATTCGCTGAGGCAATTAAGTGAATTTGCGCACATTTCAGTGCAAGTGCAAGTGCGGCATGACACGCCCTGAACGCAAAACAGCTGCTTGAATCAATTGCAACCTTAACCCTCCAATAAAATAAACAAACAAGGTCTCGTGGTATTGACCGTGAGAGCACATCTAACTTGGCAAAGGCCTTCTCATTACTTGGCTGTTGTGATCTTTGGTTTCATTCACCAGGGGTTTGGGGTGGGGGTTTGGGGGGCTGATTGGTGGTGTTGGGTTAGGTAACTGTCGATTTTCCCAAGGCAGATGACTACCAAATGTTGGAAAATCATAAAAGGAGGAAGAGCCTTTGCCCCACTAACTGGCTCATGACGTCTATGAAATGTTGGAAGTGACTAAATTTGACCAACTGGCTGTTTAATAAAATGGGCAAGAATTACTGTGCATATGGAGTCAGCCTCTTTTTTCCGTTTCCTCAGCTCTGAGTGGATGGGGGGATTCTGACAGATTGCTCCCTTTTAGCAGGTTTTCTCAGTGTTTTATTTCATGGCTCAATTGACATTACTTTTCATTCCTCCCCTCTGAGAAATCAACTTTGGCTTCTGCTTTGATGCTGCTCTGACTAAAGTCAGTCCAGGCATGGATTCATACCATTGACATGACATAAATAGGCTAACATGGAGCGAAATTGACATTACTGTGTAGGAGAGTGTCCAGTTTGACGAGCTGGGCAAGACTCTTTGAGTCTGTCTTTTTCCATATGATCTACATATATATCAGCCCAAAGTATGTGTCAAGCAATATTTTTTGATGAACAGATGGGTTGTATCCCCTTGAAATCAGTAAATTTTAGCATGACCCTTTTTTTCTTCTTTTTTTTGCGTACTTGACCTGGTTAAATAAATACTTATGCAAAATGTCACTTTTTGTTTCTTAAATCATATTTGAGGAATAGCTCAACTAGTTATGGCATGCAGGTTTTGCATGTTCCCTGGTTTACACAGGGGCAATGTAATTTTCAGTCTATGCATGATGTGAACAGATGCTTTTAGATCATTTATGTAAGTCTGATTATATTAGTCATCTGTTTTCTCATGGTTTATGGGTAATATATATTTTATAGGCAGTACATATTTTAATATTTTCATAAATAGAAACAAAAATGTTTTGTGTTTATATTTTATGTATGAGTAGTATGTGTTTCAGTTATACAGATGCTTTTATATAAGAAAGGCATCATAGATGAATAAATGGATTGAGTATGTGTTTTTTTGGTGGGACCAAAAGAGGCTAAATCTATGAGAAAAGTTATCCAGCTACCTAAAATTTAAAACTTGCCATCCTCTATTTTTTTGTTTATAAGTTGAAAGAACTGGAAGTAGGTGTTTATTTCACACACATGCAAAGCGAGTGGGGGAAGAAAAACCTTGCTGTGAACACATTCACCGCCCCAAGTTGTTGACCTTTACTCATTAAAACAAGCATTACCCAATTAGTGACACAAACTCACTCACAGCCCGCCGAGCAGGAGGGGTGCTGTTAGAGAAGTCTGACTATTTTTTTTTCTCTGTTTGTTGAAAACACCCATTTTAGTCACACTCTAATTGAAAAACAGAGTCGCGTATCTGTTCCACTCCTGGAAAATGTGCACATCTAAATGCATTGAATCGCCAAGAAAGGCCGTCAGTGATAGGACCTGAAGACAAAGCTATCGTATCTTCTCCAGGATGACTGCACTTTTCGGTCTTCTCAGTCGCACTCATTTTCCAGTTTTAAAGGAGTTCTGTTCCCTATCCCCCGTCCTCTCCTTTTTGCTCCACTCTCCAGGTCTAGTTGCATGCGAACACTTGGAGAACCAGCCCGTGACCGTGGGTCCCAATCTTCCATTCTGGCTATAACCCTGCACAAGGCGTTCCGTAAAATGCAAACGTCCCAACAAGCGCAGTGCTCTGTTTTTCATTTCCCCTTCCCAGGGCGTTTTCTTTTTTTTTTTTTTTTTTTTCCTCTAAGGTTCCCAAGAAGAACACAGTGACCCATTTCAAGAGGGATCACCCCGTTCCTCTCGCACGTTTCTCACTCGTTCAATCAGAGGCTCCACTGAAGCACAAAGTCATGCCAATTCAGATCGGGGAGGTCAGAGGTCGGCGACCTCCGACCCGGGCCGACCCCGCCTCACCTCACAAGGTTCCCCATGAATGGCCTCTTTGTTTGAGTGGCAGAGAGAGCAGCTCATAAATCTTATATCTGTTGGAAGTAGAAGGGGCATTGTAATGTGGCAAGGGAGATGTCGGCAAAGAATGAGCCCTGCTTTTCTTCATGGTGCAACAGGCTTTTATTCCTCCCCTTCAGCGTCTATACACGCAGGCCTGTAATAAGAGCAGGAGTAAGGTGATCATTGTCTCGGTCCCTCCAGCCTTTAGTTCTGTGACGCAGTATAATTAAATGCTTTGCAGGGTCACACTAACAACGTGATGGTGGAACACAAGGGGGGAAAAAAAGCTTTACTTTTTCTGTATGGTCAGTCAAGCAAAAACAACAACGGGCATTGTCCAAGGGACCGGACAGCTTGAGCAGTTTTGAGGAATGCAATTTGACCACTGACCAGTCGTCACACATTAAATCATGACAGAACCCCAGTCTTACTGAGAATGTATTCTTCTCTCAGGAGGCTATTTTTCTGTCTGTCTTTGTGTGTATGGGTGCCTATTGTATATATTTATATACATACTAACTTAATTACTCTATACCATTTACAGATGGAGTGTCCACACTCAACAAAACAGAATGATTGGTGACTGAATCCAGCTTGACATAATTCTTAAATAGACCATAAGCACAATTTTACTTGCGATCTCATGTCACAATTTGTCCTTGTGTCAGAAAATAGACTTCCATCAGTATTTATTCTTGCCTCTTTGCTTTTCATTCAAAGCGCCCATGTGCGTGCAAATATTTAGTCTCATTTCAGTGTGTTGCTCTAAAATTTCCTGTTTCTATGTGATACATTCCAGTGGCAGTAAGCAAGGAAAGAAAAATGGCCGCCATCACTGGCGTTGACTTGCGTCTCGCTTTTGAGTAATTTCAGCTGCTAAAAAGGTGACAGACTTTTTCTTTTAGACTCCTGTTTTCATTTCCATCAAACCACCCCCCTGGAGTGACCTTTCAGTCTCCCCTGAATTGACCTGTTCCCACCTGTGCAGTAATGGGGGCCCTGCAGTAAGCGGGATGGATTTGTCCGACACCTAGTGTCTCACAATTACAGTAAATGCACATCGATTTGTCCATTACCACTGGTGACTATGAATGTGGTCCCCCCAGCAGGGGTCTCCAGCAGGGGCACAGCCCATGTCTGGCCCTGAGAAACAGCTGTGTGTGGGCACAGCCAGTGCTATGTAAGGAAATGCACAGGTCTCGCACGTCTATGCATTGATGTATGGTGAGTACAACTTATGAACATGTTCATTTCTTTCATGTGACTTGACTCTATATTTTTTCATCTAACCGCTTAAAGTGAATGTGAGTGTTCAAACTTGTATGGGATGTAACAAAATCTTTAATGCCAAAAAGCATCTCTATTAATGTAATAAACCACTGACTTTAAAAGAACCCTCCAAACATGACACTTCAGTCAAACTGAAGTGACTACAGCTGAAATGATTATGTGAGATTATTTGTTTCACCTTGGAAAGGGTCTGAGATCCAGGAGTGAATGTTTGTGTGAAGAAAGAATGATCATTCTTTTAAGGTTAGGGAAGACTGGATAGTCTCTAAATGTCATATACCGTATGTGGTATGCATATGCATATCAACATGCAAAAAGTGACACATTCTAGAGGCTGCCTTAATATCGACCCAGGAGAATGAGTTGAATGGTTATTAGTCATCAGCACTTGCAGAATGGAATTAAATGGGCTGAAAATGTGATCTGAGGACAAGACCCGGGAAACCGCAGCGTCGGAGGGGATGTTACTGAATCAGAGTGGGAGGCAGAGAAAAGCTGACAGGATATGCTGAGGCTGTCTTCCTTCCCAAACCACAGCCTCCTAATGACAGACCAGGCAGTACGTCTTTGCAGACTTAATGGTTCATATTGCTCAGTAAGGTATTCACAAGTCTCACCTTGGCTGTGTTTGTTTTTGTGTTTTTGTATAGCTGCGCATGTTGATTTTACCCTGGTGCCTCCGAACGGAACAGCAATCATATTTCACAAGACGGCTGAAGTCGCATGTGGGACGGGTACTCGTCCAACAGACTGACTGCATCTTAAACTACGTCTGTGTTATATACTGAGAGTCCATGAATTCGTGTAAATCTCCCTCTCCCGCGTACGTCGCGGCAGAACAAAATAGATTTGCGCTCCATTGAGGGAAATCGGGACGGGTGCGTCCCCCCTGTTATCTACACCCTCAGCTTGCGGGACGCGCCGCATGCTTAGCTAGCGCCGCAGAGATAAATTTGTGCAGAATTTCTTCTGCTGTCACAGTGATGGATGATGGGACTGGGTAACCCGCTCAGCCAGAGAAACAAGCCATTGTCCCATTTATCACCCCTTCTGCTGTTGAATTACTGATCACAGCCAGCGATGCGGGCGACGCGGCAGCGTTCGCCTCTCCCGTTCACCTGGGCTGCACCCCGCGGTGCGCCTTCGCTCCGGCCTCCGCCTGACTGACACGTCTGACGTCCCACTCATTCAGGGAGCTTCTGTTTGCTTTGTCTCTCTTCCTCTCTCTTTCTCTCTCCCTCTATTCCCATGGGCACACTAAAGGAGTCGGACAGTATTCACACTGTATAGGAGCTCACGCCTTACTTACTTAAAAATCAGACTGATTTTGTTTTGCTCATCCCAGAAGAGAAAGGAAAGATGGCAAGCGGCACTGAATTCACAAATGAAAACTGACCCTTACTCCATTGCACAAGATGCTGCCAGTGGTGGCTTACTTAACCTTACTTTAAAAAGCCTACTTTTTTTTTTACTAACCTTTTTTTTTTTACTAGCCTTACTTTAAAAAATCCCACTGTTTAGGTTTATTTTGTTTTGCTCATCTCAGAAGAGAAAGGATGAGCAAAACAAAATGCAAGTGGCTTTGAATTTATGAAAGGAAAGTGACCATTACTCCTTTGCAAAAGATGCTGTCGATAGTGGCTTTATCACTAATGGCTATCTTCAAGAAGACCGCAATAATTGGGAGATGGAGGCATTTCTTTTAAAGCCTTACTTTGAGCATACTCTGTTCAAACTCATACTCTGTTTGTATGCCTCTGTTCAGGCATACAAAAGATGAGTTTTGAGAGGTGGTAAGACCCCAGGCCATGTGTTAGCGGTAGTATCCCTTTTCCTGTGCGTTTTCCACCACGATGTGTCTCTGACACAGCAACACGATACACAACATAAACATTTTGAGTGAACAGAAAGAGGAAAGTCTGCAGGAAGGGGCAATGGGTTCAGCGTTCTTTCCCTCCATCTCAACCAGAGCCACAACTCAGACCAAAATCTGCACTGAGAGAGTCTAGCCAAACAGTGGTTTCTGTTCGTCCCTAAGGAATCCACATGCTCAATCATCGACCACATTATCTCCCTTTGTCCTCTCTAGAAGAGGAAAAAAACATGCATATTAATTATATCTGGTAATTACGATAACGCTTAATTCTGGAAATGCATGTTATCTGAATAAGGTAGTAGTGAAAATAAGCCGGTCTGCTTAAAAGAGCCAAATTGAGGGCATAGCCTCACTGATGATGCTCATTTCATGAATATATAGTTTAAGTTTTACTTTACAGAGCAAACCAGACAAAATGCGCATGGAGGTTGTCTCAGGTCAGATCAAAATAGCTACACGTAAACTTAATATAGATAAAGAAATTCCATCTTGTCTACCATCTGTTTTCATACTTGTTTTCTTTCTGTCATAGGCTACTTTATTGTGTAGTCTAATTTTATTGCTTCATGTTTTCAAACACACGTTGAGGTGCTAGACAGCTAGACTTGCTAGACAAGCTCTTTCATTTCACTTCTTACATTCTTTTATTACATTTCTCTTTTACAGATCTGTACCTTGCTTGTCAGGTATCCTGGCATAACACTGGATAAGACATTTTCTTATTATTAAACTCATAATTTATCATTATATTAGAGGTATTTTGGGCCTTTTAAGGAACACTTGATATATATGAAACTATTCAAGCTTTAATTTTGTTGATTAAATGGTTGTGTGTCACACCTGAATACAATTATTTAATTCATATATTTGTACTTATTTAGGGTCTGTGTACAATACACATTCATACTCTTATCATAGTTAGATTTTAGTGTCCTGCAAAGACCATAAATCCAGTTTGGTACAGCAGTTTTTTTTCCCTTCCCTTTTTCTTACAGAACTGCAGGGACATTTGGAATCAGACTTCAGGTATGTGAATAATTCATTTTGAATGTATAATATATTGAGGTTGAAGGAAATCCAAGCTTGCAAGTATCAGTAGCTATGAAAGTTTTCAGCAATTGATTTGTGGAAAATCATTGCTGGGAAATGAATAGATCAGCCTGTCTGGCAATGAAACTGCCTTTTGCATTTGTCTCATGATAGGAGTTTTTCTAATTTTTACTCTTGTTGAACACAGGCAACGATAATAGGTACAATGTATTCCTACTATATAGTTAAAATGCGCAGTAGGTATTGCAACGACAGAGTGTTCCTCAGTGTTGGGACAGTCAGTGCCACTGCAACAGGAATCTTCATGAAAGCCCTCAAGGAACCGAGAGAGGAAAGTGCTCATTCAGCAGACTAATGACATCACTTCCTCACCCGTCATTAGTCAACACAGTTGGGGTGGCACCACTCACAAGAGCACCATGGCAACAAGTAAAGCCAAACACTTCCATAAAATACACAGCTGTTTTCCCATTACTTTGATTTGCGTTCTTGCTGTGAAGTATTTGTTGATTTGCTTTGCTTGTACATAAAGGAGCTTTGTCTATGGCGGTATTTGGGTCACCTATCTTATAAGCATTGGTTGTCTTGGAGCCATGTTTGTGATCTGATCTCTCGGCACTGTTAGAACTGTTTGCTGAGAAAGTCCACATGCAGGTTGTTAAGAGTACTTTTTTCCCCAGCAATAATCTTAAGGTTTAAAGGCCGACAGATTTATATCAACTTTAATAAGACGTTTGGATAAAAGTGCCTGCATTCAGACATTCTAAAAAAAATCTTTCAGTCATTGAGAGGTCAGATGCTATGTGTACCACAGGCCTGTGTCAGACAGTTCAAATCCAAGCACTGATCATGCAATAAATTAAAAACATTATTAAATGCAGTTGTTTTATGATTCTTAATTTAATTATTTACTGCTAAAAGATTTATGCTGCATAATGACCTACTCAGCTTTGGCATGTTTTGAACACGGACACATGTCTGTTGTGCATGACTGTGCTTGCCAGAGTCGTCATCTTGTGTAGAAGGCTGATCAAGATTCATTCAAAAATGTCTGATTAACACTGGCACATCTTAAGTTCGGACTGCATTCAAAGCACAGTTTTTTAGACTCTGGCCAGACTTACAGAGATGTGTGTCTGAGGTGGAGTGTGCTACTCCCAGACATTGCCCTGTGACTGCAATGCTAATGCGTTGTTAATATTCCAGGTAAAAGGCAGGCAGAGATGAACTGATGATGAAACTGACACATTTGGTTTGCTCCTGGGGAACTTTGCACTCTGGCTAACACCAGAACCGCAGAATGCAAAACCAACAACATTTAAGCTGCTTCCTCGCCAGTCTTCGAGGGCTGTTCAAAATCATGGTCAGGATTGACCAGAAGACAGAATACAGTGTGAATACAGAACCGACTGTGGCGTTCTCCCTCTGACTGAGGCAGCTGTGTCTGCTGCGGGTCTTTTCAGGGCAGCAGGTCCGTGCTTGTAGAGGTGCAGTTTGGGAGTGTTGCTCTGGTAGAAAGAGGAGAGAGACACCGAGCAGACGTGACTGCGTGTTAGCACCAGCGCGCGCACCACTTGCGGAGGGAAACAGCTGGGATGCGCCGCCTTCCTCCAGGGCTTTCTGAGCAGATTTTTACAGATGATTTCTGGCAGGGAGAGGCTTTGAGTTACACTGTGTGGTGTGGCAAGATGCTGACATTGCTAATTTTCCTCCTTTTCAACCTCCCTCTCCCCTCTCCCCCGCAGCAAAGAGCCAACTGGCACATACTATAAAGAGTTTTACGTCTGAGGAAATTGCTTTGCACATACCAATTTGTGAATTAATTAACTCGTTAATTAGGTGAGGTTATAGATATAGTTTCTGAAACACGGCGTGACGGACACACAGGTAGTTCCATAAGGTTTGTTGAATTCTAGGTTATGAGGAACACAGACACTTTGAAATCTAAAACCCACTTGTGCAAGTCTGAGATTAATAAATTAGTATTTCGAAAAGGATAAATGCTGGCACAAGCGATCCAGTTTCTCCTCTTATCATAATATTTTTGAGTGCTTTGTTTGCTTATTCACATTTTCATATTTAATGAAAAAGGAAGATAAAGGGACATGCACAGTGTTTTTAAACAAGAAGCTACCATGCAAGGCAAGTAACGTGACCTCACACTAGGTGTGGAAATGCAGTTGGCTTCTTTAGCAAAAAAAAAAAAAACATATGGTGCGTTACATCATTGTCATTTAGCAAACACGCTTATGCAGAGTGATTTACAGAGGTTATCATTTTTACATGTTTTCCATTTATACAGCTGGACATTTACAGAGGTAATTGTGGGTTAAGGTAATTGCCTAAGGGCACCGCAGCAGTCCCTCAGTGGGGAACAGAACCAGCAACTTTTTAGTTATGAGCCCTACTCCTTACCACTATGCTACACTGCCACCCACACCTGTATGCAAGCAAACATCACTTTGTTAAAATGGGAAGCATGGTGATAAGAGTGAAATATGTATATAGGTATGTATCATATGTAGATCTTTAATTTGCTTTTCAATGTTCAAAGTGACCCACAGTGAGTGGTTTGCGACTTTAACTATCTCTGTATAAGTAGTGCAGTAATAATCAGTGTAAGTACTGCACAAGGTATGAGCACTTGTAATTATTGTGATTGTGTTATTTTGCTTGAATTCAAAGCTCTATCAAATGTGGATATGCATTCATAATTTTATTTAAAATAGTACTGATTATTATTACATACAGGTTTGCTTTTTAGACTAAGACAAACTCAAGCTCCGTGACTATGAAGTTGGATGGCAAGTTGGATGATGTCTTTTGAACATGCCTCCTTTGAGGAGATTCACAAACTACTCTGCTAAAAAAAAAACCCTCCATGATGATGGATTAAGATAGCTGTGACTTTAATGTGCTTTTTGTTGCGCAAAAAGGAAAACTTCTTAATAACCCAACCCAAAAAACATATCAGTCCTGACACATTGGAAACATTCATTTACTGAGCCGTTAAAAAAAATCTTTAACGTGAAATGTCCTTGAAGTTGTGCCCTGGCAGTAAGTCAGGAAACATGCAGTGCCCTGTGTGATTTCTTTCCTCCCGAGCTCCATTCAGACTTGTGTTTTCACCACCATATGCTGTACTGTATTTTACAATGCATGTTGCCGTGACCTTTCCAGAACGATCTTTCTTCCCTTTGTAGAAGGGGGAGAGACTATTAAGAAAATGCTGCAGCGCAAGAACCTTTCCACTGAAGTGACGCTGGAATCATATTAGGACATGCTGGTCGGATTGAAAATCAACTGCATGTGAAATTGCTGTTTAAGTCCGAGGCAGTGGATTAATTGTGAGTTGGCATGTTGTTTCTGTTAGCTGACGGGGCTGACCAGGGACTTTTGGGGTCGTTCAAGGGCTAGACAGACCATCAGGCAGGTATTAAACACTCCTCCAGATAAAAGATACAGCCGCCTGCCAAAAAATGCCGAGCAGAACGATCGGTTTGCACACAAAGGCTGCTGGGATGTCACTGGAGCGGCTTTGAAAAATGAAAAGGTCGCCGGGGTCAAAGTGCAGGCTGAAGAACCCGTCTGGCTGGCTTCCTCACAGACGCACAGAGAGCTGGCACGCCCAACGTGTCCAAGATCCCAAATAAACACTCGGCCCGGCCACTGAGGCATTTTTTTCCACAGAATTAGGTCACCAAATTGAAAACTTAAAAAAATGATACCGGCACAGGCCCGGGTCCGCATGTGATTATGAAAACACGGGTCCATGTGGGCCGGATGCAGGAGCGGAGCCCTGTTTAAAACGAAATGGAACATCACACTTCCTTTTCATAATGTTAGGGGGAAAAAAAGCTTGCTCTGCCTCTCCAACAAAGCAGGGGCTAGCTTTACAGAAATTACACATTTGCATGCAGATGGACCAGCCGCTGTTCATAGACGTCAATCCCTCCACCGCTCTTTAAACTTTGGGTGTCCATTAGCCTTTTATTTCATACATGGGAAGCTATGGTAATATGCTGCTGCGGTGACTGCAATCATCATCACAGACTTTTTATAAAGCAAAAAAAAAAAAAAAACGGGCATATTGCAGCTCTGTGGGTGTGAAACCCATTAACTGGGAACAAATAGGGATAAACACATTTTAAGTGTACATTACTGTGTCATATGTTTGTATGTTCTCACCCTCTTGGAGAAAGTGCATGCGTCCTGACGTTCTGAAGTGTGCTTGTTTGCTGTCTGCTCACCCGCTTCCTCTGAGACCCTCAGAGCAGGGGCGCGCCGAGTCTCACCCAGCGAGGAGACCCATCAGCATCTGGGCTCGCCACAGAGGCGAGGGCCGCGGACCTGCGGGGGCGACGACAGCGAGAAGGAAGCTGGAGAGCAGGGAAGGGAAAGAGAAGAAATGAAGCATTCACATTGGCGCACAGGCCTGACTTTTATGTGGCGCAAACAACACGCGGGCCCGAACCAGGACCGACACACGGGAGCCCCTGGACCCTTGCTGCCGGATAACGATTGGAAATCGCATTCTCACGCCGCCTTTGAGAGAAAAGGGAGCCTGTTTTTTACCTGACGTCTATTCCGAGGCTTGCTAAAATAAACAGGTCGAGTTTCCTGCAGCTCAAGTTGCATGTGGATCACACTGATGATTTGAAGCCAGGAAGATGTTTTTACTTAGATATTGCTAGCGGGGGGAGGAAAGTAAAGGTCGCAATGGAAAAAAAAAAAAATGTTTTCATAATAAACTCTCATTCACAAAGACCCATTTGACTGCGTAAGCTGAGTATTACTGCTAGCATCCTACATCTGCTGAGCAGGGTCTGCACCTTCCTGTAAAGTGAGAACATTGATCAGTTAGGATTTGGTTTGGTATCTGATGCGTGTCACCTTGTGAGCATATTTTCCATCCACACTAATGAGTGATCGGCCAAAGCAGCTGGAAATCAGTTTTCAGATTTATGAACCAGCATGGGAAAATTCCCACTACTCCGCATGGAAAAGCAGGTCATCAACATAAGACATAAACAACAATCTGCTTCAGAATATTTCTGCAGCTGCCTAGGCCGTGTCGGGTAGCTTGACTTCTTTGTATCTCGTGTTTCTCTGCAGCGGTTTGTCAAAATGCCCATTTGGGGAGTTGCAGTTGTCTTTTGTTCTGTTTCTTCTCCGCTGTCAACATGATCTATCTGCAGGCATTACAACGGTTCGCGAAATGACGAAAGACTATTCCAAATGGAACTTGTTCAGGTATTTAATTTTGATGGGAACTTTCTATCTGGGAACTATGATAAATGGATTGTAGCTGATGAAGGTGGACTGATGAAGTGGACCTCACTGGAGATCACAGACATTTAATCGTAATACCAGAATATACAGGAACCACATTTTCAAGTATGAACAAGTGGAAACAATCACTCTTGGCAGTTTTATATGCAGATCAGTATCAGTAATCAGTCTTGCGTACAGAATAAATTATTTCCCAAACTATGGCTTTCCTACGAAGGTTAAGTAGCACCTTTGGATGCTGTTCACCAGATGTGGCAGATCTCATGTCTCTGCATTGAAATTCATCCTTACGACTTCTGTCATTGAAAACTCAGGGGTTCCATTCAATCTAATAAATTAAACAAGTATTACTGTTTTTATAGTCTTATGTGTGATTAAGAACAAATGCGTAATAAACAAAAAATGTGTAATAACTGCTTAAATGTATTATTCAAAGTCCCCTATTGGTTAGATTGCATGGCCCTCTACCAATGACTTCCAGAGCAGAGCAGATATACTCTGAGAGAGAGTTTGTTGTGGAGGGGTGAACACATTTCAAACTTGTACGGTACCTGTGTTATTATTTTTGTTGGTTTCCTGAAGTGTTGGCCTGTGGGCTTTTACTTTATTATTTAACATCATATTTGCAGTAAAACGTCAATTTATCTGACCCTGTGGATCCCTTGGATTTTGCCCATAACCCCGGGGTAACAAAATGAAATCCTACTGTGATTAATTGACTTGGTGAAGTGTTATGACAGACCTTGTGTGCAGCATGCAACCAGAGGAAATGGTGAATGATTAATTATCTCTCCAGTTCTTTACCTTACCTGTCAGGTTTGTTCCCAGAGACTTGTACTAGAAACTTCTGCTCCAGCTGTTCAGGCCTTTTCTCTTTTTCTCTCCTCTCACCCTCCCTCCCTCCCTCTCCTCCTCTCTTTCCTCCAAATGAAATGAATGGTCTCACATGCTGAACTGAGAGGAGGCACAATGTGCAGACAAATCTGCTGGATCAAAGCAACTCTGAATCAATCTCATGTCTAGGGCGAAGGAAACAAGCGAGATTGTATAACAAATGGGCTAACCACACTGTGGGCAGGCTTCAATCTGAAATAAGAGGCTCAAGCAGGAGAGGGATGTGCTTCACCCTGCATTTCTGCACAGGAATTTCATCCTTTGGAATTGATCAATATCAAATCCTGGCTTCTGCAAATCAGAACTTTAGATAAGATATGAATGTAAATCTGATTCCATCTTTCAATATCTATGTTCACACAGCTACACAGATGTAGTAGATGCGTTTCTTGCTCGAGAAGGTCATTTGAGCCGTAACATCAGTGGTCATGTTCCCCGTGCTAATGCCAGCGGATCATTTCATTACACCATAGAATAACACAAAAACAGGGCTTTTATAAGCCTGGCTTTTTCAAGTACTTTATCTGTGCCAATTTTTTTTTCTCCACAATGTGTCAAACGCCTATCACACAGATGCATAAGTAACAGCTACAATAGTGTAGCGCAGGCAATTTAGGAAGCTGACTTTATCTTGGGTTTAATCTTTTTTTATTCTTTCAGACAGACAAGCATGTGGAGCTTGGAGCTGAATCTAAAGTTGGACTCTTACTTCCTGGTGTTTGTTTTAGAGAATGTGAAGAAAGCATGTGATGCTCATGATTCATGAGGGCATGTGATGCTGGGGGCAGTGTTGTAGCTGTAAATGGACGTACAGCATTTTATTTGAACTCTTAGTCCATGATTACTTTTGTGTCCATTAACTGTCTCTCAAGAAACACTGTAATCATTCAAGTCAGGAAATTAAAATAGGAAAATGTACCCTCACCATAAAGTTTAAACGATGTAATAACTGATAATGACTATTATTTACATTGTAGCGCGTCTTTTTTATAAGTTGCTCTGGCTAAGAGCATCTGGCAAATGACTTAACATAAACTACATATTACAGTATGTGTGCATGATATTTAGAGTGATTTTCAGTTTAGTCCAGTTTCAAAACATTGTGGCACTCCACTAATGTTCCCTTTAATTGAAAATAATACCTTTTCATTATTTTCCCCGACTTTTTGTGCAATGTTGGACAACACAGGACATTTAGCCTGAAAATTCAATACTAGGTGCAGATCTTTGTCATCTGCTTTTATTTGATTTGAACAAGGAAGTAGGATTAAGTCCTATCACTTGACACCATCAGATAAGGTTGTGAATGCCTTTATATACACATACCAGGAAAATAAGTATTTTCCTTGTTAGATATGGGTTGGCTTTTTTGTTCATAGTCACACATGCTCTGACTAAATCTACATCAAAAGAGGGTTTTAGGATGTGTGGATGGATGTGTGTATGGTATGTGCTTCCTCATGCATTTTCATAAAGAACGATTTGGACCTTGAGCACAGAAAAGGCATATTCTGTGGTAATCTTTTTGTTTGCACCTGTCATCTTAAAAATGAAGGTGCTTATTTTGTCTTTTTTTCAGTAATGCCAAGTGCTTTGGAAGCCAATTCATAAGCCTTTCCAAGCAGCATTCCCCTACCAGCTAATACCTCCTCACTCTTAGGTTTCCAAGGTTACACTACCCAGCTGATCCCAGTCAGCTCATTTTATTGGGTTATGATGTTCATGTTTTTCAGCAAAATCAGACGACATGAAGAAAAGATCACCCAACAAATAAATACACGCCCACAAACCTGCCTCCATCCCATCTTCAGCTGGATAATGACAGATCTCACCCATAGTCTTGCTTCTTTATTTGTCAGAACAAATCTTCTGTTTTTTCAATTTATAGAAATTATCCATATGACTATACTGGATACAGTGTATCTTTCAGTCATAATTACTGTTATTTTCCATATGATAGCATAAATAACAGTTGCCAAAAAAATTGATTGAACAAAGTGGCCATTCCATAAAACAGCCTAGGCTTCCTGGGTAAGGTAAAGCTCTTATTGGTAGTGGTAGTCCTTTGGATGAATTCCAAATGCAGTTTAACTTCTGAAAGTTACAGAAGTGATTTGATGAGAAAGGTCATTCAGTTTCTCCCACCCAAGAACTGTGGGCGCTTTATCCCTCTGCTGGAAAACAATAAAGCCGTTTATTAATGACACACTTCAGCGGTTCCACAGAGATGGAGCAATGCAACGGATCAGGATGAGAGGGAACTCATTTTTCTCTTTTTTTTTAGTGGGGAGGAGATTAGAGGGTATAAAACCTACCGCAAGAAAGACCAGAGCACTGTAGTGTTGCACCGCATTTTTAAAAGACTCCCCATTCTGCAGCTCTGTGTGTGTGTGAGAGGATGGCTAAGGCCCTAACTGTCCTGTGTGTCCTGATATCATTCACCACACCCCCCCTTTCCTCTCCCTCCCTCTGTCTCTATAACTTGCGGGATTTTTTTTAAACGGATGTTTTAATCCCTGGTCCGAGAGTACGAGCATCTCTGCCTTCCAGTGGCGTGTGAAAGCAGCAGGGGTTTTAAGCGTTTCCACAATGGCCAGGAGGGGAGGGGTGTGTGGGGGGGTTTGGGGGTGGGAGGTGCACAGGGAGCTTTGTGTGATGTCTCCCCCTCTGCTACGTTGTGATAAGTTCGGTTCGAAACGGGGGTGGCGCATCCTTGATGGCGGGACCCGGTGACATAACGCACACTGCTGTGAAAATATCAGCCTTTCATTACTGCTGCCTCTGTTAGAACAGCAGCCAAGACCCCGGGGGATCAACAGAGTGGGACGAACCAATAATGAAGCCTTCTCCCTGACCTGTATGTGCTCCACCATAAAAAACCATCTCTACATATTTTATCTTCTCTCGTCTCTCTTATGTAGTACATCTGATCCCCTTCAGTGTGCATTCCTTGTCACATTCTGGTTGCTTCTCTTCAAGTTTCTCTTTGCTTATTCTGTTTTTTTCCCCCTTCTGTCAAAACCAAAGACGATTTAAGTTATACTACCCAATGTGTGGAACAAATCTTTTTTTCTAAATGATCTCTGGAGCTTCGGCTTGTTTTCATCCTTTGGGAATGGTGCTCTCTTTGACCAGACATATTCCCCTGCTTTTCCTTGGCAGCCAGCTTGTAAAGGTTCTCAAAGTGTCATTTAATCTAAACTACACCTGACATGTGTTCTCAAGTGTTGAACCGTAATAAGACACATCCAAAGCCCCAAATGCATCTCAGACACCACAACAGAAATACCGTCAATTGAATCTGTAGTTAACTTTGTAAAATTACTGTTGTTCTTGCTGCAGATGAAAGTTCTTCCTACCAGTATAATGATGCCTGGTGGTGCCAAAGAAAGGCACTATACAGTATGAAAGGATAAAAAGTAGAATGAATGCCAGTGCCACTGATTTACAGATACATAAATGTATCTCAAGGGATGAAACATTCAAAAACCACATCAGAATACATTAATAGGGTCCTGTTGTATCAAATAAACATAATTAATACACCCATCATTTGAAACATGTAGGCCAAAAAGACCAAGGAACAAGTTTGATTCTCCTTTGTGGGACCTTCGATGCCTGTTGCTTTCTGTATTCACTTTGGCTAGTTCATGTCTTTAATGTAGCTGTCTCCATAACTGCATTTTTGATTAATCACTGCAATGCAGCTTTGCACCTGTGTATTGTGCATTCAAGGTTATTATACAAGTTTACAATATAACATTATGCAACATTTTTTTTTAAAAAGGATTCCTTTTTCCTTTCCCAGATCCAGCACAGCAGTAGTTGCAGCTGAAGCAAGTCGTAACTGGCATATCATATATCACCAAGTTATTCTTCTTTATAAATCTTCAAATTATAGTTGTGATGATGGAAACAATGATTCAAAATTGTTATTACATGTATGGGCCATATTTCAGCGGATGAATGAAATGGTGTCTCATAGCTTGTACAATTCTGACTGTGAGGTTGAAAAGTAGTTTGTCAAAATAGATATGTTTACCAGTGCTTTCAGTGGTGGGCCATTTGTAACCATTCCCAGACCTAATGAAGGATTGATCACTATTAATGGTCTGACGTCAGTAAAGTGGGAGTATTTGATTCTTGCCTTAATCACTCAGGACTATGAGGGGAGGTGCAGCGGATAAAGAAAGCCATTATTGAGAGTGAGCTAATGTTACTAGTGAGGGAAGACTAAGGCTTCATGAGCCCTGAAATGGGTGGAGCTATTTATCATGCGTTATCAGTGACTAAATGATTTGAGCCAATCATAGTGTTTTTCTGTGAGAAGGCAAGTCTTTTCATTGATTCAAATCAGTTAGTAATTGACAGAGTATTGGTTGTGCTGCCTATTATGTGTTTTAAGAAGCCTCACTTTCCACTCTCCTCACACACTAATTCCAATTAATTAACTGATAGAGATGTGAAGGCCAATGCTCTGCTTTAGCCACGTCTGCACTCAAAAAAACCCCTACAGTTATGCTGAGTAGTGATTTGGGAAATAGACTCGTAACTAGAGGGAGTCATATTTTAATCCTGAATGGGTAACTGTTGCTGTGTCTTTAACGTTAAAAAATATAGCAAATGCTAACTGAAAACTATGAGAAGCTTAATAACCAGGATTGGGAGGATTACTTTTAATATGTATTCCATTAGAGATTACAGAGTACTTGCCCTAAAATGTAATTTGTAACGTATTCCATTAGATTACTCAAGGTAAGCAACGTAATCTAAATATTTTGGATTACTTTTTTTTAAAGAATGTTCATCCAGCTATGGTTCTGAACTGTTATTAGTGCTGGGCAGTATGACCAAAATTTGTATCACGGTATTTAACATTCTGGCGGTTTCACGGTATATCACGGTTTTTTTTTTTTTTTTTTTTTTTTGCATGACTGGGCCATTATATAGGTGTGTGCCTTATTCTACTGTCAGGTGTGCATAGAATATAAAAACATTTCATCATGTGTATAATGAAGGCTTTGATTACTGTAGGGTTTGCTTGGCCACACAAAATGACACAATATATGAAGAAATCAGTATGCATGAAACAGTTGCAGAATGTAAACAATATTTATTGCGCAAACTGCAACATAGTAAACACAGAACTTTAAAAAATAGATATGCCAACAACTTTAACATTGCTGGTGCATCTCTGGTCTCACTTTCCTCAACCTCCATGTTTGTTCTTTAATCTGCCATAGCGACGGAGCCTCTCCCAGATGTTAACAGACTGTTATGCTACCTGGCTAGCTAGCGAGCTGTACCCAGTATGCCATTCGGCGGTGTAATTTTATAAACGTAAAATTATTAGTGTTACACAGTGGCAGCTGGTGAGCTGGAAACAGGGGAAGCAGAAAAACTAACTTTAAATCTATCATTACTTTCAACCTGTTGCCCTTTATCCTCCTTGATTAACAATAAAACAAATAATTCACAGAATAATGGACACCAATGGCATAATTAGAATAAATGATTATGCTCGCGAAACACCACAGATTGTGTGCTATTGCGAAAGCTACAGCATGAGATTGTTTAATTAACAAGGATGGCAATTTGAATAATTAAGTGGCAAGTAATCTCCAAGCTTTCTCTTAAATGTTTCACATTACAGCTTTCTTGTCTTACAAAATTCAAATTACAAAACAGAACTAATTTAGTTACATCAATTTAAATTACTGAGAATAAATTAGGTTAGGTTTAGTGCAGTGAACAATCACGTTTAGAACACACACCTCACAAAAGCTGTGATATGTCATGAACATTTAACGTAATTTAAATCGATAAATGCAATCCTTGTTAATGAAACAATGTCACGTTGTAGCTTTCGCAAGCACACCAACTACAGACAATCTGCGTTTTAACCGAACACGAAGCGAAATTTACGAGCGACACGAATGCATGAAAAGTCCATGGCAGGAAGCGAATGGGCGGAGTTAATCGCAGCGACACTGCCAGCAACGTGAAACGGGCGAAATGAGCGTTGCCATCAGTTCGCTTGACTTAAAACAGGGTTTCTGCAGGTTTCAACAAGTTAAATTTAAGACTTTTTAAGACCTTTTAAAGACCATTATGGATGAAATTTAAGACTTACATGAGATACGAGAAAGTAAGTAAGATCGGAGTCCCACAATTACTTTCAAAGTAACTAAATTTATTGCCATTCACAGATCAAATCATAAAAGATCAAGAGCAAATTTTTTAAATGCTGTTTATTCACCCAATACTCTTTATGGAGCCATTTATGGAGCCATATGTAACTTGGCTTTCGTCAAACATGAGCAGGAATGGTCCTGTAACTTTGGAGATGAGCTCTCTCTTAATGAACTTAGCCAGACCAAATCGCGTGACATAGGCCGTCTTGTCCTTTCCACACCTGAATGTTTTGGCTATATTCGAAGCCGGGAACATAGCTTGGAAAAATTCGCCAATGTCGTCGTTGCTGTTGTATGACTGATGCTTCGTCACTGTGTGTAGAACCCAAAGCACCTCTGCTTTTAACGTGGGAGTTGATCCCAACACTGTCCGGATGTCGCTTGACAGAGTTGCATTGCGGATTTTGTCGCACTCGGGTCGCGGAGAGTGTGTTGAACTGGGACCTGGCAATGGTGGCGACCCCAAATTCATCGAACAAAACTGTGTAATAGCGTGCGTTCCCTTGAGACTCTTGAGAGCACCCTGGTGTCGCTCTGCTCTCGCGTGTGACTCCAGTGCTCTAATGCCAACTTCAGTGTCTTTTTACAAAATGATCAGTAGGCTTCAAAGGGATTCTTTAGAACTGGTTGTAACCAGCCACTGAATTCATCAATTTCGAGCCAGGAGTTATTAAATTTACACTTTCCAATACTTTCCAATAACGTCACAAATTTACAAGATAGCCAGTCTAGTTCAGTAGCCGAAATCTTTCCCGGGCAGGCAGAGTGCATCGATAAATTCTAACCGGGCTGTTTGCTGGCTACCAGTTATCAGTTCCACGTAGGTCTCATAGGCTATGTAGTTTTATTATTATGTAGTTTTATTACACCGTGCACCTGGATCCGTACGAAAGAACTACAACGTACGCAAGAACTACAACACACGGAACCAACTATGTATGCCACCAACGCGTTTAAAAAAAAAAAAAAAATGGCAATGGCAAGAAGCGTAATGAAATGAACATACATATTTTAGACTTAACTAAATGTAATTTAACACCTAGTGTGCAATACTTTAGACTTTTTAAGGCCTTAAATTTGGGATTATTAAATTTTAGACTTTTTAAGACTCTGCGGAAACCCTGTAAAAAATGTTCAACTGGAGGGAAAATTTCGCCTGGCGAAAGCCAATCACCTTCAAGTAGGGCTAGAAGCCACGCCCCCGCTCTTCAGCATCTTGCTAGCAGAGATGGCAATCAAAAATGCTTGCTGTAACGTGCGCGAAATTCGCTTGTTCATTTTTCAGGCAAGCGATCAAACCGGCGTGAGGAAAGTAAAGCGAAATTTCACTTTCGGTTAAAACGCAGCTTTAGTTGTTTCAGCTATGGTAGGGTATGGCGGTATATGAAAAATACCGTACGGGAAATTAAAACTGGTACACCGGATGAACCGGTATACCGCCCAGTAGTGCTGGCTAGCTGGCTATACATTGTTGCAGAGCTAACGTTAGCTAACAGGCTAGTTTTGCTAATGACAAGCAGTAAACACAAACACTTTCCAGAAACTCCTAGGATCCATCCAGTTAGACTCCAAACGGCATCTTTATGATGAATGTTATGATACAGTTTAACTGTTGTCATGTTGTACAGGCGTCACTGCTCTGCTTGTGATTGGTCAGTTGTCAAAAAAGCGCTTGAAATAGGGCATTTTTTCTGAGAAGTTGAACTTTTTTTCAACTGGAAAAAAAACGCACTGAGCTACAGAAAAAAAAACGCTGGCGACGTTCATAGGATTATGTAAAACAGACGCTGACAGCTTCAAAAAAGATGCTACGTGTGCGCACAGCCTCACTTAGCATTGTTGTGGCTAACATTGTCTATGGGCAAGTCTATGGGCATTTCATGGCAGGTTCCTTGGAATTGTAAAAACTGTAGATTACACGAAGGCACGAGCCACCCTAAATACATTGTGAGTGAGAAAGGAGTAGCTTAACAATTTAATGTATAATATGCGTAGTGTAAAATTGTTGGAGTAATCGCAGTTTTGAACATGTGAAATTTCACTATTTTTGTCGCTGTATCTACTCGTTAGCTAGTTATCTGTAATACTACACCTACTAGCCTCCTAGCTAGCTGAATAGCTAATCCAGTGCAGCCAAACTATGTAAGATAGCTAGCTAGTGATCAATATTAGCCTAAATAATGAAAAAGAGAACTTACTTCAAGATGCTTCTTCAGGTTAGAGGTCCACTCTTTTGAAGCAGATAGCAGTTTGGTTGCTGGCAAACACAGCTTGCATTGTACTGTTATGTTGTGACCTTTGCCAAATTTGAAAGTAAAATGGTCCCGGTATTTCCATGACATAAACGCTTTGCGCTGGTTGCTTTCTGTCTCACTCTCCATTCTACTGTCTTGTGAGTCAGGCAAGCTGCGTGCTTTTTTGTTTTCTTTTTTTCCGTGAGGGGCATGTGGGAGATACACCGCGGAGTTGCCTATCATTGGATAGATTTTCCAACTGAATAAACATTAAATGAAAAAAAAGAAATTAAATGAAAAAAATCCAATGTAATCCCTTCAGTAATCTAAATATTTTTAAAATGTAACTGTAATTTGATTACCATGAATTTAAATGGTAACTGTAACGGAATACAGTTACTCATATTTTGTATTTTAAATACGTAACGTCGTTACATGCATTCCGTTACTCCCCAACCCTGTTAATAACGCTAATGAAAACATAACAAACCGTATAACATAACACGGGCGCTACATAGCATAAAAATAAGTTACTATGCCAAAGGGTTAAAAGTTCAATAAATGCATGATGTTTCCAAAGTCAATGAGTAATCGTGTTAAATAATCGTGATCTCAATATTGACCAAAATAATTGTGATTATGATTTTTGCCATAATCGAGCAGCCCTACTAGTCAGTCGTGCTGCCATTTTTCTGAATGAGGCTAAATAAAGAGTTCATTGTTTAAAGGGTGACGTGTTTTTATTTTTTTCTTAAATATAAAGATACCGAAACCGCACCGTTACCGTGGCCCAAAAACCGTGATACATACCGAACCGTGGGTCTACTGTACCATTGCACCCCTAGTATGAAGCTATGTAAGGTACACCAAATTAAAGTATCTGCTTAGCGAATGAAGAAAATGCAGTTTTAATAACTTTAATCTACAAATGAGTCACTTTTTTAGACGATAAATGGTCATCTGGCACTCCAGAAAAAATCAGCCCCAGGAGTATTAAGTTCTGGATTATATTTTCCTTTGTTCTGCAACATTTTTTTCCAGCATAGAAAGCATATTGTTTATTTTATTGCACTTATACTTTTTAAAGAATCCCTGTAGGCCTATTTCTCTCATGCCAGGAACACTTTACATCAGTATGGGGGAAATGAGAGGGACAAATCTTTTTGACAATCGGTGATTTTCACTTCCTACAAAATTGCATTGAAACTATAATGCTCTCTTCCAGTTATACAAGCATGCTTATCCCAGATTAGCACATGAAAATGTGCCTTTTTTGTTTTTATTTTTTTAATCATCTGGTGCCAATCACAGTGCCAATAGGATAAATCTATTAAAATACAGCCTCTTTTTTAAAAAAACAACCCTGCATTCGTTCTAAAAAAGCCCATGGTGAGATTTGCGTTCATATGTGCCTTCATTATACTTTGGCCACTTCACATCTTCATAGCATGTGGCATCCAGCTGCTAGGTGTTAAGATGCTCTTAATTTTTAAGCAGCACGCTTGGTGTGACTTCTATTGACAGTTTGCTATCGCAACTTTGCAACTGTTCTCAAGCACAGAAGGGTGCTCAGTTCAAACCAGTTCCCTAGAGCTGAATAGCCTGAGCACCTAGTGTTAATGAAAGAATGCACCCAGTTCTCTCCCATACCTACCTGCTAAACATATACATATGGGTCCACTTGATGTTTCTCACGTACATATGAACTAAATTCGGAAAAAGGGGCTCTGTCTGTTTTTCACTGAGAGATATTTCTACCCTCTGCTGCCCTCTGTCAGATTTTGTCAAGCACTTGCCTGATTAGCTCTTACAAGCACAGCCTTATCTTTTTCATATGTCCTCTTGGTCTTCTTAAAGGGATGTGCAAAAAGGCATTGCCTACCATAAAAATGCTTTGCTATAAGGATTGCCTTTATGCTAAGCCTGCAGAATAGTTATATCTACTTTGGTGGCACAATGCATTATTTAATTAAAGAAAATTAGCTATTTAGTCAATCAACTAGGCAGTATTTCTGAATCCATTTGACTTGTTTTGGTTAACAGGTTTTAAGTATTCCCAGAGCATAGCTCTGAATTTTGTCCATAGGTCCTACCTTTGAGTCAGTTGGTCTCCTTTTATAACAGTGAGAGGAAACACAAACCACATCATACACTCAACCCATGTGCATGCAAGCCAGCTATTAGTTCAATAAATGTTAATGAGAATAAGTGATTTCCATACCCATGAAGCTAAGGGCAAATGCTACCCAATGAATCTATTCCACTTCCCTATGGTTTACGCAGGCTCAGATCACTACTACTTTCACAGTGGGACTCTGAACCAGGCCAGGACGTTTCGGACTGTGAAAGGCTCTTTATAGCCCTTTTCTGAACCTGCGAAAAGCATGATTATCCGCCATCCGTGTTTAAGGCCCACACTGTGAGCCTACAGCATGTCATACGGCCCCATGCATGGTGTCGCGTTTCAGCCCAGTGTGGTATAGATTTCTGTTTGTTGTCAGTCTGGCAATGCAAATACAGTACAGCATCTTTCCAGCCGGGCTCTCATAATCTGACCTCACTCTTTGCTCTGTACTGTAAATAAATTCTGCTACCCAAAGGGGGTCATGGGAATCCATCCAGAAGGATGCAGCCCAGCAGGTTGTCTTGGTGTGCGGAGGCCTGGCTCTCTGGCTCGCTCACATTCCCAGCATCTTACAACAATTAGTAATAGGCCAAGCGTGGTGGGACACAAAGCCTCCGGAGGGGACACGCAGCTTGTGATCCCCGTCTGTGTGCTTTCCTTACTATTGTCTGGAATAGGGGGGGCTTTGGTGGAGTGATTCTGAGTCACAGGGAACAAAAACCATTGGGAGGTGGGGCGGGAGATACTCAGCACCAGAGTTAGGGGGTGATGGGGGGTCACCCAACCCCTTTAGAACAGATTTGGGGGTTCTGTATGAAGTGGCCAAAAGCTATGGCCATAATCTACTGTATTTTTACTTCTGAACCCATATAGAGGTATAGCTGTACAATATGTCTGCCTTACTGTGCCTCACATAGCATGAAAATCTAAGACACAGCAAATGAACTGTCAGATTTTATTTTTGTTCTGAAAAAAATTGTGGGGACTGTTGTAAAATATGCCACATTTTGTTTGGTTACTTTGATATGGTAATGATTGAAAAAAATCTAACCAGCACAGAATGAGAGTGAGCGATCTGTTTATTGTCATGCTTGCCTTGTCGACCGACAGAGCTTAAGTCTTTCCAAATGCACTCAACACTTGTGAATTAGGTTAGTACACTTAGAAAGCTTGTAGCTCTCATTACCATTCACATAGTTGTATGCTACCCCCGCATAATGACTACATGATAACTACATGATAACACAGTTAGAACAGAGAATTATAGATGGGATTGAGCATCATGGTTGCTTTCCCATCTCCCATTTCCTTCTTGACTGCTGCAATGAACTCCACAGGCGACACTGTTTCTGATTTAAATCAAAATTCTCTTTATTTAAAAAAAAAAATCACTCTCGGCATGAGAAACCTGTCAGCACGTTCGTCAAGCCAGGCCAAAGTTTCCGTCTGTATGCTTCTATTAATACAAGTATGCAGAGTCAGCCCTTTCGAATTGGGCACTGATCTTGGTGGGCAATGTCTTCTGCCCAGACGTTTTGCCTGGCCTGGCTTTTTCCTATTGATTTATATTTTCCTTACCATTTTCCAAACAGGTTCTCTGCAATATTCTAATAAGGAGTTTAATCTTTGATTTTCAAGCGTAATACCACTAATGGCTGAAAATACACTCACTCTGTGATCATAGATCTCTGGTTTCCAATTCAAGATTAAACTGGACCACCAGCAAGACAGGGTTAGTGTCTGTACCCTGCAAATAAAATAATTTTTACTGTGATGCAGTAGTGTGGCTGAATGGTTAGAAAACAGGGAACAGAACCAGAAGGTTGCAGGCCTACGTCTCAGATGGGAGCACTACTGTTGTACTCTTGAGAAAGGTACTTGATCTGAGTTACTTCTATAAAATATACTTCTGTCAAAATGGATGGGTACATAGTAAAATATGTTTGCCTCTTGGAAAATGAACAAATAAATATTTTTTGGAGTGAAATACATTTGAACATTTGAACTACAACTGAAAGGCACTTCAACTGAGAGGTAAATAGGTGTATTCTGGGAGAGTTGGCAGATGATGGCTCTAATGAATTTCCCTTGTGTTCTGAATACACAAACTGTGGTGCAGTAGCCCCATAGCTGAATTCTATCCCACAGGTTAGCCGTGTCCCGTGCTGAGAGTGTTTGGAAGTGCTGGATTCCCACACACCCGCCTCACAATTAAAAGTAATCGCTTCAACCTGGACAAAAAATGTCTTTCAGTATGGACCCGTTCTTGACTCTGTGCTTACTCATGTGACCTAAAACATCACCAGCAACACCTTTCCCTGCAATTGAGACTGCTCATGCAGAATATTACATTCTGAATGCTTTGTACCTCACAGATATATAATGTTACAGTGATAAAATGAACAGATAGCAAAACAACTTTAACACTTTCAGTTTTTAACACAGTTTTACCTCAGGGAACTGTCCCTCTTTCTTGGCATTTTGTTTTTAGCTCTGATCATTAATCTTGGTTTCATCTGTGAATGCACAAATGCATTTTGTAACAAAGCTGAACTGTTGGGATTTCTGTATGAATAACCACTATTCCTACTGTTACCATTATTTATCATGCTAAAGTCTACGCCTGTAGAGTGAAACAATGTACTTGTTTCAGGTGGTCTGGTTGTACTTTAATGTACAGAAGGTACTCATTTAATGAGGATTTTGTTAATTTCTTATTTGTGCAGCAGATGCCTATTTTTCAAGCAGCAGTAGAAGGTGTGAGAAGCTCATTCTAACTGCGTGTTTATCTGGCCTGTAACACATACTACAGTAACAGTTGTATTTAAATCCTGCGCTTCATTGCTTGCCAAGAAACTGTGGGCTTAAACCAAACAAACACCCACGTTTCAGCTTCAGCAGCTTATTTAACAAGCCCCATTAAAATGGCAAGTGTGCAATATATTTCCTTTAAACGGTATTATAAACAGGAAGCTTTATTCTGACACGAGAACTCACTGTCTTAATATACAATCAGTAAAACAAACATGAGATTTAAGTCAGGAACTCGAAGGAATAAACAGGAGTGTGATCTTGTTGCCCTAATTCAAGCATTCGATAGAAGCAGTGCAAAAGTGACTAAGGCTTTTGTATATGCTTAAAGATGAGGTGTATTGTGAGATGTCTGCAAGCCTACTGTGCAGGAATGTTTTTTTTTCTGCAGTGTTAACAAGGTGCCAACAGAGATTCGGTGCCATTTATAGCTTCTTCTCGAACACCTGCAAGTAGCAACTGGAGCTGTCTAACACGATGAGAGATAGCAATGTCAAGCTGGTTTTCCCATTGAAATCTACCCCTGGGTTTTCACGCTGAAAGTAATTAGGATCCTCCTTTATTAACTTGTGTCTTCCCGTCGGGGACCAAGGGCTCGTTTAATCGGGGGACCTCAAGGATGAGTGTTACCGGCTGTTTATTTGTTCGCTTCTCCTCAGATTAGCCGCTGGTCCAGTGGATGCGGCAACCTTTCGCATTTCTCCTTTTTTTCCCTGTTCCCTTTTGTTTTGAAAGTGAGTTCTTACTTTTTTTTCTTGTGAGACAACTGTTGTACATTTTGTATAAATTCTACTTTGGTTAGAAACACCTGTTCAGAGATGCCTCTTCTCTTCAAGGTCGGACTGTTACCACAAATGGAGAAAGGGTTCATTTGTCGTCTGTAAGATTGAAGTGTTTAGGCATCATCTGGACACTTTTCAGGTTTATTCCTCTAGTTTGATTGCCAAGCAAACATTATTGCTGGTGGATTCTGTTTTTCATTTCAGGACTTAAGTACTGAATTCCAGCCTTTCATTGCATGAGCTCCAATCACCTGTTGTTGTCAGTTCGAAATATGAACTAGCTACCCAGCCAGCTAAAATAAGACATATGGTTGCTGGGGTCGCCAGACGCTTGCAAGAAACAGAGTTCTGAGGAGCTGTCTCGATGAACCCCTCCTCTGCTTTCTGCAGTGATGACATCAGAGCTCTGCAGTTGCAGACAGACAGCTGAGTATCAGTCCACTGCCTCCAACACTGGAAGAGACCTTAGGGCCAAGGACCTGGAGAAGCAACACCATGCCAATGGACTCTGGGGTATGCCTGTGCCTTCTCCAGTTGGACAGCAAATATTGGGATGCTCTGCCAAACATTGTCTTCGCCTGACTCTCTCCCTCCTTTCTCTATGTTCCTCCCACCTCCTCCTCTCTTCCTCCTACTCCAGCCTGTCTCCCTCCTCTCTCTCTGTCCAGCTATCTCCTCCTCTGTTCATCCCTCTCTTTTGTCATTGGCTTCTAGATCTTTTAATCTTCTCCTCTGTGGGCTTTATCAAGTTCTCCTCTCATCTTCTCTCCCTCTCGCTCTCTCTCAGCTCTGCCTGGTGTTTTGCCCTCAGCTCCACCTCCTCTCTCTGCATGTTTCTCGTTGTCCTCCTCTTCTTGTGACAGCGGCCCAGCGCTACCCTTTCCACTCACTGTAAAACAAAAACAGCACTATCGTTCACAGCCAGGTGGCTTTAATACAGACGTCTAATGTGATATATGGAACTGAGGATATTTTTCTGCAGCCCACTACAAATGAGAAAAAGCAGAAAATAATATACATAATATACAACAGTAACAATCTTTTAGTTTAACACTTTTTCGATGAGACTGACTGAGGTAACAATAATATTCCTTGTTCCCAACATGGGCTGAGGATTCCTCTTTTTTTGTCATCTTTCTCAGCTCTCCCTTCAACTGTACAAAACCCTCTTCTTTCCTTTTATTCCTCTTTCTCAGGACTTCAGCCTCCTCTCACCTCTCATCATCTTTCTCTCTCATGTCTCTCCATAGCTTCTGCTCTGTTTCCTTGCACTTCTGTGTTATCTGCTCCTTCCCTCTCCTAAACTCTTTTCCATCTCTCTCATTTTTGTTTCTCTCTCCTCACACCTGTTGCAGTTTTTATATATTTGTCTTCTCACTCAACTCGTTAAAATGTTCCCTCTCTCTTGTGTGCTCTTCCCTCATCTCCACAATCTCCTTTTTACCATCTGCACTCCTGTTTCAGTTTTTCCATTTCTCTCACTCTCCCCTCACCCCTCTTTTTCAGATCGCTGTTACTCTCTGTAGTCTCCACGTCCTTAGGAAGTGAGAAGCTGAAAAGATCATTTCCTGCCTGTGTCTCCTCTATCCTCTCCAGAACCCATGTGAACTAAGTGCCATTATCCCCATCGCTGCTGTTTAAAGTATGATACCTGTTTTCACACTTCTCTGTGAGCCACTGGAGAGCTGTCCAACTGTTCAATGTATGCTTCAGTGGGTGGGTTTTAAGACTGCTTTCCCTGGTGAACAGAGCCATGGTGTGTGTGCAGACTCTATCACTCAGAAGCTCCAAGTGTCCCTTCACTCTTGTCCTGTCACTCTCTGTAAATGATGTGTGACCACAGGAATGAATATAAGTGTAACATCCTGTAGAACACAGAGCTACACTGTCCTGAATCAACTTTTTAACACATACAGGGTCCTGGACAAAATACCTGTACAACTCTGCCATTCTGGTGTGTGAACCATAGTGAACTGCCTCTCAGCTACTGTAACTCTGTCTCTTCACATGTTGTCTGGAAAGATTCGTGTCTGGCGATGAATAACTTGAAAATGTTTCATCATGCAAATCTCTGCCAAGGATGGCATCTCCTGCGAATCTCTTCTCAGTCCATTCACTCCCCAGCAGCGCTGTCCTCAGCTCTGAGAGACGGTGTGACTCCTCTATCATAGAAGCAGAACACAGTTTATTTTTCTCACCATTGAAATGAGCTGTCCTTTCTTTGCATGCCCCATTTTGTCACTGATTTTGGGTTTGCACATATTTCGTTCCAAACCTTCTGTTTGCGCAAATTTCATTCTAAACATTTCATATATACAAATTTCATTCTACATCCTGCGTAAGCTCAAAAGCTGTGCGTGTAGAAATTTCATTCTAAACCGTACATGCACACAAACCTCATTCTAAACCCTCTGTATACACAAATTTCAGTTTAAATCCTGAATATGCATTAATTTGAATGTTCCAGACCATGCATTCAAATGTGGTTGAAAATTGGCACTGCAACACAGAAGCACAGACCAGTTTGATTTCAATGCATGAATGACAGCTGTGTGGAGTCAGGCAATGTGGTAAACTCTTAGTTACACATTTACAGTGAGCTATATTTTCATCCAGTTAAAGTTTGTTTGCCATTACAAAACTATGTTATACATACTTAATTTAAGCAATGACAGAAAGGCATACAGGTCAGGCTATTTCAAGTAAAGTTTTATATCATAATATTTATCTGACATGAATATTGTTCTTAAATACAGCACTGTAGATGGTTCATACATCTTCATACATACACAAGTAATTTTCTGCCAAGCTGTCATTTTGATCTAAAGTCAGTCACACAAAACATCTCATTCAGGTTTATCTGTAAAAACTCAGGTTTTCATCTCAAATTCATTGATAATATATGGGTAATTTTCACACATCCTGCAATGCATTCACGAGAACAGATACATACATGATTTTATGCACATGTAATCGCAAAAGGCTATCATCAGTTGTAACTAAAGGGAGTATTTCTACGTCCTGTTAACAGGTTAGACACCAAACAATCACCACCCTAGAGATTCAAAAATTATGTCAAGCATTTATTGCCAGTATTTATAAACAGTATAAATAGTAATAGGTCTATGAGGTTTCCTTAATATGTAATTTTAGCGCTCACTTATATTTAATATTCAATACTGATGCTGAAAACAGGTTCCATGTCATTCCTCCATTTTGTGCTCAACATCTCGCATATCTTCACTTTCTCTCACTGACCAGAAAACTGCAAAGGAAGACAGAAGAACTGGTCTTGATGTAAAGAACTGCTCCTCCTGTTTCCCGTGGGCTTCTTTTTGGCTATGAGGCAGCTTACTGATCCGGGTAAAGCAGCCCGGATTTAGAAAAGAACAGAACATCAGCACCTCTTCAGTATCTGCACTCATGTAGGAATACAGGAACATTATTATGGTAAGAAGAGGCCTTTGAGCCCATTGTGGCTTATAATTTGTGCCCAGCAAATATCTAAGACAACACTCTTAAGCTGCTTCCAATCAATTAAACAATAAATCAACAAAGACAGAAAATTAATACAAAGAAACATGAACAAAAATTATTAAAAACATTAAAACTTTCAGAAAACTAAAAACTAAAGAAATAAAAACTATTTATGAAAATGAGTTGAGCTGGAAACACAGCTGGAGTGAAACCATCATTGTGTCCAATGGGGTTACATCCTAAGTCTCTGACTCTGCTACTAGTCCCAGCAAGATATTCCATGCATTCAATAATCTGTGTATTTTTTTTTGTATTTTTTGCTTGTGCCCTCATTTCACTGTGACTAAAGAAAATAAGTCATCTGATTAAGACCTGGGATCTTTATACTGTGGTAACCTATACGATGGTGCACTCTACTAAATTTTGTCTAACTTAAGCGTTACGTAGTTTTATCGCAACCTCCTTTGGCTTGTATTTTATACTTCTGGCTACATTTTCCAGCATGCATCTAGGCTGTTTAACTGTTTCCACACAGTGTCTGCTATCTGGCTTTTCTACAATTTCCCTACATGCGGTTCTCACTCTAATAAGGCTAGGACAACATATCAAATTTTCAATATTTATCATATTTTACACTGTTTCTGAAAGAAAAATAGCGTGGTATATGTTTTCCTTTGAACTTGACCTTAGATGTTGGGAGCTAGTCAGTTTGTGTCTCATTTTCACCATCTGTTTTTTTCCCCCTACATGAACACAGAATAAGCCTGCAATTGATATATTTCCTGTTGTTGGGCAGCTTTGTTCAAACATCAAAAAGCATAGGCCTACCACTGGAGTTCTTTGACTTCAGGGGAAAAAAAGTTTTGTCATCATTTGCAAAGTTTGGACAGACTTTGATAGTTGAGCTGAAAAAATCATGCCAGAATGTTTGGTGTGATGTTTGGTCCCCATAAAGTTTGAGAGCATACTTTTTTTTGCATTCGCCTCACCCTTCACCATCATCACCACTGCTGCAACGACCTCTGCACCCATGCAGAAGTACAGTGTGAGTATGATCCTGCAGTCCCACAGTGCACCAGAAGGCATCATTATCTGGGTCCAGGGCATTGAGAGTGCCCCTATCCCCAGCAGACAATTTGTTCCACCAGTCTGGACTTCTGGTCATTGTCAGCAAATGACACTGCTGGTTTTAAAGCTGTACCATAAGGCTCATGTGCCATCAAGAAATTGCCTTGTCCATGAGAGCGCTCGTCCTTCTGTTGAATAGCGGGTGCACTTCCACAATGTGGATGTGATGAAAGCATGACCTGTGTGCATTGATACTCCATCGCTGTTGTAGGTTAGCTAATTGATTACATGTGTAAAATAATCTCAATCTGATACTGTGATGCTATTTGTCCAAGGTCTATTGAGTTAAGCTGTACATATACATTTTTATGCATGCCAGGAATGTGCATGTTATAAAGAATGTCTAACTCAAGTTCAATAGTGAACATGCACAACATATTGTAGGTAAACATAGCACTTTATTCATACACACTGCTTAAAAGACCACAGGCTTGCTTAACTAAAATTTGAATCCATAACCTGAAAGTATATTTCAATTGTTGGCAAAAAATAAAATCTCAGAGGGAAAAAGTAGTCAGTGTGCAAGAGACCTGTTAATTCTCTTAAATTCCCAAAAATTCCTATTAATTCCATAGAATATTTTGAAACTTTCAAAAATTTTGCAAGTCTAATAATAGGTACTATGAACATTTACCATATATTTCTTAATGAACATTATCTGAATTGTAATAACAGGCTGCAAAACATGGAATATAAAGTGAACACTTTCATTGAAAGTGAAGGGGATCTGTTGTGACATAAATAAAAAGGCCATTCCACTTAAAATATAGCCTCTACACTGAACTAACTGTATTAAAGTTGTTGCGTTAATTAATATGGCAATCCACTATTCTTTAACATGACTTGGAGAGTTATATATAGAAATATATATTCTGGACAGTTAGTGTTAGTGGTCAGTAATTTTTCAACCCTTCAAGAGTTAAGGACTTCAGCTATTACATAGAAATTAGACAAGTCCCATGTTTTTCATAGGACTGAAAATGTTTATCAAAGGCATTCTTTAATAGAGCACATAATAGTCCTATGCTCACATCAAGACTCTGATATGGTGAAGAATTCTCTCTCTTGTTGGCGTGAGAGAGAGGGAGGCTGTGATAGGTAGAGACAGCCTGAAGGTGTCAGAGTAAGGGAAGCGGAGAGGTGGGAGGCAGGGATGGAGTGATCTGCGAGGCCGGGCTCAGAAGCTGCAGGGGGGCCAGCTTCCCAGCAGGAAGTGCATAGAAATCACTCAGCCCGCAGGGGGAAGAGGGAGCCCCCCTCCTGTTTCTTCACACATGAAAGAAAAAGCTCAAACGAGGGAGAGGGCATTTTGTCCTACCAACAGAATGCAGGTGCAGCCTGGACACACGTGTTGTGAAGATGGGAAGCTGGATTCATGGACCTCAGTGAACGTGCTGTTGTGTCAGTAGTTAGGTAATAATGTGGCTGCCGCTTGTCTTTCCATTATCTCTCTCTCAAACACACACATAGATGAACACATAGGACAGTGTATTAAAGTTATAGTGGCGGTTCATTACCTCCCTGCTTTTCAGGTGTTGTACCATGACACCACATTTTAAAATGACCTCAATTTCAAAGTAATGAAAACAGAACAGAAAGAGGTATTCTCTGTGCCCAAGCAGGCAACAGATGTTCTCCAAAAATAGCACTGACCACCCTTTATACCTGAGTATAAGAGGATAATCTGAAAATACTATTTATCAATAAGAAACACTGCCACTCTTCAATGAAATACAAATTGGCCTGAGTTGCAAATACTTAATGTAATTTAATGTGGGTGGAGTAGACCTAGCATTACTGATTGTGCCAGGCAACAGCAGGGTCTGCTCAGGGAGGCAATGCAGCCAACAATGTTACTTACAGGCTGACAATGACTCACAAACCAGTGGACATTTTGAGCCCGTAAGTGTCTGTTTCCTAACATCTAGTCTTACGCTATTCAGATCAGTAAAAGTAGTATGAGATGAGTGGCCCACCTAAATCTAAAGTGAGACTATGATGTGTGCACCACACAACACCACCCCATTGTGCAGAGATAGGACAACTCACCTACCTGTAATCAAGTGCTAATTTGGTTCTTCAAAGCGTTACTTTCTGAAACTGTTGTTTTGATTGTAAGAATTGCATCCTTATTTTGACACATTCATCATTTATCTTAAGATTTACTTCATCATTTGTAGAAATGAATCTTAGGCTTACTGTATCATGTTCAGGTATATTTCCAACATATGTAATGTAGACTTGTCCACACATGCTTCATTATGTTTCTCTGTATTTTATACATAACTAAACAAGATTGGCATGTGCCCCTCTCCCTCACCATTTTCTGTTTCTGTAGAGCAGATGGTAGATAAAGTCATCTAAAAAAGAAAAGCTGAGATGATCCAATTTTCACATTCTTCCCTTCAGCCACAGTTATGGACAGTTACCCAAGTTTAAAATAAAGAAAGCACACATTGATGTTCAAATAAAGAGTTATTTCTGTGGGAGATAGAACAATACCACTGTTACAAATGACCATACTGTTAACGGACAAAAGTCTATGGACTATTCTAAAGTTAGGGCTTGTGGCAGTGTCCATAGTCCAAGGTCCTCACCAACCTTGAGAGGAATTTGGGTTACCAGTGATGGCCTGGATAAGTAACAAGAACCAGAGCAATTATTGTAATCTGTACTGAACTCAGAATATGCTAGGTGCTATGGTAATACAGTATGGGAATGGTATTTTGATCACTATATGCAGTTGATTCATATATCAGTAAATCTTATAAAAACACTGTGCTGTATTTTCTGTAGTTTTAACCTATCCAAAGAAATCTTGTGTTTTAAAAATAGTCATTTCAAATTCATGTAGTATCCACAAAATAAGGACTGTGGAGGCAGAGTTAATAAAATTAAAACTAAACATATCTGAACAGCTGAGGTCATTCCATTTCAAAATGTCAGGCCATTCTTACTTACTAATACTGAGGCTCCCATGGTAGCCTACTGCAGATCTCACCTGGGACAGATAGGAAGACGGGCCCTTCAGTTCCCCTGAGGCCTAATCCACTTCCTTTCAAGTTTGAATAAGTTCTGTACTTGTAGAGGCACCGGTTGTTCTCAGACTCAGTCCCTCTCCTGCTGGCTGCCCCTGCGACCAGCCCAGCTCACTGTCCAGGTCTCAGATGCAGTGCTTGGCATTGTCTTCAGCTTTGGTGTGTTCCAGTGGCTCCTGTTTGCCTGCCTGAGTCCACAGGAAAAGGTTAGTATCTAGCTGTTTTCAGATATCTTGGTATGCCAATTCCTCAGCCTCTCTGCTCATCACCGCTTCCTCCAGCTGCCTCTTGCACCTCATAGCTCTTACTCATGGCCTTGAGGAAATAAACCCGCTCCTTTAGGCTCCCTGTTCATCATCTTTCACCTGCTGTACTTCAACACCTTGCTCTCCAGCCGCTGAGAGAGTTCTTCCACTTTGGACTTCATCTTGCTGATGGCAGCTTCCATCAGTCTGTGGCACATCTCCCTGCTCAGCCACGAGCCAAATTCCCAATTATCCCAATCCTTCAGCTTCTCCTTGGCAGTTTTCACCAGGCCCTTTAGCTTCAACACTTCTTTCTCCATTTCAGCTTTTCTCTTTATCTCCTCATCAAGCCTTGTATTCACGGCCTTCTTAAGCTCCTCTATCATCTTAGCTTTATTTTTCTCAGTAACTGTCTGGCTAGATATCACTTCTTTCTCTTTCCAGCTTAGGCAGGTGTACTGTCATTTACGACCTGTTCCATAGCTTGGCCTTGTGAGCTGCTCATTGTACTGCAAGGCAGTCTGGGTCAAAGTCTCCTTGCTGAGCCTGAAGTCCCTAATTCTAATCTAAAATACATCTTACAGGAAAAAAAGCAGATTAAATCCAAGCAGATACAACACATGAATTATTTGTTTCCCTCATTAAAAACAAGACAAACAGTTTAAATGTCAAATAAAAATAACAAAACGAATAAAATAGACACATAAACATAAATGAAAAATGCTTATTTTGCCTCTTGTCAGTCTGGACAGCCAATTCATTGTCAAGTAATATCCATACTGAAGAAGTGTGTCAAAGAGCAGGAGATTGTTGCAATGTCCTGAGATGAGAGAATCAACTTCCTTTGTTGTTGTGTCTGAGGACAGAGTGAGATCACTGAAATCATTAAGATCCTCTGAATTGCAATCCTAGTTGATGCAATCATTTTTGATGGAGTTTCCAATAGATCAGATGTGGGAGAGCTCACACTCTTCTCCACCTCCGTGGTGGAGCTAGAAACCCCCGTATCCTCCCACTGAGCCGCTGGTAGAGCAGTCACCGGGGACCTCGCAAACAGTTCTTCATCATCCTCAATTGAGGAACCCACCTCAAGCTCAGAGGCACTGCTCTCAATGTCTGATTCATATTCATAATCACTAATTTGCTCCCTACTGTCCTTACCAGCACCACTCCAGCAGCAATCTGGGTTTCCCCAGGAGGCTTCCCAACACAGCACAAACCAAACTCAGTCCTGCTTAGCTTCAGCCATCAGGCTAGAGAAAGTCTCAAGGCTACTGGCTTTTTATTTATTTATTTTAACTCAGCACAGGTTCTGTTAAGCCAAGACTGCATTGTTACATCTCACAGTGAAGAACATTAGACTCATAAGAATAAATGATGTGCACTACAACCTTGTAAGTCTATCTAAGTGATTTTTATAGCTACGGTATTATTTACTTGGCTCTTATCTAGAGTGCTTTACAGGGCCTTGATGGCAAGATATATATAACTTGAATATATCATAAGAGCTTCAAGAACAAGGGCATTGTGAAAGAGAAGCAAGTTCCACATCAGTGGTAGGTGTCAGGCTGATTATTTATACAAATAAATTTATACAAATAAAACCAAACCTGTCATAAGCATTTACATTGATCTTAAAATTAACATTAATCAAAACAACTTCTCATAACATTTAGTGCCTGCTAATTCATACTACAAGAATAATATACAATATAACCTTACATTGTACACATAATGGTGCATGCAAAGGTTTAACATGAGGGTAAACCTGACAGAAACACATTGTTTAGCACTGTATAAAAGTGTATGCTAGGGTGCTAAGACTACATGAAACAAGTACAGATCTACAGTGATCATCATATCAATCCAGGTTCTCTAAATAATGGCAAGCATTGCCACTCTAGTAGAGCATGATGCATTGTGTCCTGACAGAACAGTGTGCACTCTGGCATTGCTTGTCAAGGTTAATATTTATTGATGTGCAACAGTTGTTTGCAATTTCTGGAAAGAATCACTGATCTTTGCATCATCTGGATGGGCTGTGCACTGACTATTATACTGAGGAATGCATATATTTGAAAGACAGTTGGATCTTCAAAGTGCTTGTTCAGACCCCTGGTGTCATGTAAAGTAAACTATTTCACTTACAGAGTTAATATTATTGGATGATGCACCAATATATTTATCTTTCTGCTTACCATTTGTGGTTATAGGGAATTATTTTAAAATAATTTGATTAATTACATGTCAAATATGTGTTAGATCAGTATATAAGAATTTTGGAAACATGGACTGTGGAACTGTTCAAAAATAATGTATAGTGTAGCAGTAGGAGTTACTGTGCTGGGCAAGTCTTTAAAAACTGTTTCAAGAATACAGATGTGTTCTTTGAATGTGAGATTTAAAAAAAAAAAACAGCAGCCACAGTAGGTCGGAGAAAATGTTACTCTGATACAAGCCTAAATAAAGCAACACGGCATCCCCTCCAGCCCTGCTGCCTTCCCTCTACATGCCGGCCTCCTGGGAGGAAAGGTCTTCACCAACTACATTGTTAAGTTCCAAAAACTCCGGCTTTGTCAGAAACTTCAGTCTGCAACAAACGGACCAGGACCATAGGGTTTATCTGTATCCACGAATCTCAAGAGTACAAACTGGCAGATATTTTCCCCTCACGGTGATGTTCCTTTGGCTCTGTTTGTTTATCAGGCTGAGCGAAATGTTCTGTGCTTTATGTGCTTGTCAGTCCATGACCTCACCCTGCTGAAAAAATATACAATATACAAAGTTAACATGAAAGAGGGATCTTTGCATATAGGTGGTTCACAACTGAAATTATGAAATCCATACAGCATCAGTTAAAAATGTTCATATTCCAAAAGCCATGGGTCCCTGGCAGATTGAGTGTAACAGCACAACAATCCAAAGTCAGACCTGCACTCCATGTTAAAGTCATTGATTTCTTCAGCTCAGACAGCCCACTCCTTGCAGACACTCAGGCCATTACTTTATGCTGCATATCTACTCAGTTCATGAATGTAAAAAGACCTGCCACTTTTCAAGGCCTTGTCTGGAGCCAAGCGCCAGAGGGGAAGCTACAGTAATTTGCTGCATTTCACACAAAGCCTGATCAACATAAGGAGCAGGTCAGAGTACTGAGAATCAAATAGCCCTTGTCAGAGCAGAGGAAAATGACTGATTTAAGAGGGAAGGGGGATGGGGTTCAGGATCAGGAGAGTAAGCACAAGAGGAAAGGAAGAGGAAACAGGCTGATTGACCAGGTCTTTTGGTCTTTCATTTGTGCTTGGTCTTGATCTGAAACCCTGTTTATTATATGAATTTTCACCATGCACATAAAAAAGGCAAGAGTAACAAAACAAACATATACTAATATTGCTTTTTTCACCTTTGGTTCATTTACTGGTGTGGATTTCATGCTTAAGGTGAAAGCTATCAAGACCGCTTTGAAAGACATGCCATGCTGTTCCTTGGGAGGATTGTGTCTGTCATCAGGTACACAGCAGTTCTAGAAAACAAAATGGAATGTCAAAGAAGAAAACTTGGACCTTGCAAATGCATTTAAAGAAAACAAAAATGTCATTTTCACACCAAACAGTGTTGGACAAAATTAAATTTCTTTTCTCTGTGGATGACATGAGCCTTCTGAAGTGTGTGCCTGTCTGGGCGCGTGTGTGATTTAGTGTTCTCACCTGTGTGTGAGCGGTCTGCAGGGACCTCTACAGCCTCATCTCCCATCATCAGGGTCACTCTTACCTCTCTTTGTTTCACTGCTGCACTCAATCAAGTGGAAGATCGGAGTTAAGGGCCTCTCTGTCATTGGCTCATAGCGTCCTCTGTACCACACTCAGGCTGGAGATCCCTGAAATATTGGAAAAGGTGTGTGTGTGTGTGTGTGTGTGTGGGCACACACGTGAATACCATCGCTATGCCATCAATTAATATTCAATTCTGATTCACTGAAAAGCCATGGTATACAATATATTCTTATCTTAGGTATACCTGCTTAGAAAAGAGATTCTGAAAATGAACTTTTTTTCTGTTTCAAAATTAATGCACAAATCTACTTATTCATTAGTCAACCCTCTCAAACTTCTGCCTATCAAATCAGAATTGTAAATTTTGTTGCTTAAGAAAATACTTGTATCTATATTTGTATCTTTGTGTCTGCCTATAGATTACATTAACAGCAGTGTTGCTAAAATGTCTAGGATGTTTTAATCTTAACTAACTTAATTTTAAATTAACATAAATTTATTTGGAGTCCTGTAAATTGGGACTCGGTTGAGTCAGTTCAATGATAAATTAGCAACCTAGCCTTTAGCAATCTGCCCTTCACTTCTGTGAGGGATTCATGTTTGGATTTATATAAAATCACCCTTTGATTTGTGAGTCTGGTCAGGCAACATGTTTTAGATGGCAGCATTCATAAAACTGACACACACACACACACATAAAACAGAAGGGTAGCTGTGGCCTTTGGAACAGCTACAGCATCACTTTGATGACTTTATTGGTTCTATTTATTGGGAGTCAAATCATTTCCACCACATTTTTCATTTACTTTTATTCTTCTGAAAGAGAATGAAGTATATCAAAAACCCACATTCTAATCTACAATGAAAAATATTGTAAGGGTGCATTTTGAAAGTTTTTTTTTTTTTTGTTATGTCCCTTTCCGATAATTATGCAGTTTCTTGCTCTAGAAAAAGTCTTCCTGTTCAAAAACACTGCAAGCAGTCTTAACCATTTGGCAGGTGAAACGAAGCCAACTCTTCATGTGAAAAGAACTGTGCTCCAGCAGTGTACTGAGAGAGATGGTGATGCGAAAGACTTCAGAGGAGTGCACATGCTGCGTTCGGACGTCACTGTATCTGGGCCCATCTTTGATCTCGGGGTGCACCTGGAGCTGTTGACAGCTGGAGGTATGGAGGCATGGTCAGTGACAAGCAACCAGGCTGCTGCGGTGTCTGACTGGCCAGGTTACAGCCCCGTTCTGATGCTTGCTCGGCAATTACTGTTTATCTTGTATCCACTTCTAACTGGAATCAGTAGGGCTACCACTGGTGAATCTGTTCTGCCAGTCATAACTACATTTATTCTGCCAAGCATGCACTGTGGTAGATACAATAACACAAGAGCAAAGCCTTGTGCTTGTATGAGCTGAATAAGAACACGGCAGTGTGATTATAATGCAAAAATAGCCCCTGTTTCACACCTGAGCAACTTTGCCTAGGGATGTCTAACCCCTTTACTTGATTGATGCTGGCTCCTCTTCCACTCAGGCACTAATGACCCTGGATTCAACTCAATTACTGTCTCGACTGAACCACTTTAAGCACATCTGGCGGGATTCAATTGTTCACATAAGAAGATCTGGGATTATGGCCCCAAAGGACCAGGACTGAACACCCATGATCCAGGATCAGTCATTCAGGAATGGAAATGAGTCCCCATGAATCTGGAATGTACAAAAATTCTGAGCTTTTGAGCTAGGACTAAATCTGACACTTTTTAATGCCTTAACACTCTTTAGCTCAATAAAAAAATAATAAAATCATTTGAAAAACTATGTGAGCCATAAGACCTCTTTTGCAAAAGAAAGTTTTTTTGTTATCATTTCAGCGATTCCTGAATTTCCAGAAGTAGCTCCCTTTTGTGGCAGAGATCATTAATACCTGCCTGTGTGAAAAATTAAGGGCTGCAGAAAATATTGTAGTATCAGTTCACATAATGGGACAAAGGGAACTGGTGGGAGATCAATGTTTAAACAGTTTAAATGCATTATGGTTTTCAGTGATGGCTTCCAGCCCAAGAGGCATGTAACAGTTCACATTGTGTTTGCCCCACAGTGATCTGAGAAGGGGGTCAGTGTGACCAAAATTTTAAGGGGACAGTGAAGGAGACATACCTAAAGGGCAACAAAGATACTAGAAATTGATCAAAGAAGGCTCATTATTATGGTCACAGCTTGTATTGGTACATACACCCATACAGTGCAGGCAGTGTAAAATAGTGGTAAGGAGCAAGGCTTGTAACCTACAGGTTGCTGGTTTGATTCTCTGCCGGGGCACTACTGCTGTACCCTCAGGCAAGGTACTTAACCCAGAATTGCCTCAGTAAATATCCAGCTGTATAAATGAATAAACTGTAACCTACTTGTAACCTGTGTAAGTTCCTCTGCAAAAGTGTGTCTACTAAATGACAATAATGTAATGTAATATGCAATATGTCTGTTTTTTGCCAGAGAAGAAGAAGAATACTGTTTTTTCACACATGGAGCGAGGTCACATTACTTGCCTTGTATACTAGCCTCTTGTTTACCACCACTGTGCATGTCCCTTTATCTTCCTTTATCATTAAATATCAAATGTGTATAAGCAAACAAAGCAGAAAGAGAAGAAACTGGGTCTCCAGCACTATGTAAACTAACTTACTTGAATTCATTCAGTGTGTGTATGTTTCATGTATGCCTTTGGAGTTTCAATGACAATGTTGTACAACAAGTGTAGAAGATTCAAGATATTCAAGAGCAGAAATGTGTTTAATGCATTCCTTTCCCACTTGCTTCACAAAGTACAAAGCACACTATCACTTTTGCCTTTGCCCGTTACATAGTGTTGTATATATACTGATCCAATGCTGCTTAAGTGTCCTTAGTAAGAGTACAACAGCAGTATTCCCTCAGGATTCACACTTGTAACAATCTGTTCTCAAATCCGTTCCTTTAATCCAATTCCCACTGCTCCTATGACAACTGTTCTGCTATTGAGGTTTCTCGATTGACGTTCAATTTGTGCTTACCAGTGCCTGGAGGACAAGAACACCGCTGTGCCCATTCACATTGCCAAGAGAGATAACTCTTCTTTTAACAAAATGGTACACATTTGCCATGTAAACGTGGTGTTCACAGAAACAGTTGAGGAGGAAGATTTAAAATTCAATGCCGCAGCTCTTCTCATTTTTGTGATTTCTTTGATATAATACTTTTATTTACAACGTCTCCCACCCATAATCATCAATTTGTGTGTGTGTCCCTGCTTGGTATGCAAAAACACCAGCAAACCCCACTCTTTGCATATCTGATCTCTCCATGAATCTTCTCTTGAAAACCATTTGTGAAAAGTACATACCTAAGACACTAATGATAGCTAGTTACTGCAGTGCACTTTCCCTTCTGCACTTTCCCTGCAGATATAGACTGGCATTATTACAAAATGGTGAACTTCTGCCACAACAGAAGCAGAAGATATCCATCACCAGTCAAGTGCATTGGAAATTTCAATGGATTTATAAAGATGGATCTCTTTACCTTGCTAGCTATGGGTTAATTTCCCACTTTAGTCAGAAAGCTAGTAATGTAATCACTTTTTGTAACTTATAAAATATCTGATGCAGATATAAAAACATGGATTTATGATTTTCATTTGTGTGGCATGTAGCTAAGGTAGGCTGGATAGCTAGGTTGCTAAATTATGCTTGAGATACTATAGGTAAACTATCAATTCCTTCATTTTCACCACATACTGTAATGTGTTGCTAGCCAGTCAGCTAACCTTCCAGAAATCTGCCTTATAAGATAATATTATCAATGGTTAGCTAACCGTTATATTTCACTTTTTCTTCTTTCCATTTGTTTTACAGTTTTATGCCTTGCCGATGGTTGAGAGGAGCCATCAGTGGAAAAGGTCTTGATGAACGTGATGTGATAATACAGTCTGGGAGAACAAGCAAGGAATGTGGAGAAAATCCTGCTAATCAATTATTTTCCAGACACACTTGGTGCATTTTCAGTGTTCTCATAGGACTTCAAAAGTATCCAACATACAGAATAACTTTAGGGGACATACTGAAAGGAAGTGCCTTTATGTTATGACATCACCCCATTAGCACTGCCCCATAAAAGCATAGAGACACATTTTATTAGTTGTGCTCCTGTAGCTAGTTTATGTGGCAATTTGATGCATCCCACCAAATCCATAGCGTTCACTGCTTGTGTGAGGAAACTGTGTTAACAAGGAGAGCATGAGCTGGCCTCAGATGCTTTCTCAAAGGGAAACATGAACCAGAGCAATCATTGCCATGTGGCTTGGATTGTAGACTACAAGGGTTCAAGGACTAATAAAAGTACCATATGATAGCTGTTTTTCGCCAGTGTATGCTTCCAACTCTTCTTTCCTTTACTGTGTTTTCCATGTATCGTTTGATTCTGATATCGCTGCATGGAAGAGTTCACTTCTCAATATACTGACAGCATGCCACGTCAGATAGTATTACAGTGGCTGTTGAACATACAGAAGGATAAAGCCTGTGGTGTGTGTGTATGTATGTGTGCATTTATGTGGGTGGGTGGGTGTGTTTTATAGAAATTAATGTTTTAGTGAGCTCTGAAGAAATTTTCTTTGACCTTTTTTTTGCTCTAGTTGAGTTAAACAGAGCCAGCCACCCTTTTAAATGCTTAATTTAGATTTTATAATATTCTAGGGCAGGAAGGGTGGTCGTTTTCCAATTTGTTGGTTAAGAGGGAAAGTTTTCAGTTAAATTTTAATAGCATTTCCATTGTGAGACACCCATACCTTGCTATGGTCCTAATACATTTGCACATAGCAACTTTCCTGGGAGTCATTTCAGGCAGCAAAGTATTAAGGGTCCTTTAAGATGTATGCATCACTGAGTCTTGGTATCAGCCTATGTTTTTCCATTTTGATTGGCAACAACAAAGAAGAGGTAAAGCAAAGGTAAATGGGTCAAAAAGACTGTACTGTGGATAAATGACTGGGCCATTGCAAATGACTGAGACAGCTGAAAGCAGTATTTATAAAATAAGAGTACAAGCAGGCAGCACCTTAATGCATGAATTTAAATAGATGCAAACTGTGAATAACCTGGCAATAATGTTCTTGATGAATGCAGCCTATTACTGTTGGAGTGGATTGCAGTTCCTGCAAAAGTTACGACATAATTAATTTTTTTCTGTTGGACAGAGCTAACACATTGAAAACTGAAACCTCTGAATATAAACTCTCTGCTAATAACCCGAAAACTGTAACAAGAATAGTCGAAATCTCTATCCAATGTAGCTTCTGCACTAGATTAAATGTTTATGCACTTAGTTAGGGTGATATCATACCGTTTCATAATGGCAGAACAGGTAGTGTTCCATAAGCCATAAGGCATGTAGGCACAGCTTTTAGGTGTCTGACACATTGGGTCTTGGGTAATAATTAGGTTTCCTTAGGAACTTGTGGCAGAGCACTCCCACGAGCTTGACTAGATCTCCTATATCAATGAGGCAAGGTCCATGTCCTTTAAATATTTTGCAAATCATTTTGCATACTTGCTACCCCCGCATTTCTGCAGTAGGGCAGTCTGGCCAGACCACCATTGATGCTGTTGCTGGTAAGCAGGTGCATATTATGCCAGTGCTTGTTGTTTGCTTCCTCCAGGCGCTCATTTGATCTCTTGCACTCGGCGACCAGTTACCTACCTGCAGAGCCTGCAGCTCAGTATGTCTCTTAATGTCATCATCAAGCCTCATGTCTGCTCTCAGTCAGCTCCGCTGTCATCTTTGCTTTATTCTTCTCCATTTCCATCTGTTTAGACAGCTCCTCTCATTCTCTCTCCAGCTCAGATCCTCCTGTTTTGGACCTGCTTGGCTGTGAGGGTAGACAACTGCTCCTTGTACTGTGAGACAGTCTGGGCTAAAGTCCACTTGCTAAGCCTTAGGTCCCCTTTACGGTCCTTCAGCTTCTCCGTCAAGGCCTCACTTGCAACTGAATGTAGGTCTTCCTCCTGTTGTCTGTGGGTGCAGTCCTGCTTCAGCTCCATCTGCAGCACTGTAACCTCCTCCTGGAGAGTGTCATTCTGCTCCAGGAGCTCTTTCTCCCTGTTACTCTCATCTGTGTTCCACATGCCACCCCAGAATTTGTATCTGAGAAGAACAGGAAATATGAAAATCCCATGGCAAGAAAGACAATGGACTTACCCATGGGAAACCAATCCAGGAAAATCTTATCTTTTTTTTAATTTGGCTTCCTTTGTCTTGTTTGGCATACGCTGTACATTGTAATAGCAATAGAATAGCAACATTCACAGGACCTACAGCTGCAATGCTAATACAGCATTAGCTGTGCTTTGCTGTGCATGTTTCTAATTATGCATATTTTTGACTTCTGAATCCTGACAATGGAGAGGACAGAAGTTTATTTAATGTACGTGCAAATATCTACAGCAGTTATTGAGTTTTATATTTGGATCAGCTGGAATAGGTCCCGGAGTCTAATCATTGTGGTCTGCCACGGGCATAGTTTAGAGTGCAATTCAATAATGCGCATTCAGAATTATGGACTTTAATTATCACTATTGCCCTCTGCATAGCCGTCAGAGTTGTGTAAGTGAGCAACAGTAAAATTCCACACAAGCTGTGAGACTTTTTCAGCTGTTAACATAACCCTACTGACTGTGGCTATTCTGAGCTGCTGTAAACGTCACTCGAATCAGACTCCCCCCTGCTATATTAGTTCATAAGATACAAGTGTTTGCCTGGATCCCCTGTGGAGTGACTTCCAGAACATCAGGATCCTTTGGCAGAGGATGACAAGTTACCTACTTCTCTTCATAATTAAGGTCTCCACAGTCTGAATATCATTGTTCTCTGCCAATTAAAATCAACTGATGCAATAAAGCTAAAAAAAAAATCTGATATATGCAGATCATGTCACTAGGTGTGACTCCACAAAAACACCTTGTTTAATGAGTGTGAGTGCCATACACTTCATTTAAATTATTATTCACCTAATTTAACTCATACCTCAGGTAGACTGGCTGTAAAATAACAAAGGAAACCTGACAGACATTGTCTCTGGGTTCAGTCTCAGTGAGGCCGGTGTAGGCAAAACACTATACATTACAGGTTTGAAGATAAAACTAAAAAATTGAGGATGCACAGCCAAGATCATGCATTAAGCATGCTCAGCTCCATGTCCCAGGACAAGTACAATGCTGTAGCTGTAATGCACATCACAACCCTCTGCAACTACACAGCCATGTTAATGTGGAAAAATATAGTTTAATAGCATGTAATTACAAATGAAGAATCTTTTTAAAAACTTTTGCATACTGTAAAAACAACTATAGTCTGTTAGAATATTCTCAAAATTGTGGCTATAATGTAATGTTTTCCATCAGGAAATATTTTGCCCAGTGTGAAGAGAACCATCATCCTATACAAAGGGTACACTGGGTAAGAATCACTACTGATGTAGCTGTGCCCATGGAAATTAACTCACAATTAGAAGCATATTTCTTTTTTGTTGTCATTAGATTTTGATATCAGGCCATATTGCTTGGCATGTGTAGATTAAAACATTATGTGTGTTGTTGTTAAATTTAAAGATCAAAGTTCATTACTGTAAATGCAGTCAGCTGAAGAAAACAATGTGCCTAGCTGCAATCTCTATCTAAATCCATCAGCCATATAGCCATCTTGCTTGCTATGGTAATTAGCTATCCTGCTTGGCTATCTTCCAATGTTTGGCCATGTTGCCATACAGCATGGTCTAGTTTTTGTTGACCCATCTTAACTGTTGGTTAGAGATTGAAAAGACAAGCCAGGGGGTTTCTGCTGCAGATTGACTCAGACTGATGTTAGCCAATCCCAGATACAAAACTAGGTTCACCCTGCTTCCTGGACGAGTCATGTGGAACCAGGGATGTTTATCCACCCAAAAGGGTGATGTCATAAAAGCCCTTTTGTCCAATTTTTGTATCACTTCACAAAGGTAATAGAATGAAATAAAAATAAAAAAAAATGTTGAATCATGATGTAGAAGATATGTTTATATGAACATATGAAAGTAGCATTTAATTTACTCATATTCTGGCCATGGTTTCAGTAAACAGTGAAATAGGCTACCTTGCATAAATGCAGAAGTTAAGGAAAAGATGAAATCACTTCATCAGTTTGCTCACTAAAATGAAATGGGAGAGACGGAATGTGCCATAATCATTTTATGCTCGCTCACTGGCAGGGCTCTTAACTGTGTCCAGCCTTGGAGACATGTGTCTGGAGAGGTTCTTTGTGCTGCGTTCCCACCTTTTACAAAGGAGAGTGAAATGTTTTTGTTAAGGCAGCAAGGCCATCGCTGTGTTCGGGGAAGGCCGGGTCTCTTAATCGCCCAGACCCGCGGCGCGTTGCCGCACGCGGATGCTCTGACTACTGTGCCCCCCTTTGTTCCTCGGCGGAGTCCGATTTTCCGACATTCCCAAACAGCCTGCAGTTTTATTTTTCCTGGCACCGAGCGTCCCCTGCAATGTCCTTCAGTCAGTGGAAAGCACAATACTCTCCAGGAGAAGGGGAGCTTAATTTGTTTCTGTGGAATCTAATACTGTCAGAGCAGGGCCGGGCAGGCCCCTGCTCTCTCTCTCTCCTCCGTATAGGCTGCTGAGGACACGGGACCCTAATCAGAACCATATGCCCTTCCCTGCAGTGCCTAACCACCATCTAGAGAACCCACCACAGGGAAAAACCTGTTTACACTGGTGGTGCTTCGAGTCTCCACACCCCCCCACCCACCCCCAACTCCCTGTCTTCAATCCTCTTTT